>OZ035876.1:29066548-29666548 GCA_964034865.1 Eristalis intricaria | reverse complement strand
CTCCGACTGAGCGAGTTGAATCTGCTAACCTCCATGTCTGCTGTAGGAAACTGTGAGGGGCTGATGGTCAAAACTCTCGACAAGGATGCCACATATGAAATAGCTAAGCGCTCGAGGAACTGGCTGAAGCTGAAGAAGGACTACCTAGCGGGCGTTGGGGATTCTCTAGATCTGGTCGTGATTGGAGGATACATTGGAAAGGGAAAGCGGACGGGCACCTACGGCGGATTCTTGCTCGCGTGCTATGACGCCGAAAACGAGGAGTACCAGAGCATCTGCAAAATCGGAACAGGTAAGCGATCTCAAATCGAAGAAGACTGCCATCCACCAACAATTCCCTCCTCCAGGTTTCAGTGACGAAGATCTTCAAACGCACGCGGACTTCTTCAAGAAGCATGTAATCAAGTCAGCCAAGTCGTACTACCGCTACGACAGCTCCCACGAACCCGATGAGTGGTTCGATGCGGTTCAGATTTGGGAAATCAAGTGTGCCGACCTCTCGCTCAGTCCCGCTCACAAGGCGGCCATTGGCATTGTTGATCCCGAGAAGGGCATCTCCCTGCGCTTCCCTCGGTTTATTAGGATACGCGATGACAAGTCCCCTGAAGACGCCACTTCAGCGTCGCAAGTGGCCGACATGTACTCCAGCCAAGATCAAATCAAGAACCAACAACACGGACCGAAGGACCCCGAGGATGATTTCTACTAAAATGCCGTTATCTTATTTTATTTGTCTGTTGGAGCGTTAACAAGATTAAGGGAAATAAATTTCATGAAACTAAGTCTCTAAATCTCGTCGGTTTTTGCTTCGTTCATATTCGGGAAGCGTGGTCCAGATGAATCCCCCCGGCTTCGTGTCGAAATCCATTGAGTCCGGCAAGGGGAACGGAGTCGTTTTGTCATGGTAATAATTGCTCGGTGCGTGCATAACAAACTGGAGACAGGAAAGCTTCCTCGACTGCTCCTCGTCGGGTCCAATTAGGTAAGTACTTGCATCAAAGCCGTCGTTTGGATGTGGACTAGCTTGCGTTGGGATAAGCCACGTCAAGAACGCGGATTTTTCACAGTACGTGTCCACGAGAAGTCCTCGTATCTGTGCGTAGTATACATTTTCCTCAGCGTCCATCAGGGAGACTATGTCACCGACTTGGAGATAGGAGCCCTGTAGACCGAGAAAGTAAATCTCTTGAACAAAAGTCGATGATGTGCAAAGTTACCTTGTAGAACAAGCATTCTACTGTGTGTGTTGAAGCCTGTACAATCGGAGTCTTGAAGGGTGTCTTCTTGAACATATTCCTGCGATTCCGTCCTTTCGGTAGGCCCTTGGACTGGCTACCGGCTCCCCCTGCTTTTGTCTTGAATCTTGTGGCTCGTGTGCTCTTTCTCAGCTTCTTCTCGTCCCCATTGTTATTGCCGTTATTGTTACCATTTGAACTTTCGCCATTATCTGCATCTGGTTCGGTTTTAATGTTGCTGGCATTCTGATCGTAACACTCCTGACATAGTTGACCAAGATCTGTACTTCGCCACATGGGACTTTCGGTTTTCTCGCATTGAAAGCATTTCGGCTGTAATTTCGGTGGCATCTTTTCGTCGAATTTATGTGAACTACATACAATATTTTATGGATAATCTCATCGAAGATGATTGAATTATCTTTAGCGCTATCGAATATAAATAAATAAACCCAACTGTCAAACTCCAAACATCCAATGGGTTTACACTTGGAAGTGAGTTATCCCGCAGTGGTGCCAGGTTTTGATTATAAAATTGAAATAAACAAAAAGGTCTTAATTTACGCTCAATATTATTTCTTGTTAAAAAGATTTAAGAAAAACTATATAGCCACACCGATATCTTGTCCATTCGAACAACGAAGATTTTCTCAGCGCAGTGAAAGGTAAATTCGTTTTTCAATGAAATTGTTTCCTTTCTATAGTGACTCTTACAGGATTAGATATCCAATAAGTTCTCATTTCCATTAGAAACCGGTTCTCATAGAAGAATCGCCATTTTTTATGTCGCTGTGATGACAAAGCGTACTGAACACACTCATCGCGTATGTGTAAACGCAGAGCATAAATTAACACAACAAGTGTCAAACCAGTCCATGCTGAATATATCTAAAAAGCTGAATGCACTTTCACAACAAGAAAAGAACCAACTCGAAGAGTAAAATATCGTGTGCGGGAAATGAAAAAGACGTATCGAATCCCAACTAAAGAAGAAGTGATAAAGAATTTTTTATCTGTGCAGTGATCTAGTTTTGAAAAGCCTCACCATATTATACGTATATCATATCAAGGACTTAACCCACAAAATACGGAGCAAAATTGTACATAATCAGTGCGAGTTTGAGGAACGCAATTTCCAATCACGGCCAAAAGAACTAAAATCCAAAAATATTTACGCATTTTCAGAGGAAAAAAGCGACGTCGAAAGTAAAGTAAATATCGTAAATAAGTGATTCGAAATCAAAGCATACCAAAAAAAAAAAACAAAAATAAACGGGAGTGTAGTAAATATAAAACCAGATATTATTGTGAAATATAAAGGAAGCAAGCACCAGCTGTGGTTTATTTTTGATCCACTCAAGATGCTCCTCAAATGTACATCCAGTTTGACACGCAGCACCGACAAGTCAGTCGACTCCCCTGAAAAGGGAACTGATAGCAGTACCAGCAGCAACTCATCGGTGGGCAGCAACTCCAGTTCCAGTAACTCGAATTCGAGTTCCGCCAACAACGTCGACAGTGGAGCAAGTTCATCAATAATAGTGGCTCGTGGAACAGGTTAGTCTTCAAAGTAATTGCTTGAATTATCTTTTCACACATCTGAAGAGCGGATGGATACGAACATATTTTGTTGTATTCGGTTTTGTTTTTCGTTTTGTTGTTTTGTTTTTGTTGAATAGCGTCAGTGAGCTTTGCCTCATCATCGTGGTGCCGTCAAGAACATACAAAGTGCTTTATGCGTTTCGTCACAGGGTTTTCTCCTCAAATTAAAATAATTTCTATAATTTGTTTTTTATTTTGTCGCGTTGTGGATCCCCCCGGATCTGTGCATGTGTTTGCTTCGGAATGGGAGGATGGCAGTGTATCGGCGATTCCTCCATATGCTATTGTTTTTCACCTTTGCCTGTGCTGAGTGGGAAATGATTCGCGTCATTGTACAGCAATTGCAATGGAATTGTCGCTGTCGGCCGACTTAACGAAGTCAGTCAATGAAATATTCACGTGATACCAGTAACCGCGTCTGGGTTGTAATTAAATGATTGTGTCACAGTGTAAAGAGGAAAAGCACAACAACATATTGACGGGTGTGCTACTCTGAGGTGAGTGCGGTGCAGTTCCAGGAAATAGCTCAGTAGTATTTTTCCATATCCTACTCTCTTACATGTCGCCTCTATTTAGATGCATAGATGCATTTTATGTGCACGCGATTTCATGGTCATTGTGTGCACGGTAAGACGAAGCGCCACATTTCCATTCTTGTTGGCGATGACTCGTGTTCGGTGTTATCATTGTTAATTCATTTTGTTTCTTTTTTGTAGGTCAGGTTTTGGAGCACTGCAGTAAGGATTAATGTTGAAGTGTTGATTTGTTATCTCTGGTAATTGGGTTTTTTATCGCTTTATTGCGAGGTCCGGTCATTGGACTTTTGGGAAATGGAGAGCATCGTCTTCTAATCAAAATCGATAACCTAGTGGTTTCTATTGGGAATTCTGTTGCAGATTGAGTTGGTCTTAGAACTAATTGGATTTGTAACCGGTCTCCTTTCTGCTCTCAGACGTTGATTCTTTCTTCAGGCATATGGATTTAATGTGACTCCATTGCATTCAGCATTGTTTGGAATCCGACATTTTAATCTGTCTGAGATAATTGTGTTCTTTTAGTTCGAGCTTCGCAGTTGATATTCATTAGTTTCAGATTCTAGGCAGCCTTCGCGTTGGAGTCAGCGACTTCGATCGCGTGGAAACTTTGCTTGACCATTTTACGGTTAAATCTTCGCTTTGTGATGCAATCAGGTCTATCCGACATCCTGTTAAGAAGATATGATCTGTTAACAAGCGAGTCAGCTTGGAGGCAGAACATTCATATCTCGGCCTTGGGGTCGTTGATAACATGTTTTCAATTAACTTGTGCATGTTACTTTTAATCTAATGACGATCTGCTGATGACGATGATGATAATTATCATATATCAGATAGACGGACGGCGGACCTATGGGTTCCTACTTAATGGAAGGCTTATGGCTTATGACTCAGAATTATTAGACTTCTGCAAATAAAAGCGTGAAGTCACACCTACACAAATCTCAATCACGGCGATGTCCTTTTTTCTGCTGCGCAGAAACACAATCTGTTCCGCTTTTCATTAGTGGTCGACGTCTGGCTTCTAATAAGCTTAGATGTCAGTATGTATCATTTCGCATTCAAACATAAGTCAGCATGTGTTAAAATTTTTTAACAACAAGATTAACAGTCTTCTTGCTTGCTGAAAGTCATCGAGTGCTGTCGGAAGTTTACGGAGAACACGCCAGCGCTGGAAACAAAAGTCTACTGGCTTCAGAGAAGACGGAAGCTATCATAGTACTCAATTTGACACCGTTGACGAGGAACGGCTTGTTGCAAGTGGAAAAGTTCGAAGACTATGTTATCGAGGCAGAACTCAATGGAGATTTATGGCAAATGCAAGAACAACCTGCAGACATTTCGTGAGTGAAAAAGTAACTGTTTCCAAACATCTGAAAGTATTAGGATTCATACAAAAGCAGTTTTCTTGCTTTTGCGTTATGTGCCGTCATAATGTTGTTAAAAACCGATTATAAATGTATTTGCAAAACTGTGCTGGGATGTCTTTATATATTTGCAACTAGGGTTCTAATCACATTAGGTCTGTTCCCATACTTTCTGCACAAAATTGTGAAGACTGTCATTTTTTAAGGAGTGGGGGAAAAATGTCTCAGAGAGAAGCAAAATCTCAAGAAAGTACGGGAACGCAGTTTTACCAAATGTGTAAATTATGTCATTTATGAAGCGTCAAGTCTGAAATCTCACATGCATGCATACATGAAATGATCACATACATACTTTTTTACTCTCTCGAGAGAGTGCTCATTTGACATAAAACCCACATCTTTGACGTACGGGAACAGACTTTCGTAGATTTGTGTTGTTTTGTACTGTTTTGTGTTGTTTATTTTGGGTACGGGAACAGACCTATTATGACTACAATCATCTTACTACAGTTGAAGGGTAGTTTCTCTATATATAAGCACGAAAATAGGGCATCGTTTAGTTGGATCGGACGGATGGTAGTCGTCTGAAAATTTAGATGATGAGAGCGCAGTTCTGGCCTCTTCTGATTTTCATTTGCCACTTGTCAACGCAGATACGGCTCTTTCAGGAGCATGGTTTTGACCAATTGAACCTATCAAAAATGACCTTCATTCCTCAAAAGGTTGACGGTTTATTTTGCAGTTGCTGATTACGTTGAACAATACAGTGAAACTTCTCACCCCTCCATAACTGATAGCTCTTTTTACGAACAATTCATAGTCCCGGCATCAAGATATTCGTATATTTCAACGCCATCAGAACGAACATTTCTACTTCACGGGCAACCATTAAGGTCACACTACTGTCCTCCTGCTGCTCATCCTTTTTTTTTTGCTGCCTGTGAAAGTAATTTTCACGGTGTCACCTCATTCGAGTCACTGTCAATGCTCAAAGAGTAATAGCTGAAAAAGCTTCTCAAACTTGGCCGTTTGGAGCTGTAGGGCCACCCATATTAGTATTATTATTCATGCACTTATTATGCGTAATTGCAAACAAGAAAATCATTTTTTCGTAAATCCAAGAACTCAATATAAATTGGCCTCTTGTCATTTTCCCACATTTAAATTAAGATTTGGACTTTTCAACATTTCGAATAGATACACTTATTTTGTCTGGATACGCCCGTCCACCACTTTCGAGACTTCACAAACAGTTGTCGTTGATCTATTTGCTTCTAAAGGATGTTCCCTAGTGGCGAAGAATTTTGAATTGAAAAAGAGCACAGAAAAATAAAACGGCGAAAAAAGCGAGACACGTGGTCAGTTTTTTACAGACAAGTCACATTGACTAAAAATGGATTTGAAAGATATGTATTTTAATTTTGATGGGTTGAGAATCGGTTTTTTGACAACAATTTCACGCGGCGCTACAGAGGGTTAATATGATTTCGGGCATATGTCATAATTTGTGAGGCCAATACTCTTCGCAACACTTCAGGCTGAATTTCAACAACAATGCCACAAATGTCACATGTCAATAACGAGCCATTAACGTTTTGAACGTTTTGTCATCCGTAAAAACATATGGACCAATGATTTCATCGGCCCACAAAACGTACCATACGGTCACTTTTTCCAGATGGGTTTGAATTGAATTTCTAGAAGTGAACAATGTTTTTCAAAATAATTCTTATGAATTCGTAAACGATGGCTTACATCGATTGAGGTTCCATAGGTAGTCCAAACTCATGGTGTAAGGATAATAAGGTGTGCTGGACAGTTCTATTGAAGCCCTGCGTTGACGGGAATTTGTGTGTCAACAGAAACTTAAAGTTGGAAACAAATGAAGAATTTTCACATGCTTAAAAATAAAAGCTGATTGCTTTTCAACATTTTTTACCTATTAAAGCTTCTGCAAAAATTCACAGCATATAATGACATTTTCCGATACAAATTATTTCATTTTACATCAATATGCAATTTAATTCTTGTTTTTCATGCATCATCTTGTTAATTACAAAATCGAATTGTGATGTAATCTGTCCAATGACAATAACGGACCCTGAGTGATGTCAGAAAACAAAAACATGGTCGTTTTGAAAAGATGTCCAGCACACCTTATTATCATTACACCATGGTCCAAACTAACGTCAAAACAACCGAGAGCTGCCAAATGAGTTATCACAGAAAACAATGTTGTCGAAGTTCTTTGCCTCTAAAAAGAAAAGAAAAAGATCCATGGTCCTTATTTGGCCATTTGTCATTATCAAATCAAGTTTGTAACAATTCTTGTTTAGTCAGGCCAATTCAAAGCCGGAAAATTCGTAAGTTATTTCATCATGTACTTGAATTCTTATTATTATTGTTAAGTGAAAAAGAAATCTCAATGAATCTACTACTACTGGTACTGAAAAAACATCTCTTAAGGGGGTAGACTCAGTTGGAACGTCAAAAATAAGCTGTTTATGTTTTTTTCGCGTTCGCGTATAAGTTACACTAATTGTTATCAAATGCTTTCCAACATGAAGAATACGTATTTAAAAAAGAAATAATACATTTTTGTTGTTTTTAAAAATATAAACAGAATACGTCGATTGGAATGGTGAATGGTGATCACTGCACACCGTCACTGAATTATCAGGAAAACATAAAAATTAATAATCATTAGTTATTGATATAATGCTTGGGTTGAACGAAGGGATTAAACCTTTTTGAGTTTTCTAAAAATGGCTTACCTTGAAACTAGAATTTGCTGTTTTAATCCAAATTTCTGTCACATTTTCGGTTATAAAAAACATAATTATAGGCTAGAAGAAATCCTGACCTGACGTGTTAAAACTACCATGTATTCTTGCTTCTTATTTCAACATCGCTTCTCCCAATACAAACTCAAACGATTCAATGTACGTAAAATGAGTATGATCTGTTATAAGTGACTAGGTACCGTGTTGTAACAACGTGAACGCAAAGGACTTTGAGGAGCTGTTTGACTTCCTTTAGGACAAATAGGTAAACAAGACTTTTTTTCAATTCTACCACTCCTTTCCTTCTGTATCTACCACACTTTCAACACTGCCACACATTTATGTTGGCTGATCCTTAATGAATGCATATCTGGTTTGAGTCCATAATTCTCTTCTAAGACAGTCTATTGTCATCAAGGCAAAGCAAAAACTATATTCACCTTCAGAATGTGTTTATTCACCTCCGCGTTGTACCGCACCTCACCTACGACAACTTTCAATTTAAGTGCAACAAAGAAAACAAATCGAATTAATTTAAAACGATTGTCCTCCGCAATCACCAGTCTTCACTCTAAATAAATTGTTCATCTGATGTTGAATTTGAATTCCGTGCTAGAGATCCAAACACTTCGCGCGATCTCTCCAAGATCCCCTAAGAACCAACAACAAATCTCTAATGCGTGCACAAATACGGGTCAATTGAATGTGGTTGTTGTTGATGTTGTTACTCTTTCCTTAACAATATAGTGCTTCCGATGCTGCCGTATGTCTGTTTGATTAACATTTTCCAACAACAACAGCAACAACAATCAACATCGATTCCAAAGTTCACATATAATCCGAATCCGAAAACTCTTGTGCACACACATGCCGAGTGCGCGGGGTACATTGACTGGGAGATCAGTGTTTCAATGCGTACACAAGCTCACTCGGAGCTTTCTAATGTGATTCTGCTTGGAACTGGCTGTGACTAAGATTTTCTCGATTTGTTTTGGCTCTGGAGAATTAATTCAACGCGATGTTGTGTTTTGTTTTGCTTCTTCTCTGGATTTTACTTCGTTTTTTTTTTTTTTACAGTTTTGTCGCTGCATTCAATGAGATGACTTAATTTTGTTATAATTTATGGGAGGGAATTAGTGGCTGTGTTCAGAAGATTTTGATTTAGATTCGAAATGGGGCACCCTCTCTTATGGCGTGTGCAAAGAACAGGCTTCACTGATCAAGTGTTTTATTGTGTTTCCGAGAAATCAAAGCGATTTAATGAAGACATCTATACCAACCGGGCCCAATCCAGATGATAAACAATGAACACACACAAATTTGTGTGAGCATACTCGTGAATGTATCCGGTCGATTTTCAGATACACACATTCGGTGCTTTCCTCTCCGTGCTTGCGATAAATTATCCTTTTGCTGGTGTTTGTTAATTGGAAACTAATGTCCGACAGTATTGGCAGCAGCGATACTCACACATTTTTGACATGTGTGAGGCTTACATAATACAGCAGGTGTCAATTTAAAGACAATTACCTTTGGTTTGCTGAGTTCAATTGGTTCGACTAATTGTTAATGGTGACGTACGGTTGGAGAGGGGATATTCACCGTATCTGCCTGTTGGTGTGCATCGAAAATACGACAGCCTATCAGAGTTCTTTGGAAATAATTGGTCTTTAATTTGTGATTTATTACGAGTGAATCATTTCACCTTTGTAAACAGACCATGTTGCTGTGACAACTTAAATCAGAATCCATTGCAGAATCTTATTTTGTAAATTTTGCAGGTTCTTCAAAATTGTTTCTGGCTTTAATTCAATACCTGCAAATCCATTTCCTGAAGGCATACAATAGTTGTTCCTTGTGTCTACTATCGCGGCTGTGTCTTAGATGCGTGACCGGCATCCGCAAGGTCTAATAAATCAGGTCGAATTTGAACCTTGCCATTGCTTTACGCTTACTTTAAGTCCGCAGGTTGTTTATGGATTAGTAGCACAGACCTGCGACATAATGAAACACAATAGGAAAAGGTCGAACGGGATAAAGTCGTAAAATCTGTGTGGTCATTGACCAGTTCACGTCGCCCCTGCGAGAGATAATCATGCCATAAATATGCTCGCGAAGAATGCTTATTGCAGCATAATGTGTGTAGCACATAGCATCGCCCTCTCTGTTGGAACCTATTTTCGTTCACATTCATCCTATTTGAATCCATAGAAGAAGCTTGAGTATATCGGGGTCTTGTTCACAAGTGAGGAGTAATGCTTGACCAAGCTGTGTCAATTTTGAAAGATCTGTTATCAGGAAGGAGGCTGTTGTGGGAATTACTCGAAACACGACAATGCACTAGGAAGTCAATGTGGAACAGCTGCGTCTTCAAAAGTGAAGTGCTATGCTTCGATGGTTTGGTCACGTGATACGAATGCCATGACAACGTCACGACTTCCGAGCCGTGCCTTAATTCCGATTCCATTAGGTCCTGGACTTGGACCTCTTGGCAAACCCAGTGCGAGGTTGGTTGGATTAAGTTCAAAATGTTGCCTGATTGCGCTTGGGCATAAATCCTGCCTTATCCCTGGTTCACCTTTAGTGAACAATATGCACGGGAGCAAATATTTTGTTGGATTTATAGAATGTTCAAGTTATGGATTGGAAAATATTGGAAAACTTAAGTTGAAGTTCTGAAACATTAAACAAACTTTGTTCGACTTGTGGCAAATTCGAATTAAGGATGTTCGACTTGCAAGCTGTATTTATTATTGGTCGACGGCGCTCTCCGTTGATCATGAGGACAATGCCGCCCTTCTTTTCGCAAAAGCCGATGATGCCTCCTGCTCTACGACTCACCTTCTTTATCTGAAAACATCGACCATTTTGATGCCTCCTTCCTACAAAAAAAGTACTCCGTCGCATTTTTTTCTGAACTCGGTGTCCGCTTATAATTGCTTTATAATCCAGTCAGCGAACAAACGAGGTTTTCTCTGGTCGTCTGTCATCCAGATTAGTTTATTAGGATGATGTACGGATGTAGCCTCAAGTCTGGACATACTATTCACCAAGTTTATGGCTACGATAGGTCGAATTCGTGTGCGTGGTGAGGATTGACGTCCCCTGATTCAATTCCACATTCTACGCTCAGCGACGGCATTTTCTACACATCCTCTGCTTCGTAGACATTGGCTGATTATTTATTAAAAGTCATCAGTGAATTATGCTGAAAAGCGGAAAAAGGGCATAAAGGGCAGATCTTCATCGCAAGGAGAACAATCATTTTGATAATGAAGCATTATCACTTGCACTCTTGTCAAGAAAATACAATAAACTCTTAATCAAACAATTGCCCGCCACGAACTCGACTTTGGTTGGTGCTACAGTCCGCTGTAAACTTTACCTTCAGTCAACATACCTCTCCAACTAGTGCGGTCTTGTTTCCATACTTAACGTATTTTGGGACTGGTGCCGATGTCCGTTTGGTCACGCCACCGGAGGCGGCAGCTTCGTTTATCGCATTGTCTCGACGTTGAATTCGAAGAGTTTTCTGGACAGATCGTTGGTGCCCATACTTGTATGGTGTACTTATTTGCGAAAAGATACTCGCATTCGTTTGACAAATTCGATGTCGCTGTGAGGAGCCTGTAGAGTTCGTCGTTCAGACTTTACCTCCAAACACCATCGTATTGGACTGAGGTTAGTCCGTAGGATTTAGTTTGAGATTTTCCCTCCCAGCGGGGTATGTTCGTTGTTCTTTAACTTTCATATTTTTCCAATAAAACGAGAACCATACGCCTTAAATCGTCGTACCTACACCTTTTGGCTGAAACTGACTGGACAGTAAACTAGTACTTTGTGTACACTTAACGATTACAGCATTTGTTGAACTTATTTGACACCCGCGTTAGTTCCAAAAAGTCACTTCATTCGATATGTTCGTCAAATGTATGTTAGTTAGGTCAAAGTTAATCAAATACGTACTCGCTAAGCTCGAGTATCAAACGAGTCTCGCAATGCATAATGTAAGAAAGTGAATTAAAAAAAAAATTCTGATTTCCCAACGGGATTACACGTCTACTTGACAAAGCAGAAAGCATGATTTGCACATCTACATGAACTATGTAACTCATCTGACTGTGATGAAATTGTTTCAGGTATTTTCGGTATTCTGACATGGTGCCACCATTGGAGATAAGATAAGTTGTATTTTTGGTTCGCATTTATGGCTGAACAAGCACACCAAGCAAAAAGGCGCAAGTCTTCATTCATGTAACGTTTCAGAAAAACAATTGTATTATGTAGGTTTTAAAAGATGACGCATTCGTTTTATCTTACTTGAGTAAATGAGAAATGGATGGCTTGAGTCCACCAATTTTGCCTTGACGAAGAAGAAGAGTTTTACTGCAAGTGGGGCGTGGCGAGTGTACAGTCGCGGTTAAAAATAATGTGTGTGTACTTCACTTAGGTGTGTTTTGCAAATTTGCTCGAATCTTGCTTGCTCTTCTTCGCTTTATCAAAAGTACAGATTGGTTTGCGGAATAGGTAGCCTAAGATCCGCGTCGTAGCACAATGGGCCTATGCTTGGCCTAAGTGTGTCTGCTGTCCGTAGGCGCGGCAGTCAGCCACCTCAACCTAACCTAAACTAAGGCGGCAGGACATCAATCAACTTTATCTAGAGAACGATGACAGAATTGCCTAGTCCCAGCCCAGACGACACCGCCACTAGAAAGAGAAGCCCAGAAAAGCAATTTCGCGATATGGTATATTTTATCGAATCCTTTTCATGTGCTGGACTTAAAATGCCTTATGTCAGTCCTCAGTCACTGGCTTCTTAAGTCCTTAAACCCTTAATTTTAGCAAAACTGCAGCAAATGAAAAGACTTTCAAAAAAACCAGTCCAGAAAAAAAAAACAAAAACAGGTGTTACTTTCTTGAGCGTACTGTATTCACAGCGGAGTCTTTGGCCATGCTCCTCTCGCCTTCCGTAAGTGACTCAAGCAAATAATTTGACAACAAGTGAATAAAGACTTTGACAGCCGTCGGATGTGGTTCTTTAAATCCAGTCTCCCTCACTCAGCAAGCAGGATACATTTCAGAGACGGTAATTTGCTGTTCCTCATTCAGGAGTATCATTTGTCAGTCGATAAATTTGTGTATTTATTCTGCAACACATGCCGCGCAGATCGTCGCAGTTGTTGATCAGTTTAACCTTGTTACCGAGAAGAAGAAGAGAAAAAGAAGGAAAACCAACACATGACATAAACAACAACAGACCACTTAAGCAAATAAAAGAGCGAATCACGCTTTTTGCACGCTACCAGTGCGATCTCCACACGAGCGGCTTTTGGAAATCGTCCACCGCCGATCATTGGCTACTAGGCCGAGAGGGCGGCCAGGAGTGTGTGAAGCGAAAACGAGTAGAATCGCCCTGACACGCCCATTTATGTTTGCTAATTGAATGGATCGAATGTTGTGGTAACTTTGTAAACATATTTTTTATTTTTTTGTTGCCTTCCCGAGGATGGTTTCAAATTTGTTTGCCATGTTGACGTGAATCTCTTCTTTGCCGAGTTTGCTGACGAATTAGCATATAATTAAGTATTTGATGGTCCTGGTGTGTCCATCAGCAATATCGGTCGACTTGGAAACTGGAAATTTTCAGATTTCGCAGTTATAAATCGAATGACTCCGACCGAACAATAGAATCCATTTAATATGTTCACGGTTGACTAATTCACGTGTCACGAGGTGAACGTCTGTGGTTCCCATGAGAGTGAAAGAGGTTTGGCGCAAACATACAAGCCAGTGGAATCCTTTGAGCGGTGCTTCGAGATGCTTTGCTAAGTAAATGCAGTGCAAATGTGTCCCAATATAGAATCATTAGCACAAGTAATAAATAGGCATGCTTACACAATTTGTTATTGAGTTTAGACTGACAAAAGGGCTAAACTAACAGTGCGCGATAAAAATAGATTTTTATCAACTCGACTTGTTGGTTTTTTGTGTTATCTTGTGCTTAAAATAGAGTCGGTCGGATTTGTTTAATAGGTGATGAACTTAGTATTGGGTTGTCTTGACAATTATCATCTACCATTCGTTGTGAAATCGAACCGCGGTTTGTGGTAAACACATTTATAAAGCATATCCTCCACAGGTGGATAGTTCGAAATTCTCCCTGGTTTGCAGTCCTTTCTTGAATGGCCATTCCCATTTACTACTATTTATTTTTTGATATATATCGGGAATAACTCGACGTACAGTATGATCTTAGGTGAATGAACAGACATAAAATAGTATCCGTTCATCTTTTCAAATCGTTCTCTCTTTTCTAGAATCAAATAAGAACGTATGTATATCCAAACAAAAAACACGTTGTCTTACAAATTCGTTTATATTTCCGAATTGTTCATCTCATAGAACTGTTCACGTTTCCGAGATTCTACTGTATGTCCCCTTTCAATACGTTGAGAGGTTGCTAATTATCTGCATAAAAACGATTTTTTGCATAGGCCTACAAAAATAAATCTTATCTGTTTGGGATGTGGGTACGTCACGTAGAAACCACGTCCCCTATTACAGTACACAACTTTTGTTGTAGTTTGGTCCTGAACGACAAATCGGTATTATCGATTACAACCTCTAAACAACCAGTTGTCCTTCAGTTGTCAAATCAAGACAACTGCTCATTTTCAGTTGTGTTGTCATTTTTTTTACGGTACAATTCAACTGAGTGGTGGTTGTCTCAACTGTCAAAACCACACAACTTCTTTTCAGTAGTTGTGTATATTAATTGGCGGAGTGGACTTTCGTCCCACAATGGAAACCAGGTTAGAATATTTCAGTGTTTCAATATGTGTTTTATTTAAAATAACTACTATAATGCGTATTTTCTTACACCTTGAAAATAAGAAATGCAGATGGAACAACTAGTTCAAATAATGGAACAAAACACCGAGCTAGCAAGAGGCAAATGTCAATTTGGTTCCAGCAAAAGGGACAAGAACGAGTAGTGGGGATTGATTCTTATCGAATTGAACAGCTAAGAACAACCTACTCGAACATCCTTGGAATGGCCATTCAAGAAAGGACTGCAAACCAGGGGAAAATTTGGAAACATTGTGTAAAATTGGAAAAACTTCAATTAAAAAATATAAGATCCTATGAAATAAGAAAAAAGCGAAGCTCCACTTCACAAGCTGCAAATGCAACTCACGAAAAAAAAATTGAACTGATGGACGTGCCAATGTCTCCGAACCAAAACTCGGACTGACTTCGTAAACACAAAGACTTGAATCATTTTTTTTTTGTTTGTTTAAAGTGATATATTTTTGTTTTTTTTTTTTTAATTGTGTCTGACGACTTCATTTTATTTGTTCACTTTTCTTTGTTTACATCGAAGTGTCATTTTTCAATTTCCGTACCTTATGTTGGCTGCATTAGCTCAACTGAAAAAAGTTGTACTCCGTAATCAGAGATAACCTATAATAGAGATATCCAACTTCTACCTCCCTTGTCCCTGGATTTCATCGGATAGCGTTTTTATACGCTTTTTGTCCCGTGTCTGTGAATACCTGTGAGAACAGCTGTGGAACAGCTGATACTCTCCCCACCTTAGTAATGGGGTGAATCAGGGTTCGTATTTGAAAATTCGGTAGTTATTTGAACGTTTTTTTAAATTTCGTTGTTAAATTTTCAACACAGTATGGAGGGGCAAACGAACGAACATAGCTTCATGAAGTCGATTCATTAAAACTTTGAGGAAGTCACAATATGAGACACTAGGACATAATAAATGAATGTACAACAGTGTGAATTTTTGCATATGAATAATAATTAATAATACATTCACACGTTCAGTTAACCAATAATGAAAATATTATTAATGCGTGAGTTGCAATATCTTGCGATTGTTCTTATCAAATTGTTTAAATTGAATTTATGAGTTTTTCAGAATTCATCAATTAAGAGTATAAAGAGGACTTCATTTTTTGAGTTAAGTAATCAGGTATGGTTTATGAATATGCTGTATATATACTTAAGAATTAATTTTAGGTCAAATAGTTCCAGTTAAATGAGCATTGCAATACATTTTTATTCACGAAAGTCCATATAACAAAAAAAGAAGATTCTCTTAAAAATACGAGTTAACATCTGAACATCCTCCGAACAACATACCCATGTACGTTACATGGATCGTACATGGATTGTGGGCAAAATTCACGAATCAGCTGCCATTATCCCACTAAATTCATGAATCTGACGCTATTTCCCACAAAATTCACGAATCGGCCGCCATATTGTGGTGAATTGACGAGCGTCCATTATCTCTGTCCGTAATACCACAAATTAGTTCGGTTGTCTCAGAGTTGAGTTGTCTCGATGACAATACAACCGAGTTGAGTTGTGTACTGTAATAGAGACACACATGTCATCCATATGCACTTCTACGGTTTAGGCCTAAAATAATGCGTTGACTATTTTTCTATAGCGATGAGAATTCATGATGTAAGTAACACTTCACATTTTTGAAGATGTCTGACAAACGACACCATCAGATTAAATTGCACAGCATATCGTGATCATACCACCTTGTGACCGCAATGATCTCTTCTGTTATAATCTGCCATTTCGTTTGTATTCATATCAAGTATCGTTGCTTACTTATCGGAACCACGATGGTGTTAAGCTTGAGCTACATCTGCTTGACATCGCTGACGGTCCCGAATGCGCTGCTTCTAGTCATCAAAACCAAGATTTTGTGTGTCAGCATTGTCCCAACATTTATAGCGGAGCCTTGGCTTCGTCTCCATCTCGAACCAGGGGAAGATCAGATAATATACTGCCTTAGTTGGAGCGTTGCATGCTGTATATTTCACTACAAAACATAGCATAAACCTCAATTTTAATTTGAAACAATAACTAGACTTCAAAACTACCATAGTATGATGTTTGGAAGACTTATTCCTCGATAGGAAGGTAGGTAATAAGTGGCTTAGATGCACTTAGGCCAAAGTAGACCCATTGTACTGCCACGTGGTTTTGTCTAAAAAGAGAGGGGAAGGGTCGGTGTGGTTATTACGACAGCCAGCCAGATCCGTCGATGAAGTCTAATAGCGATTTAATTGATGTCTCTCTCAGTTCGAAGAAATAGGAGCCTAGAGTAGCTTTCCTAGCTGAGGCAAGTGCAGGGCAGTACTCTTTCCTCTTCTTCCTCGTTTTGGCAACTTCTGCAGAAATCGTTAGAAAATAGTCTTAGTCTTTTCGCGTGTGATCCTAAAAGCCAGTGCCCGGATTATACCCACTGCCGTGCTAAATCTGGGTCTTTTAGATGATATCAGACTAACAGATTTTTTGGGGTCAAGACTGGGCCAGATTTGTTTGGTTATTCGGCACGTATTGCCTGTGTTTTATCTGGCATTGACTTCTAGTATGCTTTGGTTAGTGAGTTGCATCTTAAAGGAAGCTGGAGGAGTACCTATCTGGCAGTGTTATGGCGATTTGTTTTTGTGTTGTTTTTGTTTGTCAGCTTCGCAGTTTCCTATAATGTCTCTATGGCCCGGGACCCAACACAAGCGAATTCGAAAGTGTTTGGATATCTCGTCAAGAGATGTGCGACAGCTTTTGACTATTTTTGACTTTATATCCCTCGATAGTTGGCACAGCGAAATGGGTCTCCTTCCTGTGGATAGGCAAACGACAGTGACATTCCACTCGTGGGGGCATGCTGTCTTCCGACCATAGATTACGGATGATTTGGGGCATGTAGCCTACCAGCACACCTCCGGCAGCCATAAATAGTTTGGCAGACTTCTTCAGATCTTGACTTCTTGGTCGACGGGACGGAATTCTCTTCTTTCATCGCCCATTGTGGCGACTTCTCTATTCTACAATTTTGTCTGTATTCATCGAGTACTCCTCATACTTATACATCAAGCTTTTGGTCCCATGATGGGGTAGAACCTGAACTATAACCGATTTGATGGTTGACGGCACCGAACACCGATGTTTCCAATCATAAAGACCGACAGTGCGCACTCGATTGGCGTTGGCCATAGGACTGCCATTCGCGTGAGACTCGCTCTTCGTCTGTCTCTCAACCACGAGGCTCGGTTTTGTATAATCTCTTGGCTGGAGATTCCCGCTCGATGCGACCAAGTCAGTGCAGGGAGATATTTTTGACTTAGATGTAGTCCACATCTACAGCTCGTAGACATCCCAGTTAAATTTTCTCCTGCATTCACATTTCTCGCAGACAGGATAAGCCTTATTGCTGATGAAAATGTTTCGTAAAAATTGGTCATCCAAACACCGATATTCAAGCAAGCAATTGACGTATGTTCAACGCATTTTGTGAACAGCTAGCTTTATTTTAAGAGCGAGTTGACTTCTAATATATCGCTTATCAAAATATGTAACAATGTGCCGTGAAATTGACAGATCTGGGTCTTGAACAAATTCACGGCAGCATTTTTTTTTTTTGTAAGAAGTGTGATTGTGGAATATGCCTTAAGTCAACTGCAACAGAATCAGTCTCTTCGAAAAATACAGTCGCCTCCCCCTAAGTCGAATTGTCATCGGATACCATAATCTGTTCGAGTTAGAGAGAGTTTGACTTAGGGAGAGTCCACTGTACAGTTGTGGCTAGTACGGTAACCATTCTACGCGGCAGAACACCATGCCCCAGAGAAGAATTAGAAAGAAGGAATCGGACAGAAACTTGGAACAACGCTCTGACATGAAGCAGACCAAGAAACTCTAGGGTCAATAAGATGAGCAACCTCTTTATCCTAACAGGCTTCCAAACAGGGCAGACTCATGGAGTCCTTAAGGCAAGTAGGGGTATCACAAGAAGGTGTCTGCAGATTCAGTGGAGAGCCTAATCAAGTTTCAGAACATGTACTTGAATTTTTTGAGCCACCAGCCAAAAGACAAAGATATCTGGGCAATCACCAAATCAAAGTCAATAGAACCATCTCTCATTCTCAGATGCCTAAAGGAAACTGGCATAGAATACTAAGGAATAAATCTCCTCCGCCTATGCGCAACAGAAGCCCATAGCCCTAAAAACGACTCTGAAAAGAATTTATGTGAGCGGAACTTACGACGTAAGACGAAGCAATAAATAACATTCATAAAGGAAGCTCTGGGCGACTATGCCCCCCAATAATCCGCTCATAATTCCCAAAGCGTACCTTTTACATAATCAGTATTATTTTTAAAATATTTTCACATTTTCAAACTCACGCAGCGATTGAACGCATGCACATTAGACGCGTGCAAAATTTTTCAGAAATAACCAATTTCAAGCAAAACTAATAATTATGCATTTTGGCATGCTACAGTCCAAGAGTTGCCCATTTAATTATCGAAATTTTTCATCGTTGTAAAGATTTTTCTCCACGCCCTACTTGTCAAACTGAAAACGCCATCCACAAAGTGGCGGCCACTAGAAAAAGCCTTGTCAAACTTCAAAGTCGGCATAAATAAACAAAATATAAACAAATTAAATTATCGATCAAACATATCCAAAATATCAACAATAATTAGTTTAAGTCTATAAGAATCAATCATTCTCTTTTCGAACTGTCAACCTGAGGTCGCAATACACAAGAGTGGCAAACGTGATCCACACTCATGACCAAAAAATTCTCTACGAATGAGAAAACTCCATATGAATGAAGTGTCAGAGTTAGCGAAGTTCGCCATTCTTGATGAGCTCATATGAATGGTTCTCCACTTGGCATAGAAACCAAAAGCCACATCCTCACAACTTTTACAATGAACAAAACCCACGATCCACACTTTTGAAAAATATTTGCTCTCACCCACCGACACTTGATGTTATTCGTGCGATTACTGCTGACATGTTTCTTACGTTCTCTCTCAATTAATTACGAATTCAAAATATTTACTTCATCCTACATAACAACAACGCTCGATCAAGTCGCGTTCAATTGGCTCCACTTTATCACACAATCCTAATTAAATGTAAATCCGTGAAGCGCTTGTGCCCTTATCGATTCTATTTGCACCACATAGTTTATTTTTATTTATATTTGCCCATTACCATCATCAACATCGACGACATCATGCCTCGTCGTCAATCGCCATCATCATCTCTATCATCAATCCAACTCGTGATTCAACGCAGACGCAGACGACTCTGTAAGACTGTAAACATTCTTATCGCACTCATTGTTTCGCTGCTGCATGCACTTATTCTCAATTCCAGCTGCAACTTGCAACAAAGATCTGCCGCCGTCTAACCCAAATTCACCGCTTGTCTTCGAGTATAACACAAATAATTTTGAAAAAAAAAATAAAACCCAATCAGTTTGCATTTGCAAAGCGCCAATTGAGCTAGAGAAGGTGCATCGCGGGTTTGTTGTTGTTACTATCATTTGTAAACAACCTAAGGTCATTCACTTGAGATAAGTTATCTCGAAAAGCTCTCTTCCTACAGTGATCCAAGCAAAATACAACACAACAAAAAAAAATAATAACAAACTGGGCTACAATCCAATGCACTCGGCTGTAGCTAACAGCCGCGATATGACGTTATTTGGAGTGTTTTCTAACGAGTGCGACGGCAGGAGGCTCTGCACGGTGTTTGATTCAACTTTCACACAGGTGCGGGCATTGATTCAATTCAGTGACAGTACTCGTCGTGCCTTCCTTGTGGCAGAGTGATGAAGAAGTGTCCACTTAAAGAGATAAACGAGTCTAAACGACTTGTTAGTCTGTGGGAAAACTGGTTTTTGTTGCCCATCTGCAAGTAGATTTCAACACTTTTACCATGCGATCTAATTTTGTGTCAACGAGATCGCGCTCGAATACAGCCTTCTGTCGGGAGGCTGCACATAAACCCCGTTGAACTATCGCGCGCTGTTCGTCGTCGGTCAAGCAGTGTAATCAAAATAATTAGCATATATTAGTATAAAAATTTGGCCATTTGAATGCCGAGAGAAGAACCCCGCGTCTGGACTGAGTTATTGCAACGTTCGTTCGCATGCATAATTACTAGGTTACTACGAGTGTGTCTGTCAGGCATCCCGGCAATTATCGCACCCCGTGCCTTTGTTGGATCGGACGAGCGGAGCAGTTTGTTCTGCTGCCAGTCGACGAGAAATGCAAATTTTTTGCGTTGAGCAAATTTCACAAATCCATTTAGCTGAGATTCAGACGCGTGTCTGATTTTCATAGATTTGACTTTTAAATGATTGACTAGTTGCGAGACAATGGCGCTTCGATGAAGTTCTTATATTCTGGATGACAGTTTGTCGTAAACGTACGGTTCTTTTGCACAATGCCTACTTTGCATAAAACGAGCATAAATAAAAATATACATTTGCGTTGTTTATGTTTGTAATTTAATCCGATCAGAGTTTCTGGGTGTCTGCCTTTCGCTTGAATGTTTTTCTGTTAAATCTGTTAACTTTTGTGTGTGGCTGAACTCACTCACTCGTTCGTGTGGTGTTTATTTCACACTTCACGAAATGTGTACCCGTCACCATCATTCACGATGATGTACCCTTAATTTGCTTCTCTTTTTTTTGATTTCATATCGTTGTTAATACAAAAATTAAATATTTAAAGATTTCACTGAACCTTTAACCTTTAAAATCCGTTTGGTATGTTTGCTCTTACAATATTGGCCATATCATTACGGGGTGAACAAAAAAAAAACGTCATCTCCGTCATAACCCTGCCAAGCGTCTCGGTCTTACAACACGCCATCCAAGAGAAGATTAAATTTCACACTGTTCTAATTATTCAATCATGAATATCAGCCATTTTAATGGACTTCAGTGAAAATCGCGAACTTGAGTTGAGGAATTGGGTAAATAACGCATCACTTCTGAAATGGCAATTTTTTGTATAATTTGGAACAGTTTTTTTTTTCAGCTTGTTTACATAAAATATTTCATTCTGATTTTTTAGTCATTAACAAATTCTTGAGGAAATTACTGGCGGGTACGCGTAAATGAGAGGAATTAGGAAAACATATAAAAGCACGATGAAAACGAACACAGCCTAAGTTAAATGACACGATTTTCTTTAAATTTCATCCCGGCCTTCGAGAGGATCATTAACAGAATCGCCACGTGTGGCGATGAATATTTGAATTATCTGTTTTAATGGTTCTAATTCTTGTTAGATTCGTCGATGATGATCTAGATTTTGTTTATGGTGAGCATATCGGGGAATGTTTTGCGTTTAATGGGCGACTCTGTGATCTTTAGTGGCACACGAGTGATTGTTGACGGTTGATGGTTATGGCTTAAATGATTAGTGATTGCAAAAATTATAATATGTGGCGTAGGAGTTAAACCGCGTGTACTGTTATGCTGAGGTATTAATTCGATTGCGGACGTACACATTTTTAGATTTCATGGCACCATCTCCGTCAAGTCAACAGCACAGTGCTGCCAAGTTGATGATGATTCAAATTTAAAGACTTATTTTATCGGTTTGGCCAAAAAAAGAACAAAGAGGATTCAATCGTGCGAGAAAACTAGCCGCACAGCACGTGTGTTTGGTGTAGAGCATGGCGCCGCACAGTGGATCATCTCCATACAACTCTATCTCAAAATGGTTTTTACCAAAGTAACGAATTGTTTTGATGAATACCGATAGTTACACTAACATATACAGTGGACTCCCCCTAAGTTGAATTGTCAATTTTTCGAGTTTAAGAAAATTTGACTTAGAGAGGGGTTTTTGTATGCAAAATATGACGAAAAAGTTCGAGTTAGAGAGAGTTTCGACTTAGGGAGAGTATACTGTCTGGATATTAATTCATTTTTTACTCATGAAGAAATTGATAAAATCAATCGTCCAAGTGCAGTGGTTCAGAGTATTGATTTAAGTGAATTACTCATAAGTACATACCTTTCAAAAGTGTTTTCTGGAAACATTTCGTACAGAACTAAATTGTGTTATATAGCCAGAGCTTCAAGTATATATATCTATATACTTGTCTTTATCTGCCCCTTTCTTAGGTGTTTGTTATATTCAAACAGGCATTTGACGGTAAGCGCTGATTGCTGCTGCCTACTAACTTGTCTGATTATAATATTCAATTAGTCTCAACTCCAAGAGAATAAAAGTGTGTAGCTCTTTTTTTTTTGGCAGACACAAAAATGTCAAAGTATTATAAAAAAATGTTTCATTATTTCAGAGCTAAAATTGGCAAGATTATTTATGTCAATTTTCAACCTTTTATCTCTTAAAAACAAAAAAAAAAGTTACGCATTATTGAGAGAGTGGACACGTTTCGGATGTACAATGTACAATGGTACACTAGTCGTATTATTATTTTTAAAAGGGTTTAATTTTTTCTGACAAAATCTCCATGTCCTGCTCTCTTATTTTCCATTTGAATTACTCTGTGAAATTAGTCGATTTTTAGCTGTACATATATGGATATTCAAAATAATCACAACGCTGCACTGACGGTCTGAGATGCTCAGAGACTACCTAAACCTCGCTTAAAGTCGATCAAAGTTTATTATTAAATTTATTATAATTAGAGATTTAATATGTCAAGCTCAACCATTCTAGCGAATACACATAATATAATAACTCGATTTCGTTAAGTTTCGTTCACTTTTGCTTACTTCAGTGTGAGCGAAATGATTGCTTCCCCGCGTACCCAAATGATAGTTGTAATGTCACTTCATTTTCTAAAATAGAAAAAAGATAATGCCAGCAACAGATATTTGCATTTTCATACATAGCCAGGCATCCACAAAAGCTCTGGATGTGATCCGTCTAACCTCAAAGCTGGTAATTAGCTTTGGTTCAAATCGCAAAGAAAATGAAATTGCTTACTAGGACGCGAAGAATATCCAGGAGATTGTGAAGCAGAAGAGGTCTTCACACGTGCAACAACTCAGAGTGGACTGAGATCCCGCTCTCTACCAGTAAACTTTTGCATGAAACATTAAGCCAGATAACTAACACAAATTGACTGGGAAGTATCATGACTATAATTTGGTCAAAACGCTACTTTCCCTAAACAGACTCAAATAAAAGCATTATGGTTCGTGTCAATACTGGCCACTGTCAACGGGGGTTGTTCGATAAGACAAGAAAATTAAATAACTGAATTTATTTCGCATGTTACACCGGTACACTCAAAGATATTCCAAGTCTTTAGACTCTTCCAAAAACTGAATTTTCAAAATCTTTAAAACAGCCTGTTTTGACTTTTTCGTATTTCATTTCGGGTGTGATCTCTTCAGAATAGGGACGTGCCATGTTGGCAAAGCCTCGATGTCTGAACATCGATGACCGAGAATAATCGAACTCAAAATATCGATGCTGTAGAAGGAATTTACATAGTTTGACTAATAGGGTCAAACATAAACATAGATCATTCCCGCACCCTTCACATCAAAGACCTGAAATGAATGAGTACATAAAATATCAAGAATTTCAAGGCATTCTGTATACTTGCATCAGACTCGAATCGAAACCCTCAAGCAATCAATTCCAAAAACTGATCAGTGGTCTTCCTACGGAATGTCTTCGTCATTATGTGTGAAATTCCAGAAAATTATTCAAAATCTGCAATTAATATTAGGTTTTCTTTTGGGAACATCGAAGGCCGATGGTTTGTGTTTAACATCGATTATGCGACATTTTACCAAATTGAACATCGAATTGTCAAAACGTGGATATTTATAATAATATGAATGGCGCTACAGTCCGAGACGGACCTGGGCCTAGCTTCTCAGCAACCACTCGTGTTGTGCAAGCTATTGTTCTCTCACGCGTGGAAGGGACCTACAGTTTAATGCCGACTCGGAACGGCCAAGTTTGAGAAGCTTTGTCTAGACAGGAAACACTCTTTGAGCATTGTCAGTAACTCGAAAAAGGTGGAGTTGTGAAATATGAAAGGTGGTAAATTCGGGTATCGAACCTGCGTAATAGTCGACGCACTAACCCATTACGCCACGGCGACCCACATTTCTCTCTCTATCTTTCTCTTTCTCTATCTCTCTCTCTATCTACGTGTCATTTTGCTCTCACATAAGCTAAGGTTTATTTTAGTCAATTTATGGTTCATTCGATAGGCGACTAATCCGCAGCAGGATTCTTTGAACCAGATTTTGATGGAAGTAGAATGAGCTTTGATAAACATGTCAATAACAAGCAATTATAGGACGACAGCTCGCACGTAGCCTGCTTCTATTCTTACCGTGATTTGTATCTTTAATGTCTGTCTCAGTTTTGAAAATCAATGCACCTGGCAACCCTACAACGCCACTTTACAAGCAACACAAAAACTTTCGACACAACTTCAACCGTATGCCTTCGAGTAAAAGGATACCGGATCAACCTCAGGGACGGTGCACCGCAAGAACTTGATGAAAACGTGTTTCCCCAACAATTCTTTATTTTTTTGTTGCAAGAAATGCTTAAATTTTCTGACCAAAAGTACGAGCACAAGAGCACGAGTACCACCGGTAAATAGGATTTTTAAAACTGATAATATTTACAAGACCAACTGCAGCAGCGTTCGGTTTTCGTACAGAGAGAGAGAGAGGAGACTCTCGGGGCAATGCAATCCAAGGCAAACTGTCAAGTGAACAATGAACGGTAACACCATTGTTTGGGTCTATTGTGCTCCGTCTCCATGTTGCCGTACCTTTAGCCCCTCACGCCGATAGATGGATAAGAAGTTATTTCGCAATTCGAAATGCTCTGCCAGCCCCTTGGGCCATGGGCGGCGCAGCACTGTGGACGAAGAAAGGATTTACTTTTATAAATCAAACGGATACAATAAATCTTAATCGCTGTTGTTGTTGCTGCTGTGGTACTTTCTGGATGATATTGAACGTATTTAACATAATTTGTTGAAAGGACAAGGAGCCAGATAAGGCATCCGGATATAATCAAAAATCCCCCAAACAAAAAGCACTCAAGGATGTGGGATGACAAGGAGCACTGGATAGTTGATACCGAGTTGGATTGTTGTTTTTTTGATGTTTCCCTGTCGGAAGTGCTAAGCCACGTGGGTCGAGAGGCGTCATCTTGGAAATGGCATCAAACTGGAGGGGTTAACACTCGCATGGTTTCGTAGAAGGTCTGTGCTTCAAGTTGTTTCTGATTGTCATCGATGCCAAAACGTGGATATTTGGTCACTCAAAATCGATGTTTTTTCCAAATTCGATGGGCATCAAACATTCCTTCTTCAAAATGTCTTGTGCTTCTCTTGGGCTTTGACAGTTTCATTAAAAAACATGTACAGTCAAATGGGTACTCGAAATAAAATCAATGTTTCGAAATTGATTTCAAGACCTAAATCTGTTACAACTCAAATCGTTTCTACTGGTTTCTTCAGGCGTTTGCTGATAAATCTACCAGCCGTAGTTCAATTTGTGGATGTTTAGACACTTTCTTGAAGTGGTCACACGGCTACGTTTATGGTCGAGTGCGGTAGCCAGAGTGAGACAGGCATAGCGCGAATTCTTTTTGCTTTCAAAAATTAACTAAGCAACGTGCGATGTTGAGATGCAGACAGCCACAGTCGCCTCACGCACTTTAATTCTCATATCGACTCTTTTGGTCGATTTTGACGTTCGGCTTGTGCTTGCAGCAGAAAATAACTGAAATTGATGGTTAGAGTCCCCATAGTATTTATCAAGCTTTTCTTTGGTTTTGGTGGTGGTTTTCTTGCGAAAAAATTATGCTTAATCAGCACACGAAATTCTCATTTCGTATTTTTGTTGAAATTCACGAGGTTATCTGCTGTCAAACACGTGATAAATGACGCATCTGTTCAAAACTTGACAGTCGATAATCTTCTAATAGATGACAGTTGGCGCTAGCAGTTTTACATTGAAAGTTTCTGACATTCAAAAGCTCACTGAATATTATATTACAGCTCTCGTAACAAAGACACGCGCTTGCTTATCCTGATCTAAAAAAAAAAAAACATCGTAGGTGCTCCTTTTTGACAGCTCAATATAAAGCGAACCGACGTTTGTCGAACCATAAGCATGCGAGCACCCCGTGCCGTTCCGATTTGGCTTTAGTAAAGTTTTGGTCAGTTTCATTCTGCGCTCCTTAGAAGCGAAGTTTTCATAGTTATTTTGGTTTTACATTTTGAGTCTACTGTACTCGTTCTGACAGCAATGAATGGCAAAGCCTCTCAAAAGCAGTTGAGAGTGTTAGTTTGACAGAACACGAATTCATTGCTTTTTCCTATTTTGTCAGAAAGCGATGAAGTGACCTACGAAAAAATTTCACACCCCGTGAGATTTCTACATCATGTAGCAGACACTAGATGGGCGTTGACATAAAACGTCAACACTTCCCTTCCCCTGAACGGAACAACGTTTGTTGAACGTCATTTCCTCTCGACATCAATCTACAAAATCAAAGTCCCACCAATTCAAGGACAGACGAAACGTATGTGTGCCTTGCGAATATATCATGTTTTGACGAGGGTATTTTTAGACCACCTTCAGGACGAATCGGAATGTGTTGCACATAACAACAAAAAAAGCATTTTGTCAATTTCATGTCTAATTTTAGAATCATTTTTATCTGCCGTCTATATTTTTAGACATGTTAGTCGTCTCATCGACAAACACTACTCACCACTTAGTCGTCTCCCGGTCGCCCACCTACCATCCCTGTCCTGAATGATAGTCAGGCCCGTGCAGCGCCAAATTCAAAAAATCAAAATCAAAATAACACAATAAAATCGGGCAGTAAGCGGTCTTCGCAATCGAAGCAACTTGTATTTGTATCTCTCAATTGTCTATTCATAAAAAACCAAATCTTTCACTTGTGTCACGATCCCCATCCGTGTGGCGTTATCGGAGAACAAGCACAATTTCGGCGCATGGCGACTGTGGCCGCGACTCGCGAGTGACACGAAGCTTTACGAAGTTTTGTTGTTGCGCTCGCAAGACATTTTGGCTCTCAAAACTGGGTCTGCTGTGGGGCAATAGATGATAATTCATAATCTCTTACGTCCGCATTTGTGTGTGTGCGTCCGGTGACTGTGGTGCGAGATACACCGCACACAAGAGCACAAATTCAGTTTTGTTTGGAGAGCGGTGAGAAATGTAAACAAGTGTATTCTATTGGGATCGCACATGGACGCACATCATGTGAGTTGAGGTGCAGAAGTGGAGCAGAGATGATTAGTGCCTATCTACAAATCTGTGCAAATCTACACACAATAAAGGCGAGGCTGGGCTGCTGGAAGTGAGCGCGTTTTGTTTGGTTTTGTGTTGATTTTGGGGGAGCGAAAAGAGAACGAACGAAAATCCCGTCGTCACCTGCTGCTGCTGCATTGGTTGAAAGAACGCGATCACTTATCAATCATGTCTATTTTACTAACTATCACCTGTCACTTATCTTAATCTCCGTCACCTTGACTAGGGGATGCAGTTAAGTAAACTGATGACCCAGTATACACAAAACCAGTTACTTTAGATACTCATCTCTCGCAGAGGTATGCAGCTAGAGGAATGTCGATCCGAGAGACGTTTCAGTAATGCTAATCAAAAATCAGGTTCATGCTCAAGGTCTGGGATTCGTCACTTTTGAAATAAGACATCTATCCGAATCTGAGGTTGGTTCTGGTGATGCTGTGTTCTCTCCGGATGTTCGGCAAATATGTGCCTTTGTACACGTGTAGATATGAATATTTCACTATTCGACACGGTAATAAATCACAGTGCGGCTGGACAGTTTAATGGGATTTAAAGCGTGATTCTAAACAACCTGTGTATCAAGTTATGCAGCGTTACTAGAATTTTGAGGAAAAAATAAAGACGCTGTTTTGTAATTATGGCCGTTGATGGAGTTTTGTGCCGACTCTGAATGGACGCAACTTTCTAGATGCAAACATTCTTCGAGAAGTACTGCGTTGCACAGAGTGAGAATTTGATATTGAGTGTGTTCAAATTAATTTGAAATGTCGAGGTGGAGAGGAAGAAGTAAGTGGTTCGTCTCTTTCGAGTGGGACTATAATCTATATCCGACTATAATAACGGCTATAATAGCACTTTGCTCCCACTATAGCAAGGGACCCGCAGTTCTATACAGACGTCTGATTTCGAAACACGAGAAAACCTTCTCTCAGTCGGTGACTTGAGGGAGATGGTGCCGTGGCATTGCACTCAGAAATCGAGTACTAGAGAGCTTTCGGACTTCACACATGATTATCTCCTAGCCAATCGTTGAATCCGACATATAATACAGTGGAGGCGCTTTCACATTACGGACACTGTCTTATGCGGACAATCCCCTCGAGCGGACAATTTCGCACGACCATGGGTCTTCAGTTGATGATCTATATATTCCCATTTATGGACAACTCCCTTAGCCGGACAAAAGTGCTGCAAACGTCGCTGTGCCCCTATGCGAGCTATCACTGTAGCAAATGTGTTGCATAATTTTTGTTTTTCCTTATGACTTGTCCCTGAAATATTGTAAAAAACTCTGTCGAAAAAGAGTTAGGAGTCTACTATCTCTGTAAAAACAGATTTTTGATTGGAACTCGCTCTTGCGAAATCTCTGTTTTGGAGTAGATGGGCTATCGCACATTTTTGTTTAAGTGTTAAGGGCTATGCTGTGAAAGGAGACCCTGAAGTCTAGGCTGTCTCAGCTATATTTCCACAGAACGAAACCGCGAGGTTTCATCACATTTCTCCAAAACTCCCCGGTTCCTCCATTCATTTTACCGAATGACGGGGTACCGAAACCTCACGCGAAACCTAATTGTAGACTCATTGAACTCATCCATTCTGGGAGGTTGTAAACCGAACAAGCCTACAGTGTGCATTTCAGTTCATTTTTGGTAATTTTGGTCATTTCCTCATCTTTTCTATCTCTGTTCTGTTCAACAAAATAAATTCCTGTCCACAAACAGCTCTCTTGTCGGCCACATAAAAATAGAGAGCTAAAGGCCCAACCCCATAGAAACCGTTTCGTACGTTGCCTTTGGAATCCACAAAAAACGTAGTTGCCGGATTGCAAAGAGATCCCCAATGACGTACACTGCATGTGAAATCCACTCTTGCATTAATCTAAAACATTCGAAATTTTAAAGTTACTGAAATGTGAGAATTTGTTAAAAACAATTGTAAACAAAACAAATCGTATTCGTTCATTCGTACAATATCGTATTGACAAACTTATACAGAGAGGATTCATTTGGATAAATTTGCATGGAAATATCTGTCAAACGCAATAAAAGTTGAACGTTGACCAACTTCATCCGTCGCGTTGTTTTCCACTTGGCCGCATTTGCTGTCCCTCTGCTTTTCAGTAGGGCTTATGAGTTGTCAATTTTTTGACAGAACGCAAAGTGTGCGAGGAATCTATGGGCTTGGGCCTTAATGACAGTTGAGAAATTTTCAAACTCGCTCGGAACGGCCTATTGAGGTTTTAGTAAAAGTTCATCCAAACCTCGAGATTTCGGCTCACAATAAGTCTTCATCGTGCTAGGTCTGAGTTAAGAAATCTTTGCGTAGTTTTAAAAAAGGTGGTTTGTGGTAGGCTTTGTTTAGCATAGACTGTTACACAAAGACTACGCTATCCCATTTACCTTAAAATTACACTTGTTTTAAACTTAACCACTAGTCAAGTAACTTGGAGATCAATACAAGATCCTTGGAGTATCTTTTTGGCGATCCTTTTAGGAACCAAAATCAAAAGCCTGACGCTGAATCATTTCCGCCCGGCCACGAAATTTACTATTTTCTTGGCGAAACATCATGATAGTTCCTTGAAGGAAATCCTGCCAAATGTCAATTAAATGAAAGTCTCCACTCTGCCACACATTAAATAATCGTATGTTTGAATAAAATGTTTTCATTGACGTATAATTATTTTCTGTTTATTAAACAATTCAGCAATAAACAATGTACACAATTAGACATTTCAAAACAACTATAAAATGAATATTATACAAAACTTATTTGGCATTTAAAATTTATCAGGGCTCTTCATTGTGTCCTACCGGGTTTAACTCGGAGGCACACCCTTGGCTAGAGTTGTGTAATCCATTTATCTAAATGGGTCTGTATGATAGAACGTTCCCTCTCAAACACATTCTATCCTAACGGGAGCATGTATCAGGCTCAAAATCAATCTTTTTTTTTTTTTCAAGAAAAACTGCTCCCCCTTCCGTTATTGACAAGCATCGTGCTTCGAAACCTACTATCGCTTTATGCTCATATAATAATAATATTTTATATAATATATACATAATTAATTAATTAAAAAATACGCTACATGTTTGATAGTGATATAGTCCCTATTACAATCGTTTCGTCAAGTCATCTTCTGACACTATTTCCTGTCCATCATGATAAAGCCCAGAAAATGTGCGACAATGATAATCAATTGTAATTATCATAGCCATGCGCGACAGTAAACAAGCAACATATTTTTTCGAAATCTTATCCGTCGTTCTTACTACGATAACTTTATCGTATCCAAGTCAGATTGTACAAATAAATCTGAGTATCAAGGTTACGTAACGAATATCATTAGGGGCTTGGCTGGAGGTGTGATATGCAAAATAGAAGTATAAGGACAATATACTAAATCAAACGATTTTTTTTTATAACCAGATGCAATTTAGTTAATTATTCATATACAATTTTTGACAGAGAATTAGCACTGTTAAAGAAGCCACCAATCCAAGAAGTTGTTGAGAGTTAGATAATGTTGGATTCTGTGTAGATTTAAATACGAAAAATTTAATGAAATTCCATTTGATAGTCACAGTATAACAATACAATATTGGAGGCGCTACAGCCTGTAGAGAACCAGGGCTTAGCAGCAACCACCCGTATTGTGCGTGCCATTGTTCTCTCACGAGTGGATGGGACCTTGGACGTTTTATGCTGACTTCGAATGGCTAAGTTTTGAGAACCTTTTTCTAGGCATTTATTACTCATTGAGCATTGTCAGTGACTCGCAAGATGTAGGGCTATGAAAAATGATTTTGGCCGTATCGGGAACCGAACTCAGGCAGCGAGAGTCAGTTGCACAGACCCACACGCCAAGACCAAGATAGTAAAACTATGCAGGTTCAAATTTGATTTAATTGAACCCAATTGCAAATTGTTGGCAAATTTCAAGACGGATAATAAAAAACTTCTTGTGTGTTGAAGGGTCCGAAATCCAACCAAGAAATGTTTCTCGCTGATGCCACCTTTGGCCACCTGCAAAGTTGGGTGAAATCCTTATTCATTTGAATGCACCGCAGTAGACATGTGCCTCCACATCTCTGTTGCCCCGAAGGCTCGGACACGAAGTCCAAGGGAAAAAAAAACTACCCAATTACACAAGACTGCTAAAAAATAAAAGTTGTCATCTAATCTTTACGTTTTGATGTAGCGTAAAAAATGTCAGTTCGACTCACATTCATCAACCAAAAGTTGCTCGATGTCAATTTTGGTGCATCCCTTAGCGTTGTCAAACGTCCCGGTTTTGCTCGGAACATACCGGTTTTAAAAAATAAATTCAATTGTACCGCCAGGGCACCTTAATTCCCGGGTAAACTCAGTATAAACTTTTGCATTGTGGCCCAATCTTAACGAATTTTCAAATTGTATTTATCTTTGCAAATTAAATTTTTTTCTTTCCCGGTGTTTTTAAAATCACTGTATTTTTGCACATTTTTTCTAATTTTTTCCCGCTAAGCTTCAAAACAATTTTGGCAACCCTAGTATCACGACTTGTAGTCATCGCTTTATAATTTCGACTATCTATCCATGTGCGCTGCTCTTCATTCTCTAAATCTGGGTTCCAACTACGTTCTAGAGTATCTCGATTGGATTTAGGTCAGGATTTTACACATTTAAGTTTTAATCCGTAGTCCCACCGAACTTATTTCTCATTGGTCCATTGATACGTGCGCTGTCTTGCTGGAACAACCCTTTGACAATATTCAATTCGTGTATTTTGAGTAGAAAATAATGTTCAGCTGGCTAAGAGGAAAGCTCCGGTGCCGAGGAAGAGAATGACGGCACGCTTGTGGTTTCACGGCTCGACCCGCAGACAAACCTGTTTGCAAATAAAATAAATCATGGTGCCTGTATCTAGCTAGATAGAAGATGAGAGAAAGTGGTGAAGATGGGGTGGGATAAGAAATCCTATTACCATAATACAGACCATAGGCCCACAATTAACGAAAGGACGGAAGGGTATGAAAATGGAAAGTTTGTTCATCGCCTCTGCTTTCACCCAAATGTCTAACATGACTAAACCTACAACAACAACACGCCTAACCTTAAGTCTATCCTTATCTAATTAACCGCATCTAACTTAAAACCACATACCTCAGCCCTACACCGAGTCAATGCCCTCTCAGCATCGTTTGGAGATAGAGAACCCGCGGATGCCCAATGTTATTGGCACTTTGTCATCTTTCAAAAAATAAGGCCATTGATTTTGCCGAATCGTAAAACTCACCAACAACACCATCTGGTTATTTTTACCAGATGTTTTTCAGCTCTTGTATTGCTTGAGGTTGCTCGTCGAACCAAATGCCGCATTTTTCGTCAATAACATATTAATTCAACCAGAAATGAACTGGGCTTTGCCGCTGAAAATGTTATTCAAATACAAATTTTGGCAAAAAATCTATTAATGCATTGTTTCTGTGTAAGTCTTTCAGTGACGTAATGGCAATGCAAACTTTGACGCATGTCACGTAAAACGCGTGAAGTGTCAAAAAACAGACGTCTGAGATACCAAACACCCATTATAAGCCCCTTCTAGAACGTGTTTCAATTGTAATTACATATGTAACAAACATTCCAACGAATCACCTCAAGTATTCGTCACATAGTCTACATTTCTTTGTGAAGTATCTCTTCTTATCTCTGAGTACGTAAGAGTTCTTCAAATCTTATTTTCCCAGAAAAAATTCGCTTTGTCATCTCAAAATTCGTCAATAACAACCCGCCTACGTTTTCCAGCACCCACCAAATCCTGTTTTGCGTTAACAAACAACAACAACAAAAAATGCTCGTTTTAACAAAATAACACCTCTGGTTTATTTACATTTTCCATCAAATTTCAGAAAAAAAATTATCACCCATAAATCATACGACAAAAGAGAATAACAACAAAAAAACCGAACAATAACAAATACCTCAAAAGAAGTTCGCAAAAATGAAATACCATCCCTGGGCATACCTTTATCTCTCTCTTTCTCTGTATTTCTCTCTGTCCGCCGCCGCTGAGCCGTCAGCCAATAAATCAGAATCGTTTGTCATCCTCTCCTTATCACGCTACATCTGAGCCCGAGTGTCATTCGATCTGTGTTCGGTTGTTTGCGGACATCACGATCGAGGCACAAGTGCTGAAGCACATTCTTGCTGCGTAAACGCATGTGCCGTTTCGACATCCATCCGTACATATGTGCGTGTGTGTCAGACAACACACTGAAAACTACTGTATCTATGCACACAGCTGAGAGGAGTATTTATTTAAATACATCATTATCAGTCTAATCACCGAGACAAGAGGCCAACAGCAGCAGCAACAACAGTTGCATTAGTACGTTGGATGCTGCGTCAAGTGTACGAGTCGTCGTCTTTGAGGCACATGTTCACCCGTTCTACAATATGTGACCGGTATTCTCTATGAGACAAGTGCTAAAAAAGAATATACACATATATATATATTTAACATTTTTGTTCGCCCTCCTTCTGTATTTAATTAATTTAATCAACTAATTCAACACAACTGCCAATAGCAGTCGACTACCACAACTACAGCCGTGTGGTGTGTGCTTTTGCATTTGAATTGTCTGTGTGTTGACAAGATACACGAAGTGCTCACCCTATATAAGCGAATAATAGCGCGCTCCAACAATAAAAGCTCTCCCCAAAAATATTCAGTTCATCGATCTCAGCCTCAGCGATCGGAAGGAAAGCAAGAAAGAGGCCAGCTTCGGGAATAGAAATACAAAAAAAAAGAAGAACAAATCTGTGTGTGAAAATAATTTCGCGAATTGTTTGATGTAAAATAACAAAAAAAAAAGAAAAAGAAAAAGATACGCGTTTGTACAACAGCTCGTATAACAAATATTATCCCTTAACGAAGTTTGCGCATATGGATAATATTCGTTGCACTCTTCATCGAATTCGATTAAAAGAACTCGATCGTCAAAGTCAAGTTGTTATTCACGCAAAACTAGCAACAGTCATTAAATGGATTTCAGTTGAGATACTCGATCGTTTTATAAAACGTTGCAGCTGTGTATTTTGTGAATTTAGTATAGCAAATGAAATCGATACAAAATTTGTGAGGAAAAAAATAATGAACACAACAAACTAAACAACAACAGAACCGAATAAATTTAAATAAAAAAAAAGAAAAGAAAAGATATAAAAAAAAACGTCGTAAAATACTAAATGTTATTTGTGCATGCGAGAGGAGAAGACGAAGACGTTTGAACCGAAGAATAGACTCGTTTAATTTAATTTGTTGTTTTCGTTTTGTATTTTAAATTTACACATAGTTCCTTACCGCTTTCGAAGTGATTTAGTGCGTTTTTGTGATTTTATTCTAAGTCGTTAAGAGGATACTTTAGTGTTCGAAATTAAATCATATTTCCCCCCCGCCTTTCGTGCTACCTCAACAGCAAATCTGAATGATCCACGATCGTTATAGATCATAGAATAAATTAATAATCACAATTCAAGTGACACAGCTAGCAAGTTCTGATTCAATTAGAAATAACTATCGATAATGAGATTCACCTACAATCAATACAACTACTACGAGTCCGCATATCGTACTCCGTCGAAACATCATAATGCATCGCATCAACATCACAAGAATAATTTCGGTAAGATCGGTTTTGTGAATCCTGTTTTTTTTTTTTTTCCTTTTCTCAAGTTTAGTTGTTTTTTTTCTCGAAATTATGCTTTGTTTCTTACAAATCTCCTCCTTCTCATTTCATTTCTCATCTTTGTCACATCAAGCGAAGCTGAATGAATACATTCAGACTGACAAGAGTATGACAGAATTAATATTCCTCCGAAACAAACTCGATTTAGTTTCTATTTTAAGATACTTCAAATATTCGACATCACTATATTGTGTTGTTTAACTTGGCATTTAGTGCGTTATTATCTTCATATTATTTTCAATATTTCAAGCAAATAGCTGATGCAATATTTGGTTCAACTTACATCTGCCATGTTTCGTAATCCAAAAGAAAAAACCCAAACCTTAAACCTAATTTTTCGCTCAGTTCTACTTCATTAATTTATCATGTCGTATTCCAGAATGATAATTCTCCATAAAGTAGGCTAAACTCTATCATTTATCAAACGACATTCTTGCTGAAATGATGAATGAAGAACGGTGTAGCTTCGAAAAATATGGAAATGATGGTGAGAAAGACGAGGGTTAAAATTATTTATGGATTTCGCTGAATCATTCTGACATTCTCTGTTATATAAAATACAAAAAATGTAATAAAATTTTTGAAAAAATGTCATTCTGGGAATGAGAGCTTATAGCGGCGTTCACACTTAACAATTTGTCGCGACAATCTGTTTGAAAACCGTGGTTGATGGGCTAAATCGTCAATGTGAACGCTCGTTACAACAAAATGGCAGACTTGCTTTGCGGTAGACAATGCATTTGGACTTTTCAGCTTCAACAAAATGTTGTATCTGAACACCCCTTATAGTCTTAACTTTAGTAAAATGATGAGAAATGACAGTCTAGCAATTTCATTTAAACAATGATATTCTACATTTCATGAAGAATTTTGTTGAATTGAACACTGCAAGGGCATTAACCAGCGGATCAGCCTGTATTGTGAAAAATACGCCTTAGACATATTTCTCTTAAGATTCCAAATAAATTCACGTGAATCAATGCTACCTCAGGGTTTAAAAAAATACCATGCTTCCTTTTCTCGGCCAAGGGCATCAATGTTCCTCGTTTGTTTACCTTGAACTACACTTTGTTGCATAACTATATAGCCACCCCTAAAAATGTATAATTTATGTCGATTCAAAAGATGACACTACATATATTTTCCGTCTGAAATTTTAGAAACCTTAAATAAAACAAACAAAAACTTAAAGCTTACGTTTAAAGACATTTTAAGTAAGTTCTATCAGTTCCATAACTATATAGCGACTTTTAAAAATAAGCTTTAAATGTGGGATAGGTAACAAATTATGTACATTAGTAGTTTGTAGAGCTGCCCCGGTTTTCAATTAAACTAAAAAGTCGCTCGGAGGGTACGCTGAGGAATTTCCTTCCAAAGTCTCATCACTGCTCTTTTAAGTTCGGGAATTGTTGCAAAATACCTGTTGGTCTCGTAAATTTGCCGGACGGGTATTCTTCGCAGATTTGGAATCTTTGACGAGTGAACAGGCTGGCCAACCCGTAGTGCTAATGTGACTCTGCTGCAACTACATTCTGCTAGCCCTATGTGTATACCGACGCGTTGTTCTGAAGGATAACAAGGTTCCAAAATGGTTAGATTCTCCTGAATAATTCCAGTGTATTCCATGCTGTTCATTTTGCTGGATGGCAAAGTAATGTGAGTTTTCCAACGGATGAAAATGAACCCCAGACAATAAGGCTACCACCACTAAAATTCCGCTTGAAAAAATACACTGGATCCTTCCTCAAACGTTTCCAAAAGCATTGGAAAACCCATCTGACCATGGAGGTTGACCTACCCAGACACCGAACAAAAGTGTAACTACAATACTAAAAAAATATGCCTTGTTCAAATCGCCGACGAGGCTTTGTGTAATCCTATACGCTGGCTTTAATTTTGAATGTTTTACTTTGGCAGACCTTACAATTTACCGGCGCACAGTGCATCTGGACGCGTCTAGTCGAAGTTCGGCCTTCAACTGACTAAGGCTTTTCCTTGAATTGCGTGCCGTAATCAGTTGCCTTTCTTATTTTATTGCCTTCTCGGTTTTTGTTTACCCTCCTGTCTCATGTGTTCCATACCCGGCTGCATCTTTGAGAAAGTAAATATTGTAAAGGGGTGGCGACTAATATTTAGGCCAATTTCCTTAAAAAGAGGCCTTGGTCTTTAATGGCCAACATCTAGCTTTTTCTCGTTCTGAGAAGTAGCGCCCGCGTGGCATTGTAATTCACATATTTTTGGTTAAATTTTTACTACAAATGTGTCCAAAATTAATGGCGAATTAAAGGAACCCATATTTAAACAACGGGCCTTATTAGTAGTTAAGAAACAGTAAAAACCTTATTTTATGGAAGAAACTTAGGATATCCAACCCATGTTTATACCTAATATTCTTTAAAAATATGTAAAAATAAAATTTCATCAATTCAATGACTGTTGTGAAAGAAAAAAATTCATTCACGTATATTCTATACAGTTAAACAACTAAAACTCGACATTTTTGAGTGGTTATACAGTTATCAAACGGAGTGGAGCTTCTGTCAAATTTATACATTCTCTGTTAGATGTTTTTGGCTCATCTATACTCAGCTTACTTTTACTTTAGACTTTCTTTAAAAAATAATCAAGTCAGGAATCAAAAATTAACATAGGGCGTTGACGAATCTCAATCACAGGTGGCGCCAAATAGCGTTAAGAGAAACTATTTGTATTTTGACATCTAATGCCATGAAAATAAGGACACGCACCAACTTTGGAAACAAAAAAAAAATAAAGTGAGCTACATAGTCCAAAAAAACACGCCTGTTGATATCCCTATTTTGAAAATAAGACTTCTCTTGGACTTTGCATCGAAATCGAAGAAAAACAAATCCCGCAGTGAAATGTTGATCTATTTTGTTTTTATCTTTAGAAAAAAACGAACCGGTACATTTTCGAGCCAAAAAGAATAAATCATTCGTTATAAAAAATACATAATTATGTGTACAGAAATGTTTTTCTTTATTTTTTTACGACTTACGTTTTGAATTCACACGCTTAACTCGTGGAAGTCTGCCAGAAATTCTTAAATAAAGTTATTCCAATTGAAATATTGTATATTTGCTTGTGAGGAATGATTTAGCGGTAACATCTCAAATTGATCTGAGGCATCTGAGAGGGAAAAAAAATGCCAAAGATAGAATCTCAAAAACAATTCTGAATTTTCGATGACTTCTCGACACTGACAGTTACGTCTTTCTCATTTTCGAAGAAGTCTGAATCAGGAATACAACGAGACCAAATTACACAACGTACAATAAATTCGCGTGGATGTAGGAGTCTTTTGGGAGTTGTACATAGATTCTGCTCTTTTTTCAATAATGTTGTTTGCGTTCATCGTGTACCCTATCAGGCCTGCGAAGCGTTTGGGCGTCATCCTGAGCTGTATCTAGGTTACATAACTGACGATCCCGGTCTCACTGCCACTTCACGACCAAGCTGTCTTAAGCCATCGATGACTTAGTTGATATACCAGACATTCGTTTAACCTCTCATTATCGACGAAATAGGAGTTCCCTCTGATCTGGCGTTTAGCATTTGTATGCGCTCGATCTTACTGAGCTAGTGTATCCAATATCTTGGTAGAATTCGCGGGTTTGTCATCGCCATTCACCTTCCTCCTAGACGGAACCATACATCGAATAACCAGCAAGTGAAAAATGATTATCATCGCAAAAGAAAAATTGGTCACCAAATCACTGCTGGTATAGCAACCAAATGGGCGTGCTTCACGCATTCGATAGTCAGCTGCTAGCATTGAGTGAGGAAGTGGAATTTGATAAGCGTGTAGATGGTAGTACAAATGCCGCAAGACAACCCAAACTCTGAGCTCACACTGAATTGGATAGACTCATGGCAACCATATTTTCTATGCAGAGAGAAATTCATTTCGATAATGGACACCACAGGACTTAAGTCATCTGTCTCTTTGAAATGTACAGTTTTGCCTATAGTACGTTAATAAAGCTGATTCGAGTCTTAGTTAGCTCACAGCATTCTTAAACAAAATTCTCCAAATTTGCTTGGGCTAAATCAAGTCAATAGTTGCGTCAACTCCTACTCAGAGGGTGCCAGGTTCGATATCCGAATTTACCACCTTTCATATTTCACAACTCCACCTCTTTCGAGTCACTGACAATGCTCAAAGAGTATTTCCTGTCTAGAAAAAGCTTCTAAACTTCGCCGTTCGGAGTCGGCATTAAACTGTAGGTCCCTTCCACGCGTGAAAGAAAAATAGCATGTACAACACGAGTGTTTGCTGAGAAGCTAGGCCCTGGCCCTCTACGGGCTGTAGCGCCACCCATATTATATATATTATATATTATAGATTCCCCACTTATTATAGGCCATGCAGTGTCATTGCTCTACTTCTCCATGATCAGTGATGTTGTTTTTGATCATTTTAGAGCTTTGTAAATGAATTCCCTCATTTGAATCTAATCATTTGTTCAAAGGCATTGCTTATGCATACACCGCCTGAAGGACACTGAATGACTGAGTCACTAACCGGTGAATTGCTGCCAAAAATGTATTTTCAAACTGCTCCCATCATAACATCTCGCATCATATGTTGTATCCGGCTCAAATGTCGACAAGAAGTGAAGTGTATTTGTATTTAAGTCTGGTTTAGAAAGTTGCTCGTACGATACCTATGCAAATGTAATCACTTTTGTGAGATTCTCTCATATATGCGGCATGCATACCTAAATTAAGGTCACATTCAGTACATATGCATATCATTCGAATTTTATTTAAATGCTTCTTCTTCTATTTGTTTTTAATTAAATAACAAAAATGTGGTTGTTTTTATTCGGAAGCAAAAGGAAGGATCTTCTTTATCGGGAAACATTGCAACGAGCTCAATCACATAATTGTATTCAGAAAGAGGTTAAGCTCTGCAAATAAGCGTGTAAATCTTTGAAGGACAATAAACGATCAGTATAACGATTAGACCGTGTGACATGTTCTCGTGATGAATTACGGTGATTCTATAAAAATGAAGTCTTTATTTTACGATGCTTCCAAATCAGACAATTGCTTTTGGCAACACTTGTTATCTACCATCGCTCGAGCCAAAAATGAATTGTATGATTGTCAATATCAAGAAGTGCTGGCATAAAAGCGATCACTTGACTGGGCTCTGTAAAAAATGAACACATGATGGGGGAGATATTAAGAGTCAAGACTTTGTGTACGAAAAATTTGTTACTTATGTTTTTTATGGAGAAGACACGGAAAGGAAGTACACAGCAGTATCTTTGGCTGATCACGCCTATGACGGTCCGACAAGTCGAACGATCACACTTGCTTGATCATCAGAGTGTGTGATCGCGACGGACGGATACGGCAAAGCATCGGTGTGCCAATATTTAGAGTGACAATAGCATAGGCGTATTCTATTTTTCGCCAGCCTATTCCGTGCCGTCTTTGCCTTCAAATAAAAGAGAGACTAACATTATGTATTCTCTGAGCGATAAAATTAAACAACAATTCTTTTTATGAGAATCATATTTTTCACCAAAAGTAATTAACCCATAAAATCATGACAAGATCAACTGTTTTGCTAAAACAAAAATAAAATCAGAACAGCCACAAATCCACTCACCCACAGAGTCAATTAATACGCTCATATTTTCAAACCGTGGCATACATAAAATCAATTGTTAAAAAGAAGAAGTAACGCAGAACAACACGTTTCATGTTTATTAATGCGAATTCATTCCAATAAAACATGATAATCATTTGTAATTGCTCCGAAAAATAAACCCTACACGATATTGATCGACATTAGTAATGCGTACATGTGCCGCTCGAATTTATATCGATTAGTTGGAGGAAACGATAACAGTATGTTTTTGTGTACTATCTTCGGCTTTGCACATTTAATTACACTTCAGCGCGAGAAGGAAATGAATCCTGTCAAGTGCCCTCTTGGGTCTATTTGTGGTCCTATTTGCGACATCAATTATTAGAGATTATGTGGTTCTTTCGAATTAATTGATTAATTTTGGACGGCGCAAGAGGGATGTGTTCGTTTTCTTTGTTGCGCAGGCAGTTAATCAAGCTGATTGATGACAGTGAACTTTGTTAATAGAAGATGCTAATTATTTTTGTGTTCTTCGGTTGTTGCAACTTATTTTTAGCAGTGTTTCGACATGAAGGAGGTATGATCAAACTGGTTTATTGTCTTGAAACACGTGTAGGCCGTGGGGTAGACGCACTTGAAGGCATTTTATTTTTTCTAAGCAAGTTAAATTCTTCATTATATTTTGAAGAAGTGAAGTATGTTCCAAAGTCTGTAATTAATTTTTCTGTGTACGTGGGCATCATCATTTCTAAAAGATGTCCAGCACATTGAAACGTTTTTCAGGCGAATACCATCATATTCGCGAGCACTGACATTGCTTGAATGTTCAAAAATTTGAAATTCATTTTACAGACAATGAAGCAGCTATTAAGGCAGTGCAATCTCCTCGTCTCAAAACTTGTGTCAAACTTTGTTCAGACGATGGCTGAGTGGCAGGTCGGTGACATGTGGTTACAGAGACGCACGAGTTAGGTACGCAACAACTGAAGAGGGTTATCCTAGGGACCTTAAAACTCTTGTAATTGGCTGCCGAGCATTACATGCCGAAAGTACAATCTGGCTAAGACTAGGATACGATTGCTCTAAACAGGTGCTCCCTTGAAGAAATTATAATATATGTATAAGTCAGGTGGCTTGCGGCGTTCGTGGCTTGTGTCTTTACAGGGCACTGCCATTTGGGAACAAACTTCTGGAGAAACAACATAAATCCTCTGCTCCTGCACAGCTCTGGTAACTCGCACATTTTAATTTCTGATTGTTACTTACTTTTTCAATGGCGCAAGCGATTTGTGCTTATTTCTCAGATCAGAATATAAGTTAATGGTTTTGCATGGATATAAATTATGAGTACTCATGGAATTCTTGACTTAACTCATAAATCTTCAACCGTCAACGAGGCACATTAAATCGCATGACATACCCCTCATATCCTGTTCGAATCAGTAAAACATTAATGAATAGTCTCTTGGGTTGTATTGTATGCCACAGAATTCAAAACATGCGTCAAATTGTGTTCGAATCGGTTTAGCCATCGTAGAAAGATGGTTACAGCCTACTAAGTGATTTCAGTGGGTTTGTTTGTTTGGATCGCCGTCGCGTAGTGGGTTAGTGCGTCGACTCCTACGCAGAGGCTGTCTGGTTCGAATCTCTCTCTCTCTTTCGAGTCACTGACAATGGTCAAAGAGTGTTCATGTCCCGGAGTCGGACTTGGCATAAAACTGTAAGTCCCTTCCACTCGTGAACGCGTAAAAGCATGCCCAATACGAGTGGTTGCTGAGGAGTTAGACTCAGGTCCACCTCGGACTGTCGCGCCACCCATATTATTGTTATTATAAGTGATTTCACTCCACTTCCTTTTGCCTTTGTAAGGTATAGTGCCAGATATTAAAAAAAAAACCATGAAAACGGAGAATTTACGAAACGAGGCGTGCGTATTTCGTTGTATTTGTTTCCGATACAATTCCATGCAATTTTCTACAATCACTGGCCGTCTAATATAGCGAATGTATGATCAGCCAAGTCGCGAATGGATGAGACTGCGTGACGAACTATCGTCCAAGATGGCTAGCTTATGTAGATCGAATGGAAACCAAAACTTCTGGTCGTAAAGTCCTCGTTTTTAAAGGAAACCTTCTCCGTAAGGGAAGACCTCGTCTCCGTTGGCTTTACTAACTGAACAGGGAGCCTTAGTCGCTACGTACTAAACTCGGGGTGCGCCTTGCACAATACCGTGCTACTTGGAGAGGCTGAACATAGCCACCTCGAAATGTAGCGCCAACTATCAGACAGCACAAACTAAAGAAATCCACAGTATTGAACTTAGCAATGAGCACTTTGGTATTTTTTATTCATTTTTATTTATTCTTATTTAACTTTAAAAAATTACTAAAACTAATTTAATTATTGGATATTAATAATATATAATATATAATATAATTATTGGACCTAACTTAATGTCTAGGCACTTCAAGCAAAACGCTTTAAGTATGTCTTTCGACCTTGCCTCGACCTGCACTTAACAATTATTGCTAATACGCATTTATAAGCATTTGAAACTAAGAAAATTACTGTCGCAACTGGTACAGTCAATCACAAAAGTAAGTACACAATAATCTTAAACGGGACTCCAAGAAAATATCTTAAATGCAGTTTTCTAATGTAATACCCGACGTACGTAAACGTACACTAAGCAAAAAAAAATAAATCAAGATATCTCAAAAACTATAGGTACTGTCAGTCATAAAACAAAAATAAACCAAAATTCACATTACAAAACTAAGCAATCACATATGGTAATCTTCTCTTATATAGACTTTTCAGGTAGCGTCTAACGTGTTCAATTTAGTGTCCACTGGTAAAAAAATGTATGTGATTGGTTATTTGAACTGTCTAAAGAGTAACGTTTGCTAAAAGCGTTTGAAAGCTAAAATTAGAGGTCAAAAACCAAACATCTAACGAAATTTAGATCACCAATAAATGGCCCATTTTTGATATAAATTTTGTTAGATTTTTTGGTTTTTGACCTGCTCCGCCCGTACATTTTGAGATATCCTCATACTTCTTTTTGTTCTGAGTACTTTAATACTTGCTTTAGAAAACTACATATAAGACTTTCTTTGAGTAATGTTTGAGATTATTTTTTGCTTAAAACACAGACAACTTTGTGCTGTGTATTTTGACTGTATCTATTAATATGAGAAAAATATAGTCCGTGAGGCGCCTAGGCCTAGCTTCTACAGCAACCATTCGTGTTGTGCTTGTTAGTGTGCTTTTCACGAGTGTAAGGGACCTAGTTTTTTTTTGCAGACTTCGAACGGCGAAGTTTGAAAAGCTTTTTCTAGACAGGAATAACCTTTCGGCATTGTCAGTGACTAGAAAGAGGTGGAGCCGTGAATTGTAAAAGTTGTCAAATTCGAACCTGGAACCCTCTGCGTAGGAGTCGAATTGTAAAAGTTGTCAAATTCGAACCTGGAACCCTCTGCGTAGCAGTCGATTTTTGTCGTATTAACCCTGTACGCCACAACGACCCACAACTCATTGAATCCATTAAACTTTCATATTCTTGGGTTTTTTCCAAATTTCAGGTTTGTAGACAACGAATCCCTTGTTTTTATTCGTTTGATTTCCTACAAGTGAGTAAAAGAAATCATTGTACACATGCTATGCAACTGTAGTGCTCTCTCATTCCGCAGATTCAGACTTCTGGAAGCCTACTACTCTGATAATAGATAACCTGAACTAAATAGCATAAGAGTCATCCATTTTCTTCGCTTTATTAAAAGCACTAACTAGCCTAAGTGTGGCTGTTGCCTTCCCGTACAGTAGTCAGCCACATCAACCTAACCTAAACTAAGGTGAAGAGCATTCATTTTTTGGACATATCAAAGCATTTAGCGTTGCCTTAATGTGACGAATATATGTTTTGTCACTTAAATATTTGGAGGATAATGATTTTTGTTTTCTTAAAAGCGTCCTACCACGTCAAAGTCAGTACATTTTTATCGCGAGCAATCTACTCGGCTTAAGGAAGAAAAGCGTATACGCATTTTTACATAAAAAGCTCATACTCGTACTCGATTGGAGCATCGTACGAGAAGCAAAAAGAATCTTTATAAATTTGAAGTTATGCCCATCAAATGCCGTTCTTTCAACTCAACCAAAACATATTTTCGTCACTCTACAAAGTTGTAGTCTTAAACCATCTAATACATATATTTTCTTAAACAGTTGGTGGACGATGATAAAATATTTCTATGTGATAAAATATCGTTTTGTGTAAACTTACCCACAAATTCCTTTAAGATCTTATCAAAAAATGTTGCTAATGTCTATCCAAAGCATATCAAATGTCAAAAAAAAAATATAACTCCAAACATGCATGTCCAGTACTTTGACTGAAAATAAATCAACCAATTTGCACAGCCTTGTATGTTGGACTGTTACGAAAAGATATGAATTCTTCTCTGGTGAAGAAAAGTATTTCTAATTGTGTTGCCACGCCGCAAATGGTGCCTTTTCGCTACAATGTGTAACATTTTTAACTGAAGCCTGACTGACATTATCTCAAATCATACCAGCCAAACCAACATTGAAATGGATACATATGCAAACAATCTTAGTAGAGAATACATTAAAAACATCTTTCCCTCTGTACATCGAAATCAACAAGTGAAATAAATAAAAACAAAAATCGAATGAGTTTCTCCGTAATAGAAATGCTATATCCCCGATATGTCTGTCAGATAAAATACGAGATTTTATTATTTTTCTTAGGATTTATTATATGCGTGTGTGTGTGTGTGCGTGTTGTTTTATTCTAAATCTCAATGTGTTCGAAATCAAGAGAAAGAATAAGATAAATAAATATGAATGCATTGCTGGGAGGTTATAATTTTATTTTTGTTTGTTTGTGATCCAATAATCCACTAATAACTGTTTGTTATTGATCATAAATGATTCATAAGATCCGTTAAGTGGCAAATTAACACTTAACAGTTGTGACGCACGTAGTACATCGTGCTGCATCTGGTAATGGTACAGGACAGGTAGCAACGAAGTTTTGAAAAACAATAGTAACACTTCATTTGTCAGCATGAACGACTCAATAAATGCTTTACGACTTGTCTGCTTTATGTGGAATTTTATGGTGACAATGTGCTTGGCTGTCAATATAGATAATATGTTTGAAGATTCAATGGTTTTCACTGTGGTCTTGTGACAACTGTCTTGATCTGTTTTTTTTGGTGATTCGTGATCATGTGGAGTTTGGTATGTGTTATATTTTAGAGATTGATTCTAAAGGAATGAGTGTAACATTTATGAAATTTGATCAAATTCTATGGAGGACCTCATTGTTTTTTGCCTCCAAGACCGCAACTTGTGCACACTAGTTCTATATTAGAATTTTGTATGTAAATATTCGCTATGTACATATATATTCTACTAAAGTGTCACACTTTTAATTAACAAATGTTAATCACTTAGACTAGGTTTCGAAGGACCATGTAATTAAGTGGAAAATTAATTGTTTTTAAACAATTAAAAGTCGTCTTTTACCACGTTATAAAATAGTTTATTCCTCGCACACGAGAGTAATCACAAACCAGAATTGCTAAATATCAATAATGGTAAAAGTCATCTCTTGACACTTCCTATTTATAGAATTCTACTACGTTAAGTTATGTACTCATTAAATACTAAATACAATGGTAAGGTAGTGTTGTTTCAAGTAGTATTTACATTTTACTGATATAAATTACTACTTACGACTGATTATAAAAATACTTACTTGATTATAAATTATTAATTTTAGTAAATATGATAATATCTACCCATTGTAATACATAATTCTGAGCGGTAAATAGATAATAACAACGACGTGTATTTACGAAGCACACGAAGCTCATCTCCAAATACACACAGTCCTACATCTTCTCTTCGTGGCGCTACTGTAAGAGACGGACCTGGGGTTCAACCAGCAACCCTTTCCAGCTGGCGCGAAAGTCTGAATTGCTGCCAAACAATCGCCATTAATTCGCATCAGTACAAAGCACCCGAACAAAAAATAAAATCACACACGATTAGTGTGCCAGACACGGGAAATGTCCGTGGCCACCTAAGCCCCCGCAATATGTTTACTCAAAAAATTCAACATCCATTTCAAAGTTAACACATGTTAACTATCGAGTTCACAGAAACTGCTGTCATCAAGCTGGAACAAAGAAAAAAAAAACAATAACAAGTTTTTAGACCTTCTGAACACAGCCAATTTTCATAGTCCTGTCACAAAATCAAACGTCACTACCGGACGACGCATGCTATCGTCTCCAATGAGACCTCAAGACCACAAGAGGAGGTTCAGCGCTGATAAAGCAGAGTTCTTGAGGCTTATCGCGCTTTCTCTGTAGACGTCATACGGTGTTGACAAATCTTTGTGTATCGCCTCGATAAGATCTCGTTTATCGCGCGCTGAAAATGGGCTAACAAAACAACAGTTCAGGTAACAAGATGAGTGCGCTTGCATCTGAATCAGAGAACTTTCGAAAAACAGACGTAAAAGAACGATGACGCATGTTCTGCCCGAATCATAGCGCCCATATTGTGGCCGACGATGTGGGTCGCCCAAAACAGGCACTCAGTGCCCAGCACTTTGATTGAGTTTAAATTGATGTTTTCCTCTTGCTTCAATGAGAAAAAATCAAAACAAAAATAACAACAGCCGACGACGTCAACGAGTGTGTCGCCTGTTTAAGATCGAAAGAGTGAGACGCCCTTATGGGCGTGGCGTGTACCTAACCAAGCGTCACTTAGTTGGCACAAAACACTCTTGAGATTGCCACTAAATCATTGGCAGATTGTGGTGGGATAAGCGCTTGCAGATAGATACACGGCACAGGAAATAACACGGTCGATACGATTCGATTGGATAGACGGAGGAAAATATTTCGGAGAATTTTTTAATTTTCCTCGATTGGTCGATTAACAAGCGACTACAGGCTCTTGCAAAACAATGCATTCTCGATCGGTTTCAATTAATTATGAATTGCATAACAAAACATCACTTAAATGTATCCCCGGTACATTGTGTGTCTTTGGAGATTCGACCTCGCCGATCTGTTCCGAACGAACAGAGTTGTGTTCAATCATCTGCATTCCGGCTCTGTTGTTACCTGATTCTGGCGTATAAATATCACAACCTTGTCTGGCTTTGGACTGATAGCGCTGTGGCTTCGATTAGCTTGGCCTTTAATAAGAATACAATTAAATCCTGATCGAATGGAATTCGCTGCTAAAGAAGTTATTTTCTTTATGAACAACGACATTGTTACGATCACGTGATGATACAAATCGAGTGAATGTATTTGCATCAGCTGAACAGAAGCGTCTGTGTGTACATTTCGAGGTCCTATTTGTGGCTATTTGAACTGATAGGACTGAATGTGACCTTATTTCTGCTCATCTCATTCTTCTGTCGAACAATTCTGTCCTATTTCCTACAGAGAAGAGACTGTTTATTTTCGGATGTTGACATAGTGCAGTTTTTAAGAGAGTTACTTACGTCAGAGTTTTTCGCGTCAGAGTTTCTCACGTCAAAGTTTCTCACGTTCGAGTGGGCAATTCACAGTTCTCTTAAAATGCGCAAGTGGCTAAGATAATGTGATAAGATAAGTTCAATTGCGAAAGAAAGTGCTAGCGAAGAGAGCTTTCGCAGGTGGATAGTTGAGGTTACAACCTGATAGCTTTTGAGCAAATATCTCAACCAAGGTATTCAAATCTGCAAGCATTTTCGAAATAATTTCTTTTAACGATAACTAACTCAAATTAAATTTCATATTTATCTGTTTATAAAGGGTTTTCCAATAAGAACTTGATATTTCAAAAAACTTTATTTTCGTCTTGAAGTACAATCAAAACATTTATGAATGGAACTCGACTTCGTTTATATGGCCACTGCGAGCACATTTGCAGCGGTCGATTCGTTGGACCCAATTTTCAACGACATGGCTACACATTTCGGTCGAAACGGCAGCTATTTTGCGTTCAATGTTGGCTCTGAGTTCTTCCAACGTCGTCGGCTTGTTAGAATAAACCAATGACTTAACGTAGTCCCACAGCGTAGTCCCCACTGGCCCATTTCGTGAGATAACACGCTCCTCATACTTACTCTTCAATAAATCGAGTGTATCGTGTGCTGTAAGGCTTGTGGCACTATCCTGTTGCAACCACATGTCGTCCAAGTCCATATCCTCCAATTCAGGCCAAAAATATGGGTAATCATGGCGCGATAACGCTGACCGTTCACAGTAACAATCATTCGAAAAAATATGGCCCAATAACTCCGCCGGCATACAAACCGCACCGAAAGTTATTTTTTGTGGATGAAGTGGTGATTCATGAAGCACAAGTGGATTTTCACCCGACCAATAACACATATTTTACTTATTTATGAACCCATTGAGCCAAAAAAGAGCTTCGTCAAAAATTGGAGATAGCGCTTTGAAAGTTGCGGTCACTGACTCCGAATTTTGGTAGAACATTTTTATAATTTGAAGAAAATGCTTGTTCGTGTACATTACCATGATGAAAATGTTGAGTTTACTGAATAAATTGACAGTGACAGTTTGATGATTAGTGACAGAAATTAAGTTTTACAGAGATGCCCGACTTCCACCTCAGACCAATCAGAGGACTGCATTTAGTTATTTCGCGAGTAACCATCAAAAATGCATGAATATCCGTCAAAAAGGCACTCAAAGTCGTCGATGGGCTATGGGGCAATCAGCTGTGATGTGTGTATCTCTGTAATACTTCATTTCTGATTAGCGAAGGAGTGCGTTCAAAAATGAAATTCAAAGTTGTCAAGTTTCTGTTGGAAAACCCTTTATGTACACCAAAGCCTCGCTTTGCGTCGTCAATTAAAACCGGAAGAATACGACGCAAGTCGAATTAACGATTCACATTTATTGTTGCATGGATTGTTGCAAATGTTTCTCCAAACTGACTTACTTTACATACATATGTATATAAAAATTAAACTCACGGAATCCCCTTTAAAAGGGAAAAAGGAATACTAAGAAGGTACCAGCTGAAATAATATCAACGTAGCTTCGAAAACGACGATAATTTTTAAACGAAGAAGAATTGTAAAACTATGCCAATCGAAACGACGCAAACCAAGACTGTTGTGTGCAAATTAATGCATGTTTCATTTGATCACGCCATAAACTGAGAACGATTTTACCGATTTTATTCATCTTTTTTCTAAAGTTTTATAAAAGTTGGTAGAAAAATTGAGAAAATTGCGCAGAAAATTGGATTTACAGAAAATTACCATTTTAACATTGAGTTTTCGGTGAATTTAGCCAGCCGTCATCGTGTTTGACAGTTCACTTGCCGAAATTAATGAAAAACGTCAATGATGCCACAATTTTGACAGAACAGTACAAAGGTGAAAATGTATTGATTCTACGTATGTTTGTGATTCCGACTGATATTCCATTCAACTTTAAACGGTTTCAGTTTCCAACGCAGCTTGTAGTGATAATGAAAATCCATGTTTTCAATTGGCCAATTGTATGTCGCCTTTTCCTGTGTCGGTAAACATTATTTATTAACGAAAGAAACAATGCTGTGTAAAAAGCAAAAACATTTGTGAAATATTTTCCCCCTATTATTATTCCAGTTCGAATTGAATATTCATAGCTCAAACAGGAGAACGTCTTTCAGGTCATCTAGTTGTCTATAAAAACTACTGATCACTCTAAAGGTTCGCCAAAGAATGCCGTCTTCTTATAAGTGCTGCCAAGTCTGTCCGAATTGAGTTGTTATATTTATTAGTTTATTTTTTGTTAAATGAAAATAGTTTATTTTCCAATTAAAATTGAACGGCTATCGATCAATTCGGCAAATTGTTGGCTTACTTACGGATAAGAGCATAAGCTCTCTTTAATTTAGAATCGAGTTACCACATGAAGAATTTGTCATGTCGCTGTTTCTGGGTATGCGACTGTGTCAAACGTTTATTTGAATGGGAAATGTAATAACCCTCAGCACTCATTCATGGCTCCTGCGATTGTGTTTATTGATACCTTTGATATTGATAATTCTTTATTCTGAAGTTTGTTAGCTGAAGATGAATGAATGCCTACCCAACTTCTGCCATAGAAAACGAGATAACCTAAAAGCCTTAAAATTAAAATTTTATTATGTAACTAACTTCGGACACATATGTGTGTATTTCTGGATACTGCACATTGCGACTAGTCCTCTCGATAGGATAACGAGTATGGCAACCGAGAGAGAGAGAGGGGATTGTGTAAAATGGGTAAAGAGCGCGGAACGTTACCCGAACTGAACACCCATTTTGATGTACAAAATGTATTAACTTGCACGTGTTGTCGAACGCTATGTTCGTCCATAGTGATTTAAAGAAACTGAATAACTGACATCTAAGTTGACAGATGTAGTTTCAATAATAGCCATCAACTGTCAAAGTGAGGATGTCCGTATTGGAAGAACCTTAACCTTAAACCCCTGCTTTATCACATACATGAAGTTCAAACTTTTACCATTATTATCGTGAATTGAAGGTGACCGGTGTTGCCTCCTAACGTTAATGGATAAAAGAGAAGCTTATTCAGATTTTGTAGCCCCACGCATGTCATTTCTGCCACACTTCATGGCGTATAAATCATGAAATCATTTCTGTGAATCAATGGCGGATGGCGTTGCGAAAAATAGCTAGCTCCGATTGCGATCGTCAAAAAGTACAGCAACTTAATCGCAATCGGAGTTTAGATCGCAATCGCAGTTTAGATCGCAATCGCAGTTTAAATCACACTCGATCGCTTACTGATATTGGGATTTTTCAATCACTGTGTAAAAACCGCTGCTAGTGAGTCAGTCTTTGCGATGTGGAACGCAGTTAGTTGCTAGTTCTGGAATTTGATCCCCGGTTTTATCGATTCGATTCGATGTACTTAGCGAAGTGGCTTATTTTTTGCTATAAGCTAAATGTTTGCGAGATTATCAAATCGTCGTTATTAAAAAAAAATACTGTTTGATGCGGTCTGTGGGTGGTAGACATGGAATCTTGCTTTTTTATTTCCCTCAATGACTTTAGTGGCAAATGAAAGCAGTTCGCATTTATTTCGTGATCAAAACTTGAGTTGAGACTTTTCATCGACAGACATTTAATTCTTACGTAACATTATCGCTCTGCGGATGTTTCTGTACTCGAAATAAAATGTAAGTCAAGTTGCGTGCTAGGACTTAAACGTAGATAGTTAAAAATATATCAACACAAGAAGTACTTAAGGCACTCACTCGCTTAATTGGCACAACTATCAAATTTCAAACAAATACGTGTGCAACTATGAAATAGCTAAAGCCGCTTTAAACCAATTCGACAGAAACTTGAACCAGATTAAGTTAGAAGCACAACTATTAGCATTTTAATGTACTTCCAAATAATTTGATTTCACTTAACTTAATCGCTGCGAATTGTTATCAACCGAAGCTCGAGTGTTATTGAATCGCAACTAATCTCTCGTGTGATTCACTTGCCTTTGGACTGCTTGGAGTTTGTCTGAAGTGACATCTATGTCAGCTTATTTGCCAAATTGTGCAGAGCGTTTGTACAATATCTCTGTATGAGAGGTTATCACTGTGAATTAATGAAATATTTTTATTATATGCCTCCTCCCACGCGTCGGCGATTACTTGAAATTGTGCCAACACGATTTCACCAAGAAACTCTTATTATCTCTATCTCAAAGTAGGAAGCATAAATTGTATTATTAGAATGGCGTAGCAAGTCAATTGTGTTGCGACTTCTGGTATGATCTGCTTCGGGAAGTAATGAATTTGTTTTTTTTTTTTATATTTGATTTAATGTTCCTAAATACTTGACTAAATTGTATTTTTTTAATGGCTTGATTCAAATCAATGAGTTCGATATCAATGAGTCAAATCTTAAACTTGTTCGCTTATAATAAACACTATTTTGAGATTGGCCACAAAGGCCACTTATGTAATTTAAAATGTTGAACAAAGTAGAACACGTCCTTTATAAAGAGGAATACAGTTTACAAAGATGTCTTTTTTCTATGGTTTGATATATTTTCTATTAGTGGCGTGCTTAAGGGCTCTGTATTTACTACATAAGTGGTCTGACAGATCACATGACGGGTGTAGATGAGGGCAATTAGGAACGGCTGGTTTTCGCGGTCGTACTTTGACAGAATTCAATGCAGTGTGGGCTTAATAACTACTTCGCTCGGTTTCGTTAAGTTTCATTGACTTTTGCTTATTTACAAAAGTGGTCCGATAAGTACTTAGCCTACAAAAGAAAAACGAACATTTTGCAGATTTACTTATCAACATAATCTCCTTTTAGTTCGATACACTTGACCCAGCGCTGCTCAAATTTCCTTAGCCCGTCTGGAAAATACGTTTTGTAGGCCTGCACAGTTGACCTCCTCGGCGATTGACTTTTACAAATTTGGAAATAAAAATAAAGTCGAACGGGGTCAAATCTTGAGAATATGGTCGATTTGGCTGCAGCTTGGAGCCTAATTCGGCCAATGGCCGTGGCGGGGGTGTTAGGTGGCGCGTTGTCATGGAGGAAGAGAAAATCCGCGGACACGCGGTCAACACAAAACTACGAGTCAGCTTTCGTTGAAACTTTTTGACAGTAGCAGTCCTCGAGTCTTCGAGAATGTACTACACGAGTAATCAAATGACGAATGTCGGAAAGTATCACTCGAAATGTCTCATTTGATTGGTTTTACTTTGACAGGAGTTGACAACGAATAAGGGTCAAATATAATGGACCCACGGAGAATTTAGTTATTTATGTGAATCGAGCAGAAATGATGCACCGTGGCCATAATAACTACATCCCTGAGTTTCGTCAAGTTTCGTTGCCTTTTTCTTATTTATATGGTAGGTCAGCGTAAGTATAGTAAATGACATATGGTATTGGAATTCAGCTTAATTTACTCAGTACTGTACTGTGTACTGTGTCGCTTGGGTTTTTAGAGTTTGCAAAAATTGTATGTCAATCAAAGCGGCGCCTACAATTTTTCAATTGGAAATAAGAAACACCTGCCTTTGTTTTTAAAGTTATCTGTCTCAATTGCCAACTAAATCTTTTTTTCTTCCTTGCGACTATTTGAAAATTATTGTCTTGTAACTATGTAGGCGTGTTTTATTGAGCACCTCAGTTTTGGTTCTTAATAAAACGCCCTTTTTTCTCACTTTATACTCACGTTATTTTTTGTGTCAAAAGTTGGTTCGTGACCATGACACTAGACGCCAAAATACAAATACTTTTGGCATTTGGCTGCCAATGAAACAAATGTGTATGTACAAATACGATATTATTCACTAGAAGCGTTTGCATATTAAGCAAATCTTCAAGAATTTTTGTCAGCGGCATCTGTGGTTCAGTTGAAGTATCTGAATCGTAGTTGAGGCGCCACCAGTGATTGAGATTCTTCAACGCGCTATACTCACTTACTACTGAGTAAATTATACTCATTTTATACTCACTTTTGTTTTGTTGTTTCTTCGCTTGTAGAGTAGTTGCTGAGCTGAGTATAGCATCTCAATAAAACACGCTGACTAAAAACCATTGAAATTACCGAGTTTAGAACATGCCAGAGTTAGAAGAGCGTAGGCGAATCATTCTTAACCTCAGACTAACGAAGATCTTCCTGATTTGTGTTTGAACTACAATTCAAATCGGAGTCAAACGCAAGCCAACTGACAGCTACTTTATTCGTAAACGTCGAAAATGAACACTAATCACGTCGGTATGAAACGCAGGCGGAATCAATTTAAAAGGGAATTGTGGATCTGCTTTCAAAGACAGCTTTAACAGGATTTAAAAGTCGAAATGATGGACTCCGAATCAGCATCGAGAATGTTATGATGATGTAACGTTCATTAGCATTGTGAATGTAGAAGTCTGTTCCATCTTGTTTTTCTCCTCTAGTATTTCATTTCCCTCAATCCATTTATTTTGTCATACTGTACATACTTGCTGTCATTACGATTGTAAATGCTACCTTTTGAAAATGACTACCGTTTGTTCGTCGAGTACGTTCAGGGAAATCTTTATTCGATACCCAGGCCGAAAGCAAACATGTGGTAGGCTTTTCGACATACTTGCTCAACTTATGCCCACGTTTAGGATGCTTCGATATTAAACTCCTTAAGCCCACTTCGTCCCCGAATAGCATTCCATCCGAAAGAAGTCCATCTTAGTGGAGTACATCTTTCTTATTTCAGTATGTTTAGATGAATCATGAGGAACATGAGGCGAAATTGTGGTTTATATCAGCCGCGTTTGATTTAGTCTTGAAACAATTGGCGAATGTATACTCCCACGCAAGGTCAAGGATATTATGTCTATGCACACGTTTAATTGTCAAACAGATACCTCACTTGTTTACAATGAATCTATATAATTTTCCCTGCCATGTATTATTGTTGTAACAAATTGTCTTGTCTGAAAGTGTTCCAACAAATCGATGAATAAACCAATCGATTAGCATAGACAAATACGAAGGGCCACAGCACCGCGTTACTCAAATCAAAATGCTTTCCTTGAACTGTGCTATGAGCAATGTTTATCCATTGTTTACAGTCCTCAAGTGTTACTGCGTGTGTGTGGACAAAAAGGTATAATCGCTTATTGGATCGATTGTAGCCACACCTTCTTCGTACACAAGTGGTGTGTTTCAATTTCTTTCGCCGTTTCCAACTAGCAACCAATTGTTCTCATCCTTCCCAAAGTATGTCAGTTCCTGAACATCTTACCGAAAGTTACTTCTCTTCAAAGAGCCTCTATTTCATTGAGGGAGACTACAAATCAGGTTCTATTCTCTTTTCATTCGAGTGCATTATCCCCTTAACGATTGCTTTGATTTCCATTAAAACATGCAATCATTCGCTTGACATCAAATCTGTGACATGCACCCGTTACACTGGTAATTGAGATAAAACATACTCCCTGCATGTAGAAAACCTATGAGTGTACATACGAAGTTGAACGCACGTAATAAAGGAACTCCATCGCCAAATGAAGCTTTATTGTGACAATTTGTGAGAACATATGTATTGTCTCCGTCGCGGTCGCCCCAACGTGAGTGCGCTCGAGTCGTCTTGGATTGATAATTTACGCAATGTAGACACACAATTAGCGTATAAAATTGTTCTGAATTAAATCACAATTGTATAGTCCTCTGAAGAATGATGGATGGTTCGCTAACAAAAGAATATTGTATCTCGTTACAGGAATGCGAATGACCATGGCCACAGCGTCAACAATGACACCAAGAGTACACAGAAAAGGTTTTCGCATCCCCTCAAAGCGACATCCAGGCAAAGCGTTACCAGGCAAACTGCATTCAATATCCAGAGTAAGTATTGATTAAAGCATATTTTGTACATTATTGTTATTATTTGTTTTTTGTTGTTTTTTTTTTAAAGATAGGACCTGGCAAAATACCACCGGGGAAAAGAATACCACAGAGGCCACAACCCCCACCATGTGATAATTCAAACGACAGCGGTTTCGGTTTTGATCAGCATGTCGAGGTGCAGAATATTAACCAACACATGATTCGGTCGACACCGTCGTCCAGGTAAGGATTTACATTTCAAAAGTCCTCAAGAGAGTAGAGTGCACATACACACGGAGCACAAGGGTCTAACACTAGTTTTGTTCGTTGTTGCATTACTCTGTTTAAGCTTGTGTTTTAATTTATTCTTCAAATATTCCTCCTCATTCATTCATCCATTCGAGTCAAGTCAACCGTAAGAGGGTATCAACTTTGTGAGCGATTGGTTCTAACTATCGCGAATATTGGCATTTTTCGATTGGCGGATGGACTTATCAGAAGAAGTTCCAATTTGTTAGCGCCCCCGAAGCGCACACCACTCTACTCCGAGTGGTTTGTGTTTGTTTGGTGCATATTTAAGGGTATAATCTACATTTTTAAATCCGATATGATCTTTTCTTTGTTGAATGTACTGCACATTTTTGTTTCGTGGATTTTTCAACGTCTGTTGCTATCTACATCGCATTTGGCTGCAAAATCTATTTTCGGTGTTGACTTTGTTGTTTGGGCACATTATTTAATTGATTGCAGAATTTTTTTTTTGTATTTTTTGGGTCTCTGTTTAAAGGGGTGTTTTTAATAATTACTTGCATGCATATTATTTACAAAAATTTAAGGTCTTTTGGGTTTCTGATTTAAAATAAAAACTAACAGGTTTTGGAGAAAACAGGAGACACAGTGGACTCTCCCTAAGTCGAATTGTCAAGGGATACCATAATTTGTTCGAGTAAGAGAGAGTTTGACTTAGAGAGAGGTTTTTGTATGGAAAATTAAGGGAAATGTGTGTAAAATATGGCAAAAAAGTTCGAGTTAGAGAGCAGTTTCGACTTAGGGAGAGTCCACTGTAGTTCTTTCGGGGGCCCCAACAAGTAACGATGTAATGTATGGGGTTGGTATAAACATGGCAGTTTGACTACGAACGTAGTTCCAAAATCACTGTTTTCCCCTTTATTTGGTTTTGTTTCTGATCTGATGGTGTATGTGCGATATTCTCAGTTGGACTGGTTGTAGATTTAACCACCAATGGACACCAATGAGAGGTCGTTTTCTTTAAAATTAACCGCGTGGTTTTGTTTCTCTCAATGAAGTCAATTCTTAGAATTTCGTACGAAAAAGCATTAAACTGGCGAAGTGGATAGGTTATGTGAAGTTCTACTGGAGGTGTAATTTTTGTGATGGCCGCGTTCAAATGAATATTCGAGTTATGATCGATTCATACAGTACTCTTCGGATATAAGCAACCACTTTAATAGGAACAAATTATATTCAGCAGAGATTTACTAACGCCATTCAAAGGCTACCTAAGGTCCCCGCTTAGTAGGAATTTCATTTAAAAACCTCTTATAAGCAACACCATTTGATGCCCATGCGTGTGTGCTATTATACGAGGAGTACTGTACATCTCAAGAACATCTCGATTATCAATATTATTCGAATGACTACTAACCAACTATATACTAATTACTAACACAAGAGAACTCGATAAATGTCTCAGTGATTTAATTTTCGAGTTTTTCTTTCATTCCACTTTCATATGCTCCTGATTAGAAGTTCTCGACGAGAAGTTCTTGTTACTTATTCAAGCGGTGAAGTGAGCTCCATGCAGTGAAACTTCTCTTAACGGACACCCCTCTTTACGAGCACTCTTTACAGATAAATCGTCATGGTCCCGGCATGAGGAATATCTGTGCATTTTTACCGCTTCGGATCAGACACCCGTACACAACAGATGATTGTCCTGAAGGTCCCGGTGATGTCCGCTATAGAGACGCTTTCCTATAGTTAGTAGTTGGTTAGTAGTCATTCGCATAATTTTGAGAATAAAAATGTTGAACAAATCGATTATCATTCGTATAATCAGTCGAATGCGCCCATCTCGAGTGATCATCTGATTATTAAAATGCCTCGATTACTAAAGTCTCTCTGTTCGATTCTCGACACGAATAATTTTCATAATTCAACGCGTTATCTCTATACATTCACTGACTGAATGGACAGTAAGAATGATTACTGCAGCATCTAGACCCAGCTCCACCTCAGACATAGACATGTCGCCTACCATATTTCATTATTGGAATGGAACCTGTACAAACGTTATACAAATAATATATAATATGGGTGACGCGACAGTCCAAGGCGGATCTGGACCAAGCTTCTCAGCAACCACTCGTGTTGTGTGTGCTATTGTTCTTTCACAAGTGGATGGGACCTACAGTTTAATTCCGACTCCGAATGGGGAATTTGAGAAGCTTTTTCTAGACAGGACACAGGAATACTCTTTGAGCATTGTCAGTGACTCGTGAATTATCAAAGATGGTAAATTCGGGTATCGAACCTGGCACCCTCTTCGTAGGACGTACTCACTATACAACTCTGACCCACCCTGTAGACACGTTACACACCTAAAAAGGCCAAGAGGCGAGTACCACAATTGAGTTGACAACCGACGCCGGAATGCAGAAATGCTTTGGTCATGAATTTGACGATGTTTCGAAGAGTTCAGTTCTCTTACACTCCGATTTTCTTCATCCGGTACGGTGCTCTAAATTTGAGAAGAAGGTTAAACAAAAAGACGGATGTTAAAGCATAAATCCAATTTGAAATCCAGTTGTGAACATATGCATTTACTTGAATTGTTGGACCACATCTTGAAACCAGTTTTACCGACTACTCAAGCGAATAAGACAAGAAATCTGAGGATTTAAGAGGAAAATTTACCTTTTTCGGATGACGCTACTATCAGAACTGGACTTCAGACTAATCGACCGACCGCGAGGTTTGGATGATCTTTTACTCAATTCTCAATATGGCGTTCCAACCGAATTTGACGTTTTTTTTTCAAAATTCATTAGCTGTTCATTTTTAAATGGCCTCTAAAACAGCTTTCTGTTGACACTTGACAGGTTATAATACGATGGGAACCCCCGAAAATAGAGAAAAAAAAGAAAGAACGTCAAAATAAATAGTTCATAAAGTTCACTCCGTGGGCTTGTTCGTTTTAAAAACCTCTCACGGACGGATGAACTCAAGGAAACCGTGAGGTTCCTTTGCCACTAAAACATATGGCGAAACCTGGTAGGCTAGGTTGCGGTTTCGTTCGTTTTTTTTTTTTTTTTTTTGTGGGAACGTAGCATTTGGGAGCGTCCACTGTACTTTTATTTATTTATTTTTTTGATTGATCAAAAAATAGGGTTCGAATGTAGCCACGACTAGAAAATTCCACGAAGTTAGTTCAGGATTAACATGAGATGTTTTCTTCACAGTCACACTTACTGAACATTATCGAAGATGTGAAAAGGATGTGCCGGGAACATTAAATGAGTTGTGCCCGGAATCGAACCCAACATGTAGCAATGGTTGCTACATTGCTACATTTTATTAGTCTTCAATGACTCCGTTGTTCTACGAAATCATCAAGGACATAGGATACCTTGGTCTTTGACCGTCAACAATGGATTTCAGCATAAATTGCTGCTCAGACCCTTCCATTGGTTTTTCACATGTGAAGCAAAACAAAGACTTAGTCCAAGTTTAAGCCTTGCTGAAGAATGTGTTGGATACATTACCGTTTGTTTTTCCGAAAGAAGCTTCCTAATATAGAACAATAGCATGCACAATACGAGTGGGTGCTGTAGAAGCTAGATCCAGGTTCACCTCATCATCAGCATCTCCTTGAAATTTGTGTTTCTCTTTGGTGGCGCTGTGTGTACCATGAATTCTTTCATTGAATCTCTTCAGTGCATTACAAGTTTAAAACTACAAATTTGGAATATTTGGTACAGTCAACATTTGCATCCCACTGAGAAGCAAAATCGATAAATGTATTGTACTGCACATATAACACAGTGCAGCATTTTTTTCGAACTAGTGAAAGAGTACAGATGTTTTGAGGATTCTCTTGACTACGTCTTTCTTTTCCTTCCAACCAAGCATTCCATGTCACTTTAAAGTTTTTCTTAACTCATAACCCAGTTTATCAAAATATTTTTCGCATTTTAAATGCTTATCGTCAAGAAGAAAAACAGTTTCATATGAACATTTATTAATAGTTTCTCTACCTTCACGCTAGTAACCTTATCGTGGACGGATTCAGGTAAGTGGAGCATATTCTTGCCTAATTTCACAATGTTTACTTAAGTTTTCAAATACTTATAAAAAAGTATGTATATGCCACCGCGACGCGACAACCAGTATACCACCTCATGCAATGGTTTGGATGGTTGACTGACCTAAACATGCGAAAGGTTCCGCCCGTTACCAATGCGCGAAATTTCTACAATTTCATTTTTCACACGTTACCAACATGCGATGGACGCTTTTAAATCCACAGTCCACAAATTTGTAGTGCCGTGCGAACAAGAATCGATCACCCACCATAAAGCAGTTACCACTTATCCAACAATTCTAACCAAGCCAATCGAATCATTCGAACCTATCGGCTGGAGGAGTACGTAGCTCCTCTATCAACAAAAAGAAAAAAAAAGAAAACGAAGAAAAAAGCACACACTAGTAGTTGTACTATCTGTTGTTGTTGGTACTTATATTGAATGGTACGTTCATGATTGATATCTTGTAAACACAGTGATATATTGAAAGGAAGAATAAGCAACACCTTGTTGGTGGTTGCCACGGGTCAATAAAAATTCTAAATCTTCTCCTCGCTTTTGGTCTTTTTGTGTGTGTCGCCCTGTTTATGACAACCACTTGAGTGGAGCTCAATTTAATCTGATCGGTGTTCCCGAAATATAGCAGTGAATTTATGTACTTAATTTAATCGCGAGACTATTCATTCTTTATTCATTCTTTTTTGTTTTCGGTGTTTTTTTTTTTTTTTTTGGTTCTCTTCTGTTTTTTCGCTCGTGTACTCTAGAAAAATAGAAAATATGTGCTAGTCAATAGAATCATTTGGTGGAGTAAAATATTGCAAACGACACTTGCAGTTTGTCATTTAAAATAAACAAAACGGAGATACAGGCTCAAGCTGTACCTCAGTCGCCGGCAGTAGTTGATCCACATTCCAAATTGAATTTAACTTTATTGTAACGCAAAGCAACATTAACACCGATTCTGATTTATGGGTCATGGTGAATTAATTAAAATGCAAAACTATAATTGTTCTTATCAGCAGAATGCTCTTTTAAATCATCTTATCTCGATGCTTGCCTTGGGCGGCCACCTAAATAGAGTGTATAGTAACTGTGCAAGGTGATACTTTAAACAAATTCATTTGTGTGTGCGTCAGAGTGTGCATCGGTAATCGGTTCCAACTGGGAGCTGTAACTTATTTGTTAACATTTTATAAGTTAGTTTTGTAAAACAAATTGATGTGATCCCTGGATGTTGACGTGTTGAGTTGTAACATCGAAACGTCGATTTCAATTGTTGTGTTTAATCATTGGTAACTCATTAAATCTTTGTTTTTTTGTGGGTTGGTTATTTGAAGAGGTTATTCTGATACGGAGTGTCTTGTCAATTTAAAGGCACTCGGCTCTCTTTTGTGGAACGATGCGTCTTAAATGGCATTATCGTATTATTATTTCCTTTTGTTTTAATTTAAAGTAGTTTAGGTCCTAAAAACGACTCCTGACTGTTTTGACTAACAACATTCATCATTTACCAGCTCTCTGGAGTCACTGACAGCTTTGAGAGTAGTGTTAGGCAGAAATGAATTATTACAGAGATAGCCGACTTCACAGCTGATTGCCCCCTAGTCCATCGACGAATTTGAGTGCTTTTTTGACAGATATTCATACATTTTTGACGGTTATTCAGGAGCTTACGTGAATGCCGTTCTCTGATTGGTCAATTTTGTTTGGAGAGAACGATATAAAAAACCGTTGTCAAACATTTTAAGGTTTAAGAGAGGTAGGAGTCGGACATCTCGGTAATACTTCATTCTGGTGTTGCAAGTTAAATGTGCAATACATTTTCTTTGCTTCTATTATCCACACATGTGCAAGCGTCCCATAAAAGGCATCAGAGACAAAAATGTCCCGTCTAAAAAACCAATATGACAGTTGTAGTTAATGAACTGAACCAGCATACCACGGATACTTTGTCTACTCAAAGGGACAAAGTAGCTCTGAGAATGCCAAGAATGGAAGTGGGACCAACATTTTTTGAGGCGTTGCAACACTTCTATTGTGATGCACCAATGGGACATTTGAAGTTCATCTTGTATGAGTAACATAACACTATTTGAAAGTATACTCGGCTTGGCTAGAAAAAATGTCACGTCTCGTAATGGCCAGGAAACCGTAGGCCCCTCCACTTTTGAGAAAAGAACAACACAAGTTGTTCTAACAAAACGAGCTATTCTAACAACACGAGTTGTTCTTTTTCTAAATAGTGCCAGTGATTCGAAGAGTTGCTGTCGTGAATAAAACCGCTCTTGTATCTGAAATCTATTTGTCGCCCAAGCTGTAGCTTTATTTGTTGCCACTAGCAGACAAAAAATAAAAACCCCTCCTACTTCTAGCCATTGTTTGATAAACAAATTGACGTCTTTAACCCTCTGAATTACGGGTGAATTCAAGATCAGTTGATTGCATGTTTAAAAAGACAAATTTACATTTCCTTATAAAACATCAACCTTATTCCTTGTACTAGTACTTCAATGTTTAGACCGTCATACTCGCTCACAATTTCGCATTCTAAGACCACGAATCTATTAATTCAATAAGTTCAGGTCTTTCCTTTGTTATCTCTGACGGGGTTTCCTTTCGGCGTCTGAAAGAAATCGCTGATACCGTATTAAAAATCTATTAATTTTGTCGTGCGTGCAAGATATATAAATTCCAAGATAAGAACACATGTCGTGATAAAACTTTGATTGATTTTTACCTTTTTTCGCATTTTTTTTTTGTCGCATTGTACTTAATTCAAGTTCATATAGTTATGTGTGGAAGGTCGCAATGTCAATACATTGCTAACATCAATAAAAACAACTTATTCTCTAGGCAAATAAGCGGGATTTCAACTCATTTAGACCTACGGGCTGTGTTCAAAGACCTAGAGACAACTCAGAGTCATCTTCAAAGGCGGGATAGTCTAACCACACAACCGCTTTGGGCAATAGACTCATTGAGCTCGTTTGCTTATCATTAGAGACATTGCATCGACTGACTTATCAGTTCGGAAGACGGAACGGGCATGTTCTTTTCGCAGTTGGAACTGATACCCGGAGGCAAGTCAGCGGAGCTATATAAGGCCGGGGATATGTCTGCGTTAAACATGTCCCCGGAACTATGTATGTAATTCCAATCATATTTACCTCCGTTAAAGGAAAGTATGGCTACGTTGCTATGGACATATATGGCGTATGATACATGTTACGTCCGCTCATAGTTCCGATTGAGAACCCACAAACGTGTGTGTACGGTGAGCCATATTGTATGTACCTGCCATGTGTGCTTGTAGAATAGAATCTTTTTATACAAATTGTGGACATGCTGGGTGGACATGTACATATTAAGGTTGAGTTTACTGATCAAAGGACATAGTTCCGGGAGCTATACTCATGTTCGGAACGACATGACTCTAGTATCAACTACCTTTCAGAATTTGCAGCACGCTAATCTAAGGACATTATTCAGTGATTACTGACCTACTTAAAGTAATTTCCTCAGTAGTTCCTTTGGTGCGTCCTTCGACATAGAATTTGATTTTAACAATAACACAAATAATGCTTATCCATTAAGCAAAAAAATGCGAAAGATTTATTCGACACTGAAGAGAAGCCAGAGTTTTGCCTAGTTTTTGTCTAGTATGTAAGTTATTATAGATTAAATAATAAAAATGAAGTAAAAAAAAACCTCCATTAAACGGGAGCCAAACCATTCTTCGCCACTCTCGCATTTGATCGGTCTTATTTTACAGTTCCGTCTGGTGGTAAATTACAACTTTTCATGTAGTAGAAAAGTAAACAGAGATATGCTGGACATATGTATACGTTGAAGATGTATATTTCAAAAACGGAATAATGCAAGTCACCAATTAAGACGAAGTGAACGTTAAAAGCTGCGGCACATAAAATACTTTACTTGCGTATCGTCAGAACATACGTAAACGCTGAAGAATCTGACGCAAGGGGATGACACAATGAATACTTCAACGCACAGCTGATTTGATTTGACAGTTTCAAGTTTGATTTGAAAATTCAAGTTGTTTTGCTTATTCATGCATTCATGCACATCATGCACTTATTCATGAAATGTCACAATGTGAGGATTGTCAACGCTGAAGGAGAGAGAAAAGTTAAAAGTTGAGTAACTATATCCGTCGCGTGAGCGTCGGCGTTGGTCTATGTGTCACCTCCCATAAGAACACATGTATTTTATATATCTGTCAAAGTTTTGCTGACGCTCACACATGTAAAGTATTCTATGTTCCGGCGCCTTAACCGGCACAAAATTGTACTTCTACTCATTTAATTCGGAAATCTTAAAGAGAAAGACCAAGGTAGGCTATCTGCATTCCTGACGTTGAATTCGAAGTTTCTTCGCTTAAGCGTTATTAAGCATGTGCTCGATGTGGCCGAGCCAGTGTAGTCGACGAATTTTTTCCTTCCGGACTACATCCAGACGACTGGATGGCGCAGTTGGTAGAACAACTGCCCCTAGTTAGCGGGATCCCCGGTTCGAATCCCAGTGAAAGCAAACTTAATACGCTTTTATTAGGTTTTCAAATCTGGTCCAGTAACCATTTGCCATTGGGATCAAATTAAAGGTACTATCACTGGAGTGGTCAATCAGTGGTAGAAGTCTGACTCTGGGCATCACAATAACCTAACCTAACATCCACATCCTGGTACACTTCGAAGAGTTCGCGGTTGTGTCTTCTCCTCCAATCATCTTCCTCACAGACGGAACCATATATAATCAGCTCTGCCGTTTTGCTTAGCGCCCAGCTTTTCCGTATAGCAAGAACTAAGCGTAGCTAAGCGAACCAGCTTTCCATATAGCAGAAGTGGCAAAATAAGAGTCGTATAGAGCATAATCTTGGTCCTTCGAGTCAGGGGTTTTATGCATAATTGTCTTGACAAACCGAAGTAAAATCGGTAGCCAAGGGTGATTCTAGGTCGGGTCTCCATTTAGTTGTCATTCATGGAGTTTACATTTGCCCAGCGGTAGATAAACTCCTTCACTACCTCATGGAAGAGAATCCTGCCTCGGATCAACGGACGGATATGAGAAATGGGAGCATTTCGATTTATTCGTGTATGTATTCATTTCTTGAACATGCAAATACAGAAACTTCTCTTTTTTGGACAGCAGCGGGACCATCATGATTGTCCGCTAGTTAGAGGTGTCCGCTCCGAAGAGGTTAGATAGGTAGGTAGAAGGATGACTGCTAGATTATATGCTAAATCCTGCTCCACTTAGACCAATTCGTCCATTGTGCCATCACTATACGGTTTCGCATCCCAGTTTCTCCATTGAACTTGTTATTTTTTGTAGTTTTCCTGTTCTGGTTCGTTTGGTCATTTCTGATATCTCTTAACCAAACCATATCCAGTGGCTTTGAGATACTGGAATATATGCAAAATGCTTGTCATGTCTTCCAGGCAGCTGAAGTAATAATTGTCAAGGAATCTTCTTCTAATTTCTGCAAGTGCTGGGCATCTACCAAGGTAGTGTATGATTGTTTCCTCTTCTTCCTCATCCATGCAGTTCCTGCAGAGGTGCTAATAGAGTGCTGCCAATCTCCTGGTCTGACTGCCCATCAGATCAGTGACCAGTCAACGCAAATATTAGCCATGGCGGTTAAAATAACCGATTATGTTCATGAGGGTGTTCATGAAGAGTGGTGTCCCTTATAGAGGGGTGTCCTTAAAGAGAAGTTGCTTGGTAGATCTTATACTGCCTACAATATTCGAATTTATATTTGAAACGCTTGAATTCTAGAGATTTCAAGAATAAAGCGAAATATCAGTTAACAAACATCTGTCAAGTGAGTCAAGCAGACTCAAAAGAAATCACTCCAAAATTATGACAAGGCAATGAATGAGTTGAAGACTCGCCATTCTCTATCTATAAAATTACTTTTCCCAGAAGTACATATCTTAAGTCCAGTTATCCCCTCACGCCCAACACATTTTTGTGAATTTATAATTAATCTATTTTTGATCGCGGACTCGTCACCTGACCAGTTATATAATCTACACGCCTGCAGCACTTCGTTGCAGGTCTAATTAAAATTCACTCCTTAATGAGTACATCGACGTACTTCAAAGCATGAGAGGATTACTGTCTGTCTCATTTGCTCGAGTGGACTTAAGAAATAGACCATTATCAAAGCGATTACACCTTGAACAGAAGGTCCGAAATGCCAATCTATGACCGTTATTAAATAACAACTCACGTCTACCGTGGCTTGTGATAAGCGCTCAGTAGCTTAAGCCAATAATCTGTTCCGCAAGGTATAAAAGGAAGGTGTTCAAATCTGAATTGGTGTGCACTTCATGACGAACATTGAACAAGAGTATGTCAATTCACATATATTTTATAATATGAACTGCTTTTGAAACTTGTACAATAATGTACACTCTTCAAAAGGAATTCATTTTAACAGCGAAGCAGTTATGGCCTCATATATTATTCTCTGATTAAGTCAATGCATATCTTGCCTCAAACATCGCCGATTTATAGACAGGATTATCCCAGCCGGACGATGAAAAACTAAAGAAGCTCACAGCTAAGCAGTTTATGATCAGGACAAAGGGCATACGTGCAAGATTTTTATCCATTCCGGCAAACTTGATTTATCTCATCTATATTTTTTTTTTATTTGTATCAACTAATTGACGCAAACAAACGGCTGCCGTCTAGTCTTGATTTATTGAAAATAAGATAACATTGCGATTAAAACACCACGCCCACATCATAATTCAATTCAAAATCATAACTCATGTATTTACATATATCTATCTCTCTCGTTTTATTTCGCTCACGTGACTGACTCATATAAGACGAAGAAATTACCATAAAGCCATGCAAACACACACACAAACAAGACCGACCACACGCGCAGCCGAAGATTAAAAACGAGGAACGATTAAATTGAATCTATCAAAATACACTCGAGATGGGTAGACGCTTGACAGCGTATAATCAATTAATTAGTTTCATTTCGAATTAAAAAAAAGCAAATCCCCCTTGACGTATTCATCGACGTTACATTAATGAGTTCAGCAAAATTATGATCCGCTCTCTTAGCTTATAGCACTCAAGTAGATACTAAAATTGTTGTATTTTTTTTTTGTTTAATTAAATACCAAAACAAACATAAATCTTTACACACTAGATCAACTCGAATTGATGCTGAACAACATGATGAAATCGGCACCGATGACTCCGATGAAACATACACCATCACACCGAATCACTCCACTCAGAATCGCGTTCAATACCGGGCAAAGCGTAAAAAGATCGAAAGTGTTGTCGAACTAGATAACGATGATGCCTGCAGTGAAGACGCGTTCATAAGTAGAATTGCCTCGGCGACAAATAATACGGCAATCAGCTCCCCGACGATTGTGCCATCGCTACCAACAAAGTAAGGATAACTTTTCTCTCTGAAAAAAATACTGAGTGCTTCTATTCGTTGCTTTCAAATCTGACTCCCTCTTAACTGCTTCTAACATCACTCATTTCATATTCATTACTAAACCATTCAACTTTATTTGCCACTAAAATAAAAAAAAAATGTACTTCGCTTTTGCATGAGAATACAACTAGCACAACTTATCCTCTCATGAATTATACATTAATGTGTATTTTTTCCGCTTTGCAGATGCCTTTCGAACGGAGTTCGGACGGCTGTTCGGGTTGCGCACAAGCGCCAACCAGCAGCGTCTTTGAATAACGTTGCGACATCGTTAAATGGTCGAGTACAGTTGGAGATTGTCTCGCAGCCAGAGCAACAACACAGGGCTAGGTATGCATCAACTGCACAACTGATTGCTAAATTTGAAGTTGTTTACATATATCTCATTCATTTTGCAGATATCAAACAGAAGGAAGCCGCGGTGCGGTTAAGGATCGAAGTGGAAATGGCTTTCCCATTGTTCGATTGGTTGGCTATAATAAACCTGCCCTGTTGCAAGTATTTATCGGAACTGATGTTGGGCGTGTTGCGCCGCATATGTTCTATCAAGCCTGCAAAGTCGCTGGGAAGAATTCAACGCAATGCAACGAGAAGAAAGTTGATGGTACAATGATAATTGAGATTGACTTTAAGCCAGAATCCGAAATGACGGTCACTTGCGATTGCGTTGGCATTTTGAAGGTAACTTGATTGATTATCCAACTTCAACAAAATGTCTAACAGACTCAATTTGTTTCCCGTTAAGGAACGCAACGTAGATGTTGAACACCGTTTTCCGGATCATTTGGCGCAGAAGAATAAAAAGAAATCCACCCGCTGCCGCATGGTCTTTCGGACGCAGTTAAATTTCGACGATGGAACCGTTGAAACCCTACAAGTGTGTTCGAATCCAATTATTTGCAGTAAGTCATATCATAATCACAACTGGCTTGCAAGTTTAAAATGCTTTAATTTTTCTGCAGCCCAACCACCTGGTGTTCCGGAAATATGTAAAAAATCGCTGAACTCTTGCCCAGTCGATGGAGGCCTTGAACTGTTTATTATTGGAAAGAATTTCCTTAAGGACACCCGCATACTGTTCCAAGAAACTCTTGAAGACCTGCGATCGTCCAATGAAATTGTGCCACTGGGCTCGTTGTGGGAAGAATCTGTCTTTCCGGACAAGGAATATCTGCAACAGGTAAAGACATACGGCTCTATGTGTAGAGTGCCTAACTCAACGGCTAATTCTTGGTTTTCTAGACACATTTAATTTGCACAGTACCACCGTACATCCGGCAGAATATTCACAAACCAATCACAGTGCAGCTATCAATCATCTCCAGTGGAAAGAAGAGTGAATCGCATACATTCACATACACTCCCAAGGGTAGTTTCACCACTCTCTCGGCAGCCACAACGTTAAGTACATTGCATGGTTCAATGGCTGGACAAGGTATTTATTCATTCAAGTTCGAAATTCGTTCAGATTCAAGAGGTGTGTACGTTCAAAAACCGTGTACACACTTTAAATCTTGAATTTGAATTTGAGTTTCAGTTTAGATTAGGGACGTCAGATAATAATGAACCAATGAAATATGTATATTTACGAATATATAATATACTCGCTTCATAAGCAACTTGCGATATTTTTTCAAAAGCTTTTTTTTCGAAATCAAATTAAAGTCTTGCAAAAAATTAAAGAAATTTAACCAAACTTCTTCACGTTTAAAGTATTAGTTGACTGTTTGCTCAAAATTATGAATATCGCAAGCTTCTCGAGAATACATTCCACACTCTACTCAACGTTTATTCGGATTTCTTTCAAATCTGAGCCCGTTTATATTTAATTTTTTTTTTTTGGTTTTTGTTCAAAACATTCCATTAGAATAATACGAAATTATACAAGCAGAAAAAAGGAATTCAGTTTAAGGTTGCTTCAATAAATCATCGACTATATGAGGCTATGACTGTGCAATATCATTGATTCCAAGCCAAAAGTAATCTGGACAACTCTGTGGTGTGAGCGTTTACTGCAATATATCTATAAGTTGACTGTTTATCCATGCAAATGCAAATCTATCAACGCGTTTCCAAATATGTAACAAAATTCTTAGCCAACGAGATTTACAAAATTCAAATTTAAATGTCAATCGTTTTCTTTGATGTCGTTACTTTCGTTACTTTTCTTTTTATATTCATCATTATTATTTATTTTTTTTTTGTTTAGATTCTTATGATTGAGTGCGGAAAAAATGGTCTGAATGTGAGTGTGAATGTGTTGTACAGAGTTTTCCGGATTATCCTTTTGCGCTGATTCATACACCAAGCTTCTGAAAAACTAAATGATTTCCAACAGAAAAGAGTGATTGAAACAAAGAAACAAAAAAATTATATAATTTTCCAAAAATGAAAAAAAAAACAAACGAACTCAACGAAATGGAAATACATATGTACGAAGCAAACAATGCAATAATTAGTGAATTAATTATATTTTGTGATTAGGGATTTTCTCAATATCATACGCTGCTTCAAGTATCCAAGCAGCACATTTGCTTGCGAGTGTAACTACTGCCTTAGCGAGACAGGAGATACAGACAAGATACAGAGATTCTTTTCTTTTTCTAGTTTTTTTTTTTTGTTGTTTTGTTGTTAAATCAAGGTTAAGGGTTTTTCTTTTTCAAAACGCTAATCACAAAATGTTATTTTTTTCGTTTATTTTTCCTTCTCTTAGCAATTTAGGTTGCGCGTGTAAGAAAATAAAATTCAAAATGAAATGGATTTCCATATCCCATCTAACAAACCACAATTTCACACGTGTGCATTAAATTAATGGACGCAGGGAGGTTCCAGAGAGGACAGCGCAACGTTGCCAACAGTTCTTCAGTGCATCTGTACATTAGGGTACTGGTTTATAAAAAAAAAAAAAAAAACACAAGACAAAAAAAAACTAATTTTTGAATTAAAACAAAAAATCCATTAAATTAATTTTTATCTCGGTAGATTTGATTATTTTGGTATCAAAGAATATTCGTATTCGTTAATTTCGGTCAATTAATTCGTCACATATCGGTTTACAGACGGTTTGCATGCAATAATATCGCCTTTAATGGAACTAAATTTTGGGGGGAATCAGTTTGAAATCGTGATTGATTGAGAAATCTAGATGGCGTTATAGTCTCAAGTGGTTTGGTTATAGCAATCACTAGAGGGTACCCGTAGTCTTGTCTCTTGACATTCGTACGCTTTATGCACTGTCGATGACTCGAGCGAGGTGCGTGACGTATGCAAGTTGCTTGTGTCCGGAATTTAATCTCGGCACTTAACTCAAGGCCTCCACCTTTACGGAACAAATATACAACACAACCTAATTTAAAGTTATGCGTCTCCTTCCGCCTTTAAGTCCCGTTATTTTGGCAAATAGTGACAGCCCTGCGATGCGCCTCCTTCCGCCTTCAACTCTCAATAGTTAGCCAAACAGTGACACTACTGCCATGCGCCTTCTTCAGCCTTTAAATTTCATCAATTTTGCAAATAGTGACACTGTTGCGATGCGCCTCCTTCCGCCTTGAACTCCCATTAGTTTGCCAAACAGTGACACTACTGCCATGTGCTAAAAACAAAACAGGGGGACTGCTGATATGCGCCTCCTTCCACCTTCAAATCCCATTAGTTTGCAAAACAGTTGCACTGCTGATATGCGCCTTCTTCAGCCTTTAAGTCTCATCAATTTGGTAAATAGCGACACTGCTGCGATGCACCTCCTTCCGCCTTGAACTCCCATTAGTTTGCCAAACATTACACTACTGCCATGTCCCTACTTCCACCTTCAAGTCCCATTAGTTTGCCAAACGGGAGCACTGCTGAAATGCGCTTCCTTCCGCCTTGAACTCCCATTAGTTTGCCAAACAGTGCAACTCTCTCTTTTAATCAACAAAGAAATAATATCGAATAATTGATTGTACACACATCAACAAGCTATGCAAGAGTTTTGTCTGTAAGAGCCAGACAATTCAATTAATCAAAGCCCGCGCAGAATTATCACTTGCCTAACGCGTTCGATATATAATTTCTGCAAACTCATTCAATTAATTTTGGCGTATTAGCACAAGTCACACATCATCACCGTTAATTATCTACACCCTTGTAGTTCCATTAGAGTGTGTACCTTAACACAAGCTTAAAACTTCGCAAAATTGTAAATTTCTTGATCAAATATTCATACGCTCGGGTAGTAATTGATTTTGTTCACCTCAAATTAATTAAATGAACGAACGAAATTCACGGAAATTTATAAAAATTTTTTTTATTAAATTTTTTTTTGGTTAACTCTCGTATCTAACACTCAAAACATTTTTTTTCTTCATTATTTATTTTAACGTAAACTATTGGTTCCAGCTGTATCCTCAAATCGGAAGTCAACGTTGGTCGCACGCATTCTGTTTTGTTATTGTTGTTTTTTTTCCGTTGGTTTTCAAGCTATTTATGATAAACACTTTCAGGACATGAATCGGTACGCTGCTGTTTTGTTGTTCCTTTTTTTTATTCTACTTAAGTATAACATCCCATTCGATTTTTTCACTGATCACTTTGAATGGTGTGTTTGGGTAATTTTTTCGAATGTCTGAAGAAGAGGTGTCGTTACTTATTGTTCTGTACGAAATTAAGTACTGTTTTTCTTTAATTAGAACTCGCAAAATGATTGGGTTTCGTTAGGCGTATGTTTAGTGTGTGAAGAGAGTGTGAGAGAAAGAGAGCAGAGTGTGTGTACATTCAGAGTGATCACTTTCATCATCCAAATTCTTGTGTTTATGCATTAGAAAGAAAACAATTGAAATCAATTGGCAAAGTTATTGTGTTTGGTTGATGAGAGGGTAGATTGTAAGATTAAGTAGAAAGTAAGACCCCCGCCTCCCCTCCCCCCTAGGAATAGTTGTTAATTTCTTAAGAGACTAGTTTTTAAGAATTTAGTATTATTATTTTTCCATGATTTATCTATAATGACACAATTCCAATTCTGTTGAATTCTAACATTGATTTTCTTTGTAGATACTCGGTATATGGATACGAGTGTGGTACAGTCATGTCCGTCGAATGTATCGCCTAACGGTGCTGTAGTACAGCAACTGTGGAATGACTCAAAGCATGAGATCGACGCGGATATGATGCCACCACCGACCACCACTCAGATACCGATAAATGTGCGAAGAACTTCGTTGACCAATGGCATGATAACCGATCAGATGGTTCAAATTGGTGGACTAAAGACTGAAATTCTGGATGAGAACTCGCAGAATTCCATTGCGGAAGCTATGCAGTCTGATTCGTTAGATCGTTTTCCGGTTGTGCCGAATGACAATGGTTTAGGAGTGGACACAAACCCTTTGAAAGACGTTATGGAGTATCAACGGCTACGCAAGCAGAGCATTGACATGTTGGACGTCCGCATGTCACTGCTAAGCGAGAGCAACAGTTTACCCAACTTTCCAACACATCATAACGAGATAAATGCCGCAGCCGTAGCAGCTGCAGCCGCCGCTGTAGAGATAGCCGTAAAAAACGAGCAAATCGCCAAGGAGATTCTAAGTGCTGCCGCCGTACATCAAGGACAGCAGACTGTTGACAAATTCTTATCAAGTCTCAGTCCTATCAGTGATCTTAAGACATCTACGCAAATGGAGCCAACCTCTATGTTCGTTAATAGTACTGGTGGTGGGTCGGGTGTAATATTTCCACCACAGACCAATAACAATTTAGTGATGGCTTCAAACACCGCTAGCAGTATTGATCAAACGATAAATAATATTTTGGCGGCAGCCAGCCATAGTACATCTAGTGATATGCAATCGTTGCCGTTAGTCCGCAGCTCATCAGTGTCAAGCACATCGTCTTCGTCATCAGCGTCATCGTCACCAGGAAATGGTTCACCAATGGCACACGATATCATTCTGAATTCAGAACCAGCAGCGGCCTTAACTTCAGTGAACATGCAGCAGATCCTGACTGGTGCTGATCCAACGCCGAACGGGGAGCACACGTTGCCCGCTGAAATGATTCTAAACACCAATGTCTCGCCAACAACAATTCTTTGCCCATCGAACACAGTGCCCAATATGATGGTAAATCAAGTTAGTCTCCTCAATGGCATGGGAATTTCAACTCAGTCACAAGACTCGCTTTTGAACACAATCATTATGACGCCACCGTCGAATTCCCCGCCCATTCAACAACAAGCATCGCCCCAGTCGCAAAAGCAAGTACAACAGCAGTCGTCGCCGCGTCAGATTTCAAGTGTTGGCCAGCAGCATGATCCTCAAGTTACGGCAGCCTCTACAGCTGTGAGCAACATGATTATCAAGGCAGCCGCTGACTTCATCTCGAACCACGAAAACAACGCAGAGTCGACCATAAACGCTTTGATGAGTCTAAACTCGAATCCCATTCAGAGTCAGTCTCAGGTTTCTCAAATGCTCGGAGCGTCCGTCACAACAAATTCAATGGTACAGAATGCTCAAACAGGTCTCTGCCCATCGGCCCAATTTCTAACAAACAACAGACACCATCAAATGCTTGATACTCGGCCACCTGAAGCTGTTCCACTAGTAAATATGCTCCTAAACCATGACGTGTCGAATGTGACGGTTCCGGGTGGAGCTCCAAGTGTACAAAGTCAGTATCTGCAAAACCTTCAAAAGTCAAATCAATTGGCTATGAATGTCACGTGAGTATTCTTGTTTGTACGCACTTAAAAAGTGTTTAAATCTAATCGATCGTGTTTATTTTTTAAGGCCACAAACAAATCAGGAATCTCTCATTCAAGCGGTGGCGTTAGCAGAGAATGCTCTTCAAAAAACCAACGTGGGTGTTGGTCAACAACAAATGAACGGTATGCTGCCGAACGGTTCATTGACGGGACAACAAGCAACAGTGCCAATACCTCCAACAACCACCATTCCTCAGGAATTGACAACAATGTCGGATCAAGACTTAATAAGTTATATTAACCCAAGCACTTTTGATCAAAGTAAGTGGAACCTAGAGTGTAAATTTATAGATAAAAGAAACTACTACTTCCCCTATTACTGATGGCGAGTCGAAAATGTGTCGCATGATGGAAACTTGTATAACCGTTACTGAGTCGATGTCCGATTCAAACGTCAGAAACTCGTCGAAATGTCTTCTCACTCTGTTACCGTTGGCGAACGGTCGCATTTCATATGCGAGTCCCACGTGAATGAACGGAATTGGTGGTGAGAGAGTGAGAGACAAATTACATATGAAATAATATTGTAAAGCATTGTTTTTGTGTGCCTGAAATGGCCTGAAAACAAGCAATTTGAGTTACACAACGAATAAAGGAATATTTCTGAGTAATTTGCAATTTATTATTTATTTTAAAGGTTTGAAAAAAAAAAAACAGAAATTTCTTTTTCCAAAGCAATGCAGCAGGGATGGGATTTTGTGCTCTTGAAACCTTCAGTTTACTCCAGATCTGGGAGCAGAAGTGACACTACATTAGCCACGATGCTTTAACATAAAATAAACTATTTTAAAAGTATGGGTCAACTCGAACTTATTGTGTTGCTTTTCTGTTTCAACGATAAAGAGAGGCAAAGTTCCCCTTCAGCACTCCAAGGTACTCAGACGGGACAACCGAAGCAGTTCACAATTGTCTGTCAATTGGTCTCTTCCACTGGAGCCGAATGAATAACATGCGGCATTGCTGCAAAAGCAATGTTAACACAACAAAATGTATTTGAATAAACGAATTCCTTTTGACGTTTCCACACATTTTTTTATTTTCGTCATCTTTGATCGCCCGGCCATCTTCATTGATAGCCAGGCCTGCGTCAAGGCTCTGTATATGATGTCTTTAAACTTTGAATTGTTGGACGTGTCCTCTCATGTCTAGCAGACATGTCCGTTCAGCTTAAAATAGACTTGTGTTGGATACCAAGTCGGAGAGACATCCAATCAGACAAGCGAGCCAGCCATGCCCTACTCTGCCCCACTCCCTCTAAGAAAGAGATTCACCTTACCACGTGTAAGCTTTGACTGCAAGAAACTCTAAGCTGAATTATCACGAAAGAAGGAATAAAATACATAGGCTCCAGGATAATTAGTCGTACTTAGTATAATTCAGTGGCGGCTTTGGCGTTGGGGGTATGAGCGTCGACTCTACGTAACTGCCTGGGTTTGATTCAAGGTACGACCAAAATAATTATCACTGTCCCACCTCTTCAAGTCTTTCAAGCTGACAAAAAAGCTTCTCAAACTTGGACGTTCGAATCGGCATACAACTGTAGGTGTCTTACACTCTTGAGAGAACCATAGCATGCTCAAAACGAGTAGTTGCTGTAGAAGATTGGCCTAGGTCCTGGCTCTCTACGGCGTGTTGCGCCACGAATATTGTTATATTTTTATTATTATTAATGGACTATTCCCACATAAACGTAGCATTATGGATAAACACATACTTACTTATCAGGCTGACGACCCATGCAGGGTCGGAGCCTGAGCGATTGCTGCTTTCTATTCCTGACGGTCCCAGACACGATGCTTCCAGTCATCAAGACCAAGCTGTCTTGCATCCGCGATTACTTGGTCTTTGTACCGGAGTTGCGGTCTTCCTCTTCTTCTCGAACCAGGAGGCTCGGATTCCAAGACCCTCTTAGCTGGAGCATTGTTGTCCATGCGCTCGATGTGGCCGAGCCAGTGCATCCTGGTACAGCTCGTAGAGTTCGCGGTTGTGTCTTCTCCTTCATTCGCCTTCCTCGCAACCGGGACCATTATCCGACGCAGAATTTTTCTTTCGAAGGCACCAAAAGACCACTCTGCAGTTTTGCTTATCGTCCAGCTTTCCAGCATGATCTTTGTCCTTCGAGTCAGGAGTTTTGACGCCAGTTGTTTTGACAAACCGAAGTAACACCGATTGTCAAAGGCGGCTCTGCGTCGGATCTCCACAGTGATCTCGTTTGTGGAGTTTACGTTTGCCCCGATGTAGACAAACTCCTTTACTACCTCGAATTTGTAGAATTTGTAGACATCTGGTATATAAATTTATAGAATGAGCATGGATGAGGGGGAGGTTGATAGCATCTCAAGCCCCTGTTCAAGTGACCAGCTCTGTCAGGTCTTAAATTCTGGTTGCTAAGACCCACAAGATCCTTGGAAGACCAACGATCGCCGCGACTTAACCCTTAAATCCTACCCATCCTGGGAGAAACACTATTCCTACCCTGGGCTCCCTGAAACCCGAAGTTGTTTTGGTTTTCCAACCTGGGGTCTAGAAGACCTGGAAGTTGATATACACATAAAAAAAGACTTGAACACACTTGACAATTTCGCAAGACGAAATACATATGTTCTATGCTCTTTAAATGCGGAGAATATGCGGCGTAGTATAAAAATTATGAAATTATGAAAGAGAAATTGCCATAGCGCTGAACGCCTGGGAAAAGGTTGAAGAAACCTTCCTTGTAACCAGATCCTTTTGAGTTAACTAAATGATTTTAAGATTTAAGAATTGTTCTGAGCGTTTGAAAGCTGGCAAATGTTCGACTCGCTGTTGGTACTAGGGGTATATGGAACTGAAAGTAAGAAAACTCATTGCCTTCACTGATCCGATCGATCTAATTTTGATCCGCAGAAACTGCTTTTAGTTCAACCTTGCATAATCCCCCTAATTCAAAAATAGGTGTCACTTTGACAAGTTTGTATTCGCTTAGTCACTTTATGCTCCTTTTGTGCCATTTCATGAAAAGCAACGTTGAAAGGGTGACAAAAGTCACCTAAAGTGACTAAGAGAATACAAGTGACACGACTAACAGAATAAGAGTGAATATCCACTTCAATATATTCCGTCCTCGTTCGTACAATTGAACATCAAATACTTATGTAGTAACTAATTTCAATTCTTCTCATTTTCTTTCAGTTTAAACCGTTCAATGCGGACAGAAGACTACTAATTCCGAAGTCCGTCTTTGAGACTGCGAGACCAACAAGTACGCCAGAATAACAAAAAAATATCTATTACAGGTGGATAATTATTTGGGCCAAATCAGCAAAAAAAAAAAAAAAAGAGAAGAATGTTTTTAGTTCTTACAAAACACAAAAAAAAAGAAACAATTGTAAATTCTTGTCCAACTTCACTCAGCGTAACTCCTCCTAGGCACTTGAAGGAGCATTGACGTCTATTTATTGAAACAAAAATCGTATAAATAAATTGTAATCTATCTATCATCCACCAATTAAAGGAAAAAACGAAGTATTTCTTTTTTTATATATATATATACATATACACATATACAAGTATGTTAAAAATCCTAACACAACAATTACAACTGCAAACAAAAGATCTGATATTCTTTTATAGTTATTTTTATGTTTCTTAATTTTAAAGAAAGTTTAACTAAAATCAACGACTGCCATATTATTATTAAAAAGAATAAAATTTATCATAAAATATTTATTAACATAATACAAATAAACTACTATACATGCATATACATACACTAGCGAGGAAACAAATATTTTTTATGAAAAACTAAAGTGTCTTATTCTAAATGAAACTCTAAATGGGCTACGCACAAATTAAACTAAAATGTAAGCTAAGCAAAACAAATGAAAAAGAAAAAAAGAAACCAGCATCCTTTTTACTCTGATGGCAATTAAGAGCTTTAACATCTAAAAACGTGTTGTAATGTTAATTAGTGTTTTTACTTCCACCTCATTTGCTCTGTAAATTTATTTTGAAAAACAAAGTCTGATTTTTATTATTTGCTTGTTCTTTTATTTTTATTTTTAGCTTTCTTGTTAATTTCTTTAGGTAATATTTTTATTCTTCATTTTTAGTTTGTTAATTGTAAGCTTCATATTCTATTTGTCCTCAATAAGCCGGCAAAGGGGGGGATTACACAGTACGTTGCGTCATATCATGCAGCCACAAATAGATAACACAAAACAAATGAACAAAAGACTTTTGAATTTTTATGTTTATTGTATTTTTTAATTCCTTGAAATGTGTTGTTGTTTTTTTTATTCACACAGCGAAGAAGAAGAAGAAGAAGAAAGCCTAGCTTAGATGCTTTCTAATCATAATGCCCTATTGTAATTCGAAATTATTTTGTAAATTAGATGTTAGGTATGCTTTAGAGTTAGGACATCAATTCAAAATTGCGTGAAGTGTTTATTTTTTTTTGTTTGTCTCCCAAAAGGAAATGTTTGATTATTGAAATTGGCAAGCGCTTTTACACTCGACAAGCAGAAGTTTGTGAAACAGAAATTTATTGTGAATGTAGACTTAGCTGCAACCATGCTTACATAAACGAAACTGTTATATATTTACATGTATAGATTTTAAGTATGAATTTAAAGAAAGAATATACACATATATATATTTGAATGTTATCAGTTGTTGTAATTTATATATATATTTCTGTAATTATATGATATGAGAAAAAATTTTAAATAAAATCATACAAATATGTATCTCACGTGTTTGACTTGCTGAATTATCTGACGGCAGTTGGTGCGCTGTGATGATGCTTTCGTTTTAGATCATTCCCGTCTTCTTTCTTTATACTTTGTCGTCCTTAATTCAAAAAGTCTTTTTTCCGCCTGCGCTATCTTTTTCCTAGATCTTTCATCAATTATGTCCTCCTCTTTAAACGCAAGTCTCCTTTGTTGCGTTGTCCCACACATTGCGAGTCGAAAACTCTTCAGACAGGATCCGAGTTCCGCAGGCGTTTGCTCCCAAGTTGAATTGAGTCCGAGCGTACATCACATTGCTGTACAATTCGAGTATAAATCCTCTGCTGCGGAGCCCATGCTTATTCCGTATAAATACACAGTACTACCTTAAAAATACGTGAAGGAAGCCACGAAATTTTGTGTTGTATCAGCTTGTTTATGTCTGTATACAGATTCCTTCTCGTCTTAATGTGTAAGTTGACTTTTGTCACCCTTACGGTGATCCTCTGTATTTCCTTAGTCTTTTTCTGGTGTCACTACAGTCCAGGGTGGATCTGGGCCTCAACCAGTAAGCCTCTTCAGCCGGCACCATCTTTAGCCAGATGTCTCCTACTGCGACCACCAAGTCGATTGAGGTCCTTCTCCACCCGGGTGTGCCATCGGTTCCGTGAGTGTCCTCTATTGCCTTGTCTCACTGGTTCGGAGTCCAAGACTCTTCGGGCTGAAGCCGTGTCCGTGTCCATGCGCTCAACATGGTCCAATAATCTTAGGCTTTGAATCCGTAGACGCCTGACTAGGCTCATGCCGGTGTACAGCCCGTACAGTTCGTGGTTGAATCTTCTTCTCCAATAACCATCAACGCAGACAGGACCAAAGATTGAACGCAGAACTTTTCTCTTGAAAAGACCACGTGATTCTTCATCCGCTTTTGGGATTGTCCATGCCTCCGCACCATAGAGGACAGGGAATTATCCCTGTGGTGGTGTTATATAATGTTAGCTTGGTCCTTCGAGAGAGGACTCTACTACTCAATTGCCTCTTGAACCCAAAGAGATCAGCGATTGGCAAGAGTAATTCTGCGTTTAATCTCGGTACTGGTCTTGTTCGTAGTCAAGTTTCATAAAAAGTTTTGTCGTAAGAGTGATAAAAGTCACATAAGGTAACTGGAGGAAGACAAATTTATCAAAGTGACATCTATTCTTGAGTGACACGACAAATAAACATCGCTTGAACTCTTTAAATCTTTGCACTTCTTAAGTATTCGTCATGATCAGCCGTAGTGTAAAGTTTGTAGAAAATAATTCAGCGAGACTTGTGGATACAGAATATGATGGCCAGCTTGCTTCGCCTGTCTTGAACTGCCGTGAAAGCCTCCACTATGACACGTTGGGAACGAGCGATGTCAGCTGCGTGGTATGTGTTAGCGTGGTGAGACACAATCGGATCAATTTTACCGGGATACCAAATTCGGCCATCGAATCGAATAGATCCGTGAGATGAAAACTGTTGTAACAATAATAATAATAATATGGGTGGCGCAACAGTCCGAGGGGGAACTACCTTCTGAGCAACCACTCGTGTTGGGCGTGCTATTGTTCTTTCACGAGTGGAAGGGACCTACAGTTTATTGCCGGCTCCGAACGTCGAAGTTGAGAAGCTTTTTCTTGACAGGAATACTCATTGAGCATTGTCAGTGACTCGAAAGAGGTGGAGCCGTGAATTATCAAATGTGGTAAGATTCGGTTATCGAACCACACTCTGCGTAGGACTCCACGCACTGACCCACTACCGCACGGCGACCCAATACTGTTGTATGCTGCTTCAAAATCGATGAAAGGTGATGCGTGTCGGTTTGAAAGTCACAGATCTTCTCTATAGTCGAAGGTACATGCCGATTAGTGCGGTGCAAAAGGGCTTTTAGACGTTCACACAATGCGCTGAACAGGATCTTGTAAGCGACGCTGAGTTTGTTAAACCATCTGAGCAAGCGGCTTTGTTGTCATCCAGCCTCTTGATAGCTATGAAGACTTCTTCAAAGCTAGGTAGGAGGACTACTTTATCGAATGGAGTTGTGATATTTAGATTCCCCATCATCTGATTTATCCCCCAATGTGTAATTAAGTAATTGGAGACATATGAATATGTTACGTAGAAGTCCTTGTCATACGTGGAAATGACAAAAGCACATATACACATCAATGCATTGAATCGTAGGTTATAATATTTATATCTTATATATAAATAGTCGCCATCTCCAAGGACACAAACTTGGCAGCAAGAGATATCATTGTTTTTCTTACTGTAATGAGATCTGCACTGAACAGCGATCAGAAAATGCATAAACCCGCCGTTTACTTATAACAATCCTACATTAATCTTTGGTTGAACATCGTGGCGGTAAGTAAGGTATAATTGTCTGGTAACCACTGCTAGACAAGCCCACTCGCAAGCATACCGTCAGGAAATTTGAACGGCAAATCTGTCTTTGTATTGGCGTTGGACTTAAAACTACCCAAACGTCAGTTTCATTCCGCTTGACCTGCTTAGACGATAAATGACGGCTTGTCTCTGCGACTCTTCCCTCCTTCTTGTAATTGCAAATGTGCAGCCGACACCCCAAAATCTTAGTCATTTGGTAATATACTATGTAACTGTATAACTAGACGTACCACCCAAGAAATGTGGAGACCCTCATACACAACAGGGCCCGCTGGGATAGCAATCTAATTGCGTTCCTTGACTCCATTCACCTTCACGGACAGTCGGGCAGCTACAAAGGCACTGTTATCTGTATCCCTTAACTCAAAACTCAAGTCTCCAACTGTCATTCATCTAACAAAGAAGACCTCCGTTTGTGTTGTGTGCCTCGCAACATACGAGGCAACTGTGCAGCAGACAAGCAAACCAGCCACGTAACAACTCTGTCGTAAGTCAAAAGCAACCAGAAGATAAGAACAAAAAAAAAATACACCATAAATTCGTGCTAGTGATAAGTTAAGATATTTATTAGAGTTAATTCATTATTCAATTAAAAATCAGACAATCGATTATACACCGATTAGACCTTAAGTCGTTTCAAGAACAACGACTGCGCTTGCAACTCGAGATCAGTCAACTTCCGCACAGTGGGCCCCAACTGATCAACGTGATCCTTATAGCCTGTTCCCAGATTGAGGTTCTTCTGCCCGTAGACCACTTTTCCGTCGAAATCGTTCAGCGGTACCTTGAGATCCTTAGACACCTGCGTGATTGTTACGTTCAGATGTTCTTCAATTTCGCCGAGCAGATTCATCTCGTTATACCAGATGCAGCATCCCCCATTGTCAGTCAAATTCGTATTCTTGCAGTTCCTTCCACGCGAGGAACACCACTCGCCGTGGTACCACACCTTTTCAGGAACTGTCGACACCAAACTGATGGCCAGACCCATTCGCTCAGCACGACCAACCCTACCGATTCGGTGGACATAGCTTGATTTTTCATCGGGCAAGGTAACGTTGATCATGAATGGCAGCCCAGTGATGTCCAGACCTCGAGCAGCAACATCTGTGCAGATCAGGAACTTCACCTCCTGCTTCTTGAATGCTTCCAAGTTCGCCTTACGTTCAAATGGCTTACGATCGCCGTGCAGACAGACGCATGAGTAGTTCTTCCCGCCACGTTGCTTCAGGAACCTCTCGAGGTTGTCGCAGTCCAACTTGGTCCTGCAGAATATGATGGCTCTGTCCATTTTGTGCTCATCGATCGCTCTGATGCAGTACTCGCCTTTCAAGATCTTTATGGCTTCGGAGAAAGTCTCTGGTGACTGCCTTGTTGGGTGCACTCCATCGCGCTCATGTACTCCATCGGTCTGGATGCGGTTGCGTAGTTCGTGCCATTGATTGTCAAGCTGAGGATCCACCTTGCAGACAACATGGTGGACAGTCTCTGGAACTGCATCCTCCCCTTTAAGATCGATCCAAGTCGGGAAGTGCATAAGCTTGTCTGCCATTTTCTTCACTTCAAACGCGTGCAATGTCGCTGAACACACTACCATCTGCAGTCGTCGCCCGTCGAAGGTCAGCTTGGGAATTTGCTTGTGCAGACGCTCGATAAGGTCACCATAGCCTTGCTTGAGCAGGCCATCAGCTTCGTCGAGAACGAAAAACCGACAATGGGTCAGTTGGACGAAACCACTGCTGATCATCTCCTCCAACCGTCCCGGAGTGCCAACCACTATATGAACACCCGATTGCAGCACACTTCGTTGCTGTTCCAATTTCACGCCACCAATAAGCAGCAGCGACTTGACCACTGGGTCTTTTAAGTGCTTCTTGAATTTCTCAATCTGGTCGTATGTCTGCTCCGCCAACTCCCTGCTGGGTTCGATGATTATCGCCTGCGGGGCATTAGGAGATGGCTTGGAGTTAGCCGCGGAATTGTCCGGCGAAGCAAGTGGGTTTGGTTTTGAATTGCGGCTGTCAGCTTTGCACACTGCAATGAATCCTTGGGGGATTTTTTGCTTGAAATCAGTTTTTCCAAAGTTGAACAACATTTCAGCGTTCTTCAGCACCACGGCCGGGTAGAAGGTCTCATTCTTTTGATTATCTGGTATTTTGAACGCCAATCCCAGTGGCTTTCCACTTTTGATGAAACTCACTTCGTACTTGTCCAGATCAAGGCAACACCCGATAACGTCGCTCATCCCAAACGCTTCGCCGTAGTCGTCAAACTGGCGATTATTGGATTTCTTCCCTGTTCCACCGAATCCGTAACCAAAGCGATCGGTTCCCAGATCCAGATTGGCTTGTGTGGTCGACCATCCAACACGGCATAATCCTTCATCGGTGACAGTTGCTTCGTAGTAATACTTGCCACCACCACGCACACCAGTTGTAGCCCTTGAGCCGTGCCACTCCTTGAACTCTCTTGACTGACAACGATTACCGTCAGGTGTCACAGCCAATGCCGCTGTACGGTCAAAGAACGACATTGTCCAAGGAGCTACCGCACCGCTGGTTCCAGTTTTGGTACCTTTGCCCTCGGCTAAATCACGCAATGTTTCCGAGACAATTTGTAGGATGGGCAAACAGAACGCTCCGGTTTTTCCAGAACCTGTCTCAGCTGCCATTAGGACATCTCCTCCGCCCAGAATCAGGGGTATCGCCTCAGCCTGGACATCAGTTGGTAGCGTCCATTCCATTTCATCGATGGCCTTCGCGATTTCTGGCAAAACGCCGAACTCTTCAAATGCAGTCATGGTGAAATATTTAAATATACTTTTATTCACTCTTATGACTTATTTTAGGTGCTCCGAATGAGGTGAGATGTTGGAAATGATTTCTAAAATTCGCAAATGCGAAACGAAATGTTTCTTTAGTAAAAGACAGCCGGCGAACGAATTAAATTAATTTGACATATGGCGTATGTGACATTTCACAGTGGCAGCGTTCAACGAGATATGGGAAATTCATGCTTAAAATGTTTTAAAGTCTCTAAACTAGGTTCGAAGGGATTAATATCTTTCTTGTGAAAAAGGAGGCACATGGGGTTGTTTTTATGACATTGAAGAAGAGAATTGTTGAATTTAAAGAAGAAGAGAAGAACAATTTCTTTTCAACAGCACTGTACAGAAAAATCTCAACCTCAAACCAACATTCTGTTGCCCACAGCGCATACGAGCAGAGCCATCAAGTACAAGAACCACAAAGAAGAGTGAATCGGAAGAGATATGCTGTTTCCGTATCTAACAGCGGCTCTGTTAATCTAACTGCGTTGTGCTGTGCCACCTTCTTCAGGTAGAGAGTTACACGGTACACCATGACAACACTTGTTCGTTGTACACAAGCTTCAGTCGATCAACGATACTTCGCGAGTTTAGTCGTAAGCGAGCGGGTAAAAAAATTATTCCTCAGATACAAAGATACACAGTTTTACCGTGTTACCGTCTCCGCACCCCATTCCGAGAGTTTTTCATTTTTGCTTTTCTCCATTCTTAGTCTTAAAGGTTACCTTCCATGTTTTGTTTACCAACAAGGTTGACTTACAATACGGGTAACCCGTAGTAACTGTTTCAATAAGTTCTGTGCGGTTTTTGTTCACATGTGAGTGAGAAAAATATTATTAATAAATAAAAAGGAATGAAATTAAAACAGTTCCCTAACGATTCAAAAAAAAAATTCTTAACCAAAACTAGTTCACAAAACATAAATGCAAACTGAAGAGCTAATTAAAAGTGGATATCACAGACAATACTTAAGGTAAGTACTAGCACTAACCGGAGTATGTACGAATTCCCATGAGACTGACCTCAATTGGTGGCATTAGCGATGAGAGAATAGGGAATTGGTATCCTTTTCATATTGTCTGAGTTTTATTACACCTTTCTACTGTCTTGTGAGCGTCCCGATTGTCGACAGCTTAGAGGGATAATTAATGGATAATCCATCTTCTGTGGGCATGCACCTTCGGAAGGAGGAAGGCAGGACTCTCAGGATTAGGGGATTTCCATTTCGGTTGGAGGGAACAAGTACCTGAGCTGATTTTCATATGCTTCTGTATTTCGGTGAATTAAGGCGGATTTTTTTCTTTTGTGTTATAAATTACGTCATTTGATTAATGGAATTTTGAGATTGAAAGTAAGAGGATTTGGTGATTAAACATTTTTTTCGGTGAACTTCTTTTATGATCTGTTTTAATGGGTGAATAATTTGGGTACAAGTAAGCAAATTGTAGAAAGACGTAGAATCCGTCTTGGACAGATATCATGATCGATCGATGATACGTTTAGTAACATCTTTATTTCCTGCATTCCCAATTCGAAAACGTAACAACTTTCTTCGCCCAAGTCGTAGATCTCTACTTGGAAGGTTGAAATTGATGCCAGTTTGTTTTCGCAATAAAAATATGCCGTTCGACATTTTCACTTCTTGCATCTCCTTAAAATCAAGCCGGCAATCCTTGTAATCCTTTCACTTAATTGAGTAAGCTCCTCTAGTCGGCAAACCTGTTCAGCATGTGCGCATGATTAGCTACTTTCGCGCTGCACTAAATTCGAAACAAATTTCGGGCCAATAGAGGCTGTGTGGACTGTGTTAGTTAGTTGATCCAGTTCAATGGAACCACTCCTTCCGCATTTAAGGAGCGGCCTTCGTGACTTAACTCATACATCAGAGGTGACATTATTAACATTCTTGGCGTTGGGTGAGGCCTCAAATATATTGTGTCGGCATACAAGATGCGCTGTCTGTATATCTCTGGTCGTGTGCTCGCTTGTCGGCATTTGTCATCTTCATCAGTTTGGACCATCTGTCAAAATAATCATTTCTTAACGAATCCTCCTACAAGCATGATCCCAACGTGACGTCATTTTATTTATATCCAGAAATGAAGTATCACAGAGATGCCCGACTTCTACCTCTCTTGTCCCTTAAGATTTTGATTGTTTTTTATAACGTGTTCATACATCAAATTGACCAATCAGAGGACGGCATTTACGTTATTTCGTGAATTACCGTCAAAAAATTCATGAATATCCGTCATAAAGGCACTCAAATTCGTTGATGGACTAGGGGGCAATCAGCTGTGAAATCTACTATCTCTGTAATAAATCATTTCTGTTTACATCTCCACAGCCTTCATCAAATAAGGCCGTCGGTCAAATGTGTTAAAATGCTTTCTACAGAATTATTTTTGACACTTATGAGGTGAACATACGTTTTGTACGTTGATGGTTAAAATGTAACATGTTCTGAAGGGGTTAGGCTTTAGTTTTCATTAATTTCCAATTGAAAAAAAATTAGAATATTAATTGTTTGTAAAGGGAATTTGTAACGCGCCCTTTGTATAGCATTGATCTAATGAACGCATCCCCAGCAAACAAGGCTGTCAAATATAGCTCGAACATAAGTTAAATAAGCAGTCTATGTAATCAGTTCATCCACATTAAATAATATGTGACCCTAAAACCCGTAACGTCTTCTGTTTTCCAATACCAATCAAGATATCCAAACAAAACGGCCTCCAAGACCGCGGCCAGTTTTTCCAGGATCGCCTCGCGCAGCAATCAAAACCAGTCTTCGCATTACACAACCTTAAAGGGCTACATTCACGAAGTAAAAAAAAGCGAAAAAACCCGAAACCAAATATTACATAGCAACTTCCCTTCATGAATTTGTAATTTAAAGATAAACACCACACAGCCCCAGGCGGCGCGGCGGTATGGCCGCAAAAAAACCAAAAAAAAAAAAAAAACATGTTAACGTCTCATTTCAGCAATCACCACTGTTTGACCTGTTTCCAACGCAATGTTGCATTTCGAACACACTCGGGGCTCGCAGCCCGGCCACACCACTTAAGCACTCGTCTGCCGAAATTATTTAAATTCACGAGTTACTAAACACCATGCCAAGCAAATTGTATCTGCATTTACATATTCGGAAGCCTGGTCGTCGGCTGTGTTCCAAGCGCTGAATCCCATGCTGTGTTCATTCGGCCGTTGCAAATGACAGGCTATGATGACGTTTAATAGAGACGCTCACGTAATGTTCCTCCATCGGATTTTACGAGCAAAAAGTATACCCATTTGTTTAATTCAAAATAAGGCTGAGATAAAAATAAAAAGAAACAGAGAGAAAAAAGTAAACAAAAATAAGCGCGATAACAGCAGGTATTCAATTACCCACTTGCAGTGAGAAATCGTTGACCCGCAAACAAACTGAATAAGCTCCATCTCCGTGCGCTCATGCAGCCGGACTTTGAGCTTCGAATTCGATCGGATCGGGCAAAAAGTTTATAATTAGAGTTCAAGGTAGAATAAACATTCAAAGCACCGCGCTTAAATATCCTTTCTGACATTTTAACGATCTTCAAAGTGAAGAGGATCTCTTTCGACTGGAGAATTTCGATTTTTTATGATCACGGCGGGCAAAATGACGGCTTACCGGATGAATTCTCGGAAGGCCGGTGTTAATGGACTGTAGCTGGAAGATGGAATCTTGGGCGTAGCGGTTTTCGGCTGTATAACCATAAAATAACGCAAAGAACCGTGATTATCAGATGTTGGTTTTTAATATTAACCCAGGACACAAATGCATACACATATCTGCAGCGACAATTCCACGAGCGTATAACTGTTCGTGTAAGCGAATGTTTGCGTCAGTTTCCGCACCTTGCCATATCGAGGGTGGGTGAGTAATTGTTACCGAGATAACGACACATCGGCTTGTCGAATCAGGCGAAGTTTTTGTCAGCCTATCTTATCAGATGACATATAGGGTGATTGTAAGGGTGCGGTTCGAATTATTGGAGATTGGTCTCGGGCGTTTGATCTAATCCGTACGCTGGCAAAAACCTGATGAAAGTATACTTATATATGTCACATCTCTATCTACTACCATTTACATACCAACTCCCCGGATGACAGGTTGTCGCCAGAACCGCGGTTAGACTGAAGACAAGTTAATCATGGACCGAACTTCTTATCGGTCGCTTACTTATTCTTAATTAATTGGATTTTCTTCCCAGCTACACCGACCGCCTGTTATCCCAACATTTCTACGAGAATCTCTTCTTCGACAGTTCTTCCTCCATGAGAATTGCCTCCATAAGCATTTGCTCTAGATTCGAATGGAAGTCTAACGGGCCAACCATAATGGACGTACATGACATAGTTAAATGGAAATTTACGAGAGCTTGCGTACTTCTCATGCCGGCGACTCATGAAGGGTTGGATCCTTAGCAATTGTTGCCATCAATCGCTGATGGTCATGGGCTTCCAGTCATCAAGACCAAACTGTATTACATCTGTGATGACTTGGTTCGTCGGTTTATACAAGAGATTCAGTAAGAAAGTTGCCAGAAGCTGCGTCAAATTTCAAAGTGCCAGCGAATCCTTCTCGGAAATGACGCAAAATTCCAATACTTCCCCTCATTTTCGTGAGTAGACAAAGTAAAAGTGAACGAAACTTATCGAAACTGAGTTAAGTGGTCGTTATGGTCACCATTGTATCGTTTCCGTCCCTTCTCTCGACTACGAATTTTCTCAAACGGATCAAAGAGAGGGTGTAGGGATCTCCAAAGATCTGATCATAAATCTATCCTCACACCTCCGCAATAATTGTACCATTTTTTAGGCCAAGGACCTCGTTATGCGTGGCATGATCTCCGAAAGGAAACACATCCTTGCTACAGCGAAGCATCTTTTAAAGACATTCACAGTCAGGACAACCATCGCAAATGGTTACAATCCTCTCTCAATTTGATCTGCAGTCAAAATTCACTAAGACTTGCTCCTAGACGCGAGGTTAACGGAATCGCTGGAAATGAGATCGTCGATTAACTTGCTAGATAAGGATCAGAGGAGACATGCTGTGGACCTGAAACTCCGCTGGAACTACCACCGTTCTTGGTTAATGCTTCCATCGGTGGCTGGGCCTCTCGAGAACACAATCGGGGGTGGCATAAATCTCCAGGATGCAGACAGACCAAGCGCATGCTCCCAAACTTATGTGAGAACTTTCTTGTTATCCCTCGACAGAAAAGACTGCAGATGACTGCAAGAACCTTGCCTTCTGCGACGCCTGTGGAAAAGATGGCGACATTGCAGAGCACTTTCTCTGTCACTGTCCCGCCTTTGCTTTGATCAGTTGACAGATTTTCTGTTCTGATGTGGTGAGAGCTGATGTAGGCTCCCCATCACGTAAGCAAATGCTGAACCTTCTTCGGAAGACCAAGAAATAACAGCAAATGTAGGTTGCTGTACAATGCATCCGTTCTTAAGATGTGAGTAACATCGTCAGTCACTTTGTTTGTTAGCACAGTCTGTCCCATTCCCCATGAGACTGGTTCAAATTAACAACCAATTGCAACGCCATCTCTGCTTATATTAATGAAATTTGAGACATCTCTTTGATTTAACTTTACACCGCGAGAATTATTCAGGAATTGCCATTCCTGCGAGTGTACATCATCGCAACCCTTAGGGAAAAGGAAGATTTGTGATTTGTTCGACATTTTTTCCAAGACATTTGTCCGGACGTGGGACCGAGTCATTGCAAAGACATGAAGACATGTCAAAAAAAAAATTACCCTGCAATCACGTCATATATCGTTTGATGTTTCCAATACGAACTAGACGCCAAACGACAGAGTTGGGGATGGAAGTCGTCAGATGAACTGAGAGAAATGACTGAACTGAGAAAAAAGAAAGTCCGGATGTCGAAACTGGTGCTGAACACATTATCGATCAGAAACACCTTCCACAAGGTTAGACAGTGAATTCTCAATTGTATTTGATGTTCCGGATTTTGTGAAACAGCATTCATCGTGTTTGACTGAAGAACAAGGAAGTTAGCCCTAATTTTACCCGAGTTTTTGGGCAAATAAACAGTCAATCACCCACTGTGAGACTTCGGTTTAGGTTGCTTCCACTCAAATTAGAGTTGATGGGGGATACAATTCCTTTCATTCAGGGGTCTTCCACCAAGATCCTCGGGAGTTACGAGTTCCAGGCATGCTTGGAGAACATTTCTGTGATCGCTTTCAACACTGGGGTTGAATAAATATGAATCAAGAAGTGGACCTTGATCCCTACTGATTCCAGCCTGCTTTTGGACTACGTAGGCTCCTTGGAAGTGAGACAAACTGTGTAGACTAAGGCGTCCACATACATTTTATCACCGCAGCGATGGAAAAATCGTGGTCGCCAAAAATATGACCATGCACTTGTTTTCTGTCGCACGATTATTCAGCCGCAAAAATATGGAAAACACAGCTTTTAATGTCAATACACACATATGGGACCAAATAATTGCAAGGGTTAACGAACTGACTTGTTGCATTTGCTTAATCGCGCGATTACTTAGTCGCGCATGTTTGCATTCATATGTCTCATTTTTTGCGACTCAATTATGAAATGATAGAAAATCGCAAATGCATATGTAAGATTTTTAATCACAGTATGTGTGTGGACTCCTGCTCTTGCGCGATAACTTGCAGCAATCGCATCGCAGGAAAAACGGGACAAATTGTAGACTTTTAATCGTTGTGATTGTGAGGTGTCATGCTCACATTGAAAGTTATGTGTTCTACTTTTTGCGACTTCCAACGCGAATAGTCATGCGGTGCATGCCTATACGCCCCTAGCCTAAATAGGCTAACACTCAGAACACGCATCAGGTTTGTAACAGGATACTGTAAGCATGATAGGGTCCTTACAATGTTTTCTGCAGACACAGTGCTCTCGCTACCTGTTTGAACATGTACTCAGGGATCTACTTCTTCGAATATTTGCACAAGTTGAATGGTATCAATGTAATCCTGCAAAGAAATTGTTTCGAGACCGGGAGAGGATCAAGCCGCGTGGTATCACAGTGGCAAATTGTTTGTTGTTAGTGTGACTTCTTCTGCTTCTTCTAGTGGCGCCGGGCCGGGGTTTCAGCGAACAAGCCTCTCTACAATTTCGCACGCCAAGTTGGTAAGGTCCGTGGTAAGGTCCGTCTCCACTTATGTGTGCTATGGGTTCTGTGGGCTTTCTCTATTGCGTTTGCCCACTGGTTCAATATTAGTGACTCCTCATGCTGGGGCATTGTTGTTTATGCGCTCTACATGCGCGCTCTATTTACAGTTTGTGCTTGATTCCGTTTCCAAAAGCAATCAACACAAACAGGACTAAAGTTTGAACGCAAAACGCACGAAACAGTGCTGTAGCTGTCTACGGTGAGGTTCTTGCCGATTGCGTCCTTCCTCAGTGACCGCGTACTTCACCGATAGACCGATTTTAAGCTGCTTCCGTCTCTATGTCAGCAAACAAGTTACTGGCGACTTCCCGTGTGCGACCAATCACGTTAATGTCATCCGCGTCTGCTAGCAGTTGTACAGACTTTGTAAGATCATGCCTCTTATGTTGGCGTGTGTGTTCTAGACGATTTTTCTCAAGAATGGTGTTGAAAAAGTCTCGCGTCGCCTTGTCTTAAAATCCTGTGTGACTATTACACTCAGTCATTTACTAGAACCTAGCCTAACCTACTGTAAACCTAACCTACAAATGTAAAATTTCTCTTTTTTCACCGATCTAAGTCTAAAACTTCAAACTGCGTTCACTTGCACCAACATTCTGAAACTGAAAGTTCTTCTTCTCTTTTCCCCCAAATCGATCATCGTCTTCGGTTGGAGTTTTCTTTTTTCTGGAGCCCTTTAACTTGTTTCCAGGTTTTCCCCTCAATTTTACATTTAAGAATTCGAGTTTTAAAAAAACATTCCTTACACACACTCGAGAAACAACGGACATTTCGACTTGCTCTGTTTAGCAAACTAGGGCAACGTCGGGAATTAATGAACACCAGCAGAAAAAACAGAGTTGCCTAGCCTTTAACAGGTTCCCCCCGTCCCTATCCGACTAACGTACGAGTACAATCTAATCTTCACATTTGAGTAATTTATGGAAATGAGCACGAAGCTACCTGATGTAAATTAGTGAAGTTCTGTATCCGATTCACACGTATGCCCGGTATGCGGCAGAGCCATCATAAAACACATGTCTTCCCTCTGGCCTCTGTGAACTGTGAACTACCCGCAATTTGACGTCATTTAAATGTTTTTTTCTAAGACGCTTCAAATTAATCACTGAGAATAACCTACACCACACAAAAGAAGCTAATGAGGAAGTAAACCTCTTTGGCTAATTGTTTCTTCTAATTCTAATTGTCTTCCTTCATCTCCTCTTTGCAGATTCAACAACGACTCCCAAGTGAAATCTAACGAACATCACCGCCGTGCTACTGAACTCGACACACAGTAGTCACAAAGCCAGAAAAATTAAATAATTTCAGTCGGTCAGACAGTGCGACGAATCACTTTCGTTCTGAATCCCAGCCCCGTCGCGGCACCTCTAACTGACGCAATTGAGCCTCGTGCAGAACACCCAAGTGCTGCATTCGAAAGTAAAGGCACACGATACGAGTGCATTCGAAGAAAGTGTACGCATCTAAACGAAGTGCATACGAGTCCCGGCAGACGATCGCGTGTCTTGTGTGTGTGTTTCCGTGTCGCGCTTTGTTTGCTCCGCAGACGCAGTTTAATTTGAAAAAAAAAAAAGATATTGCATTTCTCATCTAGTGCAAATATTTAGAAAATGAAATATTGTGAGTGAAATTTTTGTTCTAAATTAGTTTCTAATTTATTACACATGCTAATTGGAGAAATGTGCGCGTCCCTATCGTAGTCTTCGCAGCACTTCAACTTTCTTTGTCGGATTAAATGAATGCGAAGTTGGTTGCCGGACAGCTGACTGATTGACTGGAAGTCAATACATCATTTTTTTTTGTTTTAAAATAAACTTCAACACAGTAGCGGGATAACAATGGATACGTCTTCGAACGCGGACAACAGTTCCGATCAGCTGTCATTCTGTTTCATTCGGGTAAGTTTACATTTGAAGCTCGAAATATTGGCTTAAGCTTAAGTAGAACAATTGAATGCCTTGTTGTTGTTGAAGTGGTTTTTACCTCCACGCATTCCGCTGAATATCGGAAAGATTTGCGGCGGAATTAGCACCTGTTACCACCTGAGGCTTGCTTTCGTAACAAAAAACGAGAAACAAATGAAAAATGGAAAAAAAAGATCTGTTGGAAATCAAAATATTTGCTAAACGCTTGAGGCGATCGAGTATTTGAAGCGATTCTTCAGCTGAGAGGTTATCAGTGCGTTGTGTAAGCAATATTCCGGTGAGGTCGAGCTTGAACGCACTTCGCAGACGACTTCGAAAAGTCGTTGATCTAGTTGCCAGAAATTGCGTAAATTGTGTGCCTTGGAACCGGATAGAACACAATTTGCCAACTCAACTTAAAGTGGGTAACTGGGGAATTTCACGATATTCATGTTGCCATTCAGCGAACGCTGGAAACTCTGCAGATTTGCTGAACATGTGTCTGGGTAACTTACAGCTGACGTTGCAAGGTCGGTCCACGTTTCAGGCGAAGTCAGAGTGCTGATAGGTCTTGTAAAATGTCTTAACATTTAATTGACATTTAACAAGGATGGTTGACATCTGTCAAAGTTGTATTCAAACGCACACTGAGAGTAATCTGTGTCGATGGATATCTGCGAAAATGAATGCGAACCTGATGAAAGTGTCTGAGTAAAATTAATTTAACGAAAAAAGCTGATAAATTTGGCTGTCATTTCATGTCTTTATTGCTGAAACACGGGCCTCCGTAACGCGAAGTCGGCATCAACAACGCATTATCCTGTTTCTGACATAAAGCTGAATTTTAAGAGAAATGCAGAAGGAGAGTAATGCTTGAAACACAACAGTGCACTGCACCAGCAGACTTCATGTTACAGAGAGAGAGTGCGATGACGCACTGCGTTAAAATAAATACTCAATTTATCAGCTGTTCTCTCTCTTATCTACTAGATGAAAAATATTGCCGCCTTTCTGCATACGCTCATTTGAAATGACTTTTGCCGTTAAATTATTTTTAATCAGCTGTTTTAATTTTTCAAATGACAGTTGATACAAAATACTCTCAATTTGGAAGAAAACTCTCAATCTGAGAGAAAATCTCTCTCGCAGCGTACCTCTCTGTCAAAAAATATATAACATGTTGAATAATGACGTGTGTGGACTACGTCTTACGTTTTATTACGATCCTCTCATCTCTCCCAATTTTCACTAACGCAGGTCAACGATGTATTTTGGGCTTGGCCATTGAATTGTGTGCGTTTAAAGCCAACGCCAGCGCAAACGCACTATTGGGTTTCAGGCATAATGCTTTAAATCGTCATATTCCATCGCACCGCTGAATGACGGATCAAAAATTGAACGAACACTGTCAAGTGTCTATAGCAGAGTTCACACTTAGCGTTTGTCACTTCGATTTACGTGCAACCTTGTTTGATGGTACGGACATGGGTCCAGTTTTAGAACCAGTCTGTGGACTTGTAGTTGGCCAGTACCTTGTTTTTGAATGTGAACAGGTGTCGTTCAACTTGAGAGCATTATTTCAGTTCTGCTTGTGTTGCTCATGAGTTGACTAACTCCTGGTACCAGTTACGGCTTACGACAAAGCGGTTCAGCTGGCTTATACTGATGTCGGTCAATTGAAGTAGGGACCCTTGATGTGAGTCCCTGCGGTTAACGGGTCACTCCACAAACAGCGAAGGTGATGTTTGATCTCATCCGTTTTCGTCATCTGCAGAAATCATTAATGTTGCTTACACATTTCTCTGAATGTCAACGGAATCTCTGCTAATACCAAAAAAAAATTATCCCCCAGATAGGTCTGCGGTAAATTCGTCTACATTTGACCTTAAAGTACTATTCGAGGCAGTGTCCCCTCCCTTTTTTGTAAAACACTGTACTCATCGCGTTAAAAAACGAATTCAAATGCAACCAAAGGTATGTATGAGAAATTCGCCTAGTTGCATACAAGTCCGGAACTACTCAACTCTTGTAGAAACGTTCATGACACACATTTTAAAAATTTCCTGCACATACACCACCGGCGACGCAACGATGCTCATCTGTCCTGCGGTAAACAAAAACAACCCTAATCCTGATGTGCAAAGCAATCAATTTAGTTCAGTTTAGTTCGATCGAGTTCAGATATTCTTTTGAATGCAAGTATACACACTGAGCACACATGCACATGTTATTGTAAACTAGTTCACATAGTTCATTTGTAAGAGCTCTTTTTTAACTAGTTCGTTCGTGAACTGCACAAGCCTACTTTGAACCAGTAAAAGGTATATGGTTAGCAGGGCTCTCTTCGCGTAAGACGACGATTGTATTACTTCGTTTAACGCTGAAATTATTGAATCGTCTAGTCGACGTCATTTTTCACGATTCACTATTGCTTGGTATAACTCATTTAACTGTCAAAAGCCGACGATTAAGCAATTGCGATTGAACGATTGCTATTTTACAATCGTTTTTTTACAGCGTGGTTGGTTAAGTTTCGTTTTTGAATTTTTGAATAAAAATCGAAAAAAAATCCGTCGGCAATACAGTGTGCTGTTCTTCGATGACGAAGAAAGTGAAACTTCTGTTGGACTATTGCAAAAGCGAAGGGAAATCTGAATTGCTTTTTCCTCCAGCTTGGATATTGGAATTTCATCAAATGGCCCACCCCCTAATTTTTTTTAATGAAATCAAATTTTGGCTGCATTTCTTTTTTGGTCGATACTTGAAATCTGTCCATACCTAAAACAAATTAATTGAACTTTTAACTTGAACTTGTGATGATCATATTATGCACTTACTTTCCTCCAAGCAGGTACTGACTTATTGAGTAGCTCAATGGCATTCAGTTTTTGAGCCAAATCTGCTCACAGCTTTTTAATAGATTGCCTGCCTTGGCATGTAATTTTTTTCCCATTTCAGGATGCTCGTCCATGTAATGAATGAGAACTTCCATTTGCCTTTTTGTTGCTAACCTAGTGTGTTAATTAATAAATCAATTAATTGACAAAAAGCTGTTTAATACTTACATGTTTTCGAATTTGGATTTCAAATGAATAGGCGAATCATCCACGAAGCTTAAAAGTGACAGCATATATTCCGTTTTCTATATGACATTTAACGTGTTTAGTAGTTCTCAAACTGCCTTCTATTTGAACGATTGACGGCACGACTGGACGATTCGAATGTAGTGTTACACGAAGCTGAACGAAAAAAGTCTTGGAAAGATCTGAACCATTTTTTCGACTTGTAGAAAATTCGAATGTACTTGCAAAGAGTTTGACTATATTTCAAACAAAAAAATTGATAAGGAAATTATTTTATATTATCTGCGGCTTTGTGGTAGTACCGTACTCAGCCCATAGGTAGAGTTTCTAGCACGGGACGACACGTCGACTCGAGGGTGTCAAGTCATCAATAATTGACGCCTGGTTGACAATTTTTGCCAACAAAGTCGGGTTTCGCTGACATATCTGTCAAAATGCAGGAATAGCACACGGAAAATAAAACGCGAATTAGGATCTACTAAAATGTCGTACATGAGAGAACGATGTGTTCTTCTAGAACGCAAATACCGAATTCGTGCAACGAAGACTTTCTTGTGTCATTCATTGATCGATCTTGACACTCCCCAGAGAGAGGTTCAGTGAACCCAAGAAGCTACAAATAAAATACAAGCCATAATCAATTTGAGACATACATAGGAAGGTACATTATTCGCTCCAGATTCCTCAAACTTAAACCGAAAAATAAGCTTTAATTTAGGTCACCACATTGAGGCGGTACCACAGCTTCAGCTTCAGCTTCATTTTCAATCGCATAAGCCCTGCGCATTCAAGAGGACCCAAAACTGTTATAATCGATTAGTATCCCGCAAAAAGTCAACGGCTCGAGATAATGCGGTTACATTCGCCGGCAATACTGTCCAAGCGACCAATGCGAAAAATAAAAATAATCGCAAAACAAAAAACGAGAGCAATACTCTTCTTATGCCTTGGTGACCATCGGCTGTTCTGTTGCCCCCGGCCACAGGCCCAGCCCCCAGCCCCAGCCACAGTCCCAGTCTGTAGCGCGGGAACCGTTCGTTCGTAAGCCAATTAAAGCAATTTGCTGAAAGAAAATCGCTATGAAATATTTTTTCCCGCGCCCAATTCGAAATTTGAGACTAACCGACATCCATGCCGCGCGATGTATGCCACCAGCCGCACGGAGCATTATGCGGTTTCGTGACTTATAGAAAGTCGCTTCACTGAGTCTGAGTTTCTGCGGTGGGAGGATACATTTATCTTGTGAACGTGGAATGTTCACCTATCTCAAAATGAAACTCAAAATCCGAACGCATTAAATCTTCGGTTGCGTGACTTGGCACGGTGTACGGTGTACGTCTCTCTATCTTCTCGCTACAATTGCTGTGAAAACAAATGCATACCTAATAGAACCCGGTAAGGGAGAGCATGCAACCACCGACGCATGACCAAGTTCTTGCAAGAACATCACGCTGCCGTCCTCTCGACCACTTAGACTGGTCAGACAGTGGAACTTCACGCTGTGACCGCAGACATTACACTTGAAAATCAGTCGGTTGTGAAATTCTCGTACAAGTGGACGGACAATCCATCAGCCATAACCTGCCGGCAATTAAGAAGGCACCAAGCCCGAAATTGACGTGGGGGGTGTTAATAAACGTACAACACAACCAAGGAGTAACGACAAAAAATCTGAACTCAAGTGAATTCGAATCCAACCGTGGTCGCTGTTCCGTTGACCCCTTCGATGGGTGAAGCTCCTCTTGATGCAAGATTGCCGGTATGGATTATTCCCTAGGGTGTCATGGCGTCGCAGAGCGGACTCAAGAACCACCTAAGATGGTAATTTGCCGTGACGCTTCGAGTACACCATGTGGAAAGGAAGTACTCACTCGTCTCACAAATTAACGCGGCTTGAAGTGGAAGACTGATGGTAGCGTACGAGTAGGTACTATATGCCACTCCAGTTTTTTTCGTAAATTTAAATGTGGCATTATGGAGGTAGCGTCGTCTGCGAGTTACGTGTGGAATTAACTTATCCCAGTGACAAATGCGTTGAGTATGTTCTGGTTCATGTGCTCCACTCGACATCACGGGAGGTACGTTTTAATGTTCATAATTCTCGTGTGCTTGACATTTACGTTATGATTTCTGGAATTCCTCTTTGTTAGCGTGGTTTGTGACACTAAAATGATTTAACCAGAATTTCGGAGGATGTCGAGGAAGGTAACAATGAAGTCATATCTGATCTGGACCAGAACATCATGAAGTCGTTTGGGGGGCAATTCAAGTTCATGGCTACACTTTGTGCTGTCTAAAGAATTTTACAATGATTTTCTGTCTCGTTGTTCAATTATAATATTTCTGTGAGAAGTTTGAGTTGAGAGGTCTGCATTTGCTATTAAATAAATTTCACTGACCTCTGATGCGAACATAGACAGTAGGACAACAGCTCAGTTCATCTAAAGTAAGGAACACAAAAAGGTGCGTCTTATGGGCTCTATATCTCGTATATCAGGCAACTGACGCCAGTTATTAATTCAGCTAAGTCGTTAGAAACTAGTCATTGATTTTAGCTCACGAGGAGGCCTCTCTTCTTCAGCAGCCATTTCGGTTGTCTCACGAGTACAGTATCCCCCTCAATCTTGCGACTTGCACGACCTACTGTACAGTCGAAGCGTCGCTAATAACGAGTCGTTAACGTAAAACTCACGACAAATTGACGACACGACATGTTGACAATAGTGACTGATCATGAATATCATAAATGAAACAATAAATTGGATGGCAATTCAAAGAACAAACCCGTCGCCCTTTACAGTGGGAACCAAATGTAAGATTAACTATGTCTTAAAAGTCAATTATTCACAATCCTTTTCTTTTCCCTAATCCTTCTGCAAGGACGTGTGTGATCCTCAGAGAATAATGGATCATTAAAATTTAACAAAATTCAAATGACATTCTGAAAAGTAATGAACATGAGCTGTCAAATCATCACAAGTAGGTCTGTGTACCATTTCCTCTTTAATTGTTTCGCGATGCAAGATGACAGCCATCGTAAAAGTAAAAGCGATCGATCGCTCATGCCTTTGTAATATCTGTACCAACGACACACACCTCCCTTATATTTTTAGATATTTCTTTTCGTAGTACCTGCCCATCCAGCAATTTTTATTGCACGATTTGTAAATATTTGACTGCATCTATCTTCTGAATCCAGACGAGTTAGTGTTCGGTCTTTTGGAGACATCTTAGGACATTACAGTAGAATCTTGGAAACATGAATGGTTCTATAATCTATGGTCTGCTTTTTGAATTTGTAAAACAACGTTCCTTCGGTCGACAGTTTAACTTAGAGCAGTTTTTTAGAAAAACGTCTAAACAAGTCTGTTAAATCTTTATCCCTTTTTAGTCTTTAGTCTTTATAATATTCATTGGTTTCCTTTTTTGTCGTTTATTTTTCTTTTTTTTTAAATAAAATTAAATGTTTTGCTTCTGCTCGTCTTTCTAAGATTCTACTGTACTTTTGTCTTCTTCTTGTTAAGTTATGCATAGGAGCAAGATTCACAATTTCATCTAGGACTGTCATACTTTCAAGAGTCTTGGTGGATATCGTGGTTTTCTAAATGCGAAGTTGCACTGACAATGGTTCTCAGTACTGTTTTGAAAAGTTTGTATGGCGAAACTTCTCTTTAGCGGACTGTAGCTTGTTTTGATATCCGTTCTGAAAGGGAAATACATGAATACCTTCATGACGGGCCACGACGAATTGTCCGCAAAGGGCTGTCCCTTATAGAAGGGAGACTCGTAAAAGAGAAGCTTCACTGTTTTCACTGTAGTGTGTTTTGTTTTTTATTTGACACATTTTCTTTGATATTTATGTGAAAGCATCGCTATTGTTTACTTTGATTGGAATACTTTCCATTTAGCCAGTAAGTATATTTTTCAACCTCTTCACTTTCTCCACCTTAAAATGCTTGAGTTTATTGTCACAAGTTATCCCGAGGTCTTATGCATCATTACTTGGATTTATAGGGTTTTTGAACGTCATTTATAAAAATGGAATATAGCCTATTAATCTTGAGAAGTAAGAGGAAAAAACGGGCAAACAGAGACAACTACTTTTTTGTACTTGATCTGGAGCACGTTGTAATTTTATTGTTTAGTTTTCAAACCTGTTGGGTGTTGCCAAAATGGCCATGCCGTCAGTAAATGTGCCTAGAATGATTCCTTCGTGTTGCCGTATACACATAGAGAAGAGGACCAAGAACACATCCTTGTGGTATTCCACTTTTAATGGATTTGAGTATTCATGGTCATGCTTCCATTAGAGAGAAGGGAGAGCAAGGAAGGAATTGTAACAGTCTGTGTTTTAAGTAGTCTCAGATGGGTCAAATACTTGTTTTTTAAAAATGCAACAAAAATTAACTAACAATAAAATTTAAATAAAAAGAACAAACAGTCCCATTAGTTATGAAATACAACGTCGTTCAAGTGGCTGCCTCAGCTAGTTTTGCAGTAGCGCAGTCTGACGACCCAATTTTCAAAGATCATGTCGATGGTTTCGAGCTGTAGCTCACGGATTACTTGGATTATATTCCCCATCAGTGCTTGAATCGCTTCTGCATTGTTGGCATAACATCGGTCCTTCACGTTTACCCACAAAAGAAAATCCAAAGAGGCCAAATAGCAGATCCGAGGCGACCAAGATGGCTAATAACACGAATTAGGAATTTGGTGCGCAAAAGATTCATGAGCTGTGTTGCATGAAGCGCCATTCTTCATGTACCAATGGTCGTCTAAATCCATGTGGTATTCAATTGCAGAAAACAAAGTCGGTTAACATGGCTCTGTAACATCCACCGTAGACCGAAACGTTGTTCCCATGGTCCAATGATGTACTCGGTCTCAGCAGCCACACATCAAGCCGTGGTGTTCTTCTTCAAATGTGTTTTTCGCTAGATGTCGGAGTTCTAAGCTCGACGTCGGAAGATACAGACATGAAGAATACTGTGGGAGTGCCTGACGACGAGACAGAGATTTTATGTCAGTCCAAATCTTAGTAAGGCTAGGTAATCTCCGTACCAGAATAACGTCGGCGACATTCCAGTCCAGTTTAAGGACGGCATAGAGGTATAGAAACATGAGGACAGCTTTCCTGGACAACACTTTATGGTATTCCTAAGTGATGAAGTTGGTCACAGGAGTTTTTATGGCGACATTATCGCCGATGTCAGAGAATTGCAAGTTGAAGACGAAATGCCGTTGAATTTTGAAAAACATTGATTGAAAAAATCGCTTTGAAACAATTATTAGCAAAATATGAAGCATTTTGGAAAATCGACAGATTGTAGTTTCTACAGCAACCACTCGAGGTGTGGGCTCTATTGTTCTCTCACTAATGGGGGACTTGTTGTCGTAATAAGCATTAATGTGCCCAAAATGTGACGGAAAGAGAAATCTTAATATAAGCCGTACAAAGTGGACCCGACACACTGACGGACGTTCCACCATTAAATTTCACAGCACCATCCTTCTCGAGTCAATCAGAAAAGACTAGGATTCCATCGTTCAAAGTGGCTTCCTCTCCAGTTCCACACGCTGAATACGAATAATGACCGCAGGAGCTAGACTGTCCACCCATGTCTGGAAGAGAAGGAAGAATTTACAAACAAAAAAAAATATTTAATCAAGAAATGTAATAAATCAATAAATGCTTAGTACTTTTGCTAAGTAAAGTTATTTTCGTCACAGTCCACAGCCATGTCGATTATCTTATCGCGTCTGCAGAAGGCGAGGTTGTTCGCGTTGATAGGCTTCGATGTGCATTAAGCGAAGTAAGAATTGTCTTACACCGGATTACACACTAGCACGCTTGTTTATTAGCTTTTCGATAATCTTAATTGTCTTTCCCAACGTCATACGATGTCACTTTTATGTACGTCAAATTTATCATAATCAACGATCATTGATTGCAGGTTAGTAAATAAATGCGCGCTTCTTTGACGTTCGTCAAGGGAATCAATTGGCGTTTGATGAATATCTATGCATTATGGTGCGTGCTTTTGTAGTCAATCAGAAAGTGAATTATAGATACATTTTCTCGTTCAGGTAGGGTTATTAATTAAGTAAATTAAGTACATACTATAAAGATATCACCCGTTGTGGAGTTATCATTGCACTTTGCACCTTTAATTGACTCTTGATTATTATCAGCTTGTGAGATCCAACATTTGGACAGTAGTAGAAAGAAAAAACAGGTGTTTGTTTACATATACGTTTAATAAACGAGTTTTCCTGCATTAGCGTCATCAAGACAATATTATTGACATTTTTGACAGTTGGCTATCCAGGGCGTGGGGCACCGTTGAAAGAGAAATTGCCGGGACGGAAGTGACGGAAGCAAAACAGGACTACAAACATTATGCCTGAAACACAATAGTGCGTTTGAGCTGGCGTTGGCTTTAAACGCACACAATTCAATGGCCAAGCACAAAATACAGCGTCGACCTGCGTTAGTGAAAATTGAGAGAGATGAGAGGATCGTAATAAAACGTAAAACGTAGTTCATCGCACGTCATTATTCAACATGTTGAATATTTTTTGACAGAGGGGTGCGCTGAGATTTTCTCTCAGATTGAGAGTTTTCTTCCAAATTGAGAGTATTTTGTGTCAACTGTCATTTGAAAAATGAAAACAGCTGATTAAAAATAATTTAACGACAAAAGTCATTTCAAATGAGTGTATGCAGAAAGGCGACAATATCTCTCATACAATACAGATGAGAGAGAGAACAGCTGATAAATTGAGTATTTACTTCAACCCAGTGTGTCATCGCACTCTCTGCGTAACATGAAGTCTGCTGGCGCGGCGCACTATTGTGTTTCAGGCATTATTCGCATTATCTTGCACTAACGACTTCATCTTCCTAAAGTTGTTGTTTCTTCTTCAAGAATTAAATAACATAATTCCAATGCTCACCAGTCTTAGCCACTCAATAAGACTCCTAACAAAACGCACGTCAGCCTCCATTTAATCACGCATTCGATACCATCTTTGTCGCCCCTCCAAAGGCGGCCTTGTTTTTGTTTTCTTCAAATTTCATTTCCATAAGCCCATGAGCGTATCACACACGTGTCATCTGCCCACAATCCTTTCCCATCTCGAGTGCTAAATGAAAAATACCGAACTCCAATTTTGGGCCAACACCGTAAAGCTCTGCTAATTGAAATCCAAAGACTCGCATCGAGCTTAAACTCTCAAGTCCGATTTGACTTAATTGATTTGTGATGTGGCTTCTTGGGGAACAGAGAGCATGAATGGAGGATGTTCCCAAGACAAGCAGTAGATTCTGGTAATTTGAATTCCAATGATTTTGTTTGACTTTCTTTTGTTGCATAAGTCAGTTGGTGTTCAGTCGTCTTCCCCGTGTGTAATGAGAGATTAAGACACCATAACTCATTGGATGTCACTCAGTCTCAGTGGGAAGAAGAAGCAGAGTTGAATAACCCATTTCTTTGAAGTGCCTCCACATGCCCCACAAAGATGTCATTTAAGCGGCTTTTTTTTCACTTGGGAATAACAATCATTTATTTTAGAAAAATAAAAAGAAGAAGAAAAAAAGCGAAGCGCAGAGAGGAAAGATACTTGAATGCTTTCTTTTCCATTGTAAGCGCGAAAATAAAAAAAAGAAGCGAAACGCTTGAAACCTGAAGCGGCCCACCAACAACTGGGTAAGTGGTGGCAAAGCGACGAAATGTCGAGGGTTCACAGTGTCTTTCATATTTGACAAACTGGAGTAGATGGAAGCAAATCACATTAGCCATGGAATGGAAGAAGAAGAAAGGGGAAACAAAATTACGTTTGCTCTTCATTTTGCTTTGTTGTTTGCCTCTTCAAACGAGTCAAATCGGCATTATTAACATGCTTGTGTGACATTAAGATACACATACGTTGCAAGTTGCGAGTGATGTTGGACAAGATTGTAGTGACATTCAATCAGTGGCGGATTCTTTCCAACTTGACACTGATTTTGATTTAAGATTGATGGCAGAACTCTAGTCTGAGTCTTATCGAGATGGAACATTGGACCTCTTCCCACATGGTTGGAGTATTTGGGTCACTTGGGTTTTCATCTCCAGATTTGCAAAAGGAAGCAAACAATTTTTCTGACATGTGCTACAGTTTGAAATGAACCCGAACTTCAGCTGAAGAACAAGTTTCTTGACTAAGCTTTAGCTTAAGCTTAGGCTTCCTCTCAACTTCCTTGCGTCACTTTTGCCGGCTGTTCTCTATAACTTTGCACGTATAGCCTCCAAGTCGGAGAATCTTCGGGACGAAGGTTGTTGTTCTTTCGCTTGTTTATGCTACAGCCACCGACGTCTTTGGTGATAGGATCGAATGCCTGAATATTTTAATTAATCCCACTATCAATGCAATTTTCATTTAATATCCGAGGCAGAATTTTGGAACGACAAAGGGATCCATTTTCGATGTCCTGTCACAGACAGGAGTGATTATTCGCTCTTATACTCTTAGTCATGTCACATGTCACATGTCACAGTGACAAATTTGTACTGTCTTAGTCACTTTATTTGACACTAACTGTCCCTTGCAAGCTCATCCGCGTGAATATCAGATATAAATAATATAATATGGAACGAGTTTGTTAGATGCAGAAGATTATAGTGATTCAATCTCAAAAGATAGATGTACACTGTCACGGACCTTGTGTTTAAACTTTTAAAGAGGAACAATTCCTTTATACATAAATTTTATGTAACTTAAGCCGTGTGCTTAGCGGAAGCGCTCTAAAAAGGAATAATTTTTTTTTCCCGGTCTTGTAATATTTTTCATTGATACGTCACCCCTCGCAAAGGGATGTGTGATGCCAGCCTAAAGCCTTCTTCGATAAATGAGCTAACCAACACAAAAGGAATAGTAGTTCCTTAGAGATTAGCGCGTTCAACCAATCGAACTCTTCAGACTTATAATTATAGAAATTGATACAGTACAGATTTAAGTGACTAATTGCATACAAATATGTCACAGTGACATGTGACAAGACTAAGAGAAATAGTGATTGTCTTGCATATAATGTTAGTGTTTGATCTCTGTTAATTTGGGTCGTACTAATAACAGATGGCGCTACAGTTAGTTCCAAGGTATACTTGGGACTAACTTCTTCAGCAGGTAGCATATACGTGTTTTCATTCTCACGTGTGGAGGGGACTGTTTTATCAGAAAGGCGGCCAATTCCCGTGAGTGGAAAATTTCTCACAACCGTGGATTTCGAATTGAAGTTCCATACATTCCCATAACTCCAGTCGCCGGACAAAAATGCTGCGATTGACGCTATCCGGATATACAGGGAACTTTCACTGTATATCCGATTTCACAGCTGATTGTCCCCTTGTCACTTTTGACAGTTGATCACGAAATCGTTTCATGACATTCTCGAAAATATTACAACAAAACGCTGCCAAGAAACGTTGGTTAGAAAGGTAGAAGTCTTACATACACTTACTTCTTCTCCCTGTCCCTTCGACTGGCTAACTATTGCAGTGCATTCCAGGCAGATGTAAAAGCTATCCAAGAGACTGGCCGGTTTTTGTCAAAGACTGTCAGGCGGCCATTAAGGCTCTGGATACACCATCAATCAAATGAAAGATGGTTGCCCTATGCTGGGTTCCTGGGCTTAGTGGTATTCCAGACAACGAAAGAGCCGACGAACAGAAGAATAGGGACGAAAAGAAAACTACAACTCACTTCCTCGGTTCTTGTGCACCTCTTACAGGCTAGGCGACTACTCATTCAGAAGCCTAGAATAAATGTCATTCAGGACATAGCTAAGTTCGTCAAGAAAATAAATTGGCTGTAACCCAGCATAGGAGTGGATTATCTAGGACAGGCCACCAGTAGGTAGTTATCAGGTGTTGGCTTAGTCGCTCTGATTAAAGAGGAACCGGTGCCAGTCACCGGATGGTGATATCACAATGGACAGAAGTAGTCTCGGAAGACTACGACTTTATGTCTGTCGATGGCGCAGGTGGTTAAGTGCTCGCTCTTAGTTAGCGGGGTTCCCGATCGAATCCAAATGAAGGCAAAGTTTATACGATTTTATCTGATTTTCAAATCTGGTCCAATCACCATTTGTCGTTGGGATCAAATTAACGGCACTATCACCGTGGACCATCATAGTGTGCTGGTGAGTTCACTAGCAGCCTCTCTTACCTTCCTAGTCTTGGAAGTCACTAAATTTTATAAATAAGTCAAACGCGATATCATTGCGTCCTACCAACATGACTGACGGTTAACGGAATGAGAAATGTAGGGAAATGAGCTGGTCCTGGGGAAGCTTCTAGGCACTAAAGGTTGCACTTAGGTCAATGTAGGCCCGATTGTGAGTGTCATACGGATGGCCGAATATATGCTGTCGAACAAGAATGTATCCATCGCTCAATGCTTAGAAAAAATCACGGTCGAGAACTACAATTTTTAAGTAGGATGCCGAAGAAAAGGAAGTACAGTAGACTCCCACTAAGTCGATTTTTACGGGTTACCCTGATTTGTGCGAATTAGAGGGAGATGTGACTTAGGAAGAGACCACGGTATTTGGACTATGGTCCACCTCTTCCCTCGATTCCTCGAAGCTAATTTGAACTACACCAATGAGATTCAAGCATCCAGGATCTAAGTGGATCATAACAGCTCCTATTGCGACAATCACCTCAACCTACCCTACTTGCATAGGAGTCGTAGGACCTATGGAGGCTGTTATCCTGACCAATCGCTGATGGTCCTGTGTACGCTGCTTCTTGTTGTTAAGACCAAATTGCGTCCGCGGTGGCTTGGTTTGTACTGAAGATTCGATCTTCCACTCCTTCTCATTTCCTTTGATTTGTGCAGTCTGTGCAGTCGACGGATGGATTACATCAACATCTTGGTAGAGTTCGCGGCTTTTGTCTTCTCCCCCGTTTAACTTCATCGCAGACGCAGAAGTTTTCCTTCGAAGGCACCAACAGTAAGCTCTGCTGGTTTGGTTAACCCCGAGCTATAGATAAGAGTTTGTAGACCAAGATTTTCGTCCCTCGAGTCAAAAGTCTTGAGTCCAGTTGTATTGAGAACCCGAAGTAGCACCGGTTGCCAGAGACGATTTTACGTCGGATCTTCACAAGGTTTTCGTTTGTGGCGTTCACGTTTGCCCCGAGGTAGACAAACTCCTTCACTTACCTCAAAGTAATGGCTGTCGATCGCAATGTTTTGTCGCACTTAAGTTCTCGATTTCTGAGCTTTATCCCAACTCCAGACGCCGAAGTCTTTGACTACAGACGCTCTAGACAATCATGAACTCCACGCACATCCCCACGCCAACAACCATTTGTGTACATGATACAACCACCCCATATCAAGCTCATTCTTGTCAAAATAACTTATGTTTCAGCGCTGAACCACATAACCACTGAACACGCTAACGTCTCTGTCAGGCATGTTATGCAATGTCAAGCCGAGGGAGTGTTCGCATACACGCTCCAATGTATAACACCCATATCGTAACAGAAAACGAATAATTTTTGTGTGATTTACATTAGCCTTCAGAGAAATAAGAGGAAAATTGCACAACTATCACGACACAGCACTATAATCCCAAACACACTCAAATTCCCCGCAGACTACATCGCAGCAGTGCGTCTGTTGAGGCATACGCACACATCCCTAGGCATGTTGAACACATTTGTGGACGGCATGTTTTTTTTTCGTGTTCACCTTGTGGGCTCTTGGCGTGGTTTTGAATTTCGAATCGATCCACGTGTTATCACTTGATTATGGCCTAATTACACTTGGGCAATTGTGGGTGTCGGTCAATTAGTGGACACAAAATGAAAGACAATTGCAGTTGACAAATGAAGGGAAGAAAATGGTGTACATCAGGGCTGTCAAGACTAGAGTCGCGGGTTAAAATAACTTGTGGGCCATCAACTCTGGTCTGAGCATACCCTGGTCTCACTTTTAGTCGAACAATTGTACAAAAACGTCAGTGTAATCATGGCGTTATGACGTTTATGAACTGTCACAACTTTCAGTCGACCATTTGTTCCAAAAACGTTTTCCTACTACCGTCATTCCTTGCACCCATTGACACATGCTTCCGCTAAACCCATTCGCTTTGACATGTGTCATGTAGAAAATCAACCGTCACTTGTCAGCCTCATTTAAACGTCACCTGTCAGCCTCATTTCCAGCTAAACAAGACCGAATCTGAATAGAAATCAAATTCCAACGTAAATTTGATCGACGCGTCACATAAAATCAAAGACACCTAGGAGCCGCGACACATTTGGAGGTTAGGGTCGCAGCCATGTGACAGGGAAAGAGGCTTCTGCGCTGGTGATTGCTTCAAATGAAATGAATGTTTTAATAAAATTTGCATTTCTACGAGAGATTATTCCGGATATGGATATAACACTCGTTTTTGAATATGGACACATGCATGAATGCAAATTAGGGTGCCGTCACAGTGTGACAAAAGTCACTCGACAAGAAAGTTATTCTTGCGAATCTTGTTGTGACTGTGAGCTTTATGGTTTCAGCAATGACTGTGTCTTAATTATGTGTTAATTAGGAATCAATGACATGAGGAATTTGACAGATCAACGATTAAATGACAAATCGATGACAAAACCTTTCTCCGCGTGGTGTGGTGTTGAACAGTGCTTCATTTTGACCAGAAATGAAGATTTTGACTTGTAAACAGTCTGTTATTGTGAATTCGCGTTTGTATCCGCTTGACGCAGTTAATCTCTGACATGAGGAATGACATGAGGAATTTGACAGATCAACGATTTGATGACAAATCGATGACAAAACCTTTCTCCGCGTGGCGTGGTGTTGAACATTGCTCTATTTTGACCAGAAATGAGGCATTACTTTAGATAGCCGACTTCAGAGCTGATTGCCCCCTAGTCCATCGGAGAATTTGAGTGCCTTTTTGACAGATAATCATGAATTTTTGACGGTTACTCACGGAAATAATGTAAATCCCGTCGTCTGATTGCTCAATTTGGTTTAAGAAAACGTTATAAAAACCAGTTGTCAAAAATCTTAAGGGACAAAAAAGGTAGAAGTCGGACATTTCTTTCTGATTTTGACTTGTAAATAGTCTGTTCTTGTGAATTCGCGTTTGTATCCGCTTGACGCAGTTAATCTCTGACATGAGGAATTTGACAGATCAACGATTTGATGGCAAATCGATGACAAAACCTTTCCCCGCATGGTGTGGTATTGAACATTGCTCCATTTTGGCTAGTCTCGTTGCACAGTACCGCATCCGAATAGAGTATCAATTTCCAGCCATTAATTGCCGGTTTGCTTGAAAGATCATCATTGCTGCACACGCTCTCTCTATGCGGCATGCAGTCATTCTTACTTTCATTCTAGACACGTTTCTCTATTTAAGACCACGCACGCTTTTAATGACAGATCCGCTTTTGATTTCAAGTCTCTGCGTCTCTGGCCTCAGCACACTGCGTAGACAAATTATCGAAATGCATTTAACCACGAGGTGGCAACTCTCACTTATTAATCAGTATCATACGACGAGTGCTTGCCACCTAATCCCCCGCAAACGAAAGCGTAAACACCTTGCCGGAATCCAATTATCAACGCACAGCCATCGTGTCGTGTCCAGTGGATGGTGCCCTAATCAGAAACAAACTGTTGCAAGCATCGCTTAATTAATGCGCCCCACCTGACGCTATCGGAACTATTCCGGGAATTCAATGTGGCGGCACCCAAATCGCCATCATCCACATGACGATAAAACTCATTGCATGCCCATGTCCAATGATCTGGGGGCCGAACGTCGAACGCCGAACGTCGAACGAAGCCAGTAGAATAACTTTCTCCGTCGAGAGTAAACCCCTCCGAACAGCACAGAAAGTGCTAAACTTGTCGATCGAATGGGTATACAAGTTTTGTTTGCAGCTCTTCGTGTTGTTGTTTTTGTTGTTGTGTGGCTGTATCGGGATCCCCCACCCGTCCAGAGTCTGAAATGATAGGCATCTCGCAGTGAAACTCTACCCCGACACCGAGGAGAGATGAAGACAAGCACAAAAAAAGAGATGAGGTATGAAAACTGGTGGTGGTAGCACAGAGATCGTCTTCTTTGCATGCAGACCTCACCTACATTTGTTTCCATCGCGTAGATACCCATTTGCTACTATTTGCGGGAAGCGCAATTTTCGCACCATGCAGCGAGTGTGTCTGCTTGTCTGCGCCGCGACACGATCTCCGTATGCGATCCAAAGTGGATATTTGTCATTCGCTTTGCCGGATGCTTTCAGATGGGAAAACACGGCTTTTTACTTTGGAGGCGAACGACTAGGAAGCCAGCCACTCGGCAGATGAGCTGTGGATGTGCCAGGGAAAAGCGACGAAGTCCCCGTTCCGAGCGGGGTGCATAAATTAGTTTTTCCTACTTTTCTTACAGCCGAGCGCTTGTCTCCTGTCCGCGGGGTTCTCTGGAAAAGCGGTTTATTTTTTCAAAATGAAAACGAAACAAAGTGGAAAGTGTGTGTGTGTGTGTTCGCCAGGCCCGATGGCAAGATAAAAATTCTCCGAAAAATTATCCAATCTCTCGACTTTAATGAAATGCCGAGCCAAGTGTGTGTTCAATCTCGTTTTTCTTGTTGCGTTATATAATCTGATTGTGATGTTAATTTGCTTCATCTATTTTGTTTTTATTTTTGAAATGACACAGACGGCTGGGAAGGGGGAGCCGGAAATTGGTGTGTTAGCCCTCGGGCCGAATGCCGGCACACTCGATACACTCCTGTTGCCGCCGTTAAGCAGTCGCCTTACTTTGTGATGAATGAATGCATCGGATCTGGTAGTGAAACTTTATTATGTCCCCCGCCTGTTAGTCTGCTCGTTTGACAACCAGTCTTCGGGCGGACTGCGGTTTCACCAATTTGATGATGGAAGATGGAAAGGTATCATTTTTGATTCGAGGAGAAAATTATCGGCCGTATCTGGAGCAGGCCGCAGGAAGTTAACGAGAAAATGGGAGACGCGGAAAAAACTATGTCAGTTTGTATGGTTCGATACAATTGAGGTTCATTAAAGGCAACTCACAACGTCCGCGTCGTAGGGGATATTTTTAACAATTGCCAGTTTTGCCTGGGTAAGTGGAAACGTTTGAAAAGACTCTATGGCGAACGTTCGCACATTGAAGTGTGAGATTTCTCACTAAAACCACCTCCCTCAATTTTGTTTAAGACTACAACTAAGTGAAGCACTTAACCAAGGCATTTCATGATTTAGGTACTGATCGGCATTAGGTACTGCTACCGCAACCGTGCGAGGGTGTAGACTATCGCACGAGATCAAGGGGTCGAGTCCTTTGAAGTCGGCGCAAGACATTAGTTTGCTCTAGGATCCGGTCAACTGCAGAGTTTGTATGCTCTTCCAGGCGGCTGTTATGTTTATAAGCAAAGTTCTTAACTTCACCTTGGACTGGTAATATTCCAAGATCTCTGTGGATACCGTCGTTTCTGATGTACCATGGTGCATTAACGATGGTTCTAAGCACCTTATTTTGAAAAGTCTCTATTAGGCTCATATTACTTGCTTTGGTACAAGCCCAATGTTCGTCTTCAAAATGAAAATTTGAACATTTTAAAGTCCAAGAGATGATATCCAACCCCTCGACAATCATTCAAAAATACATGTTTTGCTGGAATAAATAAATGCAAACAGTTCTCGACATTTTTGTTATTTCCACCAAAACCAACACTTTTTCTTAAGTGCACCATACACATTCCACTTGTATCGGTGTGCTGAAGTGTGTCCTGTTTGTGGGCTAGTCTGCGCACCGATTTTTAGTGTGCCATGCTGTGAGTAAATAAAAATACCTTAATTTTTAGCACGAAGTTTTGCAACGTGTGTGGCGGAAAGCGACAACGATGGACACTGTGTATGGTCTCCTTTAGTGTCTCATTCTTCTTTTTCTTTTATATAATTTGAGCGTGCTCAAGGGATTGCTAATTGCTATTCCCTTAAGTGTCCGGGATCAAGACGCAGAAAGGGTGGTATAGTTTAAGGCGGACCTGGGACTTACCCTAACCCTCTAGTTAGCTCCGTATTGCCTATGACGATTTAATTTCTGAAATTTATGGTGACATTTTTTAAATAAATCAATGTTCACACAATAAGCAATTGACTCAGAGCTACGAGTGAGCCCACGGCAATATTTCTTGCGATTTTTTCGCAGACTAACCCACAAAAGCGGGGGACGCTGTGACGTAGTGAGTAAGTGCGTCGACTCCTACGCAGAGGGTGCCAGATTCGATACACGAATTTACCACCTTTGATAATTCACGGCCCCGCCTCTTTCGAGTCACTGACAATGCTCAAAGAGTATTCCTGTCTAGAAAAAGCTTCTCGAACTTGGCCGTTCGCAGTCGGCATTAAACTGTAGGTCCCTTCCACTCGTGAAAGAACAATAGCACGCACAACACGAGTGGTTGCTGAGAAGCTAAGCCCTGGACCGCCTCGGACTGTCGCGCCACCCGTATTATATTATTAACCCACAAAAGCGAGGATTCTTAAGTGACTTTCATGTGAATAGTGCGAATGGAGACTACAAACTCGCATGATCCACTGGCTATTTGTATCTGCAGTCGGACACATACTGCCGACAAGAACATGCATGCGTATGCATCAGCGGAGGGCAATCTTCTCCTCTGAACATATTCCTCAATCTCCCACCGATAGACCTAATCGGTAGACAGGTAACGGCTAATACGGTGATCAGGATGAAAGCGCTGCACATGTGGAAAAAAAACTTCGGTCTGGACACTGAACGATCCTCCGTAGGTATATGCAGTTCTATACCGAACTCACGATACCTAAACTCGTCTTCGTGAAGAACTTCTCAACCAGCTTATCCCCGTATCTTACTGGGAGTTTGAAACCCAGACGCTGGATGATCCTCTGCGATGGATCGATGATGAATGCAGGTGTGTGATTTATTTTCTTTCTGATTACCGAACCACTGTAGACTTTTTCAAGCTACGACTATAACGATAACAGAATCTCTGCCTTGGCTAAAAACGTTGTAGTACCAAGCACAGATATCGTCGTCTATTCTGACAGAGATCAAATCTCTGAATTCAGTTACTTTCAACTCCAAGAATTCTCTTAATTGCCGCCTATCTCTTAAAGAGATGACCAAGTATTTTAAAATCAACCTCATATCGGTGCCAGTACGTTGGGACATTCCATAGAATTGTGAATCGGATGAAATCGCTGGGAAGGGTAAAAAGTTTGAACTCTTTCCGGGTGGTGATCTACCCTCCATGACTATCGCTACTATAAAGTATCTTCTGCCCTATTTGGCTTCTTCTATCTTCTTCCCTATTATAAAATATCTTCTTCCCTATTTACAATCCGTGATGGACCTGGGCCTCAACCAACAAGCCTCCCCAACTAGCACGGTCTCTGGCTAGCTGCCTCCAGTGTCGCACGCCAAGTTGGTTGAGGTCCTTCTCCACTTGGGTGCGCCACCTTAAACGCGGGCGTAATGTGTTACGTTGTCCCACGGGTAGTATAAAACATCTACTAAAACTAAAAACATTTGCTCAAGTAAATCGTAGATGGTAAACTGGAACAGGGTGCCAAACAACTCTGGTCTACGCTCGATCCTTAACGATCGCCTACCCTGATCAGATTGAGCAGACCGAATCTTAGAACTCTCATTGAGCATTGGAACTCGCGACTCTAGACTTGACCTTCTCAACAACGACTTCTGCAGAAGCTGCAAAGGCGAGTTTGGGGAGGAAACTCTCTCCCTCTTATCCGGAAGCTTACTGCTTTGATAACCTGGCTGATCTAGGTAGCTTATTAAAAACTTCGCTTTATTAAAAACGCTAACTGGTGTTTGTGGAATAGGTATTCACAGATCCGCGTGGTAGCACAATGGGAGTATTCTGGCTTTAGTGAGGCTGCTGTATTTCCTTACAGCAGGCAGCCACTTCAACCTAACCTAAAATTTCTCTACGCCACGCCACGAAATAACCCATGCAACAGATTAGCAACAGAGATATAAGTTGTTACAAGCTCAAACATTTGACGAGACTCTTGTAAGTTCTTAAACGCAATATTAGAGCGATTGGCTTGGCGTCCTTCTCACATAGGCATCTACACGGAAGGTCTGCGGTTCGATCCGCGGTTGCAGAGTAGGGCGGAGCTGAGCTCTAACCAAGAATCTGTCACAATCTCTGAGTAGGTACCAGCAGCTGCTCATGCGAAGTTCGTTAAAGCACTCCACCACCACAAACAAAGGCATTCGCGGTTGCTGCGTCTTACAGGCTCGGATTCAACGCCTCTTCGGATCACAGCAAGTCTTGCACGGCACAGCCAATTTAGACGTTGAGTTCGTAGACATCTGGACAGGTTCATGTCGCTGTACAAGACTCTTGTACAGTTCGTGAATGGATGAATCATGTCCTGCAGATGCCATCACCCAAAGAGAACCAAGGTTCGCGCGCTGAACTTTTTCTCGATCGAGATCAAGAACATCTTCCTTCTCCTTTGACATTGTTCATGCCCCTGCGCCGTGGACCAGGCCTGAGAGGAGAGAGAAGGTTCGCGCGCTGAACTTTTTATCGATTGAGATCAAGGACATCTTCCTCCTCCTTTGACATTGTCCACGTCCCTGCGCCGTAGAGCAGGGCTGGGGTTATATGTGCCTTATATAAAATCAACTCGGTCCTTCGAGCGAGGAATCCTTTGACAAAGTTGCCTCTAGATGCCAAAGAAACTACGCTTTTTTTAAACTCTGCACCGAAGTTGCTTTTACTATTTACCGATGAGTCGGAGTAGACGTATTCTCCGACTAATTCGAAGTTATACATACAGGACTTCAAAAATGTCTGTCTCGTGTAGCTTTGCCCATGAGATTGGAGTCTTGTCTCCTTATTCGTAGGCAGCACGTAGTTCGTTTTGTCCCTTTTTGGCCGTTTGCCACCCAATGCCAGCGAATGTTTCATTGATTCATCGCCATTTTTGGCCAATCACGTCAATTGAACCTGAGAGTGCTTACTGTTGTACGAACTTCTGGAAGGTCGTGTCTCTTGCGTTGACTTGTGATCTTTTCAAGAAGTTGCGTGACAAAGCATCACATTGACAGCTTGACGCTGAAGGTCTCTGTGAGTCCGTGACGTGAAGAGCCTTGCTGGAATACTGACACTGGGCGGTGTACAGCTTGTCTCTATGCACTCTTTAAATCGCCGAATTGATGGCGTCCGCTGATGAGAACGCACTCCGACACAAAGCTGTCAACGAAGAAGAGCGCCAACAGGATCGAGTATCAAAGGGTGTTTTTTTTATCAAAAGACATATCGCGCGTCCCTAGTGAGTTTTGTTCGGCGCTTGTTCTGTCCTGTTTAGGATTTTCCTGTTTTTGTATTTAGCTAAAAAAAAGGCCGTTATAATTAACTGATCGTCTTAATTCGTGAAAAGTACGCCGAAAATGGTTACATTCAATCCAGAGTCTGTCGCGAAGTTAAGACGTTGTGTACTGTAGACTTCTCTGTCCCAAAATCCACACTTGTTGATAAACAACTCCATGCGTTCAGTGAAGATTTAAGGACTCTCCCCACTCCACCATCAAATTAAGTGCGTTTGAGATGCTTTCACTCTGAAAACGTTGGCCATTCGAAGCCAACGAAAGGCAGCTCATCGCTTGGCGTCTTAATTGCCGTGCGAGCTTCGTTACCAGTTTTCTGCCGCATCGAGCAAAAGTGAAAGGACGCCGCTTTCCGATGGAACATCCCTAAAGTCAGTGGCATTCCGCTAATGTGCCATATTATTCACTCCAATTCAATCACCATTATGCCTCCATTAGCAGCAATTTGTAAAACAACTTCCTTTGACACTCGACGCTGTACTCGACTCGATTGCTTGCACTTCATCCCACACAGGAGTCATTAATCATACACACGTCCATAGCACTGGCTTCGCCTAGAAAGTGGGTCACACACTCGGCGCAGCAGGTGGTGTGGGCATTAGCACTAGCATCCAGCATCCCACTCCTCCTCCTCCTGCTCCTTCCGACGAAGCGCGTCTTAATTGACTGCTAATTTGAAGGTGTATTCTTTCGTTTATTAGACTCCAAGCTCATCTCACGTCAGTATCGATAACATTTTCGTGAAATGAAAAACATGTTGCCGCGACGCTACGCCCGACTGAAGTGCGGTTTAAGTATGCAAACCGTCGCGTCGCACGCACTGAAAGTACCCTCAGAGCAGGCTTGCGTCCAAGTAGAAAGTCACCTGTTTCACCGTGTTGCACACATAAACTGAAAAGCAAGGCAAACAGCTGCAGAACAAGACGAACATAAAATCAAACATCCACCTCTGCGGGTTTTCACTAAAAACAGACGCAACAAGCTATGGCTTGGAATCCCAGCCGCAGCACCAGCGCCAACGACAACTTGTACGCACCCGGAAAGATGATTTCCTTAGAGAGCTGTGGCTGGTAGTTTGACTTTCAAGGAGAAAAGGCCTCACGGATGCGGACCACTCGTCAGTGGCCATAAACGAGCAGCGGGCACATACCACGGCCATGAGTATCTCTTTCTAATTATTGCCTGCCGTGCAGTCGCTCCAAAGACGGAACTCATAACTGACGGTCCAAATACAAGGTACGTCGCCTGCGCACTGAAATGGGACACTCGCGAGTCTCTGAGCCGACTCGATCGGAAAGCCACCGCGTGCGTAACGCATCCATGATGTGGCTGTTTGTCCCCGTCCGTGGGCCTTAATTGAATATTTATAGATTTGCATGGAATCTCATAAGGCATAAGTGAGTATTGTCTGATTTACATAAATTTTGGCGGAGTCTGGCGTGTGGGCTTGTTGTTCATGCCCGCGGGACACGCGATCAATACAAGTGCATTGACGTCGCCTTATTTTGACATGGGCTCTGACAGTGGCTTTAAGTGCTGCTTGGTTTTGTAAGCATAGAAGCGCCCGGAGCACATGTAAGTTGGAGAATGTCCAAGTCCTGGTTGTGATGAATGGTCCATCAATAGTTTTATGACACCGCCGATGCTGTGAACTTGGCGGATCGATGGTAACAGCAGCGTGATCTAACAATTCTCTGAGGAGATTCCAGAAGAGATGAGTGCGTCGGGGCAGTGACCGAGGGAGGCCTCAGATGTGCGTAGGACTGCTAATTTCAATGATAAAACAACATCTAGGGAACAGCCAATACTTGAGACCGCGCCTCGATCAACGTCGAACGATCGCAGATGTGAATGGTCGCTTGATGTTTTTATTTTTGCAAATTCCAATAACACATTGATCTCTATCTGTTGAGTGATTTGGGAGAAAAAGAGGTTTAATGTATAACCTCGTGGGAATGGGGCTGCCTTTTTGAATTGGGGCTAGGCGGTTGCCCCACTTATCAGGCGTGTGATCCGTGGAGGGTTCAAGCCCGAGCTGGAGCGCGAATTCAATCGTGGATGGTCATGAGCGGGCTGCTGTGAGTCATCAAGAGCATGGTGTGCGGGTTTGTTACAGAAATCTAAAAACCCTCAGTTTTGGACATCGCATGGGTATTTCATGCGTTGCTTGTGATGTTTTCACTACAACCCGTTGTCGATCTGAATCAATCTTCTTCATGTAGTAGCCTTAAAGACGATTTAAAGATGACGTGTAGCGCCTGGCAATTCGGTAGTCTTTTCCAAAATTCCTCTTGGTTTGAAAATACGGTTTATAGTTTACTAGCCGAGCCGGAAACCGACTGTAGATGGCGCTTCAGTGGGTTTACCTAGGCCTCAGGCAACGTTGCTCTCCACACAGAAAAGGCTAGTTGCTGCCAGCTCCACACGTTCAACTGATTGAGGTCACTTTCCAGCTGTGTATGCCACCAGAGGCATAGTCTTCCTTTGCCGCGTTACCCCTCGGGGTTGGAATCGAAGGCCCTCCAGGCCGGAGCACTGGTGTTCATTCGCTCTAAATGCCCTTGCCATCTAAGACGAGAGACTCAGACTCGTTGATGACACTGTACTTCTCATGTAGTCCTTTGTTCAGTTCTCTCCTTCAAACGCGATACGAAGAACTTTCCTCTCGAAGCGATCGAGAATCTCGTCCTTTGCTTTAGTTAGTGCCCACTCTTCTGCGCCAAACAGCAGGACTGTGCCAATTTAAGTTCGTGATAGTTCTTATAGCGATATCTTAGTCCTTAAAGAGAAAGGATGTTCCTTACAATAGTGGGGTGCAAAGCGAATTCAGACGTTCAGAGAGTACGTTGGGTACGTTCTTTGACCAAGGAGACACCTCTAAAGGCCTGCCAGTGGCTTGGATCTCGACTTTGTGGGTAAAGCATACGAAGCCAGTATTCACGACATCGGACAAGCTTCTGTAGACAATTATTAAAATGCATCAGTCTTCGTCAAGTCGTTACCATCCGATCGTGTGATCGATTCAAAGCGGTGATATTCCAATGGATTAACCACAAAAAAAAGCATTGCGTTGTCTGCCTCATCATCAGTTCAGTACAGTCAATAAAATCGGTAAAATAAAAAATCCGACTCTTCGCTTTTCTTCTTCTGAGGACTCCCACACTTCCATCTCCCGAAATTCTACACATGATCATTTGATCATGAGCACACTCCCTACCAGAAATCACCATTGGCCTTAAATAGTCTGGAGCGGCCCTGGTATTTTTCACATTTTTTGCCTTTGGAAGAACAGTGCGGCTTTCGTCCTGGCAGAAGTTCAACCGACCAGCTGTTCACTCTAAGAACGGAGCTCGAGAATGCTTGAGAGTATGCCAAACAGATCTACAGCTGTTTTTCAGAATTGGAAAAGGCATAGGACCGAGATCCTCGAAGTAAACTCTGGAGCGCAAAACTGCAAGATTATGTGGTGGAAGGTCCTCTTTTTATGATCATTTAGTCTCTAAATAGTCTCGGGTTAACGGTGATAAGTTACACCCATCACCAAGGGTGCATCTTGCGAGCTGTCATTTTCTTTATATGGACTGGATGTTCAAGCGGAGCCGAGGCAATAAATGTTTCACAATGGTAGAGTTGGGGGTAAGTTATCGTCTATCTGCAGATGGGTTACTTATCCTCACATGCTCCCACATGGAACTCCGTTTATGGCCATTTGTGATGATGCTCAGACTAAGGTTCATGTGGACAAGTCTGAGGATATGGTTATTACCAGAAAACCTGCCCAATACACTCTACATGTTCCATGCAAGTTATTCCAACTCGCACCTATGAGCCTGCCCAATGCCAATTTCGGTAATTTAGTGAAAAAATATGATCACGAATACAAGCTGCCGAGGAGAGACCTCGTCGCCTGGTTCTGCTGGGGCATTACTTCTGATGAGTTGTAGCCTATGGCCAGGACATTTGTCGTGGATGCCTTGCCCGTGAATATATGTATGTACCAGATGAAGAAAATACCTACCCATGCCCTAATCGCTCCCAGCGGCCTCTCTATCGATGTTCTATCTGCGTAACATGAAAGAAGAGCTATATTAATAAAAATATCATATAATTAATGTTGATGTCAGTTTCTAGCAAGATGGGTTAGGAAACGACACCAAACCAGGAAATATTTATCTCGTCTGTTAGGTCAGAAAATCAAACGTTTTTTTAACCCTTAAATTTCATTCGTCCCTGAGATCTTTTTTACCTTTCAGTCTACGAATGCACTGCCTGCAGTTATAAATTCCACTGTGCAGGGAGTTGATAGACGATGTAGAGTATCTGGATGAGCTGGCAACAGAGTGGGAGTCATCATCGACTATGAACAAGTCAGCAAGGCTAACCTCGCTACCAGAACCTAAGAAATAAATCATCTTCTTGCAAATACATTAACTAAGTTACAAAATTACGCTTAACTGGACGTGATATGTTATGTGCTGCACCAAATAGCGTCCAATGCTTCAGAACTTCGTGAAATAATGGCTCGAGAAATAATCGTGATTTAAGGACGATGATGTTCCCTCTATCTCTTTCCGAAGATCATCAACCTGGACTCTCGATAGCCTTTCTTCATTCTTTCAAATGTTCTATCTACTTGCCTCAGTATTGAAAGCTATTAATTATTTGACTGGTCATAGGCTTGCAATCCTCAAGCCAAGAGTCTTGTCAGGTATTCGGAGCTCTACACGTCATCTTTAAATCGCGAGTAGAAAGGCTAAAGTTTTGACTCGTGTCCAGGGTCCTCGAAAGTCTGAAACGGAAGTCCGAAACTTTGTTCATGCTTGGGCGATCATCCTCTGAAAACTCAACCACTCTCTCAATCTCAGAAATCTTGATCTGCTCTCAGCAAGTCGGACTGTTTCGACAGTTGAAAGTTGTGATTGGGTGAACAAATTGACCACCGGGGCGCCGCGGCGTCTCCGAGGAATTAACCAAATTAAAAGGCAGGAAAATTGCTTCCTTCCGTTGGGCTTTGAATTGAAACAAACAAGCTCTTTCATTATATTTGTCCACCACTTTGTTGTTTTTTACGAGGGCGCAGACGGGTTAATAATTCTTCCCACAATGTCCAGCTTGGTGGTAGTAGCGTTGTGCCAGCGTTCGCTAAATATGTGCACGAGTGCACCTCCCGATGGTTGTTGTAAAGGGTGTCCCTAAACTAAGCCCAAAGTTTGAATTTGCCTCCATTTTTGCAGTAAGCTGTTGGCAACACTGAAAAAACAAAAACACAATTTGACAGCTGATAGTTGAGGGTTAGTGAAGTGGGTGATGTGGCCAATATGTGGTTTCAACAAAACGGCCAGAGGCCATTTATAAGAAAAGTATATCCACAGCCCGAAGAGGGCCAGGGACTAAGCTTCTCAGTAACCAATCGTGTTGTGCGTGCTATTGTACTGTACTTATCTCCTACATTCATTTACAATTGCATGTAATAGATTACATTTGAACTATTATATAAACTTTTACTTTTAAATCTGAATTGTACGTTACGTTGAAGTATGAATTGATAAAGTATCATGTTCACAGAAGGGACCTACAGTTTAATGCCGACGTATACTCTTTCATTTCGGTGCTCATGAATGATGAATGAAATGAAAAATGAGTTTTCTATTTAATTCAAACCTTTCGCTGCTTTTGAGACACCCTTTAAATGATACTCAAGTCGACGATGCTGTCTTGCGGACTATCAGGGATCATTTACTGGCATCCCTCGAGGCTAAGAGCAATCAACAACCTTGTCCTGTCTGTTCAGACTCTCAGAGTGGTGATAGTGTCTCCTACAATAAGATTTCTGTTACATTGCATGATTTCCCTTAACCTCACTTAAACTCTGCTCCTCTCTATGCTCAGTCAGTGAAGTAAGCTATGAAGGGTGTCAACTCGAGTAATTTCACGGTTTCAAATGTATGACAAGCAAACACGAGGCACAGCACTCGTTACATAAAACCGTTTGGAATAAGCGAATAACAGTTTATGTGAGACCCCTGTTATACTTGCTTGGCGTTTAGTTCGTAACAAGTCGCATAAAACCACAGCGAGCAAAAAACGCGAGAAAATAAATGTAAAACCGACTTCGTTACGTCTGTCATTTAAGTATAAACAAACAATTAAGTTTTCCCCGTGTCGTCATAAACCATTAAGACTTTTATTTGTCAAGCCCCCATGCGTCAGATCGGCAGACGTAGAGCTGGCTAATCAGAGAGAGAGAAAGAGAACATTAGCATATATAGGCCGTAAATTACTGCGAGTATAAAAACAAGCCAATTCCATAAGATTTATTAACCTCCCAATGGCCGGGAAAGAACAAAAAGAAGTAGGAAAACTAATTAATGCCATCGCGAGCCGTCTTCATTGGCGCTGCTCGTCTAAGTGAATTCAATTATCTGGTGTGCGCTCACATTTTTTTTTGTGTTCTTCACTCTGACAAAAAAAACCTCAAGAGTGCTTTATCTCCACGCTGCGATGCACTGCCGCTCCGTCGTCGCGCCGTCAAGGTTTTCTATTTGCATTCGTGCCCGGCTATATGCATTAGCCTTGCACTTTGGGTCTTTATCAATTAGAAGGGTCGCCAGCGAAGCAGATACGAACGCCAATCGGCTCGGAGCTCTGAAGTGGAGAAAATATTATAATCGTTGTTGACTCTGTCCTGGGGTACCATATTTGCTGCCTAAGTGAGTGAACTTGAGGACGCCCCAGACCAAGGTCAGAGTCGTCATTAATTTATGAATCGACTGCAGAGATACGCCGTGGCTTGGCTTGGTGGAACGAAGACGTTGCATTTGTGATCTGAACTACTTGCCGTGGCTTTTGTTTTACCTCGCCGCGTGTGTGAGCGTGTGTGTGTGGCAAGAGTCGATTAATCAGTTTTGGGAAATGTACTCCAGCTTGAAGGTCAGTCGGCTGGGAGAAGACAGACAAAGAGGATGAACGATAAGTGTGTCTGGCCGCTTGGGCGGTGTTTTTGTTTTGAAATACACACGTCAAAACCTACATCAGATGTCGGGGTTTTGTCTTGTGATTGATAGGGCAATACTGAACTTAAGATGTGTTAATTGAGGCGGTTGCCTATTGTGAAGTTTAAGGTCGCACCGCGGGTATGAGGAAATGTTGTTCTTTATGAATGGTAAGGAGATCTGTTTCACGGTGAACCTTGTTTGTTTGGCAGTGGGTTTCAATTAGAGGTTGCTACAAGTTTGAGCACCTGCTGAGCAAGATTGACGTACGCTGTGATTGGGTTGCGGTGGGTCAGAGCTGTCAGACTGAAGCCAATACAGCCACATTGTGATTCGATGGTGATTTGCTGTCCCTTGGATCATTCAGATGACGTTAAATTAGTGCAGAAGTAGGCTAACAGGGTCTGAGCCTAAGGTATAGCTGTCTTCCATCGCTGAAGGTCCTGGGCACGCGGCTTCCAGTCATCAAGGTCAAGCTCACAGTTACGAGGTGTTTATTCCTCTTATGATGTCTTTAGACTTATAGCCCCAGACCGAGAAGAAAAGGGGCGGACATTGCACAAGAAGAGGAAGTGATAACGGTCTCCTCCACCACCCTGTTCACGCAGCTACTCAAAAAATCAACTTGTGGAAGGCATTTCCTCAAAGCATGCTCAAAGCACTCAAAGCTTCATGTCAAATGGACAGTGCACTGTAATTACGTCCATAAGTGTCCTGGGTGTGGCCCTGCTTAGTCTAAGAGGACAGTGTAGGCGTTTAAGGTTGAGTGTCGGTCACTCAATATAATTTAGGCACGTGGTGGCTTCTAATGATTGACTAACGTGAGGTGGAGAACGTTTCCACTGACGCACGATGTCTACCGAGTTCGTTGGAACTGCAATTACCCAGGAAATCACAATGTCCATACACCTACATGAGAAGACAATTTAGGGAAGTGATCTAAACTAAACACACACATCCATCATTTACTGAATTCAAAACCAGCACACAGAACGAATTAGGTAGGTGGTAGTTGTGAGTCTTTCGCCATTTCTCGTGACCCAGTCCTAGTGTAGGCTTTCAGATCTTTCCATCTTCCAATTGCCGCCTGTTTATAGTCTTTTAAGCTAGATTAAGTTAGGTAAGAGCGGCTATCTGCAGGAGGCAGAGCAAAGTAGACACATTTTGTGACGCCTACACGCACCCCTTCGTCCGTCATCGATCCGTATGTGTATCGGCAAGCGGTTAGTTGTTAGACATCCAACCTGATCTCAAAGGAATGCTGGTTCTTGAGGAAGGCTTGGGGAAGTCGTTGCTTGGTGGCCCGAGGACATCCTTGCAATACTTACTAAAACTTTACTACTTACTTAAACGACTGGATGGCGCAGTTGGTAGATTGCCTTCCCCTGGTTAGCGGGGTCCCCGGTTTGAATCCCAGCGAAAGCAAAGTTAATACGCTTGTATCAAATCCAGTCACCATTTGACGTTGGGATCAAATTAACGGCTGACTGTGGGTATCACATTGGACCAATATGGTCTAAGTGTGCTGGTGAATGTATTAGCAGCCCAACTACCTAACTTTAACCGGCCAGCGACCCATGGATGGTCAAAGCTCGGTCGCTCGGTGCTGGGCACCCTACTTTCAGTCATCCAGACCAAGTTGTCTTGCATCCGCGATGACTTGGTCTTTGTACCTGAGATTCGGTCTTCCTCTCCTTCTGGAACCAGGAGACTCGGATTTGGAGATCCTCTTTGCTGGGGCGTTGTTGCGCTCGATGTGGCCGAGCCAGTGTAGTCGAGGGATTTTTGCCTTCTTTTGGTTGTGTCTTCTTAGGCAGACGGGACCATATATCCTTGCGATTCGCACTCCAATATCTGTTCCTTCATATCTTTTAAACCAGTGCTGAAGAAGAAATATCACATTATTCCTACAGGACCCCTTAATCTGAGTGCTTACCTCCGCATTTGTGTGTAGTGTGGTTAGAGACTCTTTCAGTTCGTCTCCTCGGTTAAGTTGGAGTCTATAAACGTTCAGTGCTGCTTCCTCCGTTAATCATCATTATTTTTTGAAAACATCCCGGAAGACTTCACGTTTGACGTCCTTTTTGTGAATGCAGTGCTGTAGCCAAAAAATAAGTTGGAATTGACTACAAAATGATATTGTCACCCCAATGAAAGTGGTGCCAAAACCAAGAGAAGTTTGTATAGTGGGCTGGTCTGGTCAAATCAATTGTTAGCAGCATTAGCAAGGTCTCTAATTTATCAATCGAAAATGCCCAAGCATTTAACACTGTGAAACATTTGAACCCATTGAGGTGTTGTTCATCAGATGATGTTGATGGCCATTCAGGACGATCCTTGCTTTCGACCCTTTCTCTGTCTTCTTTAAGTTTTCTGTGCCACAAAGTTTCTGCAGCAGGAATTTCATTCCACTTCTTTTTCAACAAAACATACGTAACTATTGAATAAATGCAGAAATTTGAAACAGATAGATGTAAATGACAGAACAACCAGTCCCATGGTTTACGGAAAACAGGGCGTGTTGGACAGATTGTTAAAATCGTCACCTTATAATTGTATGACATAATGCAGAAAAATGCTCTTTTGTTACCGCTTTTGAGATTCTGTTGACATTCAAATTTCTGCGATGATCTCGCGTATCGTCCTGTCAAAGCATTATAATCCTTATAAAATAGCCGTGTTTTTTTTCAGATATCTATAAATAGTGAAGCAGAATTTCGCGCATATCACATGCAACTACCTACTGCCTATAATATCGGCAGTGAAAACTGGCTGCCGATAAAAATTCAACTCCGAATTTTTTTTTCATACATTTTGACATTAATTTCGAACAAATAAATTTCTTTTTCATATATTTTGAATATATAAATCATAGTCACAGCGAATCGTTTTTCTCAGAAATGAAGTATCACGGAGATGGCCGACTTCTACCTCTCTTTCCCCTTAAGATTTTTGACAACTGTTTTTTATAACGCGTTCATAAACTAAATTCACTAATCAGAGAACGGCATTTACGGTATTTCGTGAATAACCGTCAAAAATTCATGAATATCTGTCAAAAAGGCACTCAAATTCGTCGATGGATTAGGGGCAATCAGCTGTGAGGTCAGCTATCTCGGTAATACTTCATTTCTAGTTTTTCTGAATCTTGCTTCACTTCATTATCGATAGCGATGAAAAAAAAAACACGGCTAATGCGGCGCAAAACTAATCATCCTGTCGGAAGAGGTTATATTTTTTTGCAAATGGCGTTGTACGGCAATCATATTTCGCATTTGTGAACTAGACAGCTAGAGTATGCAAACAAACAAGGAATTGAGGACTATATTCCGACGGAAACGTTTAATAATTGTGTCAATTTTATTAACCAATAATCGGTCGGGGTGGTTTTGTTTTGTGATGGACAACAAGATCGCCTGATTTAACCATCCCAGTCATCTTTCTTTGGGGCCACTTAAAGTCGCTCGCTTATGCCAACAAGTCTCAGACAAAGGAGAATAATGGACAGTAATGCGAACAGTTATCGTCGGAAATCTTGCGGAAAGTCATGGAAAATGCGATAAAACGGACGGAAATTGTGTGTCAATACTGGCGACAATCATTTGACTGATGTCATCTTTTCCACTTAACAGAAAAAATAGTGAAGGAGCAAATAAAGATCGATATCATTCAAAATGATTTTTTTTATTCGGTAAAAAATTAAGTAACAAAGAAAAGATTGGATGATTAATTTTGCGCAACCTTGTAGGAAGTAGCAGCCTAAAAAATTAAATAGTAGTAGTAGCAAACGATTTTTTTTTTCAATTAAATTTCAAAATCATATAAAAGTATGGCATTATCGTCTTCCCAGTGACAATAATAATAATATGGGTTGCGCGACAGTCCGAGGCGGACCTGGGCCTAACTTCTCAGCAACCACACGTGTCGTGCGTGCTATTGTTCTTTCACGAGGGGAAGGGACCTACTGGTAAATTCGGGTATGGAAACTGGCACCCTCTCCGTAGGAGTCGACGCACTTACCCACTACGACCATTGACATTTTTATTTTATTTTTTAATATAATTGATAATTTTAAGATCAATTAAAAATGTTCGGTTAATATCCTTGCTTGATAATTTAATGCAGTTTTGCAGAACTCATTCAATATTGGAACATTGTGTTAACCTGCTCCTCTGATAAACAGTCCGTTCCCAAGTCCGTCAGTACCGGCTTTCCAATTTTGAAGAGCCTCCGGTTTGAGCTTCAACTCCATACCACAACTATGGGCCAAATAGTCATGTTCCTAATAGCCCTAAGTGTAGCTATCTCAAGTAGGCATGATTTCTACAACAGCGAGCCAGATTTTTCAATGAAATACAGTAGCGATTTGATTGGTGTTTCTTTCAGATCGTTTAGATGAGCATGGAGCCTCAGTGAGCGACTTTGCAGAGTAGGTTGCACACTTTCCTCCTCTTCTCGCTTCTCCAAAAATCATTAGAGGATAGTCTCAGTCTTTTCGCATGTATACCCAAGAGGCAGTACCCGGTCATTATTCCCACTGCGTTTGCTGATTTTGGATCTTCTTTAGGGAGATCAAGCTATCAGATCTTTTTGGATCGAGACTGGGTCAGATTTGCTTTGTGCTTTGTGCGCTTATTCACAGGTATGTGTTAGCGATTATTCCTCTCCTAAACCGCTTCCTGCTCCGCCTATGTGGGGTTGGTATTGGGTCTAGCAGCAAAAACCTGACATGAAAATATTCGTCATTGTCCCCGCTATCGATGTCTAGAAGAAAGGTCCTGAGTCGGAGGTACCGTTTTCGAGATGTGCTGCCTGTATTCCATTTGCTATTGACTGTTAGTTTACTTTGATTATTGAGTTGTAATTTAAGCGTAGCTAGGGGAGTACTGTGCGAGAAGTGCAGTGCCAAGAGTTTGCCAGCTGCGCAGTTTTCCATAATGTCTCTACGGCCTGGTACTGAAAGAGTCTCTAACCACACTATATACAAATGCGGTGGTAAGCACCCAGATAAAGGGGTCCTGTAGGAGAAATTCAAGATGCGCGACAGTTTATGACTATTTTTGAGTTTCTTGAGAACGATGTTAGGGATTTAATTGCTGCTTGGCAATCCGTGATGCAAATATCGCGGGCGGATATCACGTTTCACCTAAGCCAAGACAGGGCTTCGTTTGGAAAACAAACTGCAGTGATTTACCAAATGGATTGATTTGTTAAGGTTAAGATGTACACCACTTTCTACTCTGTCTACTGTTTTGGATCTATCTGTATGGCGTTACCAATTCGTCGTACAAACTTTTCCTTTACAGTGTTTCAAGGGAAACATATCGTTTCCGATATCGCCGTTTGAGTAACGTCATCAAGATTCAGGTTATTGTGGTTTCTATGAGCACGCACGAACAATAAAAAAATTGTATATTAGAGCTGAAGAAGCTGAACTCTAATAAGCTGTTAAATCCAATTTCTTTCCGTTTTAAGACATCCAACGATTATTTCTAGAGTGATCAAAAGCTTTAAGAACTCCAGAGACTCTGGTGGACTTCATTCAGAGGATAAGTGCATACATCCTTTGCCAAAGGCACGACGCATTTAAATTTCAAGCAAATCCCTGTAATCACTGCAATTCATTCAGACTGAGTGCCGGTGAATTCCTCATCATTCATTACGTTCTTTGCACAAAATACCCAATCGATCCTTACGACCTACACACACGAATGTTGCTTCCGTCTTAATTTCGAATGCAAGCCCACCCCACGAACGCAGACAATGCAAAAGAAACCAAATTTGAAGAGAAACGAAAATGCATTACCAACAATTACCCAAAGTAGGCTAACAACGGCATCCAAAATGAAAGGTTCGCCAGGGAATCGCGTCCCATCCCAAATCAATTCCAAATCACCGCCATGGGACTGCATCGATACAATGTACAATACAATTTGTGTGTCGTGTCCCACATAAACCCGATCCCGTGTCGATGCAGCTTAAAGAGCAATCATTCCCGGCGAGCATCCCGAATGATTATGCAGATTACCGTGCCGCGGAATATCATAAGCCACCACAGCGGTTATTACGAAACCCTCCATGGTGAGCCGATCGAAAGTTGATGAACCACACAGTTCTTGTCCCAGATGGATAGAACATCATCCAATCGCGAGTGCACGCACTGCGGCTCGGGTGCACACGGACATTGTACGTAATTCAAGTGCATGTGGATTCGGATTACACAATTTCTTTTTGCCTAACGAAGCAGCAAATTGAGTTTCTTTGTGTGGAAGCATATCGTTGTGCCCGCATTGACATCTCCTCCGAAGCAGAGGAGCAGCCACCAGCTTCGATTTGCGCTCTTCTTCGTCGTCGTCGTCGTTCATTTCCCTAAGTTCTTCGGCCTTCTTCTGGGCTCGTGTGTGCTCGAGTGCTTGTGCATTTGAATGTTCGTACCGAAGAGACCCGGAGAATGAATGATTTGTTGGCATATCTAATCGACATGATTGCTTCAAGCCGAAAAAGAGACGAACAAGAGAATACCACAACGCGACAACGAAGAAATCAGATTGGGTTACCATTGGGTCCCCCCTCCACCACATGGCCCCAAGAACCCGTCTTCGCGACTGACTGCTTGAGTTGTCACTGCGAAGCGAGTCTGGTCTGCCAGGTAAATGGCACAACAACGTTGCGCGGCTATGGGAGTGTTGCATTAGAGAGTTCCCTAGAACTCCGCGCGCACACACTCCATTGAAGCGTACGTTCTAGTTACAGCCAACCACTCGCACAGAAAAGGGGCAACCAATGGAGGCGTGCCAGTTACCCGATACTCAATACGGAAGTTACACAATTTACTCGGTAAACACAAAGCTCGCAACCGAATCGGTGTAAACAGGTTTACACAGTTCATGTAACAGTGATGTTGAAAAGCAACCCGCGGGGGAGCCGAAATGAAAACAAATTCTGACAGCTCTCATCAGTCAGTCGTCGCTGTCACTGTGTGATACTCCAGGTTATGTCACACGCAAACATTTTTTGTTGTCGTCTTCATCTGAAAATTCCAGCGTAATCGTTGCAATCCGGCGAGTATACGGGACTGGCGACAAGTGCGGTTTGTGAACGCGCACCAAGCCAGCTCGATGGTGGTGACAGGAAATGCAAAGCCCTCGTGCGTCGCGCCGCCGCTGAGGTTTAATTCTGCCAGCACTTAACGTTCCGATTGATTTGTTTTGGCCAATGGATATTGGTATTGGTCGGCCGTTAGTTGTTGTGGTTGGCCAGTGCAATGCTTCCGGCTACTTGTCAATTTATGATGCAGTTCAAATCAAAACGCATGCGTGTGTACGCTTGTGCGCACATAATCGAGATGCAGTAGAGGAAGTGATAATTTTAAGGGCGACTGGCTGGCTCTGGAGGGAGAGGGTTCGAGAACCTTTATGTGGCGTAAGAGCACAGTTGTGCATCTTAATTGGTTTGTGTGTCGGCGCAGCTGTGTGGATTCGATTAAAGTCTGGTGAGTGTGTGCACGTGGAACAAGAAGACGTTGTGATTGTTGGTGTGTCTTTTTGTAATGGTTTTCGTTGCTGCTCTTGAGTTGGAACGGTGTTTGTGTGCGTGTGGTTTATATTCAGCAGATTTTTATGCGTCGGTTTCAAGGTTTACATTTGAGGTTATTTTTCGTGGCATGTTAATTGTCTGCGACGACAATTTCAATCGACTCTCTTGTGTCGACGCGATGAACAGCAAGTGAGGGGAGACATTGTGACCACTAAACGAACATACCCGCGAAGTCATTTCTCACGTTTTCATGTCACAGGCAAGGATGAGCCTAAAAAGTGAAGCAAATTGCCAAAAAATGGAGTAGATTTGCAAAATGTGGAGCAGATAATGAAAAATAGTCTTTTTGGGGAAGAGTATTCATGTCCAGTAAAAAGATTTAGGTCACATATGCGTCGTTTGCCATATTGTAACGAAACTGACGAAAAACTGAGAGAATTTTGTTTTACAAGCCTCTCTTGAGGCGGAGTTTTCAACAGCAAAGCTGTTCGCCATGGATAGACACAGTTGGCAATCACTAGGTGCTAGGGTCTTCCAGCCACGTTATCTACGCCTGCCATTGTCCTGATGGAACACAATTCCTCTCATATTCTCCTAAGCTTCCTTCAGACGATCCAACTATTGAAAATACAGGCCGAAATAAGAGTTTTGCCGTAGGATATCAGCTAATACTAGATGATCCTCCGCCAATCCCACCAAAAAACACAGCAAAACCTTCCTGACCGTCAATCCTGGCCTGTCAACCGTTTGTGCCTATCCAGCCTTGTTCAAATTGTTTCAAACGGTTTATTGTGCAATGTTTAGATCCTGGGCAATGGAAATACTGCCTCCATGGTGGCCAGACTCGACGATTTCCATGATTTTATCGACATTTTCGACAACTGGCCTTTCAGAGCGTGGTACATCTTTGACTTCAAAATTGCCTGAATCGACGGAAATAAAACTGCACATAATTTGCTTTTACAATATCAGGACCAAGAACATTACATATTTACATTTTGTACCGCCTGGCTTGCATTCTCGCAAATGTGGCGTATTTTCTCTTTGCTAGGGTTCATCTTTGACACACGCTCAAACAAAAAAAGAGTCAATCGATCAAACTATCAGTCAAGGTTTTCTTATGTATTTCTAATGGTATTTGTTCCGATGTGATTTCTTTAACATCATCCTGGAGAAGATCGTGCAAGACTCACACGCCAACACTAGAGGCACGATCTTCCAGAAGTCCGTACAACTGTTAGCATACGCGGATGACATTGACGTGATTGGCAGAACACAGCGAGCCGTCAATGAGGAGTTTGCTGGCATTGAGGCGGAAGCGGCTACAATGGGTCTAGCGGTGAATGAGGGAAAAACAAATTATATGCTGTCATCAAGAAAGGACATCGGCTCCGCAGTAAGGTCCTCCGCTGTTTCTATGGGGTCAAGAGGCAATTGAGGAGTAGAGCCATCTCTCGAAGGACCAAGCTGACTTTATACAAGACCTTGATCATCCCAGTTCTGCTGTACGGCGCGGAGGCATGGACAATCTCAAAAGCGGATGAGGAAGTCCTTGGTATTTTCGAGAGACAAGCTCTGCCTGCGGTCTTTGGTCTTGTTTGAGTTGACGGTTTCTGGAGGAGAAGATTCAACCATGAACTGTACGGGCTGTACATCCTAAGATGCTCCAGCCCGAAGAGTCTTCGACTCCGAACCCGTGGGACAACGTAACAGAGGACGCCCGCGTTTAAGGTGGCGCACCCAGGTGAAGAAGGCCCTCAACCAACTTGACATGCGACACTGGAGACAGCTAGCGAGAGACCGTGCTAGCTGGAGAGGTTTGTTGGTTAAGGCCCAAGTCCACCTCGGACTGTAGCGCCAAATAAAGAAGAATAATTTGTTCCGATTGGACTTATACAGCGCGAGATAAAGATTGCTAAAACCATCAGTCAGAAAAATAATGGATTTCCTTTTACAGCACCCAATAAATGAACGTGTACAATAGACCCTAAGCAGTCTTGCAAATCTAACTTAAAACATCTATTTATTTTTTTTAAGGAAAGGAGTTTTTGAAATTTGTAGTTTGAGCAGAAGTTAAAAAGTAGTTAAACGGAGTAGAAATAATAACTACGTAGCAGATCCAAAAAAATTAATGAATGAAGTGGATTTACTATATTTTTTTTTCTAATTTGCGCGTGCTCCAGGGATTGCTAATACCCTTATGTGTCCGGGGTCAAGGCACAGCACAGCCCCCTATACAGAAGGTATAGAGGGAGAAAGGGAGAGGAGGCACCTGTGCACATTGGTCTTAAATATTTGAGGGTTGTAGTCTGTGGGAAATATTAGATTGGGAAGAGCATTCCATATTCGTGCAGTGCGGCTGAAGAACGAGTCTTTGAATTTAAGTGTGCGTCCGAAAGTAGGCTTAAGGGGAATACTGATGGGCATTCCTGGCGAGACGAATATTGCGGGTGAATTCATGGAGAGGACGAATGCAGTTGGCTAGCTCACTTGAGCAACGTTTGTTGAAATAACGATAAAACACGGACAAAGAAGAGACGGTACGTCGTTGTTCGAGCGAATCTAATGAATCTGCGATATTGTTGTCTCCTATAAGTTTTATCGCTCGCTTTTGGATTCTATCAAGTAGGTGCAGTGTGGTCTTGGGGGCACCAGACCAGATATGAGCGATGTACTCAAGCTTGGGGCTGATGTACGCCTTATAAATTAAAGCCAAGTCAGAAGGGGTGAAATATTTCTTGCTTCGATTAAGGAAACCTAAACATTTTGCAGCATTTTTGGCGACCTCAAATATGTGATCGTTCCAACTAAGTGTTGGTGTATTTAATACATTCTCATCCCTAGTTGTAGGCCGTTCCTATATAGTTTGAAGTGCTTTCAAATGCCGTTAGCTGTCAATTTTGAAGTGGCAGGTACAACAGCCGTTTGTTGACAGCAAAGAATAGTATTGAGAACACCAGAAAAGTGTGTGAGAGAGAGAGAGCGAGAGAGAAGGGAGGGAAACACCCAAATGCCCGAAAATTAACAGAAATTCTGGCTGTAGGCTTGTTCGGTTTGAATGAACTAAACTTCACTCTACATTCCCACAGAATCGAAACCGGGAGTTTCGCATGAACTTTTACCGAAACCTCCAAACGCCATTCCCACCAAGTTTGAAGTGGTTTCGCTCTCAATTCTCGAGTCACACACTCTCAATTTTTAAATGGCATCCAGAACAGCTGTCTGCTGACAGGTAATAATAGTGTGAGAAGACCAGTAAATAGAATGAGATAGAGGGAGAACATTCACTATGTAGGCTTGTTCTGTTTGAAAACTTCTCACGGGCTGATGAACTCAAAGGGTTGCAACTAGTTTTCGCCGAAAGCACGAGATTGAAACCACGAAAATTTGACTCGAAAACTAGCGTCACTCAAAAAATTTTTTTCGTATTTCTTTTTTCTTCTTGTTTTTCTGCCGTGAAACTTCTCTATAGTGGACAGCAATGAGAACCATCATGATTGTCTGTTATGTTGAGGTGCACGTTCTGAAGTGGTTGAAATACACGATTAACTTCATACATAGACCATGCCGAATTGTCCGGAAAGAGAGCCGTCCCTAATAGAGGGGTGTCCGTAAAGAGAAGTTTCACTGTACTTGAATCCAATGACAACAACAGGGTGATCGTGAGATTCAAGAAAAAAGCCTCTGTCTCCATCAAGAAGTCTGAAGAGCTGCATCCACTTGCGCACACAAAGTTGTTCGATATCCTTCTCCACTTGTGCCTGCCACCTTAGACGCGCCTTTTGTGTTTGTCTTTTTTTTGCACGGATAAGTGTAAACCTTGCATAGGCACCAATGGTCCAACGCCTATTAGTACTCGCGGGACTACCGGATTAGAGCTTTTTTTTCGTAACGTGTTGTTTAGCGAATTCGCGTTCTGCTGCCTTTCTTAATTCCTTAGATCGCACATGATTCGTACTGCTGCATCGATCGCAGCAGCTCAAAGATCTTTCGAATTTAACTTATATCGAACAATATTTTCTGAAGTTGGCTGTTCACCAAATGCTTCACGGTCCTTTTCATAGCGAGCACGAAGAAAACGTGTTCCATCTACTCTACCTCTTTTACGGATCGTGGAAAGGACGGACAGGAGTCAAGAACCTTGTAAGATAAGAATTCAGTTCGCCTTGTTTTCGATTTACCCAATTTTTAATGCTTGAGATTAGTTGGTACGTCCATCTCCCTGTTTGGTACTGTAGAGCCAAATTGAAACACGTCCTTACTACTTGGAGTTTTCCATAACAGAGAGAGAGGAGAGGGAGAGAGAGAAAGAGAGAGAGAGAGAGAGAGAGAGAGAGAGGGAGAGAGAGATAGAGAGAGAGAGAGTTTAGGGACATTGTTGTTGCCACAATTCCATACAGCGGCTTCTTTCGAATTTCTTCGCTTGATTTACCCACGGCCCGACTTGCACACAAAAAGTCGTAATCTCGGCTAACTCTTAAAGCTAGGATATCAGTCGGTACCGTAGAAGATAGCACCAATTTCACGTCTTGGGATTTTTTTCTTTTTATTCGCGTCTTCAGAGCAGATTTGAGGCTCGTACAGCTTTATGGAGGCAAGCATTAATCTTTTACCTTGCTTCGACACGAGTCTTGAAAGAGTGCCTATCGTTTTCGACGATTTATCGCATCTCTCGTATCTAAGCCGAGCATCAATCATCCCTCCCAAGTATTTTATAAATGGGATGGAAATAATGTTGTGCTCGCCGACTTTGAGTTGAAGATTAAAACGGACGGGGCCTTGGTGTCCATGTCCTTTATATGGCCCAGCCACTTTAGGTGTTTGTCTGTAGACTCTTGGCAAGACTCATATCGCTGTTCTTGTCCTGCATTCGCCATCAGGATCGCACGTAGAACTCTTCTCCAGGCCAAGCACTTCTCTATCCCCAATTGTTCGTGTCTGCCTGTCCGTACAACAAGGTTGTGATGATCAATGTCTTGTCAGCCCCATTACTGAATTGCCTCTTGAGTCCAAGGAAATGTTTGTGGTCACTTGGAATGTTAAATCCGGATTAAAATAAATCCACTTTCCACTAAAGTCGCATTTCTTCATCAAGTTCATTCGATAAATGCATTAACGGATATAGTCTTCCACTCATTAAGCATCTGCTTAATCTGCCTTCGCTGAAGCAGCACTCGAGGCACCTCGAGTCTTCCAGACTACGGCCAACATTTTGCAGTAATTTCATTTCATTTCATTTCATTTTTGAGGTTTCCATGCGAACCATGACGAACGTGACTCACGCTGCTACACAAAGGGGTGTTGGGTGTGTTCGCACACCACCCAGTGAAAATATTAATTCTCAACTTGTACACGGAACGTACATAGAAGTGCAAGTACCCACGTACAAATATGCTATCAATTACCTTTGGGGGTTATTTTTAATTCAAAAAAAGACACCCCGGATGTGAATTTGTACACTTTGATATTTTCAATCGATTTGTCAAGAGTATTAATATGTTGAGCATAACGATGGCAGTTATTTTCATTTCTGACATATGCCCGCAAATGTCATGGTCTCACAGTTATTCATGCAAAGTGAGGTTATATAAAGAAAAATTCAAATTGATGGTGTTGGCTTTGCTTTTGGGGGTTGATGCAGATTTGTGGCATTTATGCTGTTATCCTTTCTAGTCACGCAAGCTTTGAATTACTTTCGTAGACTATTGCGTCATTCTGAGTTCAAAATTATTCATCGAATAGAGCGGTGATTTAATCAAAGAAAAGAGTACAATGAGCGTTCAGTGTGGGAAGGGGTATACAAATATGTAGCTTTGTTCGAAAAAAAAGAACACATATTTTAAGCATTGCTCGACGCGTGGAGCTTCAAGGTCACCATCAAGTTCTAAATGCGACATTAACATTTATTAACTGAAAACGAATACAGTATTCAAAGCAGAAGAAGCGGCGATAGAGTCATGCAATGAATGATTCTTTGTGTGTTGTTCAACTAACAAATAACACACGCACTAGTGTGAGCTATGGAATTCAGTTTCTTTGAGAAAAAGTAGGTGAATAGGTCCATCGTTCTTCATTTTATTTGTGGCAAAGAGTTTACTCGTAGAATCCACAAGCAAATACGCGAAAGTGTTCCGGACTTGGAAGACAACTGTTTGAAATGTAACGAAACGATCCTTCAGCTATGAACGTCCGTCTGTCCTTTTAAGAGTGTTCACATTTACGATGTGGTCTGTGAAGGAACTTGCTTGACAAAGCGTAAGTCTCTGGTGATAACGAGTCGACATTGATGGAAAAATAGTTTTCAAAGTGCCACCACTGCTAGCAGAAGTGTCATTTTAGGGACCAAGGTGTCACAGTATGTGCCAAAAAATATAGTCCCGTGGCGTCGGGTGACTTTTTTAAAAAAAATCAGATGCGAGCACTAGATGCGCGACCTCCCGTATGTCTGTCGCATATTTCGAAGACATTGTCATCACATCATCGGAAGACGACTATGGGCTTCGGAAGGAACAAATTAAGGCCTATACCACAAAATTCTGCACCAGCGACCAGGACCAGAGATGGCGAAAGTACACGTTGAGTTTCACTTTAGGTAAAAATTAAGTTAATGAATTATTGGAGAATCCCTCCCGTTCGGTAAAGTACGAACCGATGGTCGTCTCAAGCTAGATGACGCGTTAGCATTAATCTCAAACCAACCCATGATTCGGGTTTAATGAAAAACCTCCACGAAGTTCCCACAAGGAGGAGATCGCATTGTCAGGCTGAGACCGGCTGTTAGTCTCAGGGGTTCTTGACCTACCGAAGTGCTAGAATTCAGCATCTGACAAAGCTTCGGACTCAAGTTAAGAAAAAATGCGACTTTACTTAAATAAGTCTCATTAGTCGACTTACTTAACTCAGACGTGTATTAACCACCGGCTTAAACTCTAGAGAACACTTCTCTAATTTCTTGGATTCGATGAAGTTAAGGAAAAATACAAGTTCATTCATCAAAACTTAACCAGGGTTCAACTCTTTCGGAGGGTAATTGTTACCGATACTAGGCTCTAAAGCAAGCTGGTATACTTCGAGACATGAAAAGGAGGTAATCACAATTATGTACCAACTAGGAGAAGCTTAAAACAGTCTTTTAAAATCACCACGCGCATTTGGTCCGCCCAACACATAAGAACTATCGACAAACTTCATCCCACTAGCAGCGTTGGAAATAGCACTGTCATGGGCCGTCATGAGCGGAATTTATCAACTTGTAGCGCTGAAGAGAAGCAGGGGCCTTAGTCATAGATTCAATAGGGAATTGTGAGGTCTTTTACGAGTTTAGAGAATCTGCCGATTTGCAAACGCTGAAGTTTGAGACGGTTTTTCTTGACAGGTACACTCAATAAACCAGAAATGAACTATTCCAGAGATGCCCGACTTCTACCTCCCTTGCCCCTCAAAATTTTTGACAACTGTTTTTTATAACGTGTTCTTAAGCCAAATTGACCAATCAGAGGACGGCATTTACGTTATTTCGTGAATAACCATCAAAAATTCATGAATATCTGTCAAAAAGGCACTCAAATTCGCCGACGGATTAGAAGGTAAACAGCTGTGAAGTCGACTATCTCTGTAATACTTCATTTCTGTTATAAACATTATCAGTGACCCCAGAGAGAGAAAAAGTCGTACATTTTGAAAGCTGTTCGTGTCGGAAAAGCTCGACATCCAGCATCGCACATATCCACTACGCCACGGTAGCCATCTCGTATTGCTTCTCATTTCACTAACGGACAGCGTTTACACGTTAAAGAGTTACAGTAGTGCCCGCTTATAACGAACGAAGGGACTGCCCAAATTAGTTCGTTATAAGTTATAAGCTAAAAAAATATCAAATTTGACAAACTAACAAACGAAAATACGAAAAACATTATTTCAGTTTCGATGCAAGCAAAATGTTATTCGAGGCAGGACAGACAAAAATTGTATTCAAGAACAACGTTTTGTTCTTGGAGAATGTTCGAATGTACTTAAGTATAGCTGTACAGTTCTCGGGGAAGCTCCGAGAACTTAAATGTAAATATAAATGACAATAAGTAAAGTGATACGGTATTGGTTCGTTATAACTGAACATTTACTTCATTTAGCGTTAAGTGGGATCGCTTTAAGCGGTCACTACGGCATTTGAAAAACTTTCCTGGTAAACATTGTGAAAATACCTGAATCAGACATCTGATGTAACAAAAGATTCGTAGAAAAAAACAATATGTTAGGGGATGGCAAGAAAACCCTGAATAATTATTGTCTCACTACGATATCGGACCACCGAGATATTTTGGAGGAACTTGTCAGGCTACCAACAACCGTGCCACTTGCCGCTCAAAAAAACCGTAAAACCTGTAGAAATACCTTGCTAGATATATGTCAATCAGCTTAGTGATGGGATTTTGAGAATTGATATATTTTAATAATCGAATGATCACTCGAGATGGGCGCATTCGAATGATTATTCGAGTGATAATCGATTAGTACAAAATTTCGATTCTCAAAATCTTTCGAATGACAACTAACTAATTACTGACTACTAACACAAATTAACTCAATAAATGTCTCACTTCAGCGCGAGTTCAAGCAACCAAATATACTTCTCGTCGTATTTATCAAATAAACAGGAACCTAACCATAATGAAAGAAAAACGCAAAGATTACTAACTCAAGCATTTGGCTACCCCTCGGTTAAAAAAAATCGAATTCATTCGAATGATTTTTATGAGAGATTGTTATCAAGTGCACTTGTGTAAGTTTACTAATTTAAGTACTAAAAAGTATACTAATTTGTTAGTAATCGTTCAAATGAGTTAGTAGTAATTTTTCACAATCGAGATGTTGTATTAATCAATTATCATTCGAATGCGCGCATCACTAGGTCAGGTATTAAGGAACGTGCAACCAAACTCGTGAATACTAGCTAGACGAGCAGCAGACACCGTGTGCAATTCTTCTCCTTCTTTATTTGGTGCTACAGTCCGGGGTAGACCTGGGCCTCAACCAACAAGCCTCTCCAGCTAGCACTTCACCGTGTGCAATTATTCAATTTAATTATCCAGCCCAAGTTAGATCCCAAGTCATTTATAGCACTCATATCCCTTCACAGATGTGAATTCAGTAAAATAATGGGCATCTTGATTGGTCACTGTCTAATCGGCGAACAAGCAATGATTTCTCCGGACGCAGTCGTAACCAGCAGCTTATTGAAAGCGTCCCTATAACGATGTCTGTAAATGTTGCCGAGATGAAGAAGAAGAAACCATTTCACACCTTTTAAGTCACAAATAACTGCAATGCCATCTCATCTCGCAGACTTAGTCACTTGGACGCCCCATATTTCCACGACCTGACAGAACTAAGTGAGATTAGCATCAGTCAGCTCCATCGCTTTGTCAAAAGCTCCAGATGGTTCGCGGATTAGGATCCACTAGATCCTTGTGGAAGGACAACGGGCATATCTTTGGCCTAAGGCTTTTAGGTAGTCAGCCACCCAAACCTTGTTCAATCTTGTTTCCTGAGTAAAAATAACAAAATTGACTATTTTTCCATCAATCCGTGTGGCAGCACAATGGACCTTACTCGGTTTATATCCCTTCTCAAGCCTGTTTCACATACTTCTATTTTCGGATCAGGTAACCTCGAGACTACTTTAAACTATTCCTCTGAACGATATCACGTTGAGTCAACTTCTCTAACCTCACATTATTCCTGGGCAGGGTAAGAGACCTCACCTGTCACAAGCATTCACGTAAGGGTCATGCCAGCCAAACCAACTAGTTAACGTCCACTTCATCCGAATCAATCATAAAACCAACTCTCGCCTTGTTTCCCAAGAAAACACCGACTACCCTAACTGGCATTCAGCTACCAGTCAATGGCTACCTTCTGTTGTTTCACCAGCTTCACAGAACCCAATTAATCCAATTCCGAAATAAACCTGCAACCCCTTCTCTCCGGCCAACTGTTGCTCATCACACGTTTCGTTGCCCCGTGTAATAAGCATTTGACATCACTCAAACCCTCCACACTCGACTCAACGGACCGTGTCCTGTGTGTGTCATCCAACCGCTCGGCTATTCCAATTAGTGCGTCCTGGGCGCTAATACATTCGTTCCCATTTAATTCTTCTTCCACCTTTTTCCGGTTCACCGTCTGTCCGTCTTTGTTGCACCGTCAACGCTAAACGACGACGCCCAGTTTCACTTCAGTGAACAGTCCGTTGGCGTTGCGGTCAAGTGGACTCGCACACAAGCAGACTCGTCTCCACGTCCACTGTCCAACTGGAATTGTGTAATTAGTCTTGATGTCTTGCAATCAAGGATGCCCTCTCATCCAGTCATCGGATGAGAGGACCTGCCGCGGGCGCAACAATCGATGAACTAGACCGCATCCTCGCACCACACGTTGAGAATATCTCATTTTGTCAACAACAAACATTCATCAAAATTAATCACCACCGCGGCGAGCGGATGGAGTGTCTCGTGTAACCCCCAGGGTGGCTATCTATTTCGTGCTGATTTTCAGCCAAGAAATAATAACCCCCATTCAATGCGTCTCGGGAACGCCATTCACAGTCGATTTGAATTCAATCGGGAAAAAACAACGAATTTCTTTCAAACACTTGTCGCGTTTTTTTCTCCGAGGAATGCCTGAATTGAGCGACGCAAAATGGAAGCAGTAATTATTTCGGTTGCCATGTGCGCAGATATTGCTCGCTATCTGTCTGGCAATTTTGCTTTCATCTGCCGGGCTTGCGGTGAGCGCTGAAATTACACGGTTATCGCTTTTCCGGTGACAATAATTAGGTTTTGCGTTGTGTCGCGGCTTACAAGAGTTTGTCATTCGAGTACAAAGCAACGCCTGTAAGGGGAGATGCAATTAAGTTATTATTGGATTGCGTGTGGAACACTGCTTTTTTACAAATTGTTGACTTGTTGTTCAAAGGATCTGAGGGAGGTAAGCACGCAATTCCACTGACTCTGAAAGTGGGACAGTTCTCAGGAGTTAAGATTTCCAGAGAAGGTTTGCGTTCAATTTGTTTTTAATCATCTTAGAACTGCCATCTCACAGGCACTAGGAGAACTAAACGTAGAAGCAGGACTAAACCAGATGAGGTAAACCTCAAGGAGGAGGACTATCCCATCTTCTTTGGAATCTGACAGCTAATAAACTGCTTCTACTGCTGGAACAGCTAATAAACTGCTGCTAACCCGCCGTTGCAGAACGATTGCGGACGAAGCATGTTTTCATAGCCTACTGAGGAAATATCCCCAAGTCTTGAGAGATCTGTGCAACATGGTCCCACTCAAATCTGGGTGTCAAAATGACACCAGTACTCCGTTCCAGTAGACTAAACTGTCTTATGTCCAGGGCCTGTGAAAGGGTTTCGCCTAAAAGTAGGCAAGGCGTTGTGGTCAATTAGTCATGAGGGATGGATAAAAGAGGATATGAGTAGACTCCTTGTCGAGAACAAATGGGCATGCAAAATGATAAGAGTGAGCGAGAAGAATACGGAGGGCAGCAGGGAACCCCATATCAGGTCTTTGAAACTCACCTTCATGTGCCGCGACAGGCGTAAGCAAAGCCAAAAAAAAGAAAATATTAGCTGCGTTTTTTTGCAAGCGTGTGTTCGCTTAATTTTGAAGTGCACAAAAAAACGATCATCGGCGCTTAATGATTCATCATAAAATCTTGGCAGCACCGACGACATTTATGACATGTTCTAAGCAGTCGGGGGTGTAGTAGTGGAAGGTGATGGTTGATCTTTGATGGTCACAATCTTCGTTTTGTGATCTCTCTAAAAGCAAAAACACTTAATAATTATAAAATAAAAACAATGTTCATCAAATGAAAAGAATCGATTACGAAACCTAAGCGGAACGTATAGCAGAGACACTCTGGGTATACCAAAAATTCCATACTTATGGATGCCAAAAGAATTAAAAATTATCTAATACTTCAACCACACCTGCAAATGTAAACCACATACAGCAACCTAAACAGTGAATGAATAAATTTAGGAATGAACACACAGAAAATTATGTTCGGAAGCATTGAATTATTTTATCATAACATTGTACGAAGAAAGCGCTCCGAGGCACTGAAGAAGCTACTGCTGAGCCCTGGTCCTCTCAAAATGCTCTTGAACCTTACCACTTAGACATCTTTGGTCAGCAAACCAATTGCGCAGTTCGTCTAAAGGCGTGTTCTCAGTGAGGTGATTCCACCTATGGACACCAACGGAAGGAATGGCGATTAGCGAGGCCCTGTCTTGGCTTTGGTGGAATGTGACATCCCACCGTGATATCTGCTTCTTTACGGATAGCCAAGCAGCATTCAAATCTCTGGCAGTGATCCACTACTACGCATCTTTTAACGAGATATCCGTTAAAAATCAATATTCGCCTGTACTGGGTTCCAGGCCATAGGGATTTCCCGGGGAACTGCAAAGCTGTGCTGGGTTCCGGGCCATAGGGATTTCCCGGGGAACTGCAAAGCTGTGCTGGGTTCCGGGCCATAGGGACTTCCCGGGGAATTGCAAAGCTGAATTGATGAACTCGCTAAATGCGCCACTAGCCCGCCAGTTGATGGAGTCTCTCGTAACGTAGGTGCCCCTATAGCAGCCTTCATGTTAGCTAAATAACAAAAAATCAATTCCAGATGTTTGACAAAACAAACCTGGCCTCAAATGGGTCCAAAAGGACCAAGCCGCCTGATCTTAAGAGTGTGTACTGAAGTGGGCGTTATTACCCGACACTGTCTATTGCAAAAATACTACCCCTATTCTCAAACGACTTCTGTGGAAACAGCATCAAACCAATGATGAGGAGGAAAGCTTCCAGCACATTATCTGCAATTGTCTCTGCACTTGCCACAACTAGGAAACCACTATAGGCTCCTACTTATATGATAGTCTCGCCCTAATAGAATTTGCTGACAAAATCGGCTGGCTGTCATAATTACGTGGCGGTACAGTGAGTCTATTATGGCCTAAATGCATTAATGTCACTACCTATCTAAAACTGACTTGCTTCTCTAGATTTAATGTGATCTCTTCTCTTTTCTTTTCAGGTAAGCCTAACGTGTTTGCTTTTGTTCACAATAATGGTCTCAACTAGAAAAAATGTAAGTTGTTGCTTATCCAGAGAGGCAGCCACCATGATGATTACCAAGGATTTGGTTGTCTGAGTATCAAGGATGTGCCCGACTCAACAGTCTATCTACGTTATACAGTGGCCTCCCTCTAACTCGAAATAATTTTGCTATCCCGTAGAGGAAAGCGAGTGTATTTCAATTGGTGATCAAATATCTGAAAGATATATCTTGTAGATATCTCACCACTCGTCTCCACACGATTGTCTGCAAAAGTAGTTGCCGATTGAACAGCTGTATCAACTATTTTGTCCCCCTTTTGAATTGCAAATGTAAATACAGTCATTCATAAAAGTAAGTACACAGCATAAAAATGTCTGCGTTTTCAACAAAAAATAATCTCAAAAGGAAGCCCAAAGAAAGAAATCTTAAATGCAGTTTTCTAAAGCAATTAGTTTATAAAAATATGAGTATATCTCAAAAACTATGGACAAGGCGGGTCATAAATCCAAAACGTAACGAAATTTGGATCACCACTAAATGGCCGTCCTGAGCTTTAATTGCAAACGCTTTAGGCGCATGTTACTTGTCGTCACTCCGCTCTTCACCATTCAAAATAAACCCCCTTTACATCCGTCAGGGTTTTTTTTAAAGGAAACTTCATTAAAGAAACTATTTTTAAAATATTCAAATACTTACTTATTGGTGACTCTTGGCAGGCGGCAGCGACTGGCGGTGACAAAGAACAAAAGGAGAATTAAAGCTCGAAGCAAATTCAGAGAGCGCGCTGTCTGTTTGACAGGTCGTCTTAAATGTCAGTGAAATTCGTTATATTCGCTTTCGCCTTCCAAGAGCCACCAATATCACAATGTTTACACGTCTCGATTGTCGAAATTACTCTTTCGATAATTCCAATACCCAAGCACATACATTTTGTGATTAGTGGACCCTAAATTGACCACGTTAGATGCTACCTAAAAATCCATATAAGGGCAGATTTGCTTGCGTGAATTACAAGTACAGTGGATGTCATTAGTATTCGGTTTTTTACTCATTTGTGTGAAAAATTGCAGTTACAGGTTGAAACCAAATGGTTTTTAACCCCATCTTTTCCTCCTCGGTAAATTCCTTAATTTTCTTCGAGATTAACAATTTTTTGACTAAAAAACTCTTACCATTACCACAAGATATTGAATTAACACTAAAAACTATAAAAAAGTACCTTCATTAACATTTGGTTTTTTAACTATTTTATTTAATTTAGCTAATAAAAATTAAAATAATCACAAAAAAAGAAAATTATTAATATTTTGTAGCGTATCCTTTATTCTTCGGATAATCGCTTTGGCATGTTTGCTATAATTTTTTTTTATATAATCCGGACTTATTTTAGTCCATTCTTTTCGCAACCTAACCTTCAGAGCGTTTACGGAGGAAACAGGGTTCTCCAGCACTCGCCGATCCAATTCGGCCCAGAAATTTTCGATGGGGCTGAGGTCAGGTGATTGAGCAGGAGTTGCTATAACTTTGGGACAGTTATATAGCAGCCATTCGCGGACAATATGGGCTTTGTGTATAGGATCATTATCCTGATAAAATTTGAAAGACCTGGAAATTCCCATTTTTTCAGCGCATTCATTCAAATTTTCTCTCAGAATCATCAATTAATGCTTCTTATTCTTGATCCCGTCTATAAAGACCAAATTGCCCACGCCTTTAGCCGATTACCCCCACACCGTAATATGACCTCCCACATGCTTCAAATGATTGCTTTTAAGCTCTTCATTCTTCTTGCGCCACACCATAACGCTTCCATCAGACCCGAAAAGGTTGAACTTGCTCTCATCGGCGAAAATTCCATCTTCCCACCATACTGGATCTTTTTCTTTGTAATCTTTAGCAAATGTTTGGCGAATATTACGGTTGCGCAAGTTGGTAAAGGGCTTTTTCCTACCTGCTCGACCGGTGAACCCTTCTGATCTGATAGTTCTGCGAACCGTAGACTCAGAAACACGCTTTCCGCATTGAAGCAATAGCTTATCTTAGGTGCACTAAGACGGCTGTTATCTTTAATTTTTTTTATTATTATGCGTTCTTCGCGCTGGGTTAATTGCTTGGGCTACCCTTTTTGTTTCTTGAATTTGATACGTCCTTCGTTCCTGAAGCGTCTTATGATGTCACCGACTTTATTAGCCTTCATTTCCAAATTTTCCGCAATTTTATTGTAAGTTTCACCTTTTAAATGGTGGCTAACACCAACTCGCGTTTTTCCAGTGTTCTTTCCTTTGCGGCCCGTCTTATTATTTATTTGTGGACGATTTTACACAGGCTATTACCAAATAATGTTGTAGGAATGATAATTTCAAGCAGACATACAAATCTGAGCTCTGACCCTATGGGTTCCTAGATTTAAACCGTAAAGAGAAATGCAAGTTAAAAAAACGAATATTAATGAATGTACTTTTTTCATAGTTTTTAGTGTAAATTCAATATCTTGTGGTAATGGTAAAAGTTTTTTACTTAAATAATTGCTAATCTCGAAGAAAATGAAGGAACTTACCGAGGAGGAGAAGATTGGTTTAAAAACCATTTGGTTTCAACCTGTAACAGCAATTTTTCACACATTCGAGTAAAAAACCGAATATTAATGACACCCACTGTATATTTTTACTTAGTTTAGGGATGTGCATTTTGCTTGATTTTTGTTTCATGACTCGCTGTGCCTATACTTTTTACGATATGTTGATATATATATATATTTTTTGCTTTATGTACGTTACTAATTACCTTATAAAAATGCATTTAAGATTCTTTCTTGGAGTCACACAACAACTTTAAGCTGTGGACTCACTTTTGTGATTGACTGTGTGTACATTGAAAAGCCATACTTTAAGACAGAAATGAAGTATTATAGAGATTCACAGCTGATTGCCCCCTAGTCCATCGACGAATTTGAGTATTTTTTTGACAGATATTCATGAATTTTTGACGGTTATTCACGAAATAATGTAAATCCCGTCCTCTGATTGGTCAATTTGGTTTAAGAAAACGTTATAAAAAACAGTTGTCAAAAATCTTAAGGGGAAAGAGAGGTAGAAGTCGGGCATCTCTGTGATACTTCATTTCTGCCTTAAGACCTGCAAACGTCTGTCTGAAAACAAGTCCCACTCCGGTTTATCAAATAAAAGTCGACAGCAAATGGGCGTGTAGTTATCATAAAGAGCGGGAAAATGTAAAAATACGACCCATGCACCTGTGACTATTTGGATTTCTAAACTATGTCACAGTGAATGGGTCACAATAAAGTTGGCTGACTAATGAGTAATCAGACATTTTGTTTTAGGCCCGCTTTGTAATTTAGTCGACAAGTATTGTGTCAGATTAACGACTTGTCTCGTGCATAAGAGAAGTGAAATTAGCTGCTTCTTGGGTAACTCTGGGCCTCTCTCAACTGAACTGTTTGAATTGAATTGAGTGCTCCCTGGACTAGACCTACCTCTAGAGGTTTGATAATCTCTCTAGAAAGGACATTCCCTAAGAATCTGTTCCTGCTACAGCGATTATGTTCGTTATCTGATATCTGATTGATGTCAGACTCGACTGATCTGCTTGCGCCTAGTTTTTGGTCAGCTGATAAACGACAGGACCTCAAAATGGAGCAGATTCTTATCGGAATGGAAAGAGAACTTAAGTTACGTAGACAGGTAGGTGGCTGAGTACTCTGATGTGTCTTAATAGTTAATAAGGGATGCTGTACGACCATGAGGCCACCCATATACATGATTCCTACAAAGGATACGTTTCACAGGACCTGCCCCATTTTGTTTGTTAGGGCTGGGGATTCGCAGAGCAGAGTTTGGGAAGATTCCATTTCTTCCCCGTCAGATGCGAAGCATGTGTACTTATGGCACAGTGCCCGGTAAATGCTCATGTTAGCATGCGAACTTCCATGCGATGATTTCTTCTTTATCAATGTCGACCATAAAACCCTTGCTGTTGAATAAATGTCCACACTAAGCCATCGACTTCTGTTTATGTCCACACCTTCGCCTTCCTTATTGAACTTGGCAAAGTGTACGCATAAGGCTTAACATCTTTTCTGGATTCACTTGGGCATCGCTTATGGAAAGACATCGGATCAAGTCCAACCACCTCATCCTCAAGCGACATCTGGCGCTACAGTTCAGGGTAGGTCTGGACTCCTCAATCAACAAGCCTCTCCAACTAGCGTCTCTAGTTTCGCACGCCAAGTTTATGTCCTTCTCCACCTGGATGCGGCAACTTGGACGGGGGAGTCCTCTTTTGCGTTGTCCCACAGATTCGGAGTCGTAACATAACCAACATCTATCCGCATTCAAATCCAAATTGATAGACACTAACAATCTGTTTCTGTTCAGCGTCGAAAACAACACCTTCGTTTTAAGTGTCATTTTAATAGTAGATCTCATCACTGGCTGCAAACTCCCTGCAATCCAACTCAGACATTTAATACGATTCGCTTAAGAATTAGCTTAAGATTTATGTACACCTACCAGTTTGACAGTTTCGTTATCGAATGCACTGCATCTGCACAAACGCTGTCCCACGACCGCAGGCATTGCTGGACTTTTTCACATAAAATGTGCTGGCATCTTAGATAAATGCCGGTTCTTGCTGCTGGCGGTAGGAGATGCAGCAGAAAAGAATTTGGAAAATACATTAACTTTGACGATCGCATTAGTTTTCTTCTCGCACTCACGGCAACTTATGTACATTTGAAGTTCAGTGGAGATGAAGCTGCTTGGAGGTTGTAGGGTGGTTCACTTGTCATGTTTACTTGAAGGAACCACAAGCTCACGGAATTGAATGACGTGAAATCAAACTTTGCACGCAGTCAGTAGTGTCAGTCACTTATTGTAGGTGAGTGGCAACAGGTAGATGGGGCTGTAGAATAGCTCACTGAGGTGAGTGTGGAGCATATGTGATGTCAATTACAGAATAAAGTGAAGGATGAGGATCTTAGTTGACGGCCGAATGGGGTGCGATGGTAAAACGAGCATGCTTTTACCAGAAATGAAGTATTACCGAGATGCCCGACTTCTACCTCCTTTGCCCCTAAATATATTTGACAACTGTTGTGTACATCGTTTTCTCAAGCCAAATTGACCAATAAGAGGACGGCATTCACGTTCTTTCGTGAATAACCGTCAAAAACTCATGAATATCTGTCAAAAGGCACTCATTCATCGTTCGTCGACGGACTAGAGACCAATTCGCTGTGAAGTCGGCCATCTCGGCAATACTTCATTTCTGCTTTTACAGTCGAATCTCCGCAAGTTTGTCGATAACTTCAATTCCTTCTTTTTTCCTGAACGAAGTTTCCAAAAATTCTTCTTATTCTTCTGATGGCGCTACATTTCGGGGTGGACTTGGGCCTCAACCAGTAAGCCTCTCCAGCCGGGATCTTTAGCCAGCTGTCTCCAACTACGCACACCTAGTCGATTGAGGTCCGTCTCCACCTGGATGCGCTATCGGTTCCGTGTACGTCCTCTATTGCGTTATCCCACTGGTCGGGAGTCGAAGGCTCTTCGCGCTGAAGCAGTGTTGTTGGGCTCTACATGGCCCAGCCATCTTAGGCGTTGAATCCGTAGACGCTTGGCTAGGCTCATGCCGCTGTGCAGCCCGTACAGTTCGTGGTTGAATCCAATCACCCCATCAACGCAAACAGGACCAAAGATTGAACGCAGACCTTTTCTCTCGAAAAGATCAAGTGCTTCTTCATCCGCTTTTGAGATTGTCCATGCCTCCGCACCATAGAGCAGGAAAGGGGTGATCAATGTTAGCTTGGTCCTTCGAGGGAGGACTCTACTACTCAATTGCCTCTTGAGCCCAAAGTTACAGTGATTGGCAAGAGTAATTCTGCGTTTAATCTCGGTACTGGTGTTGTTCGTACTGTTCACTTGCGAAGACAGTCCTTCACTACCTCAAAGTTATAGCTGCCCATTGTGACGCTCTGTCCAAGACGTCGATATTGTGCGTCCTTTCTCGATGACAGCATATATTTCGTTTTCCCCTCGTTCACCGCTAAACCCATTTTGGCCGCCTCCGCTTCAATACCAGCCAACGCTTCATTGACGTCTCGCTGTGTTCTGCCAATCACGTCAATGTCATCCGCGTATGCTAGCAGTTGTACAGACTTCTGGAAGATCGTGCCTTTAGTGTTGGCGTGTGAGTCTTGCACGATCTTCTCCAGGATGATGTTAAAGAAATCACATGACAGCGCGTCGCCTTGTCTAGAACCTTTTTTGACATTGAAGGTCTTGGTGAGTTCGTTACCGACCGTGATGCAGCAGCGAGAATTCTCCATCGTCGTCCTGCACTACCAGACGAGCTTGGCAGGAATGTTAAAACTAGACATGGCGTTGTATAGCTCGTCCCTATGCAGGCTGTTATATGCGGCCTTGAAATCGACAAAAAGGTGGTGGGTATCGATTTGGGTCTTTTCCAGGATCTGCCGTAGTGTGAAAATCTGGTCGATGGTGGACTTCCCTGGCCTGGAGCCACACTGATATGGATCTATCAGGTTATTTATAAACGGCTTCAGGCGAGTGCACAAAACGGCAGAGAAGATCGTGTAAGCGATGGTCAGGAGACTTATCCCTCTATAGTTGGTGCAGTCAAAGGGGTCTCCTTTCTTGTGGATCAGGCAAAAGATACTGAGATTCCACTCATCGGGCATGCTCTCCTCCGATCATATCTTACAGATGAGCTGGTGCATGCGCCCAACCAGATCATCTCCAGCTGCCTTAAAGATTTCAGCGGACAGTCCGTCCGCACCGGCAGCTTTGTTAGACTTCAATCTTGATCCTCGTCTAAGTCGGGGGGACGGAATTCTCGTCGATCATCGTCCATATTGAGTGGAACATTCTGCCTGACGGCGGTATTGGTTGTATTCATCGCCGTTTAGCAGTCTGCAGAAATGGTTCTTCCAAATTCTCAGTATCGACTGCGACTCTGCTACTAGTTGTCCATTCTCGTCCCGGCAGGCTTCTGTCCGAACCTTATATCCACTGGAAAACTTTCGGACATCGTTCCTGCACCTCTCCATCTCCTCGATCGAGCGCTTCTCGTGCTCTTTCTTCTTTTTCCTGAGAAGCCGGGTCTCGTCCCTTTGTCTCTGTTTGTAGAGCTCACGAACAACTCTCGTTGTTCGTTGCAGCGTTGGTTTTGTAGGCTTCTAGCTTCGCTGCATGTGCCAGCCTACACTCGTTGTCAAACTATGGGTTTTTTCTAGGTGGTGCCGTAAGACCCAGCACTTCAGTGGCAGCATCTTTGATGGCTTCTTGACAACGCCTCCAATCTTCTTCGATTGTTTGCGCAAGTGGCGACGAACTTGGAGAGAGATTCCGGGAGACTCGACCAGCAAAGATCCTAGCAGTCCGTTGCGTTTGGAAATGCTGGATGAGTGCCTGACGTCGATCGCAACATGATCAATCTGGTTGACGGTTGATTGATCAGGGGACCGCCTAGTCCCTTTATGGATGTTGAGGTATGGGAACCGCGTGCTAGCTACATAGAGATTACGTCCCGTGACAAAGAATATTACTTCGACACACTCCAAAATGACCTGAAGCTGACCAGAAGCGCAGCAAGTTTGGGGCTTATTAATTTCCAAAACACACAAAAGCTGCAATACAAGTTGTACCAAGATAATGACCCAAAGCATAAGTCACTCTTGTGCAGGACTTGGTTGGTTTACAATTGTAGCAAAGTGCTCGACACACCTGCGCAAAGCCCCGATATGAACCGAATCGAAAATTTGTGGGTATTTTTAAAAAAGAAGGTGGCAAAACGAGCTGCTACTTCAAAAAACGCACTAATTAGAGCAATTCAAGAAGAGTTGAAAAAGATACCGGAATACTACGATATGGAACACCTAATTGGATCTATGACATGACGTGTACAAGTCGTTATTCATGCCAACGGTGGCCACACCAAATATGAAGACAATTTTTATATATTTCTTCGTTTTTTTTCCTTCAATAGCATATGTTTGCATTTTGAAAAACAGTTAATTGACATACTGTACCCGCTACAATGCGCAGTTCGGTTCAAGGACTGTGCGTAAGGAGACGCCCAGCCATGTCACTTCTTCGATCTGGTTCTGGAGAAGATAGAGCTGTGAATATAGATGGCACTGCCTTCAAGAGATCAGTCCAACTGTTGCGATGACGCAGTTGACATCGATATCGGAGAGCCTTCCCAACATGTTGAAGTGGAAGCCTTCACAGCAATTGAACGGCAAGCGAAACAAGCTGGTCTTAAGATCAATGAGGATAAGACGAAATATATGCTGTCCAGAGAGAAACGTTGCGCAGCACACCACCTAGGCCAAGACATCAAAATTGACAGCCACGATTTTGAGGCAGAGAAGGATTTGTTCTTCCTCTGCCAATATTCTGCTTGAATTTATTCAACATTTTGTTAAAAAATAGTTGTCTGAGCAATCAAATATTTCACCCTTTCAGATGCTACTCAGATGTGAAGCAAAACCAGTCGCTTAACAAAAAGTATCCACTTGGTCATGAGCCATTCTCCAATTTCCTCGTCCCCATGATGGTGAATATTTAAGCAATGTCTGTAGAAATCATGATCATTTTGAATTACAACATTGCCGGCTTAACGAACGCAATTAGCGATGCAATAAAACTAAGCGGCTAACTTAACTTGATATAATTGCAACAATTAGGTCCCGACCAAGGAAGAAACCAGACCCATTCGACATAATTGCACACAGCCGTCAAGTTGCTGAGCGAAACACTTCGTTTTCACGGGAAACTAAAACTCACCACTGTAGGTCTTTGTACACACACACGTGCACGAACACATGAAAAACTGACACCAGCAAAACGTGACAATGGCGATACCGTTCACAGCACATGCCATCGCCGCGCTGATACCCGGTCACCTACTCTCTTGTCGGAGTGGTGTTGGGCTCTGCTCTTCCTCTGGCCAAGCGAAAATGGGGAATTACCGCTAAAATTGCGAGTGCCTGTCGTCCAATATGGTGCTCCTGGTGGCCAACCATCATCATTGTCAGTCTTGGCGCACCGCTGTGTGCGCTAATAAATGAACGATGTTCTGTAAAATATGGCATCACACGGCGACGCAGCTAATCCGATCGATGAGTGTGGAGGCGCATGGAACAGCGGGTACCGCTGCTGGTAATGTTGTTTCGATGGCGAACTGATTAAAGCCGCGAAGGTAGAGGTGCTGCCTACCAGCTACTGGCTGTTCGGTTTCTAATTAGTCGGTCATTCAGATAAAGTGGCAGAACGAGAACCAGTCTCGTAATGGTGGAGAATTAAATAGAAGTGCATTTGCAATGCTCTTGTTTCATTTGCTCTCGATAGGAAGTCGCTTTGCGTTGTAATTGTTTGTAATTTACGTGTGGTAAGAGGGGGTTCATGGGAAAGTTTACACCCTTATCGCTTTTATTCTAAATTAAGTCATAAAGTAGTCGGCTCTGTTGGAAGGTGGGACCACGTGGTAGGCAAACCACAAAACTGCCGCCACATGGAAGGTGATTATGGATTTATATTGCATATGAGACCAAGGGCAGCTGTTCAATTTCCTCTCATTGAATTTACAGTGGACTCTCCCTAAGTTGAACTGTCCTTAAGTCGAAACTCTCCCTTACTCGAACTTTTTCGCCATATTTTACATACATTTCCCTCAACTTTCCATACAAAAACCTTTCTCTAAGTCAAATTTTCTCTAACTCGAACAAATTTTGGTATCCCGTGACAATTCGACTTAGGGGGAGTCCACTGTATTTCGAAAAACTTTCTGTCTAGAAGGTGTGGTAAGGTGTTGTAAAATATTCAGCCAAATTTTGAAGCTGTTCGCGAGGAAGGCGAGTGAAAGGAAAGGCGTAACGAGATTGATTTTATGGACACGTGCATGCCATACAGCAAGTCGCAATCGAGCGACTAAACTTGCTCGACCGTGTTGATCAGATCCAAACGAGGGATCTCCGCTTAAGACGACCTTTGAATCATAGTTACTTGGTCAGAGGAGGATAGGAATTCCTGGAAGGCCTCTGGTTTTAAGACGAAATAATTGCAGCACTGGAAATAAATGTTGGTACAGTGAAACTTCTCTATAGCGGACAGCATGATTGTGCGTTATGTAGGGGTGTCCGTTCTGAAGGGGTTGCAATACACCTTCATGCCGGGACCATGACAAATTGTTTGTAAAGAGAGGTGTCCCTTATAGAGAGGTGTCCGTTGTAGAGAGGTGTCCCTTATAGAGAGGTGTCCGTTGTAGAGAGGTGTCCCTTATAGAGAGGTGTCCGTTGTAGAGAGGTGTCCCTTATAAAGAGGTTTCCGTAAAGAGTAGCTTCACTGTACATATATAAAACAAATGGCAATGCTCCCGAGGTCATGATGGGTAGGAGCAGGTGTTCAGCAGGTTTAGACTAAGAGTCGCAACCTAGTGATTAGAAAGTAGTTTCAACTGATGTGATGTACCTGATTAAATTGTGTGAATGTTAAATACGAGGGACATTACTTCAATTTAAAGATAAGCAAGAACGATAGATACACTTCGTCATACAGAACAATCAAGTGGTCGTCGAGGTGTAGTGAATAGGTGCGTCGACTAATAGGCGGAGGGATCATGGTTAAGTTCCCAATACGACCAACAGCTAAAACCCCTTTCGGGTCTCAGCCACTTGCTTGTCTAGAAAAATCTCCACTAATTCCGCCGTTCGGAGACGGCAAGAAATTGAAGTTCCCCTCCAATCGTGACAAAACGCGTGACGCGAAGGGTTTCTGTGGAAGCAAGGCCAATGTACAACTCAGACAGGAGAACAACTTTCTTAGGTCAACAAGATAAATCAGATTTTTTTCTCCGAATTAATCCATCCAACCAAGAACTAAATAAATGCCGCATAGAATTCTGGAACAGTCACTCCTCACTTCTACACTCTGACAAATTTTTGAGAGACAAGCCTGGCTGCTATCACCTGCATGACATGAGGCACAGCAGCTCGGAAGTGTGGCAAATCAAAGCAAACCATGGGAGACCTACTCGTCGAGTGTCAAAATCCTTAACAAGAACAGGACATTAGTTCTAGAGAGATTATCAAACTTCTCAAGGTAGCTCTAAAGTCCTAGTTCAAGAAAGACAGTACGATAGATCTTTCTTGGTCGCAGTGCTATGTGATTGTTGCAGTTACTCCCCAATTCAAAAAAGTATAGGTGACAACACGCACTCCTGCCGATGTCCGTGGATTCAACGCCATCTACTCGAAGACAGCTCTCAGAAGAAGAACATTCATTCCGAAGACCTTTGCGGACCTCCCATTTCGTTTTCTGTTAAATCAAAGCAAACAGCGCCGATCAAATAAATCCAACTTTGTTTACAGAAACCCACGATAAGAACGCTTTAAAAAGGAAAATGTTTCCCCTTATCTCTCGTGTGACTGCATGTGTTTCCCCCAACAGATACCTTCAGTAAGATCGAGATACTTTTATGAATTACTTAAGCACAGTGGAAGCAATTTCTCCGGTATAAAAATCAGACGTTGTACCCCAGCCTTAAGCTAATATCCGGTAATTACTAATTAGCATAATTAACAGGCCTACAAAAAAAAAACTCCGATTGCTACCTAGAACCTAGAACCGGCAAGAACCACCGTGAAGCACGCAAGCGTCTTCGAATTTTATTACAGCACACCGTTGGTACCGATTTGTACGAACTTAAAACTATTTACAGCTCAATCTCCGCGGGCTTCATAAAACGGCTGCATTCGAATGCATAAAGTGTGAGGACATCAATCCAACGATTCATCCTCAATTAACGCGACCATCCACTATAGAGTTGTACTTGGTTTATGCAGCAATAAAAACCCTCATTTTACGACGCAACCTCGAGTCTTTTGAGTCTACCCCTCCCCGTCTTCCACCTAGACTAGATGCATCCAACAAATGCCGTCGGTTTCCATTATTTTATCATAATTCGATCATTTGTCTTCATCATCATCGACATCCCGTACGAAGCGCACATTGAGGGAACGGTTTCAACTGGTTCCCGTGGCTTCTCCAGAACCCACCTGACACGAATGAATCAATCCAAGCACCTGACATTCTCCGCGTCGCCCACTTTACCACTAACCGCGAGCAATCTAGATCGTTGGTTAATTAATTGTTATGTAATATGGGTTCTGTATGCATCCTCTTCACTAGAGCATCTCTGTGTCGTCGCGCAGCTTGCAATTATTCTGCCACCGACCCGCTCGTCGCGGCGCTCTGTCGCCTTGTCGATGTGCTGTTTGTTCTTTGGGCACCTTCACCTGGCACACTGGCATGGCCAACTAATTTTCGTTGGTTCTTTCTGGCGGTTATTTATTTTGTTTTCTTCTTCTTCTTTGTGTCGGTTTTGTTTTTGTGTTTTTTTTCCCTATTTTCTTAATTTACAATTCTCTAAACCGTTACAAATGGCTCCCATCCATGGGAAGAGGTGAGAAAAAAGAGAGTGTGTAGAAGAAAGAAGTGCACGGAGGAAGAAGAAGATACCATCTTCAACGATGACGGTACAGTGGGACAGTGTTCAGTTTATTCACAGCTAAAATAATGCATTGAAAGAGGCGATGATAGAGTGTGACGTGAAGCAAGAAATTGAGAAGGTGACGTCTGAACGACTTTGGGTGGAATCCATTTTCAAATCGTTTGAGTTTGTTGCAGTTATGAACCCAGACCCTGTGTTAACAACACTGACTGTTAACAGCACTGACTTTCTAGAATTTACCGTTGTTCTCGAACAGAGGACTGAGTCTCGTTTCTTTGAATTGTAATACCAGACATGTGGTTTTTTTTTTTACTTCTTTCTTTCTTCTTTGTGGACTCTTATTGTCTGAAGCGTTTCTTAAAAAATTAAAATTGAAGTCTATTATAACGTAAATTTATCTGAAAAATATACTTAAAGTATGTATTTGTTATAACTAACGTAAAAACCAGGGTTTTAACTTATTTGTACTTCCTAGGAATTTTATAACCACTCGTAACGTAACTGAAAAATAAGATTTGTCAGAAAACTAGACATGCGAGTTTTTATAAAATCTGAACAGAACACCCTGTTTTCCTCGTTGAATTTTGGTAACTTTTCAGAATTCGTTGCCAATTGCACTGCAATAATGGCCGATCTCCAAACAATTTGTTAAAGCTTACAACAAATTTGTTCTGCATTTTAATGCTTGAACAAGTGAGTGCTTGGCATAACGTGGTCTCTGCTTTATGCCTTATTCCAGGGAGACCTCACATCTAAAATTCTGAAGACAGCAAGTTAACGCCTTGAGTTCGGTACTCGGTCGCCCTTATTCTCTAAGTCGTGTCACCCTAGAATATGTGTCACTTGTATTGTCATAGTCACTTTATGTGACATTTTTCACCCTTATGACGATCGTATATTTGTCACATTTCATGAGGCAGTGAGATAGAATGTGAGAGATTGAAACAAAAATCTTAGTTACATTACAAGTTTTAAATGACAATTTAACCATTGCATCTACAGATCCAATCACATTCTGAAATCCATTTTTTCAGACAGCGAAGTATGCCTTGCATTTTTCTTCGGCTGTCATTGAAATGTCACCCATCTGACATACAATACAATAAGGACGAGCTCCAATGTTTCCGAGATTAAAGGGTGAATCTAAAACTTTAAAAATTAGAAAATAGAAATTGATCCTACTTAAAACACAATCTGCAGCATGTCTACCATCTAGTTGATCTTTTTTGGAGTAATATATTTTGGAGAATAATTTTTTGTCACCTCACTTGAATTCAAGAATGCAGATTTTGATGTAAGGTGACAGAATAAAATGAGGTGACAATTTGTCACTTCGTCCAAGAGAGATAAAAGGGATTGAGGAGATTACGTGTGAAGAACTTGATCACCGTGAGCGTGACAAAAAAGAATACAAGTGGCACTTATTTTTGGTCTACACGACTAGGAGAATATGGGGCATGTTTTATGAAATCTTAGTCAACCTTGATGAATTGCGATTCCGATCTAAGGCCTCTGGCTGCTCCTTGAATAGCTAAATACACTTAATCGTGATAAGGTTCATGGCAAGACGGCTTTAATGTGCAATCCTTCCCCCGATTTGGGCCTAAAGCACAACCTCCACGACGATTCTACAAGGGCTCTTGACAACCAGTCTGCTCAGTCTGGAACCGCTGCTAGTTTCAACGACTCCTTCAGGACCACTCGTGCTTGCCAGAATGTGTAATACCTTCTGGTGAAGCCTTGCAATCTTAGAATCTTTTAGTTAGAAGTCAATTTCCATTCATTTAACAGAATGTCTGATAAGATTTTGCGTTTTTCGAAGACATGTGGGCAAACCATTTCTATAGCTCGAGATGAATTTTGACCAGTAGACAGCGTATAATGGAAAGGAACCAAATTAAATACAGTTCTTATTTGTTTGACATTTGTCTTTATTGTACAGCTGACAGAAACTACATCTGAAGAGAATCGAAAGCTCTGCTGCATCTTCCTGAATATTGTCTTAAACAGTTTGAACTTAGGTTGGAGAAAACAAAGCAGAATGAAATCATTGTTTAAGCGTTCATGAAATTAATTAAATTTTAGATTAATTTCAAAGTTTTTTTTTAATTTTCAAAGTTGTTGCACGACAGATTTGTTCTAAAGTCAAAAACTTAACCAGCTAGAAAAACTTCATGGATCCATTTGCCAAGAACTTCAACATAGCTGCCGTAATGTACGTACAAGATCCACAGACCAAGACATAAGGTTTTATTTTGATCAGGGTTTCTCAAACAGTACTCCTGATACTCCTTCTAGATACAGTGAGCTGCTCTTTACCGACGCCCCTTCATAAGGGACACTTCCCTTTGCGGATGCGCAATTGCGAATGAATCTCACAATCGAATAATTCGGTTGTTCTCGCAATTCCAATTATTCGAATTTAAATTGAGCTGAGTTGATTGTTGATCTTCGATTCTTTTAGGTATGTACAATTCCAATCGGCACGGCTCGGCATCGAATGTGTGTATTCACCGATTCTCCGATTCGGCGTGAGAGATCGTTGGATTGTATGTATTGGTTTATTGTTACTTGTTTTTATTCGGATTTCGCCATCGCTACCACAATTTCAATTTTACATTTATGAGTGAGAGCACTCCTCTTACTAAAAGGGTGAGAACTGAGAACGATGAGGAATACAGTTGAACCTCCATAAGGCGAATAGTCACGCAGGGGTACAAATATTTTCTTCGAGTTATGGAGTGTGAGAAAACTCAAGGATGTTCGATTAGCAGAGGTTTGACTGTATTTCCATTCCCAATGCTTCTGTTTTTTTTAGATACACATAGGTACTGAAAATAAATTCGGCAATCGAATTCAATTTTTAACAATTGGCAATGTATCCTATTCTGGATGTCTGGCTAATCTGGATCCCGGCATGGATGTGTTTTTATATTTGAACCCCTTCAGAATGGACAGTCATGATGGTGCCGCTGCTGTCCACTTTAGAGAAGTTTCACTGTAAAAAAATTATTTGCTCCCCCCTCTGTCTCATTTTTTTGTTCCCTTATTGACAATAATGCAAACGCTTAATGACAGAAATTCGTTCAAAAATTAGTCTCCACATATTCAGTACATTCTCAAACAAAATATTGTGCCCTCTAATAATCCCTGCAAATTCCACAATCTCCATAACTGGTTTCAAATTCACTCTCCTCTTGGGTGAAAGCCTTACACTCAAACAAGTTATAGAAACATAAATTTGCTCAGCAGAAAAGTGCATCAGGTCCACTGTACTCTGCGATGGTGACCGGACCGTTTTGCAGTGAATTCAGAGAATGCCTTTCTACTTGCAAGCATCCCATTCCATCCCATTCCATACGCGCGATCCACCGTAGATACTTCTCCACGAAGAAATGTTTTTGTTTTGATCGGAAAAGATTCTTTTTTTTTCCCAACAACCACTGCCGAGATAGGCGAATACTAAATCTTTTCCAACCAACCAACCAAACGCACACACACACCGCCACCCATGGCCACAGTTGCATGTTCTATTGGAAGAAGAGAATGGCAATTAAGTCGGTTCTTTATACGTGGAGAGAGAGAAAAGAGGAGCCCCCAAAGAGTTGATCATTTTCCCGTGCAGACAAACCGCGCGATGATGCTGAAGATCCATCCTGTCGGTCGCCGAGTTAAGACACGCGGTCTGTTGCTTCGCTTAACGTTGTCTTTTGCTTGAAATAATTCTTCTCAATTGATATTCGCGTTCATTGCGGCGGATAGTTTGTGTGGCATAGATGCGATTTGATGTATTTTGCAAATGTTTAGATATTTGTGCCATTCATTGGATGTCGCTTGTGTTGGAATTCATCAAAGAATGGTGCCGTGGTTCTTGTGAGAAGTGAACGAAGCAAAAAAAAAGGCTGATTTGCGGAAGTGAATTTGTGATAATCATACATTTTTTTTTTTCATTTGTGAAATCTTCATGAGTGATTTGGACGTAGCGATGGGCTATTTGCTGAAATTGGAACAAATGGTTTGTTGATCTATATTTTTTCTGCTCCAAAGTAATCTGCTACTATGATACGCTGATCTTTTTCACAATTTATTCATTAATTCTGATCGCTGTACGTTAAGTGTATTCCATTGTTTTACAAGTATACCGCTAAGTGTAAACATTTCGAATGAAAATGGAGTATGTTTTGGTTAAAGTCTGCGATGGGGTAAAATTGTAAGATATTTTATTATTCATACTAGCGGGACAGTGTTACTTTGTCCGCGTGAATATCAGTTACCGCGGTTTGATAAATAATAGTACTGGCGAACAAACTTGATTACGATAAGGAAGGTTACAGTGAGTCAATCTTAAAAGATAGACCTTTGCTGTCACGGTGTTTTTTTACAACTGGTACGGAGGAACAATTCCATCATACCTGTTGTATGCGTAACTTAATACCCATATCGCAACGGCGCGTGCAGGCGTTCAGGCTTTGGCATTTTCAGTAGGATACAGTCAATCTAACTCATATTCGTAGTAGGAAAAAAAATAACTCTTTTTTGATCAATGCAAGAACCACTAAAATTTCCAATGTCATTCGTTTGTAAGATCAATGTTTTGAAACCAAAAAAACCAATTAACAGACAAGAAATTCATATTCATACAAATAACTTTTTTTTGTAAGAAACAAGAAATTTAACAAATTTTAATATTTTGTGGCATATCCATTATTTTTAATTACATGCTTAAGCCTATTTGGCATGGATTGGACAAGTTTTTTGGTAGTTTCAACCGTTTTGTTCCCATTCTTACACTATCTTCTCTTTTAGGTCTGTTGCATTTCTAATTGGTAATTTTCTTATTTGCTGGTCTAAATTGTCCCATAAATTTTCGATGAGGTTAATATCCGCTGACTGTGGTGGAGTTTCCATCACTTTAGGACAATTGTATAGGAGCAACATCCGGGTATTGTAAGCTTTATGCTTTGGATCAATGTCTTGGTAAAAAATGAAATCGTTTCGCAGACCCAATTTTCGTGCGCACTCTGCCAAATTTAACTTTAAAATATCAATATATTTCTTGTGGTCCATTATTCCGTCAACAATATGGAGTTTTCCCAGCCCAGCTGCCGAGAAACAACCCCAAACCATCGGCGATCCGCCACCCATGCTTTACTGTTGCGACGGTATTTTCAGGTAGAAGCTGGGTATTTGGTTTTTGGCCATACCATTTGCCGTCCATCCGATCCCGAGACATTAAATTTGGATTCACCTGTAAAAATTACAGAATTCCAAAATTCAAAATCCTTGGATTGGTGCTCTTTTGCAAAGTTAAGATGATAATAATTCGCATCGCACCTGCTGTACGAATATGAATTTGATTGACTGTGCATGTAAATCATATTTTAAAGCCGAAATGCGGTCGCGCGTTCAGTTTAAGTCAGCATTAATTTCTAGGTAGAGCTACTATCCGGGCTTTTTGACATTTGTGAAACAATTTTTCTTAAATTTATTTTTCATTCTGAATTTTTGGCATACTGAGGCGATTATTTCCGCAAGATTAGTTTCTAGGAATTTGATTTACAGAAATTTATTATGTTTCTTGAAAATTATGTCACAAACCGTTTGAGTAGGGTAAACGTGCGCGTTTATTTCGATATGGAAAACTGAGACTGCCGCTTTCTGACAACATTCTCGTAAGCTCGATAAAATGCGTAGCAACGCCTATCAAAGAACGAACTCGCGAACGCGCCTTTCAGCCTTAAATCGTTCACGCAACGAACGCAACGGAAGCCTCAAAAGGAATAATTTGTTCCCGTTCTTGCATAATTTTCTATTGATGCTTCGTTTCTATTTGTCGCAGCGTGATGTTATAAAACCTAAAGCTTTCCTCGATGAATGGAACCATCCAACAAAAAAATATAATTTTTCAATTCGAACTAGTAGTTCTTGAGATTAGTGCGTTCAACCAAAGAAACTCTTTATTTATTACTTTTAAAATATTTATTATATGTATAAGCTTAATAATATTTTTTTTTTATAAAAAAAACTACCAGTGTCTACGAAATTGTGTGTCAGCTATTCAGTAGAATCTCCTACGGTTCTTGTAAACAAAATCATACGTCGTGGAATAGAAAAAGCTTTGCATACTGTCTATTATTCTCTGCTACCGTTAGATTCAGTTCTTAATCAAAGTTGAAGAATAGAATTCTTAATTCATTCAATTTATTAAGCAATAATAGAATTTAGATACAAGTCTGTCAAGAATTATCTGACCATGAACAGAGATGGACATAGAATTCATTTTTTCTCAGATTGAAACGGAACAGTCTCTGAATAGTCTGAAGAGCGCAAGAATGTATCGTCATTTTAAATGGACCCTTTTTTAAAAGGTTTTTATTTTTTAGATGCGGACGCAGACTTCAAATTGGAATATACAATTTGTAATTAAACTTATTTAATAGATAGGTGTTTGGAAATAATGATTGAATATATTTTCGGTCATCTGACCGCCACGGCTGGAGTGTAAGTACATGGAAAGCATGTACACCCAAAATTTGCAAATCCAATTTGCTCATAGCTTTCGGAGAACAGGAAGTTGTTTTCGACAATAACGCGTCGAATGTTGGCTTCCAAGTCCAAGTATAGCACGAAGGAATTAAAAATCGTGTGTCTGTACCGCTCACCGTTGATTGTAACATTTTGACCATCGTCATTCCTGAAGACATATGAACCAACTATTACACCGGCCCATAAAGCGATTCAAATCGAGACTTTTTCTGGATTTAATAGTGTATCCAGTTGAGTTAAGCTTAAAAAAAAATTAGCAGTTTGTGAACCTTAGGTTAGGTTAGGTAATTGAGCTGCTAGTGACTTCACCAGCGCACTTAGACTATATTGGCCCGTTGTGATACCCATAGTCAGACTACTACCACTGAAACCAACGGCAAATGGTTACTGGACCAGATTTGAAAAACCGATAAAAGCGTATTAACTTTGCTTTCACTGGGATTCGAACCGGGGACCCCGCTTACCAGGAGCAGGCACTCTACCAACTGTGCCATCCAGTCGTCTTCGTGAACCTTGTTCCAATATGAGTCAATCATGATGAATTGACAAAACAAACCAGACTCAACTGTCAAATCAGCTGTCACAGATAACAATATCACAATTTTAAAGGTATCTTGCTCTAAAAAAAAAACAGACTTTACACGATGTTCCCGTTCATCATGTTCATCATCTGTCACATCGTCACAAACCCAACATTTATAAAGCAATTCGCATGCAATTTTCCAATAATTAGATTAATAATAACTATTAAATTTTTAGTTTAGGTGAAGTTAGGGTGGCTAACTGCCACTGAATAGCAGACTCACTTAAGGGAAAGTATGCCCGTTGTGTTACCACACAGACTTAATTGTTCTCATTTCACACATTGTGCACTGAGCCTACGTTGCCCCACCTCTTTCGAGTTACTGACAATGCTCAAAGTGTATTCTTGTCTAGAAAAAGCTTCTTAAACTTCGCCGTTCGGAGTCGGCATAAAACTGTAGGTCCCTTCCGCTCGTGAGAGAGCAATCACACAACACGAGTGGTTGCTGAGAAGCTAGGCCCCCTGGCCCTCTACGGGGTGAAGCGTCACCCATATTATTTTTACTATTATTAGGATCAAACTTTAAATTGATTGACTGCCAGCCACACTTAGGCCACTTTAGGTCTCGTTGATGTGTACTCTGTCTCTAACAGCTTTGATATAAATACTTTCGTCGTCGGTCCGACGCACAGTAGTTCAATTTATATGGGAGCGCGGACATAAATATGTAACTCTTGAAACCGTGAAAAGATCTTAATAAATTTTGAAACATAGTTGTTACGAAATAAACTTGTAACAAATGAACATGATTAAAAAAATACGAAGAAACCAACAACTCAAAGAATAATTTTATTTCAAAAACAAATAAACGAGTGATTACGAACAAAAGAGTATTTTTATATATTATGGAGATTGCAAATATGAAGCTTGTATAGTCACCATCTGTCGCCTGACACGGCCAAAAATCAAGTGACAGAGAAACACAAATTCTGTTTGCATGTACCTTGAAATGCAGTTCCTGATGATACACACACTGTACTTGAATAAGTGCATCTATCGTATGATCCTACAGATCCTATGCATCATACGATCCTACTGTGGTTCTTTATCTTATTTTTGTTATGCAAAACATTTCAAGGACATTTGATTTATGTGAAGTGATTAACAGCAAATTTGTACTTATATACAGTGAGGAACAACATAATTTATACAATGGCAAATACATACATCATGAGTACTGAACAATTATTTTACATGGATCAACAAGTAAATTTAATTACAAACAATCTCAATAACACTCATTCTCAAACAATAGTAATGTGTCACGAGACTTTTTCGTGGTTTAAAAACTGGTTGATGTATAGCTCAAACGTATTACTAATTAATGAAATAAACTTAAATGAAAAAATAATGAAAACATCAGTTTTTAGAACAACGAAAAGATTTCTTTCCACTTGTACTATGTTTCAAATTTCATTAAAATCGGTGCACGGGTTCAAAAGTTACGTATTTATTACTTTGCTGAACTAGTATTCTAATTGCCCATTTGCCAGTTCTTGCAGATTTGGTTAATATATTGCTACACTAAAAAGTATCTCGCGGCCAAAGTTGTCTCTAGATGGATATGATATTTACATCATGAATAGAGCCAGCTTTCAGATAAACAAGGTCTCCTGTTCGAGTCTCTTGCAACTTTTTGTCTACAGTCCATTAAACGATAAAACACACTCCTGCAAATTTGTGCTAAATTAATACTCTACTATAAGAAATTAAATGGTCGCCGTGGCGTAGTGGGTAAGTGCATCGACTCCTACGCAGAGGGTGCCAGGTTCAATACCCGAATTTACTGCCTTTCATATTTCACGGCTCCACCTCTTTCGAGTCACTGACAATGCTCAAAGAGTATTTCTTGTCTAGAGAAACCTTCTCAACTACGCCGTTTGGAGTCGGCATTAAACCGTAGGTCCCTTCCCCTCGTGAAAGAACAATAGCACGCACAAAACGAGTGGTTGTTGAGAAGGTAGGCCCTGGCCCTCTACGGGCTGTAGCGCCACTCATATTATTATTATTATATAAGAAATTAAATATCTCAAAGCTCCGTTCATGGATCCTTTTGATTTTTTTTAAAGAGAGCTTTATATTTATTCCGACAATTATTAGCCAAGAAAGTCTGACTTTTGTAACATGGCCAAAGACAAACCATGTTTTTAAATTCGCTACAGCGAAACAAATTTGAACATAACTCCGAAGATGCATGTGAGTGTAGCTGAATGTTGAAATGAAGTTGTAGCTAACTTTTTTTCGCGCTGTAACTTGACAGAATGAACTTGATATAAGTCGCTACGCATGCTTGGCGTAGATTTTTTTTGAAACTCTTAGAGTGCACATGTGTTTGAAGCTACTTGTTGAAGGTAGACGTTTTTTAATTCAATAGCCAAGAACAGACTAATAGAATGATGTATAAATTTACAGAAGAACCCAAAGAGACATAAGCTTTTGTTGAAAATATGTCTCGCAACTTGAATAAATGTTTTGTTGACTTTGAGGACTTGTAAATAAGTTAAAAAAAAAAGTCTGAAATCATAAGCCCATGTTATCTTAGAATACTTAGACATAAGACTAAGAAGGCCACAGAGGACTTTCTCCAAAGACCTTTTTGTTTCCGCTGTTAACCCACTGTGCGCCCTCGCAGATTCCCTTGTGTTTGACTTTCGAATACTTTCAACCGCTTATATAATCCCTCTCTTTAATGACAGTTTCATCATAAAAATTTCACTGCTGTAAAGTAAGTCTAAGCACTTTTTGTTGCTTTAAATTTGATCGGTGAATTTGAGAAAATGTTGCTATCACGTCGTCAAACCAGATCCCGGTGAAAGAAAAACACACACAAAATTAACTTTTTTACGTAACTCCATGTGGTTTATGACTCGATTATACCATTTTTGTTCGCCTCTTTTCATGAGTAATTATTTTATGTTCGTTCTTTTTCTGCTGTAAAATGTACCCACACTCAATTGAGGTTCAACACCTGACTCACCATGTTCTGTAGTCTAGAACTCATAATGTATTCCAACCAAAGCACAATTCATCATCAAGAGACAATTCATTCTGGGAACAATAAAACCAGCAATGACTCTCCTCCGGCTGGACAACAGAACAACGACACAGCAACATTTTTTTTATTCTCAAAATCTAAACAATATTGGCAATAATGATAGAGGAAGACCTTGAATGGTGCCAAGCACGAAAACAACTCCACGCCAGAATTCCCGCACTCCGCCCTCGCCCTCGCCTTCGCCCTTAAGTGTTCGTTCGTTTGTTCGCACACTGTGAAGCAGTTTTCGAAACTAATCCCCAAGCAATTATTCATGGGAATGAACAAGTATCCGCCGCGTAGAAAATGTTGAACAGATTTACTGTGAAGGTCACCCATAAACGAGGCACACTCTCTGGAGCAGGCTCAGGTTTCATATCGATTCAAGAAAAAAAAAAAAAAACAAAAATAAATAGATAACCAGTGAAATGATTAAGTGGACAAACTAGCTTGTGCACGGTGCACGCTTAATCAACCGATGCAACTGACCTAGAAACCGAGTAAGAGCTGACAGTTGCAGCTTTAAAGTGTGCCCATCACTCAGCTCAAATACGATTTGCACTCTTTCACCGTGCAATCGCACAGCCGTTGTAATGGCGGCTGGCTGTACTAGTCCGTGCACACAGCACTTTTGGCACAAATGAGTACGTTCCCATCTACAGTTAGACACAAGGTAAGACACAAGGAGACAGTGTGAACCTGATGGAGAGGCAACTAGGCCTGCTTGACAAGAAAACAAATTGGAAATCTCCTCTCAAACGCATAAAATTTAGGTCAATCCATTGTGTGCCCGCAAAGAAGCTGAGAGAGAGAAAGAGAGGGTGAGAGGGGCAACGGCTCAAGACCGGTATCTTGCCATCAAGAGCATAGACGATGTATCCAAATGAGATGCTGCGCTTCTTCCAGGCGCTACTAGTTTTAGATAGTTTTCACGATATCGAAGTTTACCGCTTCTTGGCCAATCGACTACACACGTATGTATAGTGGATACATTTTTATGTATTCCTATTCACCTGGCCGTGGATACACAAATAGTTTCTTTCAATCCCAGCCATGCGGCATAAGCATGAAATTCCAATCAGATTTCAGGGGCGACAGCGATGGGGGGAGGGGGGGATTTGGAAAACAAGTTTTTTTTGTGACAGTAACACACTTGCGGCGGTTGTACCACAGCTCCTACCTGGTGGTGCTGCGCATGGAGGCGTATGTGCAACATTTTTACACTCGATAATTAATGGTCTATTGGTTCATCATGCATTTCGGTATAATTTGCAGCCATCTCGGAACACAGCCACCCCCGCAGAGCCCTCGCAGAAGGTTAACATTTCTCTGTTTGCAAGCATCCTCATCTCATCATCCCCTGCTTAGACTTAGCGACCACCGTGTGAACTCAAGTTGATGCAACTACATGCACAGTCCATTCCTGCGTGCTGTCATCGTTCATCTGTATGTGGGATCTCGAATGCCAGAGGCTAGCTTATATAATGGAGCATACCTTCTGTTTGATTTACTGTATCTTCTTCGCTCATAATGCGAACGATACATTCAGAATCAAATGCGATGAGAAACGAAATCCAAACTGAATTTGAATTTTTAAGTGGGTTACGACGCATTAATTTGCCAGCCCCGGCCCTTGGGTGTATTTCTGGGATTCATCTCGGCAGCTTCGGCGGAGTCATTAACTTCGAGATAACGTGAACTGATTTTTTTGTGTTTCTTGAGATTTTAGTAGGTTTGTGGGAAATTGTGTCAAATTCAACCGACTGTCGGAGGAAATCAAGGTGAAAATGTAACTTTTTGTGATTTTTTGATATTGCGTTGGTTATGATAAACGGGTGATGGTCTCATGGGAGGTGGAGTTGTTAGGGGGCGATTTATTGTGTCGCTTGGATTTGCGAAAACATCTCCGACTTGTGTCAGCCATTTTGTCTGTTGTTGTTTTCTGTGACATCAAAATCTTGACAGACTTGTTTGAATGATTCTAAAAGACATAGAAATAGCCATCACGAATTCCGAGGCATGCCATAGGTAGGCGCCTGAGGAGATCGGCCTGTACACCGACTCACGGCTCAAAGACGAGTGTTGGACAGGGGCAGGGAACTTCTGCGACGTCTTCGATGGAGGACTGCAGGGTTTTTCAAACCCAAGTGGCTGCCATGTTGGTCGCCGTGGAGTAGTGGGTAAGTGCATCGACTCCTACGCAGATGGTGCCAGGTTCGATACCCGAATTCACCACCTTTGATAATTCACAGCATTCGAGTCACTGACTTTTCTCAAAGAGTATTCCTGTCTAGAAAAAGCTTCTCAACTTCGCCGTTCGGAGTCGGCAATAAACTGTAGGTCCCTTCCACGAGTGAAGGAACAATAGCACGCACAACACGAGTGGTTGCTGAGAAGATAGCTATTATTTGTGTGGAATTTCGCTTCAACATCGTATTCAATTTGTTAAAGTAATCAGCATCCACAAGCAGAAAACCACATAAACCTTGTCTTTCATACATAAAATTCAAAGCATTAATTTTCCCGAAATTAATCATAACTATTTTTACTGAATTCATCAAGGCATGCATTCATTTTACGACCCAAGCCTGCTCAATGCACAAAAGGGCACACAGGGGCAACGACAAAAAAATGCTTTCCTAATCGCCAAAGTCGAAACGATCGTTCGCCGCGACTGTAGCCGTCAAACAAAAACACTAAAATCAATCACCTTCATTCAATTTCATGCCGGATGACGGTGTTTGTGCCCAACAAACGAGGCATTTATGATCGTTTCAACATCAGCGTGTGAGCTTAGCGGTTTGTTTATCATTTCAATTACACCGTCCTACCGACTTGACCAACTTGCGGATGCATTGTTGTTATTTCTCAACTCGTTTCAATACACTGACACAGATGTGTTCATACACCACCGACTAATTGTGGTTCTTCGCAGTACTTTCACCTAAACGCTCAATTATTGATAATTAACAATGTTTAACGTGTTTTACTTTCATTTCTGAGATGCTGTAAACATGTGAGTCTAATGTTGTTTCCTTCTTCTCTCTCTCTTTGCAGGTAAGAACAGTTCTCGCTTTCGGACGAAAAACATGAGAATGACGAGGTCTGAGGAGCAGGTATAGTTGTCTTAAACAGAATTCGAAGTGTTATCAGAGTCGAACGTGAAGATCTTGAAAGAATGCCTTGTGATTTGGTATTTATATTTTTTCATTATTCTTGGAGGTACATCCATCTACCACGCTGAACGCTTGTAGAGCGTGGGTGTGTTACTTCCTCCTCGCTAACAATAGGAGGAGTTCCACCTTCCGTGCCAATCGCTACAGCCTACCGTCTACTCAAGTAACATGCACATACGACTATCAGTCGTAAATGGCTAGAAGGCAGCACATGCCTTAAAACAAAGAAAATATGGTCATCACTGAATTTCAAACGATCGCCCAATCTTGCTTAGACTTAGCAGATCTTGCCTCAAGACGCCCATCGGCATCATTACCGGGAACTGCGCAATTGGCATTCATGCCCGCAGGATGGGTATCCCTCACAACGAGCATGCAGGGATGAAGGGGAGGTGAAAACCACAAATCACTTCCTCTGCTCGTATAGAGCTCAGCCAAGTCGTCTGTCTGTACCAGCACATCGGGGCTTGCTACTTTAATAACCTAAGTAATATCAGCCTTAGTCAGCTAATCGCTTCGTCGTACCACCAACAGGTTCTAAGTGTTAGGGGAATTAATCCGCGTGGTATCACATCGGGCCTACTTTGGCCTAAGTGTGACTGTCTTCTTGCAGTCAGCCACTTCAACCTTACCTAACTTAACGCTTTGAATTCCTATATCAAAATTATGTTCCATAAAGCCCTTATTCTACCAATATTTTTATATATCTGGCATCTGGTCGATAAGCTGGATCCAAGGCTTATTTTTCTGTCAAGTATTTAAGTCGTGTAACTTTGTGGTAGTGAGGGACCTTTTCTACCTTGGCTCTGCTATAAACTTTTACAACTTTTACAACAGATCGAACGTTACCTCAGTAAATAGTTTTTATGCATTTGGTCAATCTCTGAATTATTCTTCCGCCCATTAAACGAAACTTAACAAAACTTAACAAAATTTAACGAAACTTAACAAAACTTAACGAAACTTAACAAAACTTAACGAAACTTAACAAAATTTAACGAAACTAATCGAAGATCGAATGTTACCGCAGTAAATAGTTACTATGCATTTGCTCAATCTCTGAATTATTCTTCCGCCCATTAAACGAAACTTAACAAAACTTAGTGAAACTTAACAAAACTTAATGAAAATTTAACGAAACTTAACAAAACTTAACGAAACTTAACAAAACAAAACGAAATTTAACGAAACTTAATGAAACTTAACGAAACTTAACGAAACTGATCGAAGATCGAACGTTACCGCAGTAAATAGTTTCTATGCATTTGGTCAATCTCTGAATTATGCTTCCGCCCATTATTGTAAGCCCTTTAGTCGCTTTACAAGTGACTCCTGCCCAAGTCGTCTATAAGAAGAAATGTTAAAGTTGGGCGACTAGAAAGATCTGGTGAGATTCATCATTTCTCTTGTTCCGGGAGAGAGAGAGAGAACAGTTCATTCCATTTCATCTCGTACCATTCCATCTTCCGGAAGGTCTGATTTTCGTGCAATTTATTCATATTGACATCGTGTGGCAGGAGGTGGCAAATAGAGAGAGATATTGGCATATGCACCTTCATTATTCTGTTCAAGTGTTTGTTAGGTTCAGCTTTGGAAAGTGTGATGATGTAACATCACTTTCACTCGGAGGCCGGGGGCCATTGTGAATCCCTTCATTTGTCCTCTGTCTCTGTCACGTGATGGCTTAAACAACCAGCCTGTTTTTAAGTGGTTGTTACATGTCTGTCAAGTTCGGCCGCTTCACTGTTGACAGGAATGTCTCATTGGCCTGATACTCCCCACAGGCGAATGCCACACTGCTCGGACAGCCAACTTGATGCTATCTTAGAGCTTAGATATACCACTTCCAGTACCAAGAACCTCGTCTCCTCCAGCAAGAGCGTTCTGAGAATCATGTGGTTTAGAAAAATTCGTTGCCTTGCATCAAGTACTCCCGCTCACAAGAACACCAAATTGGTCCAGCCCCAGGTAATTCACAGAAAACCAAGCACACGTGGGTTTTTCCAAAGCCCAACCACCATTCCTCCGAACCAGTTCCAGCGTCATGCAACATAAAAGAATCCCCTCGTGGGGTTTCCGTGCAAGTGATCAAAGGAAAGTATCAGAGCACCCATGAATTACCAATTCAAAGTGTAGCAACTGAAACGGCAATTGATTCATTTTGCGGATGAAGCAAAAATATGATGATTAAATAGAACGCTGGGTGTTCTTCTAATTGAATGGGTACACCTCTTCCATCCACCATCTCACTGCGTTACCCCACATGGCTCGAGATTTCGAGAGGATTGCGTGCCATTCAGTTATCCACCATCTCAGCCCGGCATCGGCTTGGGCTAATCTCCCGTTCAAATTGCCCACGATTTGCAGTACAATGTGGAAAAATATACTCTTCATGCACGCATTGTGGGGAAAAATCCGATGGAAAATCAAGAAAATCACCACCTTAGCCAGCTGGCCATTATGGCTAATGGTCGTTAAACTCATCTAACAATCGGCAATGAGATTATTTACTGGTCGAGACGTGGCGTGCACCGTCTGATGAGTGTGGATGCGATTTTAAGCGACCACGTGCAGTCGATTTCTGCGGAGGCAGAGTTCAATCACATCGAACAAGTGACTGAAGGCGAGTTGTGAACAATTCAAGGCGCTTTTGGGGGTGGCTGTCGACAAGAATGCTCGATTTAGAGGTCGGTTCCTGACTTCGGCTTCGACTTCGACTTCAAAAGCGATATGGAAACGTACGCATAATTTTAACGAGTCTGCTGTGACCTCCACGCGGAGTACGTGACAGTATTTACAACAAACTGAAATTGTCGGGTTCGTTTTCGTGGATTGCTATAATTTTCTAGAACACTTGCGCACTCGATCATAAATAACTCGTGGAAGTTGATATCGTGTCGGTAATTTGAGCAAATTGTTTTGTTGACTCACTCGCTTCGGAGACAATGGCGGGGTTTGTTGTTCAGTTGAAGGCCCTTTTTTTTCGCGGAAGGACTTCGAGCAGGAAGTAGACAGCTGTTTAGCATGCACTGGCATTGCAGACTTCTGCCGAATTCATTTGTATGCACCGATAACTTAAGGAAGCCACGACGATGAGCCGTCCTCTGGCCCGGAGGATTGGACGGTGGTCCGGTGTTGCTGCCAGGTCCCACCGAAGAGGCGCAACAACTTACCAATGTTATAATTAATCGAAGGCGAAGCAACTTATTTGTTCTTCTGCAAATAGTCGCCTTTAATCAAGATTCAGATAGTAAGTACCACGGACTGCCCAAACAGTCGGAGAATACATAATTCAGGACGACAGGAAAGCAGTGCGTTCCCTGGGGTGTTCTGTATCCCTGCCGTTGCTAAATAATACAAATTCCAGCGCCCAACCTGCCTCAGCACAAAGCAATCCGATCGCAGCTTGTGTATATTTTACCATCGATTAAGCACTACACTCCGGCAGAACTGCGGCGCAGTCCAGAATCCAATCGGTGGTCATGCATCGGACACCACCGAAGAGGACACACGTATAAATAATTTATCGCGAGTATCGAGTAATTGCAATCAAAACATCCCCGGGTACGCGTTCGATTGGGGCTGTGTGTCGTGGCGCTGGACGCCAATCCCTGTCAGCAATAAAAATTAATTTGTAATTAAAATCCCATGTATCCGTGCTGTGCGCCCATCTCGGAGGATGTCCGTGAAAGTCCACTTTGGCCACCACCACCACCGACGTGGAGTGGGACACAGTCGCGCAGCCGTTTAGGGAAGTCCTCTGCACTGTTTCTGTTTGTTTTGCTGCGGCTTCGGCATCGCACTGCATTACGTAACGAGGCTGGGTCGAAGCCAGACGGACAAAAAGCTATTCACCTCTCAAAGAGTTACGCACGGCCGCCGTCACGGTCAGGAATCGAAAGGAAGGCACGCAATTCTATTTTAAGACACACCGCCAGCTTGTACATGCATACGTACCTAGTTGTAGTCGAGTCGAGTCGAGTCGAGTCGTGCCGGACGGGAACGTGATGGTAGCCATTGTAACGTTGTTGTGGGTGCTTCATGGGGTCGCTGTTTCGGATTTTCAAATGCAATTGGAATTTATTATCGCCACGCTCGTGGGGTAGTGTGGTTTGGATTTTCGGTTTATAGCGGTTTTATACTCGGCTTTGAACTTCAGTAACATTATCACTTCCGAATGGGGCGAGAGCCGGGCGGGCTCTTCCTCAAGTCTGTGCGCTCGGTCATCATGCGATGGAGTACATCGATCCTCGTCAATGGGTGAATTTGAATTTTTAATTAGATACGGACTTGAATGCTTAATGAGTGATTCGTTATTGTTTGCTCTTTGCTAATCGACTTCAATGCGATGGAGGGGTGATGGAGTGGGGAGGGAGGGGGGAGAGAGGGGTTCATGATGGGAGTACTTTTTTGAGTATCGATTTGATAAGAATTGGTGCCCATTGAAGGTGACTCACACGTACACTGTGTCGCGACGATTTTCTTAGTTTATTTTCATTTATTTCTGTGATAATCGTTTTTTGAACGTAGAATGGCTGTATTATTTAATAGCTACAACGAATGAGTAGTTTATGAAGTTAGTGACTAATCACCAGTTGGTAAGTGACCAAATATTCGAAAAAGTCATTGAGAGAGCTTTGAAGAAAGAAGTCAAGGTGCTACGAAGGCGAGAGTACAAGAGAAGTACACTGAGCGAAATTCTTATAAGAACAACTGTCTCTGAATGTCTTACAATCCCTTGTAGAATACCACATGCATAAAATCAATAATTTCAATAATGGGTATGTGGAGTATGAAAATTCAAACAAGCCAAACTGTTACAATCTATGCGGTCTTTATTTGATTGAATTCCGTTGCCAGTTAAGGTCAACGTATTTATACACAAAAATGCATTTGACGTTGGAGACTTCAGATCAGCTGGTTAGCACTTTCCAAGCCAGAAAGGGATAGCAATATTTATTTTACATAATGGCACAGTGTGTGGTGCAAGTATTCTGTTCAATGATTGTTTTTCTTCTACAGGTAGGTCCTCCGTTCTTCGTTATTGTCTTAAATATTCTATTTGGCATGATATTGATTAAATTTTGGAGGGAAGTAATTGATATTGAGTTCCAAGTCAATTGAATGGTTTCTTTGTGGTTGTGTATCCTAGGCGAGATAATGTTCCCCACAAGATTTCCATTGGATTGAGTTGTGACTTCTTACCGGCCAATCTGAAATCTCTTAATAGGAAACCACTCTTTCACAATTTTTGCGGAGTAAACGACAGCATTGTCTTGCTGAAACACAAACATAAACACCACATAGGTTGGGTTAGGTAGGCGGGCTGCTAGTCCATTCACCAGCGCACTTAGACCATGTTGGTCCATTGTGATACCCACAGTCAGACTATTACCACTGATTGACTACTGCAGTGATAGTGCTGGTAATTTGATCCCAACGGCGGACCAGATTTGAAAACCAGATAAAAGCGTATTAACTTGCCTTTCATTGGGATTCGAACCGGGGACCCCGCTAATCAGTGGTCAAACACCACATAATCTCCATCTTTGTCTACCATTAAGTCGTCCAGAAGCTCAAGGTATCTCTGCGGGTTAATTTCGACGGGCAACCAATCTGCGTCTTACCTGCAGCCCAAACCATGACACTAACGGCCCCAAAATTTCGACTAAACTTTACCACCTCCTTGATTCGTCGATCATGTCAATACATTGAAATACCATCAGGTCCATCCAGATTGAATTTCTTTTCATCACTTAACACAACATTTTTCCATTTTGCAGTGCATGACAGTATTTCAAGTCCAATCTTGCCAATTTGTGTCTTGTAGAAAGTTGATGCTTTTTCACAGTTTTCTTATAGACACCATTCTTAGCAGATCTGAGTATTTGTTGAATCTGACGTTTTCCAATCGGGAGATCTTATTTTCCGACACTTTGTGAAGCTGAAGGTCTGTTTGCTGCTGCATCTCTTCTGATTTCTCGAAAAAAGTATTTTTGGCGGGCGAAAGTAACTTCGTATTAAAATCAAATGGACGTATGGCCCCACATTTTACACCTAAATTTAAAAGAATTTTGAACAGCTGTTTATCTTCACTGAGCTAAAAAGCCCAGAAAGTCGAGATTCCTTATACATACGAAATTTTTTGACCCTTTGCCTTATCTGTGAAAACCTTTCCCCGTGACATTTCTGAATATTTTCTTAAAACTTACACATTTGCAGAGGCAAAGCGTATTTAACATTTTACATCGATCGTCTTTTGTTAAACCTTGTATTTCCTGCAGAAACAGTGAAGTAACAAATCCAATCAGCCAATATTACACGAATGGCTTGATGTTTCTCATAAGAATTTCGCTAACTGTCTGCGAAACCACTTCGAAATAACTCGTTGCATCGCCCTGCATTTGGGAATTACCATGCAAGTGGCTTGTTCATTTAGAACAAAAAATGGAAATATTTTTAAACGAAAAGTACCGGAATTAGGGGCTAACGTGGTTAAGGCAGCTGCATAATGCATTTGTTTTTATAAGAATTCCGATCAATGTCCGAGCAGCTTGGTGTCCGACAATGAAACAGACACAAAAACCAGTGCACGCGGACCACTCTTGTCGAACAGTGCACGAGACCATACTTGAAAAAGGCCTTTGATACAATATGTCTAGAACAGCTCTTTTAAAACTTCACCATGCTTGACATAGGGTCCAACAACTATGGTATAGACATGCTGCTCAATCTGTTCACGAATAAAAAGTTCGCTGTGATGAGTGGGAATGTGTCTTCCTTTGGGACAACCGAACTTAAATATGGTCTACCACAGGAAGCAGTGATTCCGCCTATACTTTTCAATATTTACATAGCGGGCCTGATAGGACCTCTTTAGCTCGTAATAGAGTTCGCTGGCATATTTACTGCGTACACGGCAAGACCTAATTTCTCTTCTTCTTCTTTTTTTTGAAAAAAACTCGTGACTACGAGAAAATTCAGCGATATAGCGGTGACCATAAATTGAGAAAACCTTGAAGAGAAGACGGAAAACAAACTTCTTCAAAATGCTCTCAGGGGACGCTATGAAGAATTAGAAAAAAAAGTTTCTGTCATTGCACAGCACGGGGAACCACTGGAGCAGATAAATTTAATCAGATACTTGGGAATCTGGCTAGATTTGTTTCTAGCAAATATGTAGATTTTGATCCGGCCAGGGGCAGATATGCTTACGATTTAACAAAGAGTCTGTTTTGGATCAGCCAACAATCTAAGGTAAAGATTAACTGCTTAACGATTCTTATTCGGATTAAATGCTTATCGATGTCACGTGAGTTTAGAACTTGCCTTCTTCTTCTTCTGGTAGCGCTACAGTCCGAGGTGGACCTGGGCCTCAACCAGTAAGCCTCTCCAGCCGGCACGATCTTTAGCCAGCTGTCTCCAACTGCGCACACCAAGTTGGTTGAGGTCCTTCTCCACCTGGATGCGCCATCGATTCCGTGGGCGTCCTCTATTGCGTTGTCCCACTGCTTCGGAGTCGAAGACTGAGCAGTGTTGTCCATGTGCTCTACATGGCCCAGCCATCTTAGGCGTTGAATCCGTAGACGCCTGGCTAGACTCATGTCGCTGTACAGCCCGTACAGTTCGTGGTTGAATCCAATAACCCCATCAACGCAGACAGGACCAAAGATTGAACGCAGAACTTTTCTCTCGAAAAGATCAAGTTCTTCTTCATCCGCTTTTGAGATTGTCCATGCTTCCGCACCATAGAGCAGAACTTGCCTTCACCTTCATAGGAAATCAGACTTATAGTCCATACAACGCTCATGTGTTAAGTTGTTGTGGAACTTGGCCAACTTGATAAGAGAGAAGTGAACCACACTTCGACCTGATCTCTTGGGCTTAGGTTAGGCTAGGTAGAGGGGCTGCTAGTGCATTCACCAGCACACTTAGACCATATTGGTCCATTGTGATAACCACAGTCAGACTATTACCACTGATTGACTACTCCAGAGATAGTGCCGTTTGATCCCAACGGCGAATGGTGACTGGACCAGATTTGAAAACCAGATAAAAGCGTATTAACTTTGCGTTCAGTGGGATTCGAACCGGGGTCTCGCTAAGCAGGAGAAGGCATTCCACCAACTGCGCCATCCAGACGTTTCTATGGGGTTTATTACGTAAACTATGATTATCATCCAGAAAATGGTGTTTGGGCGACTTCGCTTCCAGGGCACTGAGTAGCTTCTCCACTTTAGTAGGTCGTTGTAAGACCGAGAGCTAAAGATGTGAGCAATGATCTCCATTGGTCTTTGCTATCGAAAGAGGCAAGCCTCACCAGTCCCATTCAATCCGTTGTAGATACAAAACCGTTAATGGGGCGCTATATTTTTCCTTGTTTCCTTGGCCGTCTAATGTAGTTTTTTTACCGACCGCATGCAACCGGACCTTTTGCCTGAAGATACATAAGATAAATGAGTCCAGTTGGAGGCTGTCATGTTAACTCCCAACAGAGAAATGCCCTCGTTTTGATGCGGAATTTATGTTCGTAACGGACTTAAGTAAACGGTCTTAAGCTTTGATGGACAACAATCGCCAAGGCAAGAGCCATGATACATTAAAATCTTTTTAGGAAATTTCAATGCTAACCTGGGTAAGAGGAAGATCTTTGCCAGTTTCAAGTAAAAATTTGTTCGGAACAATACCACACCCCATTACGGACTAAAGCTTAGTGGCTTAGTCAACCTTTCCATAGCTAGCACGAGTTGTACCTACAAATTCTTTCATTTTGAAAATATTAAAATGAAAGCTTATATTTTTCCGTTGCATTTAATCAATTATTCTATTCACAATTATTATTTTTTAATCATCAATCAACCAAAATATCAAGTAATCTTCCTTGGTACTAACCTACTACTTGACTAGTACTGACGTTTACTCTAATGATTCATTACTCTATGTATAATGTTCCACATTCTTTAGTTTACTCTAGTTAATGAATCTCCTCGTATGCAGCTTGATATGTCCTTAGATAGAGCTGTGTGCTTTCAAAGCAAAGCCAAAGCTTGTTTCGGACAGAAACCTGTCGTGATGCAGAGGGACAACTCGTAGTAGATTCGCAGTCGATACTGAGAATCTGGAAAGATCATTTCTGTAGACTCCAATACCGCTGTCAGGCAGAGTTCCACTCAACGCAATTGACGATGATCGACAAGAATTCCGTCCGCCCGAGCTAGACGAAGTCAAGATAGCGATATCGAGACTAAAGTCGAATAAAGCTGCTGGTGCAGACGGACTATCTGCGGAACGGTTTAAGGCAGCTGGAGATGAACTGGTAAGGTACATGCGAAGGCAATCATGCCCGACGAGTGAAATCTTAGTATTGTTTGCCCAATCCACAAGAAAGGATACTCCCCTTCAACTGCGCCAACTACCGAAAGATAAGTCTCTTCAACATCGCCTATAAGATCGTCTCTGCCGTTTTGTGTGAGCGCCTGAAACCATTCGTCAACAATCTGATTAAGGACCTATGTGTTGACGAATGGTTTCAGGCTCAGTGCGGTTTCAGGCCGGGGAAGTCCACCATCGACCAAATCTTCACGTTACGGCAGATCCTGAAAAAAACCCAAGAAATGCAGATCGATACCTATTCTTCAATTTCAAGGCCGCATATGACAGCGTGCATAGGGAAGCTATATAACGCCATGTCTAGTTTTGACATTCCTGCCAAACTCGTCAGGTTGTGCAAGACGACGATGGAGAATTCTTGCTGCTCCATCAAGGTCGGTAACGAACTCACCGAGACCGTCGATGTCAAAAAAGGTTGTAGACAAGGCGACGCGCTGTCATGTGACTTTTTCAACATTATCCTTGAGAAGATCGTGCAAGACTCACACGCCAGCACTAGAGGCACGATCTTCCAAAAGTCCGTACAACTGCTAACATACGCGGAACACAGCGAGCCGTCAAAGAAGCGTTGGCTGGTATTGAAGCGGAGGCGGCCAAAATGTGTTTAGCGGTGAACGAGGGCAGAACGAAGTATATGCTGTCATCGAGAAAGGACGCACGATATCGACGACTTGGCCAAAACGTCACCATAAGCAGCTATAACTTCGAGGTAGTGAAGGACTCTCTTCGCAAGTGAACAGTACGAACAACACCAAAACCGCGATTAAACGCAGAATTACTCTTGCCACTCACTGCAACTTTGAGCTCAAGAGGCAATTGAGTAGTAGAGTCCTCCCTCGAAGGACCAAGCTAACATTGATCATCCCTGTCCTGCTCTATAGTGCGCAGGCATGGACAATCACAAAAGCGGATGAAGAAGAACTTGATCTTTTCGAGAGTAAAGTTCTGTTTTCAATCTTTGGTCCTGTCTGCGTTGATGGGGTTATTGGATTCAACCACGAACTGTACGGGCTGTACAGCGGCATGAGCCTAGCCAGGCGTCTACGGATTCAACGCCTAAAATGGCTGGGCCATGTAGAGCATATGGACAACACTGCTCAGTCTTCGACTCCGAAGCAGTGGGACAACGCAATAGAGGACGCCCACGGAATCGATGGCGCATCCAGGTGGAGAAGGACCTCAACCAACTTGGTGTGCGCAGTTGGAGACAGCTGGCTAAAGATCGTGCCGGCTGGAGAGGCTAACTGGTTGAGGCCCAGGTCCACCCCGGACTGTAGCGCCATCAGAAGAAGAAGAAGAAAATTTATTTTTAACTATCAAGTAATCTTCCTTGGTACTAACCTACTACTTGACTAGTACTGACGTTTACTCTAATGATTCATTACTCTATGTATAATGTTCCACATTCTTTAGTTTACTCTAGCTCATGAATCTCCTCATATGCAGCTTGATATGTCCTAAGATAGACTTGTGTAAGCAAACTTGCTTACATCTCTTTGTCACGTGACGAGTGATACTTAACTCACGCAATATGCAGATAGGAACCGGGTTAGCCCCAGATCAGTCGACCGTCAATAAAATTGATTTTAATGCGATGGCATCAGAAACTCTTGAAAATTCTTGGAGATGGCCGAACCTTCCGAGGAGCCAACACCGAGTACCGCCCAGAGAGGTAGCAGCGCGTGAAATATGTACCAAAAACAAAGTTCGAACAGAAACTTTGCCGGGATGAAAAAGACAATTTTGAGGAAGCACTTCCACTAATAAATAAATGGCAGGGAAGACTCGAAAACCGTCAGTCAGAATACATAACTCAGTCTGATGAATGATGATGGGGGAGAACTCCATCCCTTCTGACCTTGTCGAAGTCAAGACGGCAACTTCGAGACTGAAGTCTACAACGAGTGCACGCCAAAGGCCAGGCAAAATAAATTACCTAACCTAGCTAGAAGTAATAATGAATAATTAATTGAGAGCAGTAAAAGTCAAGTAAGTCAGCGGAGCGATGTGAGCAATTCAACAAAGCACCCCAAAACCGCCCATTTGTCGGTAACTTGCTTTCATATCTCAATTTCGCATCGTGATATATACCTGATTTTAATACGAAATTCCTGGAAATGCTTTAAAAACAATAACAGCACTTAACCGCCCAAGATCGCCTCGGCACATGTGTTCAGTCGAACAAGCATATCGCCCACCACATCAGTTGTCAGATATGATGAATCTCAACCAAACCGCTAGTCGTTGAATGCGAACATTCCGCACAGCAGAAATATTTATGCACATACTCAAAGCCCGGCCACCTGAACCACAGCTGACATGACTGCAAACTGCAAACAACAATCGCCCCTAACTTAAGGCGTGCTCACATTGAACGCAGCGAACATTTAATTCAATTCAAAGCATACGAGTGGTTGGAGAAAAACCAAAAACCACACCTTGCATCTAATCCACGGTTTCTCTTCGCAGTCGATTACCTAAGATTGCACATTCCGTTCGTTAAGGACCACTGGCTGCTGAATTCTTAAGTTCGGCATTCCACATCACTGGCGGACCATTAGTCAAACCACGCAGAGCACAAATCGTAATTCTAGCGCTATTACAAAATCCCATTACACGAGCGCCTTCGAATGAAGACATCTTCGGAGCACTTCCAGCGCCATTAGCATGGCATGGCCAATGCCGCGACGCGCCGTCATCTCGCCAGCTAATCAGCATCAGCATCACGATCCAGCCTGCGAATGGAGTTTCTTTTCGTGAAGAAAAAAGTAAAAGTTACTTAAAAATCCATCACTACCCGGCGGTGGTGGTGTCGATGCGATTGACTCATTGTCTGACAGGCCGGCGAGGCGAAAACGAGAGAAATACGATTCTGATCGTACAAAGCCAGCCAGATAGTCAGCACCTGATCGGAACACCAAATTGCCGTCCCGAAGAATCATCATCATCAGCCTGCTCACCTCTGCCTCTGTGACTGTGTCTCTCGATGGCATGTGTTCCCCTCCGGACGTGGATGAAATTTGTGATCATCGCCGACCGTGTGCGATCAGAAGTTTCTCCAAAGGTCCAACCTGCCGGTCGTCGTATGGTCACTTTTCGAAAGAAAGGAAACTCCGGCGGTTTTCCCATGGCACGGCGCGATGCAGAAGAAACTCTTCTTCAATCTGTTTAACCTTTCGGAGCCGGAGTCAGGTCAAAGTCATGTTTTTGGCTCGTTTCTTGCGCTCGGTTAGAAATTCAAAAAAATGTTTTCACATTAAATGCACTTAGTCATCGTGCCATCGACTCTCTCGGCTCGCTTGGCACAAGTGTCAAGACGGCCGGCGATAGATTCGGTTTCCCTCCATTTGAATTCTCCGCGCTTTTCACACGTGACAATTTTCCGAGAAATGCCTGCTTATGCGCAACGAATGCTGATCTGCTCGTGCTGCCGCCGTCGAGTTGTGCAACTGAGAGAAAGGGAAAATGGAAGCGCTATGGACTGCGGGTTGAGTGTGTCTTGAATTTCGCCGAGGCCCAGCATGCAAAAGCGCGAAGAATTAGTTCGGCACGCAAAACACGAGCGCCGAGTGATTTAATTTTTCTCCGCAATTAGATGCGTGTTTGTTTTGCTTCAGTTTCACGGCCCAACTGGGGTTGGCTCGAAAACGGAACTCATGCGACAGTTGATGCGGCCGCAGAAGGTCAGAAAGGAAACTCAAAGAAAGTCGTCTCAAGACTTGGCAACGGCTTCGATAAAGAAAGTGGCCATTTCTGAGTGTCCTCCACCTGGCGGTCGACCGTTCAATAAAAATATTCAGCAACCACGTGACCTTTCAAACTTGAACACCGTCTTCTGAGAACAAGTCCAAGGCGTGCTCTTAAATACTAAATGGCCAGACGTTATTTTAAACGTCAGTGCTAATCGGCCGGGAATACTTAATGTCATCGTACGTGCTTCAAACTCGTTCACATCTACCCCGATTAGCGTGTTGAAAGAGCTCGAGTTTGTCAGCTCGAAATGTCAAACTGAACGCCTTGACTACCGAGCCGCGCATAAATCGCCGCCGACAACCACTGCACACTGCACACGGCTTGTGCATGCAAAATGTTTACAAGCTGAATTCTTGTCGTAAAACAAATTGCCGCCCCACACGCCCCTCCCGCCGGAAAAGAGTCATCAGCAAAAGTTTCAATGCCTCTTTGCTGCGAGGCGCGTCGTTGTTGATTACGAAACATTGCAAAGCCAGGTGCATCTAGGCGACAAGTTCACCATGCACACAGTTCAATGCACAGAAGTTGACAAGCTCGATGTCACAATTAATCAGACGCTTGTCATGTCGGTCCAGAGCCGCCGCAAAATCGAGAAAATCCATGCTAAAACGTCCCCGTCCACTCTTGTCGAGCTCTCATCAATCAAAAAACCACACGACAAACAATAACACCACCACCGCCACCTTCGCCACCTGCGTCCCCAGCACCGTCACCGCCAGCAGCACCGCCACCAATCAGCGACAACAAGTTGTCTGCTATGCGACTCATGTCGCACGTCTGGAATTCGTACGATGGAATGTCGCTCCAAGGAGAACAAGTTGCTGTGCGCGGTCCAACAATCCGATTGCAGGCATTGATGGACCCATCAGCCGAGCAGAAGGAAACGCTCGTGTATTCGACCATCAAGTGGTGCAGTGGCTGCCACTCCTACAAAGTGCCATTAGAGAGATCGTCTGTGGAAATATGTACATCGCTCTCGAAATGTTTACACATTCCGCATCGACTGCGCTCGACTGCGCAGTTGTGAGGAGAAATTTTCGCTGGCCAAATGTCAAGACGGGGTGCGAGCTTGCAAATGCTACACGAGCAGCGTCCGCGATGAATTGAAACTCAAATGCAATGCAAGCTTTGGTGTATCAAAATATTGGCATTGTAATTATCGAAATCGTTATTCAGATGAGTGAGCGTGACGTGGGCGGTCATTGGTGAATGGATAAACATTTGGGACTGTTCGTGAATGTGGTGTGTCTTGGCAGTTAACTTGGGATGTGGGTCTATGAAGTGCTTGGAAAATAAGCGATTGTCTCTTGAGAATTCAGCTTGTAACAGATTCAATGTTTGCTTATGTGACATTCACTTAATCTCCTACTAGTCGAAGGACGGCCAAATTTTGTTGTGGAGCAAGAGTTTTGAGTGGGTAGCCGGGGCGTAGTGGGTTAGTACGTCGACTCCTGTGCAGAGGGTGCCAGGTTCGAATCCCCAATTCACCAACTTTCATAATTCACGGCTCGACCTCTTTCGAGTCACTGACTTTTCTCAAAAAGTATTCCTGTCTAGAAAAAAGGGTCTCAACTTCACCATTCGGAGTCGGCATAAAACTGTAGGTCCCTTCCACTTATGACAGAACAATAGAAGCGAAATTGGCCTATATTTATTTATATTTTCAGCTAGTCCATTTTTTTTTCGAAAAGTTTTACTATGTCCGAGTATCTTAGCGATCCTGGGAAGACACCAGAAAAAATACTCTTGTTGAAAATATCTAATAAAACATCCATGAACCACTAGCCAAGAGCAGACACTCTTCCAACTGCGCCATCTAGTTCGTTGTTTGCCACAAAAACTTCAAATGATAGATTCCCCAGCTACGACAAAAAAAAACGTCTCTAGGAAACTTTAAAGCTTGGCCGAGTACGTAGGACGTCTTCGATAGAGTAAACAAAAAACAGAACTGGCACAAGTGATGGGCATAATTGAAGAATCTTAACAATCGAGACTTTAGTAATCGAGTCATATTAATAATCGAATGAGCACTCGAGTGATAATTGTGATTATAATCGATTGATACTACATTTCGATTCTCAAATTCATTCGAATGACTACTAACTAATTACTGACTACTAACACAACATAACTCGATAAATGTTCCACATCAGCACGAGACGGTAACTCGAGTTCCCCTCGAGAAATACTAATAAGGAACACAATCAGAATGAAAGAAAAACGCAAAGGAAAAGAACTGGTATTACTCCACTTCTCGGTTCATTAACAAAAAAAAAAAATAAAAAAATCGAATTCATTCGAATGATTTTGATAAGATTCATTTGTCAAGACTTCTTGTGTTAGTAGTTAGTAATTAGTTAGGACTCATTCGAATGATTTTGGGAATCGAGATGTTCTCAATCGTTTATCACTCGAATTATAATTCGAATGTGCCCATCATTAGCTTGCACGACAACCCTTGCAATAACTCAGACAATTTGGTTGAATTTTCAAAGTCGAATCACTAAGATCATCAGGAAAAATAGATGTGAAGGAAAGTCGACGGGAATGTTACTCTTCGACATAGAGAAAGCATTTGACTCCGTCTGGCACAATGGACTTATATTTAAGATGCTCAATCTTAATTTTCCCCCTTATTTGTGCAAAGTTATTCAAAGTTTCTTGTCAAATCGTAATTTTAAAGTTTTTGTGAATAATAGCTCGTCTAATTCGTTAATTGTGCCCGCTGGTGTCCCTCAAGGCTCGGTCCTAGGATCACCTCTATATAATTTGTATACATCCGACTTTCCGGACCTACCAGGATGTGAATTTGCGACATATGCTGATGACACAGCGATACTTTCGTCGCATAAGTTCGGTCTCAATATTGAGACGAATCTTAAAAAAGCGGCGGAAGTATTCTGTGATTATTGTAAAAAATGGAAAATTAAATTGAACGTGGGAAAAAATTCAAGCAATCTTTTTCACCAGAAAGAGAAAACCTTGTTTCCTCGCATCTGATCAAATCATGGTTCTTGGGCAGCCGATAGCCTGGGAGAACACATTTCGATACCTGGGTATACATCTTGATAAAAGACTGACTTTTCAAGAACATGTAACAAAAACTCTGCACAAAATAAGCATTGCTGTAAAAATACTATACCCTTTCATAAATAGAAAATCTCTCTTGTCCGATCAAAATAAAATAATTATACATAAAGTCATATTTCAAGCACTCCTGCTCTATGGTTGTCCTGTGTGGGAAAATTGTGCTTAGTGTCATATTAAAAAGTTACAAATCCAGCAAAATAAACTATTAAAAATGATGTTTAACTTACCTTGGTACTATTCTACTTGTGAATTGCATCGACAAGCAAATGTTGAATTGATCTCTGACAGAATAGAAAGGCTAACTAACTCTTTTTTTATAAGATGTAACATACCTGAAAATCAACTCGTTAACGAGCTTAATGTCACTTAGCATTGGTTGAAATATTTAACATTTAATTTCTTCTTTTTTTCTATTTCTTATTTATTTATCTAATTATTCATACATATTGTATTATTATTTTTTTTTCGTAATTATTGTTATTAATTTATTAAATTGTTAATTTATTTATTTATTTATTCATTTATTTATTTATTTATTTATTTATTCATTTATTTATTTATTTAAATATTTATTTACCTATCTGTATATATTATATCTATTTATTTACATATTATTCTTTTTTATTTATTTACTTGTTGTTTGTTTATTTGTTATTTATTTACATATTTATATATTTATTTAATTGTTTGATTACATATTTATATTATATTATACTTTTTTTGTTTGATGTTTTCCTCTGACCTTTTTTTTTTTTATATGAGGGTTTTTTCCCGTTGTTTACCCTCCAAAATACTCAACATTTAATAAATAGTTCTTAACAATAAAAAACTACTTTCTCAGTTGAAAGATGTATTAAATATCATCATATCACTGTATGTAAATAGTGTGCTGGCAAACCATGTAAAATTTTTGGAAACGAAGAAATAAACATCTGTCTATTTGGTTGAATTTCTCATGGCGACAAGCATTAAAGGAAGTAACGTACCTTTGATAAATCAACCGTCAATTAGACTTATCAAAACAACATATTTTATTAAGATGTAGTCGAATTTTCGTTCGAAGTCGAATTTTTCTCTAACTATCCTTCTCAATTTTGGCATTCCTCTCAATTTTCCATAAAAAAGAAAAACATGCCCTAATTGGATCCAACTGGAAGTATTATTATATCCTGTGAAAATTCGAACTGGCATTCCCGGCCGATTAGCACTGACGTTTAATATAACGTCTGGCCATTTAGTATTTAAGAGCACGCCTTGGACTTGTTCTCAGAAGACGGTGACTGTATTTTATTTCGTTGCGGGTATGTTCAGAAAGTACGACTTACAATTCAAGGAAAGTTGACTTGGAGTATAAAATTCAAAATATTGGTAATTGTTATGTGTTGTGGTCTCAATCTCTGCTTAATATTCTAGATTCCAACGACAAGTGGGTTGGGTCCAATTATGCGATATGTCATCAGATCTGTATAATGCCGTGACCAGTTTCGTCATCGTCACATTTTACAGATGGGCGATATCAAATGATCAATCTTTCGTTAGTCCATAAAAAGATGTGGGTTAATGCGACTAAGAGTAGTGTATCACCACCCGCTTATGCTTGGAAATCCTGTATAAAATGCACAGGCAGACAACACTAGAGGCGAGGAAAACGTAATTATGGATGCGAAAAAAAGTACATAACTGCTGAGATCCTAATTAGTCCGGTGCTTGCATTTTAAATTCAAAAAGAACGACTCAAGGGTCCTCATCTTGTGGGACTGTCGTAGAGCTGTTACGTGACGTACTTATTCGCTACTCAATCACTTCGGCTACAGATTAACAGCAGTATGACACACATTTTGAGTTGAGACTGACCATTTACAAAGCCTTGATGCCCGGCTGTTGCATTGAAGATCAGTGAAGATCGCGATCAGGTATAAAATTGAAACTTAATCCATAGTATAGTGCTTCGAGATGCATAAGCACACGTCACTTGAAACGCTACAGTGTTTTGGGAATATTTTGGAAAGGTGAATGTCGATCTGAGAACACGTCTATTCGAACGAAGAAAACCCTGATTATAGTGTCTTCCTCGACCGTATTGCTTAGCTGATTGAAAACAATCGAAGCTCATGTTTTTCAAACGTTTTGCTCTTTCACTGGTAGTCACTTTTACATAAATGATTCTCATTTTCTCAGCAGAACTGCTTCCTCTGCTGGCACTACAGTCCAGAGTGGACCTTGGCATCGCCTAACAAGCCTTAAATTATGCAGCCTATACCCCACTGGTTCGAATGTTCGAAGTTGTTGAAGTCTTAGCCAACTTAGTTGCTGAATCCAGAGACGCCTGGCTAAAGTACACAACATAAAGTTAATTCACGAATGGGGTGTGGATATCATCTATCACCCGGCTCTAGAAATTCTTGTTATGCGGCAAAACGTTTTTCCACAAAACATACACATTTTTCGGTTGTGTACATTGCCTCGCACCATTTCCCTCACCTTCTGAACCGGCCTTCTAATTCACACGACAAATCATAACGCAATCGAGTAACCCTTGAGTGTGAACATCAAGACAAAAGTGTGATCAATCACCTTCTTCTCCTCCAATGCCGGCGACATTCGACGCTCAATGACAAACGTCTAAGCAAAGCTAAAGCAATGAAGTGTCACTTAGTCATTGAGAACGTTCGATAGATAAGAACGCAATAATCGCTACGCAATTACATCCGATGCAAACAGCCAAACCTATCAGATCGTCCTTGTGTTACAAAGAACTTGTCATTGACTGGCGTCCGTGACTCACGCGAAGAAGAATGTCGCCCAACTCGACTGGAGTGGTGGATGATAATTTCGTAAAAACAATTCACTTGCCTTAATTGGATAACACCCTGATAACAAGCACCGCGGAATTACATCACAATCACAGACGGTGTGCGTGTAATCGAGGCGCTGGCGACGCTATCGACTATTTCCCAATATTTTGCTGATAAATTGATTCCACTGCGACACAGATAGCTTTCACGTTGCCTTGATCGTTAAAGAAACATCCAGCCCCCGTGAGCATTGTAAACCACAAATGTGAATCGACCGCAGCTGGTACGATGCACACACATTCCGCCATCCACCAACCGAAGGCCGGGAGCATACATTTAACAAAAATGTAAACATTGGCTCATACATACCGTAATTTTCCGACTAATGGCCAGATAACATTATGCATGAACTAACATCGGAGATTGAATGCATTCCATGTTCGGAGTGAGCGTAGATTAAACATATACACTCATGTGCTGCCGATGTTGAGCGATAGAGTGGATGTCATGAGCACCATCTGACAAGTGGACGAACTTGATGCGCAAAGTGAGGAAGCTCCGCACCCAGAAGGCTCGCTCTCCATGTCGTCGTAATTAATGGCGTTAACGTTCATAAAAACGATACCCATTCCTGGGCTCCTCTGTCCGCCCCCCTTCAGCTGAAGTGCTTGCACATACTTATATAAGAGTGTGGAGTGTGGACCCCTGTAAAAGATGAAGCGTCAAAGTGTACTTTGTGGCTAACATCTCACTCAAAATGGGATCACAGTAATAAATACTGATTGCAGATGCGTTATAAAACACGAGATTCATCTTTCCCAGTGAAGAAGAGCAAAGACGAGACGAGACGAGACGAGACGAGACGCTCCGCAGCGACACGGCGATAAGAATCCACCAGCCCAGACCTCCAACACTTCGGAGCGTTGCGTTGGCTCCATCACGCAAAGAAGCAAAACAAAAAATTAATAAAAGCGGAAAAATAAATATGCTCGTGTATGTGTTACCAGTTTTATGGGCTGATCCAAGTGCGAGCGCGTCGGGGATCTTAGATGCCGTCCCTGTGTGGAAATTACAAATAATTACTGCCGATCGTTGGAGTGGGGAATTGGAGCACGTAATGGCTTCAAATTTGGAAATTAGCACTAGGAAAGGTTAATGGGCGGATGTGTTGGATGATAACAGATTGGGTGTGTTCAGAGACTGGACACCCACGTAAAATGACTGGAGGAGTGTTGCAATTTTAACGGTAAATCCAATAAGATTGACCGTGTCTCTTGTGAGTCCTCATCTGCTGTGAGCATTGTTCTGTTATTTGTTCTTGTCATTTTGACACATTCATTCACATGTCTACACTTTTGGAGGGATAATGAAACAATAAAAAAAAGGGGAAATACAATAAGCTTGATTGTCTCTCCTCATCTTCTATCTGCATCGGTCTGAAGTTTTTTTTTTTATTAATTTTGACGCATTTCCATAAAGGTCTACACTTTTGGAGAGATAATGACACATTGTCGTGGAGTTGGAAGCTAGGGGAAATACGGTAAGCTTGATTGTCTCTCCTCTTCTTCTATGAGCATCGCTCTTAAGATTTTTTTATATTAACTTTGACACATTTCCATAAAAGTCTAAACTTTTGGAGAGATAGTGACACAAATGTCATATTTCGGGGGCAGTGTTTGTCGAAAGAGATTTTTCTAGATTCGGAAGGTAGGGTATTCTGATGTCTATTCTCTTCATTTTGACACATTCGTTAAAAACACGTCTACACTTTTAAAGAAATAATGACAGAAATGTCATATGTCGAGCGAATTGTTTATCAAGAGATATTTTCCTGGTTTCGGAAGGTAGGGGAACTGAAATTATCTTGATTCTGATGTCTTCTTTTTCTTTCATTTTGACACATTTATTCCAAAAGTATACGTCTTTGGAGAGATAATGACACACATTTTCTTGGATTTGGAAGATAGGCCAACTACAATAAGCTTCTCCCCTCATTGTCTATGAGAATCGATCTGATGGTTGCCTTCATTCTGACACATTCATTCAAATGTCACTTTTGGAGAAATGACACAAATGTCATTTATCGGAATCCTAAGTTCGGGAGCTACGCGAGTGGCATAAGCTAAATCGTCTGTCTACACTTTTGGAGACTTGGAGTCAATCTTCTAGATTCGGAAGGCAGGGGTACTGAAATTATGTTGATTTTGATGTTTTTCTTTGTTTTCATTTTGGCACATTCATTCAAATGTCATTTTTGGAGGCACAAATGTCATGCCGAGCGGATTGTTCATCAAGAGAAATTTTCCTAGTTTCGGAAGGTAGAGGAACTCAAATTAGCTTGATTCTGAAGTTATTTTCTCTTCATTTTGACACATTCAATCTAAAAGTCTACGTTTTTGGAGAGATAATGAGACACATTTTCCTAGATTTGGAAGCCAGGGGCAATGCAATAACCTTCTTTTCTCGTCTTCTGTGAACATCATTCTGACGGTAATTTTCGTCTCTTCATTTTGACACATTTATTCGCAAAGTCTACACTTTTGGAGAGATACTGAGAAAAATATCCTATGTCGAGCGGGCTTATCAACAAAAGATATTTCCATAGATTTGGAAGAGAGGGGTTTCGATTTCGATCCAGTTAAATAAAAGTTCAGCCGTGGCGTAGTGGCTATGTCCGTCAACTCCACCGATCGGTGCCTAACGACAAGACCAACGTTCACAATTCACAGCTCCACCTCTCCCGACTCACTGGCAATGGTCAGAGAGTGTAATTGTCTAGAAAAAAAAAACTTCTTAACCTTCGCTGTTCGTAGTTGGCAGTGGAGGTCCCCCCCCACTCGTGAGAGAACCACACGAGTGGTTGCTATGGAAACTAAGCCACCGGTCCACCTCCAAGCACACGTTACATTCTATTTAACCATGGCCACAGAAAATCCAGTCTTCTGAATAAACAAGAGTTTACCCATCACCGAGACCACATCCAGAGCAGATTTGCTTGTACACCAATTCGTCATCCACAGCCTGCGTGAATGTAAATATTGTTACATCACACGACCGACATCAAATGTGTGGGATGACGGCACAACAACACACCTCTCAATGGCGCTGTGGCGACAGTGGTGGATGGTGATACGATGACGTTACCAAGAAACCCTCAACATGAAGCCAACAGAATGGAATGACAAAAGAAACTCCACTCGATTGACCGAGGAAAATCTCTAGGGGCACTAAACTACCGAGATAAACGTCACCTCTGAGATATAAATTCGCCGTCAAACTCCTTTCCCGGCTGCAAATGCCGCTGCTGTTGCCATTGCTGCACCCGCCGCCACCATCACCGCATCCACCCGTCGCCACAAGTTTTCCCAGAGACATTTACGAAACCTTTCCAACACAGCAGTACAGCAGCTGTGCCCCCAAGGTTGGTTCCGGCCAGAGGGAGCGGGGGGAACTCTTTTTTGTTTTTTTTTGTCTTTCCAATATTGTCTCCCCTTCTACACGGTGTCTGTGTGCCTATCGCCCTTGTGCGCTTTGTTTTTGTGTGTTTGGTCGTGATATGAAGAACTCTTAGAAGTTGAAGTGTCAACAACCTCAGTGGTGTGCTAAGCCCGTGTTCCAGTGTACCCCACCCCCATGCGAGAGCGGTGCATTAGAAGCATAATATACGAGTATCCACACGAGTTTAGGTTGGGCACCCCGTCAGAAGGTACCCATCGGTGGCTGTGTTCGTATCGTTTAGTTTAATGCCAATAAGGTATCTATTGGTGCTGTGGGATTGTGCAGCCATGCACGCACACACTTGCACTCGGTGTGTGTGTTCTGAGGGCCGGTGTTGTGCTTTGAATCAAACTCAGCCCCGTGTGCAGTGAGTTACAACTTCGAGTTCCTGCCCACGTAATTAAGCGCTGACTTGAATTGCTTAGGCACCGTAGTTGGCCCGAACGGCAATGATGCCGACAGTTCTTGGGATTTTCGTCAGTCATGAATATTGAATTCGTCGAACGGCGAGGGGGTGGGGGGGATGTCTTGGGCTTGGAGGAATGTAACTGAAACTGCGATGATGAGTTCGAGCAGATCGCGTGGGAAGGGTACGTTTAAGTCGCGTTCATAGGAAATGAGCCATCAACACTTTTAAGTGAAATGTGATCCAGTGTAAATAAGCCGTTGATTTACAGGGTGGGGCATCTAGTGGTCTTTTCATTTAAATCAGAGCTTATTTTGACACTGACAGCTGTTTTCTGTTCGTAATCTTTTGTCTTAGTGCCGCGGAACGTTGGGAAATATTGAAAACTTTTTCGAAAGTGAGTGCTAGCCCAAACAGAAGAGTTGGCTCAAATCTATCCGCTGCCGTGAGTGCTATACGCAAAAAGTTCATGAGACTGATATGCTACTGGACAAATGGCTCAAATCTGCGCACAATTTGTCACAAATTTTCGCACGATTTCATTTTGAAGAGGTGTTCTTCTTCGCTGACAAAACCACTGCGTAAGCTTTTTCATCTATGCTCTTTCGGTCTCTTTCCGAGCAGATGGAAAACGTTATTTCTCCAGCTCGTCCCTAAAAAGGGCGAATCTTCGTCACCCACCTCCTACCGATCCTTACCACTTTCGTCCCTTCTTTCTGGGTCATGGAAAGGCTGATAAATCGTCGGCTAATGAAATGTCTTGAATCGCGGAAACTTCTTAACAACCTTCACCACAGTTGCCGCAGCTACAGGTCCACTGATCTGATTATCTCTGCTCTGCTGATCTCACCGAAAAGAGGAACCAATCTTTGCACAATGCAGGCAAAAGCAAGATCGTTGCGTTTGATATCAAGTAAGCTATTTGACAGAGTATGGCATCAAGCTCTCTTGTCGAAAATGCGTGCCTACGATATCGATGAATCTCTTCGACTAAGGATTAGAAATTACCTTTCGAACAGTCTGATATCCACCAAATGAAGGCTGGTGTTCCCCAAGGCTCAGTTCTGTGTCCGACACTTTTTCTAATTTTTATAAATGATCTCTTGTCTGCTACTTCTAATCCGATCCACTCCTTCGCTGATGACAGCTACCTCAACTTTTCATATTCGTTCCAAGACACGACCGCATATGTCTTTCTTTTGTAGAAGAAAGACAACTTATTCCTAACCACCAGTTCGGTTTTAAAAGCAAGCATTCAACTATTGACCAAGTACATCGCATAACTGATGTTCTAGAAAAATCGTTTGAACAAAAGCAAGTCTGCTCAGCTGTATTTCTTGATGTTTCTCAGGCCTTTGACAAGGTTTGGCACGAAGGCTTGAAGCACAAGCTTCAACAATTCCTCTCGCGAAAACTTTGCACAATTTTACCGAACTATCTATCGGATAGAATCATCCGCGTGAAATATGGGAAAGAATACTCCCGATTTAAATCTGTACAAGCTGGAGTACCACAAGGAAGTGTTCTTGGTCCCCTCCTTTACTTACTGTATAGCAGCGATATACCGCACATTTGCTGACGACACCGCCATTTTAGTAACTGCTAAAACGGTCGAAGAATCAACTAGAAAATTGCAATGTGCTTTAGACCGGACACACGAATAGACGAACACTCAGCGAATTCAGCTTAACGAAGCTAAATCCGTTCACATACATTTTACGTATAAGAACGGGAATAACTTGCCCGTTTTTATAAATAATGTTCAAATACCCTTCGGTAATGAAGCCAAATACCTCGGAATGACTCTCGATGTAAAGCTTAAATGGAAGGAGCACGTCCAAAAGAAACGTGAGGAGCTCCAATTAAGATACAAAGACATGTACTGGCTTATTGGAAAATATTCCAAGCTAAGTACTGACAACCAATTTCTTATATACAAGCAAGTGCTAAAACCCGTCTGGACGTATGGGGTTGTACCGAAGAAGGTGACAGAAACACACTACAAACTTTATAAAATAAAGCGCTAAGGGCCACATTATTTATCCTACCGCGGTAACTGATAACGCGGGGAACAGCTGCAAGTTAAAAATGTAAAACGAATTTTGAAAATACTGTCAAAATTGTGTCCGGCAAGTCAGTCGCAGAAGGTTAATGGGAATGTATGGAAACCAAATAAATTTTTTTGATTTTTTTTGTATTTGACTCACCCTGTACTGTTCGTACATGAGCGTACATTGAATAGAAGACTAAACTGCATCCAATGAGCCCCATTTGATTGGACTAGCACACGTTCAACTACTTAGTCTCCAACGAACTCATCTTCAATTATTTCCCAACATTATTCACATAAACTTAACCTTCCTTCTCCTTTTTCAGGGATCAGATCCTCGAGCGGCCACATGTCGTGGTAAACTTCAAACGCGACGCTGCAAGCTGAATCAGGAGATCAACAAAGAGTTACGATTACGTGCCGGAGCCGAAAATCTATTCAAGGTAAGCACTTGAAATCTTTATTGCCCCATTAACCCGACCGCTTGGCCGCCGTAGTACCTAGTCCTCGCAAGTCAATTAAATCGGAAAAAAAGCGAAAACAAACTCATTCGAATTCCTCTCGTTCCAGGCAACCACAAATCGGAAGCTCCGCGACACCGTCGCTCTCGAGCTCAGCTTTGTCAATTCCAACCTCCAACTGCTCAAGGAACAATTAGCCGAGCTAAACTCATCCGTGGAAGTCTACCAAAATGATAGGTGAGTACACGCCGTGGCTATTTAAAATTCCTCAGAAAAGCAGACCACAAATATCGCAATCGGAATGCGATGCAATGTCCGTTGCGCAGTGCAGCGCTCACGTGCGTCCACCCATTATCTGGATAAGGAAAATTTAAATAAATACCAATTGACCCTTGTGTTGCGATGGGGCGATGGGGCGATGGAGCACTGCAGCTAGCAGTGTAGCTTTAGTGTGCGATTGTCGTCGTTGATGTTGTAAATTTAATTTAAAATAAATACTCCTCGATCCGCACAATTATCCTCGTCGTAAGCAGTCAACTACAGGAGGGTCCTTCTCCGATCGAGTGTACCCAATTATTTTTCAACTCTCCGCCGATGCGCCGGCCAAGCCGAAAGTTGTCGTCTCTGCGGTGTCGTCGTTGCAGAGAAACGGTTATCCGCGCGACGCGCTACTCAGCTAGTAGAACGATATTGTAGTACCTACGATAGACGTGTTATGTAAATTTCCTTTAATGATCACTCCATGAGGAGACGCGAAGAAGCACAGCACAGCGCACAGCGTACACTGTAAACACTGTGGTCTGTTGATGGCGAGCCGCGAGCCGTGTTGCGGAGCTCGTATTCGTGGATTCATTTAAAATGCATGAAATGACATGGTCTACGTGTGATGGCATTAATTCAGTTCCATTGCATACAGAGTGATCATCATGCCGAGATATTCTGCCGTCTGTTGTATGCTCCTCTTCCTCCTCCTACTCCACTGGTGTGCGTGTGTGTGTGTGCTGTCTCGTTTCGAGAGAGAGAGCAGGAGGAAGCCGCAGAAAGGTCGCAGGAGTTGCATGACTGTCTGCCATGGATATTCTTAGAACTCATTCGCGATAGCTTGACGTTTCACAGAAGAGCAGAGAGAAGCTTATCATCGCGATGGTACTTTATGGGTTTTTGTCAAATCGTTATTTCGTGAATTCCAATGACTTTTATTCCGACGATCAGACATTCGACATTTTTTCATGGAAACTGAAGAGAAATGCTTCTCCATGCACTCCTCCATCGGGGAGCCTTCTCAGTCTAGCTCTGAGCATAGTACCGTCCACATGATGGATGAGACCACCCGGCCAAGTGAGCAGTTCCATCAGAGCGCCTTAGAGTCCACGTGTTTGTCCACAACTTCTCCTTCTTATTCTTCCCTCGAAGCACTTCAAATTCCATCTCAGATTCAGCAGCAAAGAGAGTGTAACGTAACAAGCAATCACCGGGCACACCGCTAGAATCTCAATTGGGTTAAGCCCGGAGCGAAGCAAATCCAAAAAATCTCACGTGAGAGGCAATTCTCAGCCGTAAGCCCCTAAATAGGTCAATTCATTCTGCTTCGCACTTCTTTTACGAGTTTGCAAGTCCCGTAAATCGGCAGAATGATGAAAAGCTTTGCCCCGAGCGAGCGAGTGGCGAATTCCTAGACGAGCCCACTTCACGGCTCATCGGGACGACACACAGAACCAGATGACAGATTGACACTGATTCGATTCACGAGAAAAGCATCCGATTATCCGGAGATGCGCCACACCCGACTGAAAGCACTCCTTCTTCGCGTGACAAGACGGGCTCCACGTCTCGACCTCTCCCTGAAACAAGAATTAAGCGAAATCGATTTGTTAAGTTCATCTCCCTCCGCCCAAAAATAAGAACCCTCTCTCATGTGCGTTTGTGGAAATCGGCTTAAAGCAATTGATTTGATTCTCGAACCCCCGGTCGGTTGTTTGAATCAATTCCGCCACTCGATTGAGATTTAAATTGCCGTGTCTAATTGTGCATCAATTCGCTAAACCTGTTGTTGTTCACTCACTACGAACGGCGACGACGACAACGACTCCGACGACGAGCGATGTTTACGTTGTGTTGTGACGAGGGATGGCATTTTAATTGTTGCCAATCGAAATGGTCGATTGATTTCTGCGTTCTACGAGAGCGCGTACACAAATTACCTCATTCCAAGCGCGCCCGACCCTTCCTAATGCGCTGTGGTAAACAAAATTCTTGAATTTTTGCACGTTCCGTGCTAAAGAGATTTATTCGCCATTGGAGTGTTCTATTTCATGAATTACAATTAGACGGTGCAGTCTTTATTGCCGCGCACGTACAGATTCGCGAGGGCAGATAGCAGAACGCAATAAAGATGCGACTCGGACGAGAGATTCAATTGGCGAATCGTTAAGCACCCTAAGGGTATGCAAGCGGCTGTTTTGCAAATCAGTGTTGCAAATCAAGTGGCGCCTGAAAACTGTGCTGTCAGAGCTATGTCGCTGACGCAAGGGAGATGGCGTCAAGTATGGAGATGATGCCGCTAAGCAGAGGCAGTTCCTTGAGGCGGATGCCGTCAAATTGCAGCTGTTGCTGTGATGGTGGCGAACATCACTTGCGTGAGACTTGTTTGTCGGCGAAAAGATAACTTTGAAGGCAATACCGACGTACAGTGGTTCCTCTGTGAGGCGGCGATGGATAAAAGTCTGTGGAACCTAATCGAATCTGGGGATGAGTTGCGACCCTGATTACATGTGCTTGGGCGTTTGGTGGCACGTAAGTTAGTCTGCCGCAGTGAGAGCTCCTATTACGGACAAACCTCTTAGGTGGACAATCCTCTTGAGCGGACAATTTCAAACGACCGTGGATCTTGAATTAGAGTGTGGACAAAAGTGCTGTGACCGTATGTGGGACCTGTTCGCCAATGGGAGCTTCACTGTACTGGACTTGGACAATTTTCATAAGATTTCTTCTCAGCACTGCGTTCATAGGAATTGAACAATAATCCCTTTTGAACTCGTCTTAATAATAATATGGGTGGCGCTACAGCCCGTAGAGGGCCAGGGCCTAGCTTCTCAGCAACCACTCGTGTTGTCCGTGCTTGCTATTGTTCCCTCACGCGTGGAAGGGACCTACAGTTTAATGCCGACTCCGAACGGCGTAGTTGAGAAGCTTTTTCTAGACAGGAATACTTTTGCATTGTCAGTGACTCGAAAGAGGTGGAGCCGTGAATTATCATGGGTGGTAAATTCGGGTGTGGAACCTGGCACCTTCTTCGTAGGAGTCGACGCACTTACCCACTACGCCACGGCGACCCGTCTTATTTACGAAGTGTACATGAACAACATGTGTTGGAGAGTCCATTGTAAGCCACTACACGTAGGATTTCCATTGAAACTGGTGTGGTTCACCCGACAATTCGCCCCGCTTTCGACTTTTCTGTGGATTTTCGGTGACCCCACCACATTTCTTTCAACTGGAATCATACGCTCTTACTCCGATGTGCCCACGACCGTGGAATCAGAGCCATTTATAGAAGGGACTTCACTACAGCAGGGCGCAGTATTTTCAAGTGATATTTCAGAACCTTGGGAAAAGTGATCTGATTGGAGGACAAGGACGGACATGGACTTAGTCAACCTGTTGAAAATAGAGCGGTGCCCAACCTGCACAGCGGACAAAAACTGAGTCGAAGTGTTAAGTTATGTAAGGTTGGAGTGACCTTAAAGGTAGCCACACTTAGGCCGGAAGTAGGTCCGTTGTATTACCGCAAAGATCTAGTAGATCCTAATCCGCGATCCTTTTGGAGCTTTCGATAAAGCAATGAAGTGGACTGATGATGGTATTCCTTAGTTCTGTCAAGTCATAGAAATATGGGACGTCCAAGTGACTAAATTTGCAAGAAGAGAGGGCACTGCAATTGACAAGAAAATTTCACATCTTCTTGGCAATTGCAGTGCCCTCTCTTCTCTGTTCTTCCTCTTCATCCCTGCAGCCTCTGCAGAATCTGTTAAGTCACACAGAGGACATCGACATCGTCTTACATTCTCAAAGTACCGTCGCTTAAAGAACTGTCGAAACGAACTAAATTAGGATAAAATCAAAAAAGTTCTGTCTGACACACAAAGACTGCTGTCTAGTAAACTAGTTCCATTAAAGTTGTGCTTAACATGGAAAACTGGAAACTGGAAAAGACTCTTTTCGCAGTCGGAACTGATTCCCGGAGACATGTCCGTGGAACTACGTAGTTCCATGCGAGAAGTATGCTCGCGGAACTAGTGCAGGGCCCTGTCTACGTAAACATGTGCGCGGAACTGCGCAAGTCTATGGAAATGGCTGCGTGAAACACGTTCGCGGCCTGTGTACATAGGATGTACAAAAGGACAGGCTGATAGCTACGTTGGTATGGACATTTAAATACACATGAATTGGCTAAGGATACATGATAGTTCACTCGTGTGTGTACCTATTTCTGTGCTATGTGCCATATTGTGTGTGCTTGCCATGTGTAGCTTGTCTAGAATTGTTGGTATACAAATGAAATGGAACATGTCCGCAGTGGGGTGGACATGGACAACTTTAAGTTGAGTTTATGGAACGATAGGAAATGATTCCGACAGAGGACATAGTTCCGGAAGCTGTACATGGCCGCAACGACACAACTCTACTTAGGACATAGTTCCGGGAGCTTAGTTTTAAGCTTAGTTAGCCATCCACACGGTTTTATGTCACTGTCAGTATTAAAGTACAACTTAAAGGCTTATGATCCACTATTTCTTCAACTAAGCCGACTTGGTCTAAGTTATACTTAGCCGACTTTGCGATCTACTTTTCGAATGATGCACACTGGTAAGACCACCTTAATTTGTTAGGCGGAACTTAAATCGCTAAGATGAGTACCAGCTGTAGTATATTAGCAACGCTCACTCTGAGAGCGTGAGAGATGCTCTACGATATGGCAAGCATCTTATCTCTTTTTTTTTCCCGCGGGATGTGGAAATCTTTCAAAGACGAAACTCAGCCCGTGCTAAGTAGCAGTGTGGGATTTCTACCCACTAAACCCAACTCCCCTTCTACCCCTGGTCCTCGCGGCACTTCCGGCAAGCATTTCATCGCGAGGTGGGTCTTCGGTCTTATACATTCGGCTCGTTAGTATTGGCAGATACCTGCGATGGGTTTCGTTGTCGTTCCTGTCGCCGGTGCTCCTTCATGATGATGGCCACGGTTTCACTTACTGCTTCTGAAGCTTCTTGTGTGCCTAGCATCAGTGTGATTATATTCTCTGGGGCTACGTTCACGCACAGTCTGTTCGCCAACAGGTTATGGTAATCATGATATCGTGGACAGTGGAACATTACTTGCTCCGCGTTTTCCACTGCTTCTGTGACAATAAGGGGTTCATGTCCGAATCTGTGGAAATATGCTCTGAAACGTCCATGGCAGGTAAGCATCTGCGTTATGTAGAAATTCAGCTCTCCATGTTTCCTGTTGATCCAAAGGTCGATATTGGGGATCAATCAATGCGTCCATCTACCTTTGTCAGAAGAGTTCCATCTTTCTTGCCATTCTTTAAGGTTTGCTCTACGGTTGGTCGATCTTCACTTCGGCTCGTAGCTGTAGGACTTCTCGTTCTGTTGGCACGATATTTCCATGCGGCCTCTTTGCTGAGGAGGTCTTTTGGCACCATTTCCAGACATGCGGCATGCATACTGCCGCGTCGTATGAGGTTGTTCGGAAGGCGCTGCATACTCTCAAAACATTGACTCTATAAACTGCATCTTAGCATGTTTAATCTTGTCTCAGTGCAGTTGTGATCTGACAACCGACAAGTTCGGACGTGTTGCAAAAAGCAAAAAGCCCTAAGACCTCAATTTGGTGCATTGTTCTATCAATTCCCAGCTTTTTCTACTGGCTTGCTTCTCCTAGCACCCTAGTTCGGGAACGAGATAAAGATCGAACCTCCTGTCAAGGGTGCAAGACGACATCATCTCGATCACGGGAACAACGTTTCAAAGCATAAAATTAAACCACTTTCACAGAATGATCCTTGTTAAATATACTGAACGGGTAGCTGAATATGTTGTCAGAAGTGTCAGAAGAAATTCAACTTTTCACCTAATTCATGAACTGGGACTTCGAGGCAACAGTCTGGCAGCACTGCAATAGAGTCCCTCATTCCCAACCCCAACCACAATGCCGATATTTACGAATTGAGCACGAACTGCAATTAGTGTAATGTCTCCTCTTGAAGCAGTCTGTGTCAGAAGACTGTCACACGAAAACCATTCTTATGACTTCTAAACTTCGAGACGCATTGCTGCATTCCCCAATCGGTTTGAGTCGCATGATTGACTTTCAAAAATAGAAAAAAAAACACATTCACTTCAACAAAGACCACCAGTAAAGACTAGTATCGCTCGAGTCAGGTGATTGCATTCCACAGCTTTAGCACGTTCTCTGGTTCCACCTAGTTTTTGTGCTGCATTACTTTTGCCCCGAGCACAGCTTCAACTCTCGTGGGGACTGGGAGCCGCTGTTATCGGCATTAGGTGCGCGCGAGCTCGATGCAAACCCAATCTCATTTCCCAGTCAGAAATCAGACATAATTCTGTGTTGTATCGTTTTTACCGGTTACCGGTTCCAGTTGGCTGCGATATTTCGCGCTTGACCGTGCGATTAAATAAACAAAAAAATTGCTGGCCATTGAACAGAGCAGCAGATAAGTAGCAATGTGTGTAGCGGTGGACAAAAGGCGAAGATTGATTCGTTTTTCTTGCTTGTACATGGACCATGTTTTTGTAAGTACACTAAATAGTGCGCAGTTGTTCATTTCACTGGAGGCTGTATGTTGACTCGCAAGTGATTGGGATAAACCAGACCTGAAGTGGCTGACATGTGAGTTGTCAGATCCTTCTTTGGTAGCGCAGAGAATGTCGATTGCTTTTGAAGAGATTTGGTGTCCAAGTCAATGTCCCAACTGTGGAATGTTGTTTTTTTACGGAATTTGACAGGAGATCAATTGGACGACATGCAGTTGACGGTGTTGGTCTTCCAAATCAGGATAGACTGTGAGGGGATTCTGTCAGGAAATTATTGAGACAGATGTTTTATTGATTGCTTGTGGTAGCCGAAAAGTTTCTTCGACAAGTGTGGTGAAATACTGTTTCTGTCACATCGAACATCAAGGCTTCAGCTAAAAGGCTCTCAGACTGCTTCCAGGACGATGGGAAGGCCCCCCTGTAAGGATCATGTGATCCCGGAAGACAACCTTACATGTAAGCTTAAACAGGAAATCCATTCAAAGCAATGCATACATCTTTCCAAAATTTCGTTACTATTGAAGATAATCGAGAAAATGTTTATGGAACAGAGCTGACAAGACAGTGCCATCCTGCGTATTTCCTGTCAACCGATTTATACTTGACGCTACAGTTTGACGTGAGTCTGGGCCTCAACAAAGAAGCTTCTTCAGCTAAAGCGATTTCCTGCCTTCACTTTCCCACGTGAAGTTGATTGGGATATTTCACCACATCCGTGCTTCACCTCAATCCAAACCTCAGATGTATTGTACACTGTTGCCCTGGTTGCAAGACTCAGACCCGATGACCCTTTGAGCCGGAGCTGAATTCCCTAGACACTCTTTATAGCCTAAGGCATAGATTTCTAAGCCGTCTGACCAGGCTCATGTCGCTCTACATCTCGTATTGATGTGGTTTACTGGAGGACATCCTCCAACAGCTGGCTTCCGTGGCGTGTTACAGAATTGAACCTCGTAGCCTGGGTTCACAAGCGGAACATTTCTCTCGAAAATGGTATGGATTTCTTCATCCACTTCCGGCGATGATCATGTCTCTGCACCGTAGAGCTTGACTGGGGAACGTATTTGGGTGCCCTTACCGTGGCTCACTCAGACTAACGTGTTGGGTCCATTGTAGCCTTGCTAGGGAGTGGTTTACTATCGTGAGGAATACCATGGTCATGAAACCAACCAGATCCACATATGAATCGTTCCAGTTAAGCACTGGTCTTCCAGGTCTATGAAGAAGTCCTCTCCTTAGAACTGCCTTCTTTATCATGCTAGAGCTGGGCAAACGCGAAGCAGGTGAGGGATAGATTCTGTTTCCTCCTCATCTGTGCAGCTGTGATGCATTGCACAGTGTGCGGAAAGAACTCCTTTTAGCACGTGTACATCCTTGCGACGAAAACCGATCAATGATCTTCTTATTACTGAGATTATCAAGGTCTTGTTCGGAATCAGCTTGGTCCTTCGTTAGGTTATATTTCTTTCGATTGCATAGAGTATCAGCGCTTCTTCTTTGTGTGGCGCTACAGTCCGGGCAGACCTGAACATCCAACAAGCCCGATCACTGGCTAGCTACTTCCAGATGCACACACCAAATTTAAATTGGAGTCCTTGCGCTTTCGTGAGCCACATTAGACACGGGCGTCCCTCGAATAGCTCGTAACCAGTGTGCAGTCCTGTTCATCGTTCAGCATTGCGACCCACATTGCCACTTAGATGTATGCTAGTTCACAGTAGAATGTATACCATTGGCAGGTATAATTTCGAGCTCAGAGTCTTTGTTTAAGATACATAGCTTGCTGCAGATCATTGAACAAACTACACAGGCAGGCAGAGGCTGTTTCTTTGGAAACTGGTTTTTGCTTACGACTACAATCGCCCCTGTGGGTGTGGGTGATAATGTGTTGTGTTGGTAAAGGAGGAGAAGCTAATTTGTTCATTTGAAAGCAAGGCGTGGCTGTTACGGCTAGGTTCAATTAAGCCAACACAAGCCCATTGTAGATTGAGTGTCTCAACACGTTTGTGATACAAAACATATTAGCTATCTTACGATCGCCAATGAATATACTCTGGATAGCGCTGTTGGAACAGTTGGTTAAGTGCCTGCCCTTGGTTAGAGGTTCCGATCTCAGTGAACCTCTAACCAGGCCATCACCGTCAATGGCGAGCGCTGTAGGTCGACGGTTATCAACTTCTGTCAAGTGGTCGATTACGTGATGACATCGCATTCAACGCCTGCCTCGGAATTGGTGATGGTGGGGACATTCATGCCTCGTGACCAATCCATCGAAGCATAGCTCTTTTTCTGTTCGAAGAAGCAGCTGTCGTGTTTCTCATACTATCCCGGCGAGTGATTCCCCCAACAGCACGAAGAAATCTCATCTCCGCAGCTTGTATTCGCGATCTTATTCGCTTGGTCAGTACCCAAATTTGAGGACCATAGGTGAGAGTTGGAACCAGTACTGAGTTGAAAACCACTAACTTGGCTTTCACACCAAGTTCGGCATTCCTGATCACAACGTGCTACTAGAGCACTGTGGGCCAGTAGACGTCTTGGGGTATTTCTCCCAAAATTATACATTGGTTGTACACAAGGACTGGATGGCGCAGTTGGTAGAGTGCCTGCTCCTGGTTAACGGGGTCCCCGGTTCTAATCCCAGTCAAAGCAAAGTTAATACGCTTTTATCTGGTTTTAAAATCTGGTCCGTTGGGATCAAATAAACGGCACGATCACTGGAGTGGTCGATCGGTGGTAGTAGTCTGACTCTGGGCATCACAATGAACCAACATGGTTTAAGTGTGCTGGTGAATGCACTAGCAGCCCACTTACCTCACCTAACCTAACCTACATAATGTCGGCAAGACCCATTATCACATCCGCGGCAATCGTTTGATGGCCAAAAGCACTCACATGTCTTGGAATAACAGATCCAATGTGTACCTGCCCCACAACAGCTCTAGAAGGTATAGTCAGGATAACTCCCCTACCGATCTTCGTCAGGAAGATTACTATTAAACTGCAGCCAGAGACAATTACAAACCAGGCAACCTAACCGGTCACCTAGTATACTCACCCCTTATAAAGAGATGTTTTGTAAAACGCCGGATATCATTGTCAGGCAACATTATTTCGGCAGGCTTTTTGAAGTTGACATATTGGACCGCGGAAAGTTGACCACTGGTGTCTTAACACTAAAGCCTAGAAGTCTAGTTTGGTACACAGACCGATCAAAGACGGTGGGGGCAGGAGTCCTTGGATCCCACATGAGGATTTCCGTGCCAGCGGATTCGAGTTCGACAGTGTTCCAAGCCGAAATCCATGCCACCGAGATCTGCGTTAGACATAACCTGCACAAAGGTATCAGACAGTCAAGCAACACTAATGCCACTTTGGTCCAATCTAAAGGACTCTAAAACAGTCAGTGTGCTGCTACGACGCTTTGCAATCCCTTGCCATGCACAACAAAGTGAAACTTGTCTGGGTCCCTGGACACAGAGGGATTGCAGGCAAGCTGGCTCAGAATCTGGATTCATCGGTGTAGAACCGTGCTGCAATGTCAATTGGACAGCAGCTACAACTCCGATTAACGAATGGGAAAACAAACTTCGACTAGACCAGTGGACATAAGGTCATGGCAGTTCAAGAGATTGATCTAGCCTTATTCGTAATTTTTTATTTTTTAGGATACCTTAAGATTGGTAACAAGCTTTCTTACCGATCCCAGCGGCGGGGAATATTACCTTAACAAACTTGGAATATTACCTTAACTCCAGGATATTCTCCGCAACCAGGATAACGATAAAGAGAGGTGCTCCGTAGGTTAGATTGGGTTGAAGTGGTGAGTCTTAGTCAGCCATCTTCATCGGTTTGCGAATAGGTATTCATAATTTGGTATGTGCATCGGGACTGCTGTAAGGAAAGACAAACAGCCACCAGCCTCACTTAGGCCAGCACAGGCCCATTGTGCTACTACGCGGGTCTATGAATACCTATTCCGCAAACCCGTTAGTGCTTTTTTTAAAGCGAAGAAGATGCCAGACTAAGAGCCAAATGGCTACTTAGTTTACCCAGGCTATCAAATTAATAGGCTCCCAGAAACCGCTGTCATTCAGAATAATCCATCCAGTGTAGGCGATGATGGCCAATAATTCCGGCCTCCCGACCTCGGTGAAGTTACGACAACAATCGCCAAACTAAGTCCAAAAAGGCTGCTGGCCTGCTGAACTATTTAAAGCACCTGGCTATGATTTGGTAAGGTGCATACACGAACTCATGTGAAAAATCAGTTCGGATGAAAGCATGCCCGCCGGATGGAATCTCAGCATTGCTTGCCTCATCCTAAAGAAAGAAGACCCTCTTAATTACAGAGAGATAAGTATTTCGTATCGACTTTAAGGCCGCCTATGACAGTACTTATAGATACGAGCTGCACAGCTCATTGTCTAGTCTTGGCATCCCTGCAAACCTCGTCTGTCTTTGCAGAAGGACGATGAAGAATGCCCGTTTCTCCGTCAAGGTCGGACTAAAGATTTTACCGAGACCCTTGATGTCAAACAAGGACTTAGACAAGGCGACGCACTGTTCTCGAGGAGATCGTGCGTAACTCCAACGTTAATACCAGAGGCACGATTTTCCACAAATCTGTGGCACTGCTCGCATATGCCGATGGCATTGACATAATCGGAAGAACACAACGCGCCGTCAGTGGGGCGTCTGTGAGCATCGGAAAGGAAGCGGCGAAGATGGGTCTTGCTGTCAATGCTGGAAAGACAAAGTAAATACACGATGTCTATAAAAAAGGTCCACCAACACTGACGTGGCTGTAACTTCGAAGTTGTGAAGGACTTTGTCTACTCAGGTTCACCACAGAGATAAAACGAAGGATCACGCCTGCCAATTGCTGTGTTTTGGGATTGGAAAGAAATTGAGGATTAAAGTCCTCTCTTGAAGAGCCAAGGTATGCCTTTATAAGACCTTGGTAGGTCCAGTCCTGCTCCATGGTGCGGAGGCAGGGACAATCTCAAAAGCGGATGAAGACGCACTTGGTCTTTTCGAGAGAAAAGTTCTGCGTTTAATCTTTGGTCCTGTCTGCGTTGATGGTTATTGGAGAAGAAGATTCAACCATGAAGTGTACAGTGGCATGAGCCTAGTCAGGCGTCTACGGATTCAACGCCTAAGATGGGTGGGCCATGTAGAGTGAATGGACAACACTCCTTCAGCCCGAAGAGTCTTCGACTTCGAACCAGTGGGACAGCGTGTACATTCACCTTTGATACTAGATCGCGGACTGCACTGTTCTCTATTCCATATTTCTAATCACGCTTGCCAAAAGTCAAGGCAAGCACAACCAGGTGATCGCGTGTACATTACCAAACTCTTGAGAACTACTGATAAGGTTGGTTTCCAAGCGGCCAGACATTGCGGCTTAGATTACGTCTGGAAATTGGGGCCAGACGCAATATGACTCGTATCAGGTTTACTACAAACCCGATGGTTGAGAAGGATCTCGAAGATCGTGCCCACTGGAGAGGCTTGGTGGTTGAGGCCCATGTCCACCCCGAGAAGATGAAGTCCCAGTCCTGCTGTATGGCGCAGAAGCATGGACTCTAACCAAAGCGGACAACGAGATTCTTGGTCGCTTCGAGAGGAAAGTCCTTCGTATCGTCTTTGATCCACTCAAGGCTTCGGTACAATAGATCTACCCTAGTCGCGATGTGGTTGTTTACACGGCATGGGCTGTACAAGAGGAGAAAAAAATTGCCTTACTGTCTAATAACTAAAATTATCTTGAATATTTGTAAAGCTAGCTCACATTCAAAAAAATGTATTGCCAGTGTCAGCATTTTTATCTTTTCTTGCAAGTCCCATGAAATCATTTGTTATTCTCCAACTTGCAACGTGTCTTGTTCCCTTTCAACTTACATAAACCCCTTTCGAGTGAATGATTAACCGCAACGTGTTACATGGCCAGTTCTCATTGGCATCGACCGCTCAGAGAAACTCAATGCCAAGGTCCTTCTAGCTAGACAAAGAAAAACCCGTCCCATCGAACAAATCTCCGACGAGTGGCGGTGCTCGTAGATGTACATACATATTTAAATTAATCATCTCTTCTTTTGTACACCACCGGGTAACCAGTGTAAGTGTAAAAAGCACTAACTCCCAACTCATGATGGATTGATTTTACACTTTATCGGGCAATTACCCATATCTTGTATCTACGTGTATGTCGTGACTAATTATTATTCGCTCGTGTTGGCGATTTATTACTTTTTAACTTAAGTCGGAGTTTCTCTTTTCATGTTGTTTTCTTTCTCTTTGTTGTTGTTTATTGCAGCAAAGACAGTGTAATGCCCATGATACCACTTGGACTAAAAGAGACGAAAGAGATCAACTTTTTAGAGCCATTCTCGGATTTTATACTGGAGCACTACAGCGAGGAACCGTCGATGTACACAGACGCAATTGCAGACATAACAGACACCCGACAGGTATGCATCAATTGCTGAAATGTGTAAAGCGGCACAAATGTGACCTTCCACTCCTTTCTCCTGGTTAGGCCTCGAAGACACCGTCGAGGGACCTGCAAGGTGTTGCCCTACTCTTTCGCTACTACAACCTACTGTACTATGTCGAGAGGAGGTTCTTCCCGCCAGACCGAAACCTGGGCGTTTACTTTGAGTGGTATGACTCTTTGACAGGTAAGGACGTCTTTACAACCAGAAATCGGCTTGTAGAGAGATGTCAGACTTCGGAGCTGCAGGTCCAGAAAATCGGAGCTAGAAGTCCCCTGTCTCTCTATAAACTCGATTCCTTCCTTCCACAATCTGATCCAACAAACATTTGTGTGTCTCTCTTCCGCAGGAGTCCCATCGTGTCAGCGAACCATTGCCTTCGAGAAAGCCTGCACACTGTTCAACTTGGGCGCCATTTACACACAAATCGGCGCCCGTCACGACCGAACCACGGAGAAGGGACTCGATGCAGCTGTTGACAGTTTCTTAAGAGCAGCCGGCATATTCCGTCACATCTACGACACGTTCACAAATGCCCCATCGATGGACCTGAAGCCCCAAGTGTTGGACGTGCTGGTTTCCCTGATGCTGGCCCAGGCACGGGAATGCCTCTTCGAAAAGTTGCAACTTCAAATCGAGTCTCTGTCGCTAATCGACTCCAGTCATGTAAGTCACAGAATCAACCACCCATCTAAACTCAACTCAAACTAACGATACCCCCTCCCCACGAGCAGCTCTTCAAAGACCTAGCTGGCGAGGCGGCGGAGCTAACCGTGGAATACAATGAGATGCACAAAAACATTCAACTGAACGACACCCACACGTATTTGCCAGAATGCTGGGCTGGCTTGGTGCCCCTGAAAGCAGAATACTACAAAGGTGAGTTTGGCGCGTCTAATTGGCAGTTGAGACAATGCTGAATGGCGGTGTGTTTTTCTTGCAGCACTGTCGCATCACTACGAGTCGCGAAGCATCGACGCGAATGCCGACAGCACATCATCGCACGGCACCAGTGGGAAGCGGAGTCAGACAACAGCTGAATCATTCATTGGGAACGCGGAGGAGGACGCTGCAAGCAGTAGTCTCTTTGAGGAGAGTAGGAGTTTCAGTGCCTTGAAACGAGCGCACCTCAAAGAATCGCTGGCTAGTCACGAGGAGGCGCAGAGGCTGCAGCGCATGTGTCGTTATTTGAAGGTGAGTCTGCCGCGGAGTGTAAACGTGATTCTCTGATATTCAAGTACAAATCTGACCACCGTCTGTTTCGTTTTCAGAACAAAACCTCCCTGACGCAGGTGCTAAAGGAAGCCCACTACAAAACCCAGGACGAGTACGAGAAGTACGAGGAGGAGAGAATCGAGAAGAGCATCGACGAAGACTACGATTTGATCGACATCATAGTTGAAGGTAAAGTCGCTCGCTAGATGCCCAAATCCAACAGCTCTTGATTCCCATTTTCCCCCGCTAGCCTGTTCAAAGTTCACACTCTCGCTCACCGGACCTGATTTCACATCGTACAAAGTCGAGGACCCCTTCAAGCGGCTTGGACCAATTGCCATCTTCTCTGCGCGGCGACACTGGACCGCTCCTAGGTGTGTGCGATTGCAAAAGGGCTCCACAGTCTATCGCAACGGCACTGTCTACCATTGCCACTGCCCTGCAACGGAACAGCACGAAATTGGATGTTCGCTGTACAAAGACGACGTTGAAAGCTTTGGCTTCCATGTGAGAGGAGACGCTCCAGTGATTATTGCCCACGTGGAAATGCATTCACTAGCTGATGTAAGTTACTTAGATTTAAGGCCATAACAACGGTGTACGTATGATGAACTTAAGTGAACTTAAGAAATTGAACTTTTGAAAGGGGACCATAATGAGCGCTTCGTTCAGTTTCGTTGGGTTTCCACTTAGAAACTATTTACAAGTGGCAACGAAATGAATTCTACGTACGTGAACTCAGAAATATGTAATGTGACTGTAATTACCGCTTCGTTAAGTTTCGTTCAGTTTCATTGGGTTTATATTAACTCAGAACTGGGAACGAAATTCATTACATTTTACGTACGTAAACTCAGAAATTTGAAATTCTACAATAATAAGCGCCTCGTTCAGTTTCGTTGGGTTTCCACTTAGTAACTGCTCATAGGTAGCAACGGAATGAATTGTCCTCTACTTACGTAAACTCAGAAACTTTTAAAATGTGACTTTAATGACAGCTTCTTTAAGTTTCGTTCACTTTCGTTGGTTGTCCATTAACTCATAACTGGGAACGAAATGAATTACTCCCTACGTACATGAATCAAAAATCTGCCAGAACAATAATTTGACTATATTGACTACATCTTTCAGTTTCATTGGGTTCGTTCAGTTTCGTTTTGTTTCCTCTTAGTAACTATCCATAAGTGTTTCCACACAAAATGAATTGTTCTCTACGTATAACGTGAACTCACAAATTTAAATTGCGACTACAATGAGCGCTTCATTCAGTTTCGTTAAGTTTCGTTGGGTTTCCATTAACTCATAAATAGGAACGAAATGAATTACTCTGTACGTACATAAAATCAGAAATCTCTCAGGACAAAAATTTGACTATAATGACCGTTTCTTTCAGTTTTGTTGGGTTCGTTCAGTTTCGTTTTGTTCTATCCATAAATATTCCCACACGAAATGAATTGTTCTCTACGTATAAAGTGAACTCAGAAATTTAAATTGCGACTACAATGAGCGTTTAGTTCAGTTTCGTTAAGTTTCGTTAAGTTTCGTTGGGTTTCCATTAACAAGGAACGAAATGCATTGCTCTCTACGCAAGTGAACTCAGAAATGTTAAGCATGACTATAAGGACCGCTTCGTACAATTTCGTTGGGTTCGTTCAGTTTCGATATGCTTACGCTTTTTAATACTCATGAGTATGAGCGAGATGAATTGCTTTCTACATACATACGTAAATGTCATTTGATACACATTTGAATCTTGCATGGATTCACAGAAGCACTTTACGATGTCTCCATGTTTCTGCCTACTTTTCGTTCGGTTTTCACACAAGCTTAAGTCTACGTACGCACATTATGGTTGTCCCTTTACGATTGCCATACATTTTATTAATCTATGTCTCGTTTAGCTGGGCGGCATTAAAGAAGGCGACTTCATCGTCGAAGTCTCCGGCATCGATGTCAAGTGGTACTCCCATCAACAAGTTGTCCGTCTCATCCAATCGGCCGGCACAACCCTTGAATTAAAAGTCATCACACCAATGGACAGAAATTACCTTAAGGTTAGTATCAGCACCTTTCCCCACTCTCACAGAAATTCAATACGTTTCTTGTCTTCGTAGCCGCTTTCGTCGAAGGGATCCATATCAACGCTGTCCGCCGCCAGCTCGTCTGGCGTCTCGTCCGGTTCGTCCAGTCCAACTGGCACCACAAGTTCAAAACCAAAATTGCGATGCAAAACACCAAAAAGTCGACTGGGCAGCATCTCGTCGAGCTCGTGGAACCCGTTCCGCCGCACTCACAGTCTGGGTAAAATATTTTAGCACAAACAAAAAAAAAACCTCACCCCTCCTCTCTCTCTATGTGAGTGTGAATTGATACAGTGGCCATTCTTTTTCAGTTGGATTATTCAATGTCAAACTTTCTGCGTAAAACTTTCCTCCTCCCCCCCCATTCAAGCTCCAAAATGTATAGAAACTTAACTTAGACAACCGTAATTAGTTTTAAATTAAGTCTTATGCTATGCATGCCTATATTTTATTTTATACATATATGTACTCGTTTTATTTTCATTTATTTTCCACCGGTTGGAAAATTTTCAAATTGTAAAATACACAAATAAATGCGGGCTTCCGGAGGTGTAAGAAAGAAAATAAGGAGACAGGGTCTTACAAATATTATTGTTAATTATTTATTTATAACCAATAAAAATATACATACACACGTAGTTTTAACCGATGAGCAAATCCCAAATTGTAAATGTATCATATACTTATATATTTTTTTGTAATTACGAAACGAGACACGGAATGTGGCGCCATTTTTTTTTAACCTAAAAACAAAATTCGATGTTAAACACAAAATGTAAACATATGCGAATAAATTTAAATAAATAAACTAAATCATTCCAAAAGGAGTGTGTGTTCATATTCAACGATTCGGGTAAGAATCAGGGTTGTGACTTTATTGCAGTTGTAGTAGATTTACTGAATTTTTTTCTAAAAAAATCGGTAAGTAAGATCTACTGCAATGTTGGTCTTACGAAAAGAAATCGTTCAATTTAAATATAATTTGATGGATTCAATGGCTGCTATAATACCAACAGTGTGTAAGGACTCTTTAATTGTAAGAGTAAGCGGTTAAGAGTCGATGTAAAAAAGGTACTGCAATGGTAAACTCAGCAAAAACAGTTTAGCAGAAGTTTCAGGCAAGTTTTAGAAAGAGTTACTCGACAATCGATCAAGTATTTGCACAACTTAATATTCCGGAGATTTATAAACAGAAACATAAGGGACTATATGATTTTTTCGTTGACTTTCGAGCGGCCTTCGACACCAAAGCGCGTGAGGCTCTGATTTACACACTGTACAATATCTGCTTCTCGACGAAAATAATAAACATATTAAGAGCAAAGGATGACTCGCAAAATCGTGAAGCGTTCTACGTTTTAGACGACTGGATGGCGCAGTTGGTAGAGTGGCTGCTCCTGGATAGCGGGGCCCCCGTTCGAATCCCAGTGAAAGCAAAGTTAATACGCTTTTATCTGATTTTCAAATCTGGTCCAGTCACTATTTGCCGTTTGGATCAAATCAACGGCACTATCACTGGAGTAGTCAATCAATGGTGACTACTACCACTGACCCTGGGCATCACAATGGACCAATATGGTCTAAGTGTGCTGGTGAATGCACTAGCAGCCCGCTTACCTAACCTAACCTATTAGGAGTAATATAGGGAAACAATAGCTGTGTTTTTTTGCAAGCGTATATACGCTTAATTTATAAGTGCACAAAAAAAACGATCATCGGCGCTTTATGATTCATCATAAAATCTTGGGAGCACCGACCACATTTATGACATTTGCTAAGCAGTCAGGGGTGTAGTCGTGGAAGGCGATGGTTGATCTTTGATGGTCACAATCTTCGTTTTGTGGCTGGGTACTCTAAACCACGTACGTGACCATCACTTTAAAAGCAAAAACACTTAATAATTATAAAATAAAAAAATGTTCATCAAATGAAAAGAATCGATTACGAAACAAAAAAATTGCATACTTATGGATGCCAAAAAATTGAAAAATGATCTAATACATCAACCACACTTGCAGGTGTAAGCCACATACAGCAACCTAAACAATGAATGAATAAATTCAGGAATGAACACACAGAAAATAATGATTGGAAGCATTGTTTTTATCCGCGCTTATTCCTTAAGCGGCGATAGATATGATGAGTAACTTAAGCGGATATAGGACTCGTTGTTAGTGTATTTTACATGCAAATTGAAATTTAGGAGTATATACGCTTGCAAAAAAACGCAGCTAATGTGGCGTATGTATGGTACGGGGAGTCAACATCTGGAGAGTTTACAACAACGATGGGTATGAAGCAAGGATATATCTTGAGTGCGTTACTTTTTATATTATTCATCAACAACATGTCATATCCTGTTAAGGGTGGAATCAAGTTCGGCAGCATTAAGTTTCTTTCCGAAACTGTGGATGGGTTGCAACTTATGATGAATATTTATTTGCAACTATTGATGAGTATTTATTGCAAATACGGGAACTTGAGCGTATTCCTACTTGAATAAATCGAAGGTAATGGTGTTCAGAAGCGGTAGTGGCAGATATTCTCGAAGCGAAAGATGGACGTATCAAGGAGAAGTGGTGGAAGTTGTTCGCGAAGCAGAAACTCGCTCAACTGCAGCTTCAGTTATTTTATATGGAACGCAGGTGTGGGGATACTGTTCCTTTGTTGAAGTTGAGAAGTTTCTTCGCTATTTCTCGAAGCGAATATTCCGTTTACCAAGTGCTACGCCTAATTATTTGCTGCATCTAGAGACTGGTGCACTGTCTATGTTCTTGAAAACATTGAGACTACATTTTGCTTATATAGTAAAAGTTATGGCAATCAGTGACGGTAGGCTGCCACAAATAGTACTTAAGAGTATAATAAGGAATAGAACATGTTTCATTCAAGAATGGGAGCGCCTTGTGTTGCGAAGACTAACAATAAATATTTATTCATTATTTGTAAACGCTTGAACACACTCCTACCTAATGTCACGTCGTCCTAAGCTTTGAAAGCAATGCCAGCGCTTTGCTGACTATTCTTTGGAATTCGTAAATAACGACCTAAACTTTGAAAACAATGTCAGCGCTTTGCTGACTATTCTTTGGAATTTGTAAAATAACGACAATTTGAGCGTCACTAGTCATTCAATAGAACGTGACCGGTAGGAGAGGTACAAAAGCGTAAGCATTCAATTTTTCCCTTTTTGAATTCCATTTTTAATTAATACTTTTATAGAAAATAAAACTCTTCATAACATAAAAGGGTGTTCTTATTTTGCCCTCCTCTCCAATAAACAACACCTTGCATATAGAGATAATGGCTGTTCTCAAGAGCTCACACGTATTCACACGTATATATCAGAAGTTGGATATCTCTATTATAGGTTATATCTGCTTGCATCATACTGTGGAGAAACCATAAGGTTAACACCCGATGGCCATTCTGAACATCTAAGAACACATCTCACCGTGCTATTGGAAAAAGTAAGTCGAAATATGTATAAATTTATAACGGATGCCCGCACAGTCCTCCCAGTAAAGGACACAACATTGTTGCAGTAAGTTGAATCACCATTTACAAGAAAAAAAGCACTTTTTAAACGGCAATTCAATAGAAAAAATTAAAATCATTTTTAAAATCAGAGGAGAGCTACTGAACCTGAATTTCATTCCGCGCCGTACAGAGCTACACATCTTGTGTAATCTTTGCAATACGAAAGATACGACAGGATGTATTTCACTTCCTGTGAGATTCTCTCATTCGTATATTTTGGAAATTGATGAAACAATTCAATTCTTAAATTGAGTCCGAGGGTGGGATGTACTTTACAACTACTGCACAAATGCAATTCCTTATAGAAAATGTATAGTTGAAGAAGATTTGTAATGTTTATTATATATAGATATATTCATGCTCATACAATTAAGCCACATATGCGATAATGAAGCACCTGCTGTCTCACATCTCGTTCCGCCGTTCCGCTTTTTTTTTCTTTGATTGGGTTATTATAGGTTATACTCTCCACTGTTCGACTTATCCATAAACTATTTTCTTGCTGTTTAGCAGTTTTAAAATATTTCAGGTTCATTCATTGCAACAGTAGCAATTGCTACAGCAAGTACTTCCTTATCGCATATGTGGCTTAATTGTATGAGCATAAGTGTAATTGTTTTCTATTTTAAAAGCAAAAAAAAAAATATTGTCAATCTGGTAGACGGCCATAGGCCAAACCATAAAAGACTTAGATTATATAACTGATTAATGTAATATAAAATATTAAACTAACTCAGTAATTGACCCATGTAGCCAAGAAAAAATTAGTAAATTGACGCGAAATTGCAAGTTTTCCATAATTATTGATGAAACAACGGACGTATCAAATATAAAGTGTTGTTGCAACCAAAAACTCTGTATTTCATAATTTTTTTTGGCTTATAGAGGTGACTGATTCCGATCAGAAAAATATTACCTTAAAACTGATAAATACTGATAATGCTTCTGTCATGAGGGGCAACCACCCCCCCTCGTTCACCGCTAAGTCCATTTTGGCCGCCTCCGCTCAATACCAGGTATGATCTTCTTTACTTTTTAACTTGATTTGTGGCTGAAAATGAGACGATTTTTAAAAAAAAAATAATTCAAAGGTCCGCCATTTTGTTAATTTTTGTGTGAAATCGATAATCGTAGTTCATACCAGAGCCAAACCTGTACTCTTTCTAATCCCGTTGGAATTTTTGGTTTCAGATGATCCACTGAGCGGAAATCACATGCGCCGCCGAAGAGAAGGGCTTTTTAAGTTTTCAAATAAATGTGTGCAAACTTAAAATAATTTATGTTCATCTACAAAGTCACGTTTTTTTCTCACGTTTGAGAGAAGAAAGGATCGAAAATCCTCAAAATTTGAATACGAGATTGGGGGGGGTGCCCCCCACCGGCCCCCTTCCCAGCGTTTTTTGGTCAAACGAAAAAACGAAGAAAATCATTTTGTTTAAAAAAACATAATAATTCATATGCATATATGTTAACCTTGTTTTATTTGCCACATAGAAGTGCCGCAACAGAACGAACATTTTTGTGAATTTAGTGAAGGATAAACTTGGAAACAAACTAAATACAATAACTTTACAAAATTTTATTCTGTGTAAGGAAATGGGCGACGTTAGTTAAGATTGTCGGGAGACTGTTTCAATCACTTCTCATTCGCCGACGGCAATTTAAAAATAAGCTATTAATAGCTAGCAATACCGATTTCTCTTTTATTAATAAAAAATTTTATAAAACATTAAGGCAGATGTGATACTGATGAGTTTAAGTTTACATTTATGAATTTTCATAATTTTTTTAAGGAAAAATGAGTGTTTATGTCATTATTTTAAATTGTTTGTGTGTTATTTTGTTAAATTTTACATATATTTTGAAAACAGTTGAATCAACAGCGCTTTTTTTCTTTCAAATCTACTTCACACATTTTCCCAAACAGTCCCATCGCTGGTAAGAATTAGTCAAGCACTCCGACCGCGATAACGGTGTCACAACATTGTGGCGCTAAGTTTGACATACTCACCGGCTTCACCGACTAACCTACCAACCTTCACAGACGTAAACAAACACTCGAGAAAAGGGCACAATTTCCTCAATGAATTTCCAGTCATAGTGCTTGGCCGCAGTGCGCAAGTCCTGAATAAACTCCACCGCCTTCCAGGCAGGTGATGAGCCCCTCGACAAGTGTCGTGTGGTGATAGTCTGTCAGCAGCCATCGAGAGGACGAAGGGGAGCTCCTTCATAATCATTTCTGTCTGCAGACTGTTGCCTGGATATCGAAGCCGCAGCAGGGGTTGATGCTGAAATCCGTCGTCAATGACGCCGCTCTTTCCCCTCCCTCAACTGGTGCCCAAGTGCGGGAAAAAAAAACTCAATTTCGTCGAGTCCTTGGTGCGGTCGTCTCCCTTCGAAACTGAATAATTATTGAATTATGCAGAAAAGAGATGATGTCTTTCAAAAATATCCTTCGTGGAGCATGCTTGTTCCTCCCACTCACTGCCTCTGTGGCTGTCAAGTGCCCGGTGGACGGAATCTTTGCAAGATTTCTTATAAATAGAATATGAAACAGAGATGGATTTTGTTTTATTCGGTTCAATAGATCCGACATTTTCACCGTTGTGGCGGGTGGACATGTGGGAGTTGAGTTATTGAATATGTATGGGGAGTTTGTTTGTCTTTCCACGCATTCCCCGCGGATTGTATACGTCAATTCAATAACCCGATGGCGTATCGTCACGTTTTCTTCTCACGTTTGAGAGAAAGAAACGACCAACAGCTACCTGATTTCAGTCATATCTCAGCCGTATTTTTGTTCTTTTCCACCCGATTGGGCAGCATCCGCTTTTTGACAAGTTGTATGATTGAATGATGGTTTCCCGTGAAGGACATCAAAGGTTATTTTGACTGAAGCTGCTGGTTGCTCTCTGTAGGGCATCTTCTCCGACGGATGATGTAGAATAAGGTTTCAGTGTTTTCAATTGTTTGTCATGTTGGTGCTGAGCATTCTTTCATTTTTTATTTTTCAGATTCAAGAGTTGCGATGCATGGAAGGAACATTTTTCGATTGCGTTGACTAAGTTGTACTCCTTGAAGGGAATAGTCTGTTAATTAAATGCATGGAACCTTTATAATTTCAGGGCGGACGTTTCTCAGTCACACTTTCTTCGACATTTATGCATCAATTGAAGTGAGCATTAAGAAAGTATTTACTGTAGGGCTTGGTATCAAATTATTATTACTACTCCGTCGGAATTCATTTCAAGCCATTCTTATAAAGTAAGGCCGTTGTTAAGGACAATCAATTGGAATTGTGTGATGTCATCTTCATATCGCTAAAAGAAATGAATTTGCTGATGATCTTTGGTTGATTTAACAAATCCTATTCAATTCATTGACAGTGTGAAGTAACACTGCTTAGACGAGAAAAGTGTCGATTAAGTTGCTTTAGAAAAGTACAAGACTTCTGTGCACAAATGCTCCGCCCTTCTTGAAATGATTTGAAATCAGTTTGAAGCATAGATGTCGGCTCAAACTTCTCTTCACAAAAGTCTGGAAAGTCTGTTAACATGAAATATGGCTTATTTGTCATCTGATGAAGAAAATGCACATGCTGTTGTTTCGTAATGAATGCAATTTCCAATTTCATGCTTGTGCTCGAATGGGCCTGTAATCGAATTTGCTTGTTCTATAAGTTGTACTTTCCGAACAATCTTAAGGGCTTATTTTAAGGGCACTCAAGACGCCGGAAAATAAGCTCTTTTAGGATTTTTTTTTTTCAGAAATACTACAAAATAAATCGAGACTTTGACTGTGTAAGTATTACACACATTTTGAGTTTTCCACAATTTTTCAGCAATCAATTTCAAAATTAAGAAAAAAACTGAAAAAAATTCAGTTTGTCACATTTTGTAAGCGATCAATTTCAAAATGGCGACTATGCCGAGCTTTTCGGATAACGTCTCCGTTTTTTTCAGGATACTCGATCGGAAACATAATTCACGACACTTTTCAATCGAATTACGTGTAATATTGGTATATTTCGAAATTTGAAAAAGAAAATTGAAAAAGATAGTGTCTATAGAAGTACGTAAGTTTTTATTCAAAATTTTAATTTTCGGCCAAATGGCGCACTTCCAAAGAGGAAAGTAAAAAATTTGCCCAAAAATCATCAGATAGTGAACCAAAATGAAAATAAAACGCACTTCCATAGAAAATGTATTTTTCAAGATATTTATATTCAATATTTCAAGTAAATCGATTGAAAATTGTCTGAGTTATGCTTCCGGCCAGCTTGAAGTTTTATGATACACCCGTTTAAAGTCTTGAGTAATAGAAGATCATGAGTAACATTCCAGGGAGCCTTTTACTAAAATACGAAATCTAGTTTTTCCCAACTATAATCTCTTGGGGCATCATTTTTCAGGTTTTAGAGGATAAATTAAAAATAAAAAAAACGATTTTCCGAACATTCTAAAGTCTCCTAACGCCTAAAATCCTTACTTTTCTTATCGCGAATATACTGCATCGAATTGGACTCGACATTTTTGTGCGCTTTTATGTTTCGAACATAGTCTCATTTTACTGAAATTTTCTGTTTTCTGTAGGCAACTAATGAATATACGACTCGAACAATTACTAGTCCAATTGAAAGCTGATGGAACCCATCTGATTAATAACAGCTTAACTTCTGCTACCAGACGCAGCTCCAAATTATATTAAGAAAGATTCTGCCGGATAGACTGACTCCCGATCTGAATCAGTGATGGGCATAATCGAAGGATTTTAAGAATTCAGACTTTAGTGATCGAGATATTTTAATAATCGAATGATCACTCGAGACATGAGCAAGTACAACATTCGATTTTCAAAATCAGTCGAATGACTGCTAACTCATTCGAATGACTAGCAAATAATTACTAATTATAAAATATAAAATACAAAATAGAATAGCCTGTTGATCTGTGCTCTCATCGCGTAACTTTTCAGACGACTATCGTCCTTTTGATTCACTTCGATGATTTGTTTCGTGTAAAACCATCACTATCGTCTCGTGTACCGTTACGGCTTGAGTGCTCTGAAAATAATAACTCTCACGTAAAAATGACATCTGTGCTCTAATTCCTCTCAAATTTCACTGCATTCTCATTTCAGTTTGCGAACAAAATTAATACAAATGCGACCTAGCCCTTAAAAATGTCTCAAAAGATGTAGAACAAGATATGTATACTCAATTTCTTCTCATTTAATAGGGGACGATACTGAAATAAGTATCGTTAATGACAGTTTTCACGCGAAGCAGGAAAAACGATATCTCTCAAACGCTATCGTTTTTTATGCTTACATGAAGTGAAACTATCTTCGATTCCGAACCAGTGGGACAACGCAATAGAGGACGCCCACGGAGCCGATGGCGCACCCAGATGGAGAAGAACCTCAATCGACTTGGTGTGGGCAGTTGGAGACAGCTGGCTAAAGATCGTGCCGGCTGGAGAGGCTTACTGGTTGAGGCCCAGGTCCACCCCGCACTGTAGCGCCACCAGAAGAAGAAGAAGAAGAAGAAGAAGTGAAACTATCGTCGAAACGCTAGCGCGAGACGATTGTCGCCTAACGCGATTAGAGCCCTTATCGAACGGCTGCTAATTGAAGTATCTTCCTTTGAGAATGAGTAAAAAAATTATTGAAGGTACACAATTGTAGAATTAACTTACTGGGTACTTGATAATAGCAATGGCCTCATTGGCAGTCTGTCGCCGAAGAATGTTTTACTCTTATTAATTATTTTCACGTTTTTAGAATTATTTATGCGCATCAAACGGCAGTTGAAAACTTGCGATCGTAAGCCCTGAAGTTTAAGGACACGTGTAAATCATTCGACTTAAGGATGAGCAAAACAAATGCCATACGACTCCATGTGCGACTTGACATACGAGCGAGGTAATCGTATAGTACAAAAAATAAAACATGGAATTGGGTGTTTAAATGTGATTAAAATCATGGGATATTACGGTAACAAATATGGAATGTTTTCGTAAATCGAGCACCGATGAGTCGTCAACTTATAGTAAGTCTTGTTTTCGCAAGATTTATACGACTTATCCGGAAGTTTGTCATTTGAAGAGTCTTATTTTAGACAACACAAATTAATGCTCAGCCTACAAGGCAAGAGTCAAAAGGTTCAAAAAACGGAGAAATAAAATTGATCGAGAAGTAAGGTAGGTCAGAAAAATCGTACAGTTTTGATCGGATGAATATTTGAAGCAGAAATGAAGTACAGTGGACTCTCCCTAACTCGAACTCTCTTTAAGTCGAAACTCTCCCTTACTCGAACTTTTTCGCCATATTTTACATACATTTCCCTCAACTTTCCATACAAAAACCTCTCTCTAAGTCAAACTCTCTCTAACTCGAATAAATTTTGGTATCCCGTGACAATTCGACTTAGGGGGAGTTCACTGTATTACATAGACGCCCGATTTCTACCTCTCTTGCCCCTTGTTCTTTATAACGTTAAGGAACTTAATTGACCAATCAGAGACCGGCATTTACGTTCGGTCAAAAATTCATGAATATCCGTCAAAAAGGCACTCAAATTTGTCGATGGACTAGGGGCGGCAATCAGCTGTGAAGTCGGCTATCTTTCATTTCTGATTTGAATGATCGAAGTACCTGTTTACTATTTTCATGGCCAGATTTAATTTTCATGTGATTTTCTGAGACATTGGACGTATTCATAGAAGAACTTTATTTCGATCACATTCATAACGTTTACGGATACCCGGACGAGTGTTCGGAGTCAAGACAGGACGAGTCGAAGGTAAAGAGATTCAAACGGAGGGAGAGGATATAGCAGTGCACGTTGGTCAAACATGACTGTGGAAATTGTGGGCCGATAAAAGCATTCAATATGGCTGTGTGTCTAAACTTAACCCGGATACACAGTTGTCTTGAGGGTCAACTGATGAGCATTCCAGTTAGTCCCATGATTAACCGAACAGATTCAATCATTCAAATCGTTTTCAAGTCAGAGAGACTCACGGTTAAGTTGGATCCTCTTTTTTGGGGGGTTATTTCCTGGAGTCGTTAAGTAACCGTCGAGCCCGTCCAACTTCGAGAAAATCACAAGATTTGAAAATCCTACTACAGATTCTAAAGACTTTTTCCTTTGTATTTAATGGAACAGATTGGTGTTCATCCGGCTAAGTATTTTTTTTGTTACATCTTATTCATTAACGCATGGCTTTTCTTCGACTTTTTTGACTGCTTCTCCTCCAAGTAATCTCTTCCGTTATTAAGGATGAAATACATTTTTAAAAAATGTCAGAATCATGGACAATCTCACGAGCAAATGAAGAAACTCTTCCTGCTCGTGCTCCTGTTCGAGGAGTCTTCGATTCCGCAATTAAGGACGCCAACGAAACCGGAGGCGCACACAAGTGGAGAATGACATCACCCAAGTTGGTGTTGGAGGCAGCTGTCTAAAGATCATGTCAGCTGGAAAGGCTTGTTGGCTGATCGGACCAGGTCCACTCTGGACTGTAGTGCCAGAAGAAGAAGAAGAACAAAACATCATGATAATATTTTTAAAGACGAGGTTTATTTCAATAATGTTCTCACTTGTTTCTATTAGTTTCTCTTTTTTTGCATTATTTTCATTGTTTTATTATTTTCATTTTTTTGTTCTGTCTCATCAAGTGATTTCGTGGCTTGTTCAGTTATTCCTTCCACATAATTATTATTCTTAGTTCTTCTTTTTTTTGAGTTTTTTTCTTTTAATGACGAAAGACATAAAGGTTTTTTTTTGTATTTTTTATCAGTTTTTTTTTAAATTACACACACATACACATTGCAAGAAATTTGTTACGATTTTTTTTTTGTTTCTTTAAATCTTGTTAAACTTATTCTTAAAAGGTAGTTGATTTAATTAAATTTTAATTTACTTTTTTTTTTTTAATGAATTAGTCAAATTGTAGAGAGTTGATGTTTCTCTGTTCACTGTCTCCAATTGATAATAAAGTTTTGTAATTGTTTTGTTTTTTTTTTGACACGTTTGATTCGTGTTTGGTTTTTTTGTACCCCAAAAGGAAGAGGTTCGTTAATTTTATTTATATATTTGACGCTTAAACTTTAGTACATTCATTTAATTAAGTTAGTAAATTAATTGCTAAATTCATTTTTTTTAAATGTATTTTTATATATATATGCTTTTTTTGTTTTTGTTATAATACTGAAACACGACTAGAATTCTTTATGTCATAATTATTATTCATTTTATTTTCGGGGTGGGCGGGAAAGGAACAATCAATGCTCGCTTCCTCCTCTTTTTCTAGACCACACGATTGGTGGTTTAAGGTTCATTTAAATGATTTCTCTTCTCTTGATTTACTTAAACTTAATATATACTGTTAATATCGAAATAGATATACACATACAATTAGATGTTTAGTTGTTGGTTTTGTTTTTCTTCTGTTTTTTTTTCAATTAATTTAAATATTGTTTTATATTGTTTATCTTTGGTTTTATTTCATCTGCTCTCGTTTTGTAGTTATTAATAAATAAATTGTTTTACATCCATATATATATATGTACTCCACATTATAAGATTCTCAATATATATATATATCTATACGTGTATATAATTATTTTTTTTTTCTTGTTTTAGGTACTTTTAAAAAATTATTTATCATTGTATTTCTTGTTTTAATTCTTTAGAAAAATGAAAAAGAACTTATGTATATAATATATTTTATTTTTTTTTCTTTTGTTTCTTCTCTTTTTCTGTTTTTTTCTTTTTTTTTTTTTTTGTTTCGCCTTAACACATTTATGTATACATATAAATTTGTTGATTTTGTTTTTGTTTGTTGTGGAAAAATGAAAAGTGTATTCGCGTATATTGTAAAGAATAAACACAAAAAATAAAATAAAAATAAAAACAAAGTAGAAAGTAAGATTGCATCAGTAAACTTGTATTTTTTTTTTGTTTTGTTTGTTTTTGTTTTGTTAGTACATACAACATACAAATATATCTATAAATATGTAAGAATTAAAAAATACGGTAATAAATAGAGATTTGAAAAATATAGTAGATCACGAGATATCGATAAAGATACATTTTATTTTATATTTTTGTTTTGTTTTGTTTTTCTTTCTTTCGTTATTATGTATTGTTTGGAAAAAAAATGTATACAAATGTTTATATTTTTTTTTCTGGAGGATAGATAGATATCCGCACGCAACGGGTAAACATTTAGATAAATGGTATGGACACAATTCGAAAATAATATACAAACTATAAAGAGAAACAAAAAACTGACATTTTGCTATCTATTTGGAAACGATAGTTTTATCTCGTTTTTTTTTTCTTTTTTTCTAAAACACATATAAATCTACGAAGCGTAAAGGAACACTACTTACATTACTAAACAGCTAGAAATCTCTACAAATTGTTTGCTTTCTCTTTCACCATTTTTCTTAAGACTACTATACTCTAGATGTATGTATATTAATAAAAATATCTAACCAATAAAAAAAGATGAGTGTTGTGCGATGAGATTTACATATCTATACAAAATCAAAAAACAAAAAATAAAACCACACCACAGACAGGATATTAACAGGTGCTGGAACAAATGATACAAAAAAACGAAACAAATCCTAACAAATTTGAATAAACACCCAACTCTACAATGAGATCTAAATTGATTTAGTTTTTTTTTTTTGTTTTTCTTTTTCTTCTTATATCTGCACAGAACAATCGTTGTCCATTATGTTTGTTTTGTACCTTCTTGAAATACACGTCTTATGCTTTATTCCGTGAATAATCTATTGCTCAAATTTACAGGTACATATGACTTTGAGGGAATATTTATATATATTCAATAAAATGTTGGTTGGCTTAAATCATCTGTTTATTATTTTTGTTTTCTTCTTCATATGCATCTGTCTGTGGTTGTACGTATTCCTTTCATTTTCTTGCTAACAGACAACAATTTAACAACATCATCTATGCTACACTACAAATAATTCGAGTTGATTTCTTTTATATAATATATATTTTTTGTTTTTTGTTTTTTTTTCTTAAATACACATTCACATTCAGATTGAGAAAATTAAATTTTGTCTTAGTTTTATTGATCTACACACTTTTTGTTCTCCATTTAATTTCTAATTCGAATGGACTTTTGTAAAGAGTAATAAATAATCTAATCTACAGCCGTGTAGAGGGTCCTTGAAGCATGATAAATAAACACAGATTAACAGAAAATTTATTGCACATGCATTTCTTAACGTAACATTCATTTTTGGACATAGACAACCATAAACGTTTGTTTTACTTTGGAAGTGGAATCGAAAGAGTGTAGACCGATTGTTCTTAAATGTAAATAACTGGGCTGTGTGGCAGGACCTTCAATGAGGTTCTTTGTCAATACCATGGACTTTCATGGACACTTAAGTTTGTTTTGGCAAAATACTGGGATCTGATCGTTACTGAGAGTTAACTAGGCTGTGTGGCAGGACCTTCAATGAGGTTCTTTGTCAATATCATGGACTTCCATGGACACTTAAGTTTGTTTTGGCAAAATACTGGGATCTGATTGTTAGTGAGAGTTAACTGGGCTGTGTGGCAGGACCTTCAATGAGGTTATTTGTCAATACCATGGACTTTCATGGACACTTAAGTTTGTTTTGGCAAAATACTGGGATCTGATCGTTACTGAGAGTTAACTAGGCTGTGTTGTAGGACCTTCAATGAGGTTATTTGTCAATACCATGGACTTTCTAGGACACTTAAGTTTGTTTTGGCAAAATACTGGGATCTGATCGTTACTGAGAGTTAACTAGGCTGTGTGGCAGGACCTTCAATGAGGTTCTTTGTCAATATCATGGACTTCCATGGACACTTAAGTTTGTTTTGGCAAAATACTGGGATCTGATTGTTAGTGAGACGACCTTTGCAAAGGTCTTTTGGTTAAATCCTTTGTTTATATCTGACTCTGGTTGTCTAAGACGTTGGTGGACTCTGGTTGACTCGCACATTGGTTAGCATTCTCATTTGAACTTAACTTTAAAAATCACTGGTTTGAAAATGAGCACACACACGATAGAGTACTTGTGTCGACAAGTTTGGATTCCTAAATGGAGTCAATTGGGGACTGAAACCATGTACAAATATGCTTAAATTCTGATCTCAATAATCTCTCAAGTCTTGATAGTGTCACATGTTCGAGTGTCTTTCGTATGGATTGCAAGTAAATGCCGCGAAATCGATTTTAATCTCCGGTTTTGACGGAGCACATTGTTAAGAAATGGACGAAAACACCTTGCACTGCAAGTAAAGGAATCTATTCCTTTTAAAAACACCGACGAACTTGAATTAAAATGTCTACAAAACAAACATTACCAACGGAAGGAAGCTTTTAAACACATATTTCGGACTTCTTTTTCATTAGCATACGCGGGGTAGACCTGAGGGCCAGGTCCGGGATAGACTTGAAGGCCAAGTCTGGGGTGGAACTGGGCCTCAGTCAACATGCCTCTTGACAATTTAAGGACAAACCTTGCAAAGTGATTAATTCCGATCCAGCTGGTCTGGGATGGAACTGAGCCTCAGTCAACATGCCTCTCGACAATTTAAGGACAAACCTTGCAAAGTGATTAATTCCGATCTAGCTGCAACATCTTTAACATTTATGGTCTCAAATTGCTTCCAGAAGTTGGGGAAACCCGTCATTTGCGTTCGAAAAACCGAGATACGGCCTAAATTGTTTGTAAAGAAACACAGGACTCGGCCTTTTTCAATTTGTAAGTCACCACCATAATTTTGAACGAATTTCAGATTTCTCAGCTCAAAAGACACCACTATAATTTCAGAACACGTATTTTCACTTTGAGAGTTCGAATTCACACACCGAACATGGACCAAGGAATACAGCGACTCCAATGCAACAGAAGTTCAACCAATCAAATCATTAAGTGATGCTATTATTCCGTCAAAGACTTTCTTGATATTCTGGACATTCTACAGGTATTCTTGTGCGTTTTAGGTTTGCTTGCATGCATCGCATGAGAAAAGTCGTCCACACAGCCATTCGTTTGACTACAACTGGTAGATGCATCGCTTAAAATGGACATTGTTTCATTTAAGGCTTCTCACCATTTCGAGTGATAAGTTTGTCTCAATGATGAGGTCCCCTCCGAACAGGCAAACTTAAAGGATCTCCTTGTGCGTTTCTTAAATGAGGTAGAATAATTCTTCAGATCACGTATAGTATTCGGCATGGAAGACTGAACCTTACTTCGATTTCAAAGACCTCAGCTTTTTCTTTATAGATCCTTCCCTGGAACACTTGAACATTTGCGAACACTGTTTCCTGCGGTTTTGTGTAACAAAAAAAAAAGTATGCAGATCAATACGCATAAATGTACCTAATGTCATGCATTTCTCCAAGTTGTCTCTTCGTCTGTATTCGAATGAAATCAAAAAAGAAAAAAATTAAATATATCATTACAACAGGTTATGTCTAAACGTGCACATAACCTCCTACTGCTTCTTACTATCTCTCTCTCGCTGTATATATATATATAGGTTTATACTTATTTATAGATACCTCCCATTTATCTTTAGTTACCGGCTGCTGCGAGACTAAATAAAAAACTCCTCACGTCACAGGTTTTTTGTTTTTGTTTTCTAGTTTTGGTGGAACGACAGATTATGCATTAGTGCAAATCGACAATAGCGTCAATTGCGAATGATCACAATCATGAGATGACGATGCGGCGGAAACGACAATCTTTGTTTGAGCTTAATTTTGTTAATTGTAAATGAAATTGGCAGGATCACAGAGTGCGTCGCTGTCATCGTCGAATTTGCCATTGATCGTGTAACCGCTACCGGTGCCATATACCCATTCCTTTTTGATGAAATCCCCATCGGTGGTGGACGATTGTAGGCCCAGTGAGCTATGGTCCAGCCGAAAGTCATCTGGATCGTCCGGGTAGAGGTCATCAGCCATACTGTCAGGAATTGAGTTTGGCTCGAAGAGATTCGAATAAGGTAACGTATGCGTTAGATCGTGTGCGTCGACCAAGTCGTCGCCATCGAAGTTCGTATGGAATTTCGACGTCGGTGGAGAGTTCTGTGACGGTGCTGAGCACTCGTCAAATATGATTTCCTTCTTGATGAACATATCAACGGAGTTATCACCTGAGGAATAGAGATTTGGTTCACTTTTGATTATTAGGGCCGTTGTGGCTAGGGACGGTGAGTTTTCGTTCGTGTGTCTTATTGACGATGATGTGGATGATATAGATGGATGAACAGCTACACCAGATGTTGATGCTGTACCTGATGCAGATCCAACGCCAGAAACTGGCGACGATGCTGACGAAGACAAAGACGATGTTGATGATGGTGATGGTGATGGAGATACAATCAATGACGATGGCGATTGCGTTTGCGACACCGATGACATTGATGTGGCGGTGGACTTAATTATTGCAGATACCCGTTGGTATTGCTGGTGGTTGTGTAGTCGCCGCAACGGCTGCAATTGCGGCTGCTGTTGTGCGTAGGTAACCTGAGAAGAAGGCCCGTTTTGTACATCGTTCTTTATCACAAATGTCAAGTTGTTATCATGGTGAGATTCGTTCGAGGACTCCTCAATGGTGTAGGTTGTTGCGTTGGCTGTAGTATGATGTATGTTATTGTTGCGATTATGTGAGTACACTTGTACGTTTTCAGTGGTTTCTGTATTCGCAGTATGTACGGTTTTCGGCTGAATTAACAGCTCATGTTGATGTAGCAACTGCTGATGACGTTGAAGCTCTTGTTGCTGATGTTCCATTTGTGGCTGATCGATGGGTTCGACTTTGACCTTGACGGCTACAATTGGTTCATATTTAATGGTGGTGGTCACCTGGCTGGTTTGATCTTTCTGATGAATCTGCATGTGAGTTTGTAAACTGGACTGTGTGTGTAGTTTCTTTTTGCAGATTTTACACTCAAATGGAAAATCACCGGTATGGGTGCGAGCATGAATTTTCAAGTTGTATCGTTGACCAAAGCCTTTGCCACATACGTCGCATCTATAAAATAATAATTGGTGATTAGAAGGATTTGAGAATGGCACAATGAGAAAAGGGTTTGCGACTATCTGGGTACAAAATGAGGGGAATGACAGAAGGGTTTGCGAGTATCTGGGTGTAAAATTAGGGGAGTGCACACGAGGTGGCCAACGGAGGATAACTCCAAAAGAATTCGCAAGTCGGTCATCATCAGTCTTTTCGGAAGCCGAACACACCGATGAAGGGCATGCTAAAGAAAAAGAGGCTCGTAACGAGCAATCAAGCGCAGCAGTCATACCAAAGGATGGGGATAGAAAGTCTGCAAGAAAACAAACTCAAACAGTCTTGGGCGCAAACAATTTTTGCACATAATAATTCCCTCCCACTTGCCGGAGCAATCAAATGATACGCAAGCTATTTAAATTGCGCCTCGCCATAATTGCGCGCGGCCCACTCGAACATAAATCCCCAAATCAATACCCCCCGCCCCACTCTTCTGTTGACACTATTCGAGACGAAAATAATTTGATTTTTGATTGACTTCAACTTACTTGTGCAATTTAACTCCGGAATGCAGCTTGGAATGTCCTCTTAACGATGCCAACGCGCTGAATACCTTCCCGCAAATTTCACATGTTAAGTTAACATTGTCGTTGTGGATCTTCTTGTGTACCTTAAAATACTCGAAGCTCATGAACTCTTTTAAACACACGTCACACTTGTACTTGTGCCGCTCGGATTGCTGGCCAGTGTGCACACGCATGTGTTTGATGAAATTTGGCCGGAAGCGTACCACACGTCCACAGATTTGGCACTCATATGGCTTGCATCGCAAGCAATGTTTTTCATAGTTCTTCAAACTCTTTAACACCATGTTACAGATGGCACACTTCATGTTGTTCGCATGGCCGGTCTTGTGAATCTCGAAGAGTTCTTTATTATCGAATTTCTCGACACACTCGAAGCACTGAAACTCTTGTGTCGGAGCTGGCGGTGGTGGTATTTGATTCGGTGGTGCAGCAATCACTGTGTTACTGCTTGAGCTGCCACAACTGCTGCTGTTGCTGCTACTGCTGCCGCCACTGGTGGTGGGTCCTTGCTCGATCGATGATTTACGACGGTGGTGATAGTTCGGGTTCGAATTCGAGTTTACTGTGTTCACTCCACAATCTCTGGCGCCAGTGTAATACGATTGGGCTCTTTCAAGTCTCACGGGCACTGACGAGCTAGACACTGACGACGAAGATGGCGAGATGTCATCTTCTTCATCCTCATCATCCGAGGCTGCCGCCGCCGCTGCTGCTGCTGCTGCTATCATTGACATGGCTGTACACTCCTCCGTATTTGTGCTAATGGTGTTGCTACTATTTAGAGTAGTGATCTCCTCCTCGCGACCAACATCGTCGTCCTCGTCCATGCGCTCCACTTTTATCACTGTTGGGTCCATCATCTGATAATCACCATTTCCAACATCATCATCACCAGTTATGATTTCTGTGGAGGAGATCAAGTGCCCATTCGAATCGATATTCAATTTCGGAGTCACTGGCGGGGTCCTATCTGTGATTGGATCCTGGAGTATAAATTCGATTTGTTGAGACAGAGAATTGTCGTTCAGCGACATGATGCTGTCCACATCGTTTTTCAGTTCGATGAATAGTGGAATCGATGCGACTCCAGCTAAGGTGCCTTCCATCGCTACGGATTTTGATGGTGATGTTGCTACAGCTCCACCACTGCTTTTTCACTCACGTTGTGTGCGCGTTTGTACGGAATGCCAGGGAGGTGGGTATGAGGTGGGAATCAGCAGAAAAATTCACAACTTTTCCCTTTTTTTTCTCTCGTTTTCTTTTCTTTTTTTTTTCTTTGATTTGCCCCGTTTTTCCTTCACTTCTTATTCCTATTTTCCACTAATGGACGTGCGTTGGTATGTATGTGCGTTTGCCTTATGTGCATGAGTGTGTGTGTGTGTTGTGGATGTGTTTGCGTGTGTGTGTGAGTGCGTATGAATTTTCTTTGATTCACAATATAAATGCTCTCTTTTGGAAAATTACAAAAAAACAAAAAGAAAATAACAACAACAACGATGATCTTATCTCACTTGTAACATTTTTGAAAGTTTTCTTTTCTGCATTTTGTTTTCACTTTGGGGGGAAAAATTTTTGCTTGGACACGACGGAGAGAAAAAAAATTTTCTTTCTTCTTTTTGCGAAGAGATTTTCCTTTTTTTTATGTCGCTTTTCTCCCAGTTCAGAGTGGAAAAATTGACATTCCCTTTCGATGTGACATTTGGATGCGAGGGATAATAGACGCGGATAAAATTTGCTCCAACCAGGGAATTCTTGTATCCAGATGCTGTGAAGGTTGTTTGCGTTGAGATGCGTCCAATTGGAATTACTGTTGGCATCATGTGATAACGCTAGGCAGGGGTAGATGGCAATAGCATCGCTGGAGGGGTTGGGGATTTTTATTTATCCGAATATTTTCTTACCGAAGTGGTAGATGGGCGATGAATGTGTTTCTTATCCATTGCCATAGATGGAGTGATTTTAGTTTTGAGATTTGGACTTTCGTAAAGTAGTTTTGGACAGCAAACATTGCTCTTAGAGGTAAAATGTCCATTTAACCAACAGTGGATGAATGCAGGGTATGCTTGAACATTGAATTAATCAACCACGAGTAGTATTTTACATCAGGAAAGAATTAAATGGGCTTGACCACTCGGTAAATCGACTTTAAGACGTATAGAGTCATTAATATTGCATCACTAGATTGTAATGACCACTACAGAGATGCAGGTAGGATGGGGTCAGCAATGATTAACAGAAGGTCAATTAAAACTCTGACAAACAGCCCAATTTTGTGCATGGTTCACTGAGTAGCAATAATATAGAAAACTGAGTACAATGATATGTTCCCACCGTACCGAAACCGCAAGGTTTGGGTGAACTGTTAGTGAAATCTTAAGAGGCCGTAGCTGTCAATTTTGACAGCTGTTTGTTGACAAGAATTAATAGTGCTGAGAGCACCAGAAAATTGAGAGATAATATGAGAAATTAGAACCGAAATGACCAAAAATGAACTGAAATTCACGCTCGTTCTGTTTAACAACCTCTCATGGGCGGGTGAACTCAATTAGATCTCAACAATACCACATTGCCACAAAACCGAAATCGAGTGATTTGAATTTTTGAAACCTGAATAGGCAGTGTTAAAGTTTTTTTTTTCTACGTTTCCACAGAAACGAGAAAACGGAAGGTTAGGATGGGTTTTTACTGAAACCTCAATAAGCCGTTCCCACCGAGTTTGAAGTGATTTTGGTCTCAATTTTCAAGTCACTCGATCCCAAATTATAAGTTCCAGCCCAGAAATGAAGTATTACAGAGATGCCCGACTTCTACCTCTCTTGCCCCTTAAAATTGTTGACAACTGTTTTTTATAACGTGTTCATAAACCAAATTGACCAATCAGAGAACGGCATTTACGTTATTTCGTGAATAACCGTCAATAATTCATGAATATCTGTCAAGAAAGTACTCAAATTCGTCGATGGACTAGGGGGCAATCAGCTGTGAAGTCGGCTTTCTCTGTAATAGCTCATTTCTGGTTCCAGCCAAAACAAATGTCAATGGCTCCCTCTATTTTTTAATGGCCGCCAAACAGTTGTCTGTTGACAGGAAATTATAGTGTTGAGAACACCAAAACATAGAGATTGAAAAATGAGAAGATGACCACCAAAATGACTGAAGTGCAAGCTGTAGGTCTGTTTGGTTTGACAACCTCTCATCGACTCAAAGGGGATTCAACTAGATTTCAATGAAATCGGGTGATTTCAAACCCTGAATAATGTGTGGCAAAACTCACTAGATTTGGAGAAATTTGATGAAATCTCGCGATTTCGTTCAGTGGAAACGTGGTAGAAACTTCTATTTTTATTGCATTTTCTTCCATCGGCTATCAATTTCAAATGTATTACTCTTATACACTCCTGGCCATTGCGCTTGGTAGCCACTCCACCCATAGCAACAAATGCAATAGCTGTGGCAGTTGATCTTAACACATCAACGGTCGTATAGTCCCACTCCAGGAATCTTGAATCATTCAGGGAATGGAGATAGAGAGGGAGCTGCCGATAGCACATGATAGGGGAATAAACATTTGAAATCCTTCAACTTGCAGTTCAAGCAAAACATCTGTCAGAACTATGTGCACCGAATAAAACAGGTTTACGCTTAGGAGCAGAAACATGTACATTAATTGCAGCAGGACATGTGGGCTATAGGTCTGCGCAACCTCCTCTCTTTCGATGTGTGCAAGAGCATGAATGGAACCAATCAAATGGATTCGATACAAGTGTACACAAGAGAGTGAGTGTCAACACCAATGCCAAAAACGGAATAGGAGTTATCTTCGAATTTGAGATAAGTGTCTTCGATATTGCCAAAAGGGCAACTGGAAAACGGAGATAATAGGGGATATGCAGTGATTCATTTGGTCCCCTGCAATATGAGAATATTCACAGAGCTATCTCTTCCGACACAGGCTGTAGTGTCGACTTGCCAGTAGTTTCGCACGTGCCAGTGGTCAGATCATAAATGCACTCAGAGAAGATTGGACGTGCATACAAGACAACAAAGATAAGAGCATGGCTTCAGTATGACATGTCAAAGAGCACCTCCAATCCACTACAGTCGACACCGCCGATCCGAGAAATAATTCAAGAACCCTAAGGATCATAATAAGATGAGGTATGGTGCGGTGGTGCCGTGGTGCCATACCTGAGATAGGACACCAGAGTTTTCTGAAAGCCTTACAATACTCTGTCTTACACTACTCTGGAAGACAAACATTTTACAATTTCCACAAAAGGCTTGGGCATGCACTCTACTTGCGAACTGAAGGGACAGCCATAATGGGCGTACGTAAACATAAGCTTACATCAGAACTGAACGAAAAGTAGTGAGAATCATCGTTGAATTTCAAAGAGTCCATAATTGCTTCTTGGAACTTACGCCTGAAACACAATAGTGCGTTTGCGCTGGCCTTGGCTTCCAAAGCACACAATTCAATGGCCAAGGGACAGCCATAATGGGCGTAAGTAAACATAAGCTTACATCAGAACTGAACGAAAAGTAGTGAGGATCATCGTTGAATTTCAAAGAGTCCATAATTGCTTCTTGGAACTTACGCCTGAAACACAATAGTGCGTTTGCGCTGGCGTTGGCTTCCAAAGCACACAATTCAATGGCCAAGCACAAAATACATCGTTGACCTGCGTCTGTGAAAAATGAGAGAAGTGAGAGGATCGTAATAAGACGTAAAATGTAAGTCCATCGCACGTCATTATTCAACATCAGCGCTGTGAGAGAGATTTTCTCCAGATTGAGAGTTTTCTTCTAAATTGAGAGTATTTTGTGTCAACTGTCATTTGAGAAATGAAAACATCTGATTAAAAATAATTTAATGACAAGTCATTTCAAATGAGTGTGCAGAATGGCGGCAATATTTTTCATCTGGTAGACGAGAGAGAGAGAGAACAGCTGATAAATTGAGTAATAATTTCATCGCAGTGAGTCATCGCACTCTCTTCATAACATAAAGTCGGCTGGCGCAACGCACTATTGTGTTTCAGGCATTACGCCATACGCCAACAACAGCTGTCATTTACGTAAGGAAATGATTGATTTTGCTGCCACTGTTAGCAAAAGTAATTAAGACTCAGGACCGTTCAATGGTCAGTCTCAGTCCTGATAAATAAACAAAAACAAAACACAACGAAACTGAACGAACTGAACAGGTTATCATTTTTGTTTATTCACTAGATTGCTAAAGTTAAACTAAACATCATTACGTCCATTATGGTCGGGTATTCATAACCGTGGTGACAAAGTAATTTAAGGGTATACTCAGGAAATCTTATATTAAGTTACTTACGGAAAGTAGAAACAAACATTTTGATTTTCCTAGAAATGACCGATGAACGGACTTTTAGAAAGTCCACAACATCCGCACCTTGCAGTGGAAATAAAAGCGTCCCTATTCGTACATTTGCACGCTTCAAGCTATTTAAACTGCGTCAGTATGCCACTGTCTGTAATTCACGCACGCCCAGGCGAGTTCCCCTCCAGAGTCAAATTTTTTACGTTTCTTTGGCCGCTTTCACACTCGCTAAAATTCGTCGGCGATTCTTTCAAATTCCCTTTTGTGATCTCAAGCCACTTTCACACAGGAAATCTTTCAGTGTCTGCAATTGCGATCTTAATTCTGAACTTTTTCTGTTTCCTACCCTCTCTTACGCATTTTTCATCTCCTCACACACAGAGACTGAAAGATTTCCTGTGTGAAAGTGGTTTGAGATCACAAAAGGGAATTTGAAAAAATCGTCGACGAATTTTAGCGAGTGTGAGCGGCCTAAGCAACCTTTGCTGTCCGAGGTGGAACTGCATCAAGCTTCTCGAACTAGCGCGATCACTGACTTCATCTATTGTACACATTGAGTTGCTTAGGTCTTTCTCCACTTGTGTTCTCTTTAATAGACGATCCATCCAGCTTACCACTGAATCCATAGGCGTCTGATTAGATTCATCTCGTTTAACAATTGGAACTGTTTGAGGAAGAATTATGGAAGCTAAACGCAAGGGACCAAAGATCTTTTCTTTCGAAGAGACATGGGATTAAAATAACCTGAACCCAAAGAACAGTAGTTGGCAACAGTCATTCTCCATTTCATCTCCGATTTGCTGTTATTACTTCCTTTCGTAGCGGAATCAAGACAGGCCAAGTCCTCTAAAATCCACAAACGATTTTATTTGCGACAGAAAAATTCGGAACGCGAATGCGTTGTAAAAATTCCATGACTTGGCTAGCAAGCGGTTTCAAAATATTACCCCCTTAATTCATGAACAGAGCAAGATGTTATAAATGTCCTGGCCAGACACAAGGAGCCACCAAATCCCAACTAAATCCCTCTTGCCCACCATCTTATGTCCAAACACCTGTTCTTGCAACAATCCCACGTCACCATACCTGGCAACACCCTGCGAGGAGGAAAATCTAATTCACCTTATCCAAGAAAACATGGCCACTTACATGTAACAAAGCGAGACAGCCTCACGTCCCCACTGAACCTGCTCTGCCTCTCTTTCTATCTGTAACCACTCACTTGTGATGCGAAAGAAAATAAATACATATTATCAGCTACAAAGCAACAACAAAACAAACTGGAAAAAGCAGCGACGCAACAGAAGGCACGAAAACCACTTACATAGTTCTCTCCTCTTCACGTTCACTACTTCACTAATTCCTCTGCACTCTGGTGGCTGGTGAGTTGAATTGAATGGTGGTGCGCTGCTGTTGTACACGCGAAACCAGTCAGTAGAGAAAAGTTGACATTTGTGGCGTAAAGTGGTGAGTGACGGACGTTCGACTCGACGACGGCCGAAATCGAGACGAAGACGACGACGACGACGCGAGTGCCTGTGTTGCTCAGCGGGAGAACGTGAATTCCGTAGATTCACACGTTCGAGCAAATCTCATTTTCAAATTACAATCAAAATTCGCATTCAACTCCATTAAATGACGAATATTTCCTTCAATCGCACAGTTTGAGAAAAAAATCAATCGCCAAGTTGAAAACGAGAGAAGAGGAAAAAAAAAAGTTCCCAAGGAAAATCCACCTTCAATCGGTCCATCTCGGTCTAACACAGCTCGTTCGCGGGTGCTGTCATGTAGTGCGGTTCCTTTCTGCCTTGAAAATTTCACCCAAAATCAGTTCGTTTTTTTTTTTGTCTCTTCGTTCACATTTCTTCCCACCATTCTCCTCCTTCTTCAACAGAGACGGTGTGAGTGTGTGCGTGTGAGTGGCGAAATAAGAAGAAGCAAACCCAACAAACAAACAAGAAACAACCTGCCCGAGTAAGAGTAGAGAAGTGGTGAGAGAGAGAAGCCCACAAAAAGGATTACCCAAGTGCAGGGAAATAAAAGGAGAGAAATAACAAGAAACCAATTCTCGTTCTCCTCGTTATCGATATGCAATTGGAAAATTAACAAAAGATCATTTTCAAACACGTCCCGTTGTGATTTGCACCACCTCCTGGTTTTTCTTTTGCGCGATTCATCCTTGATACGCGCATACATTCATACTCACTATTTGTTTGTGTGCGCCCAGGAGCACCTACATTCTGCATTACACCTCGCCTCGTCCACCTTCTCCGCTGTTGTATCCGCGCCTCGCGCCCCGCGCCTTTGATCCGCTCAGCCAGTGTGTTTTCGTGTTTCGGTCGTGTGTTTTGTTTGATGATGTTTACATGAAAATCAATGAAAAATTTCTTGAAAAAGGAAACGTGTGACGGCCACTGTGCCTTTTTTTCTCGCTCGAATTTTGTAACACCAACGCAAGGGTTACACAATAAATTGATCAGTCAGCCCGTGCGAGCTGCAGATATGTGCAATAGAATTCATTGAGATTCCACTGTGGACTGTCTTTCGCGTTCATTTCGATTTGTTTTGCTTTCCTTCTTATCATATTTTTCGTTCGTGTCATTGAGAGTGGTCTTGCAGTGCAGAAAGGAAATTCGAGGAGGAAAAATAAAATCCTTTTCGAAATCAATAGAGTGGAACCAGGAGAAACAAGATTGAAATCCTCTTCGTCTGTGGCTTTCTTTTTATGTTGTTTTCTTTTCTTCGTCTCACAGCGAGTGGAGACGGGATAACAGCACAGCAGAAAGGAGAAAGGATTAACAAAGCAGCGCTAGGAGAAAAAAATAAATAAAATATCTACACTCAGAAGAAGAAGAAGAAGAAGAGAGTGTGAGGGAGTGAACGAGCGAGAGAGAGAGAGTGAGAAAGAGCGAGAATAAAAGAAAAAAAAAAGAACGAAGGTTTGCTTCACCTTTCCTCTGGTGGGTGGTGTAGTAGCAGCAAGTAGCGAAATACACAAGATGTCTTCAACGTCTGTTGAAACACCTTCGCCAACCACCCCGCCACCCATGCATCCAACCACTGTTGTGGCTGCAACATCTATCATAACAGCCGGGGGTGGTTGTGGAGGTGTGACGACAACAACGACCACCACCACGACCGCCACATCAACCCCCAACAGCATTAAAAAGACAACAGCAACGCAGAAAATGTCTCGGACTATTCCAGCTGATAAGGTAAGTTCAGTGGTTGTTTCTACAACTTTGATAGCATGTAACAAACACACAAGCTCCCTTTTCCATTTGAAGGACTTGCAGGTGATACCTCATGTAAAACTAATTTCTGCCACAAAAGTCAACTTGACCTGCATTCCGTCTGTGAGATCGTTGTGCGCGCTGCGCTCTATGTTGCATTTCTTGGCAGCCAGTTTTGTTGAATTGAAAAGAAAAAAAAGAAAAAAGAATAACTAAGTATAAGTAAAGTATTTGACGTCGTCCTCGTCGAGTTGTTACGAAGAGCCGCACAAAGAAAGGAGGAATGCAAGTTGTGAATATGCCAAAGATTCCGAGGAGCTCTTGGAGGATGCATTTTGTTTGACAGGAAGCTTGCCATTGCCTGCTGGCGTCTAGGGGACATCAATGTGTAGACAGTATGCTTATTTATTTATGTTTCGCTTCTTTTTGGCAACGCAAGTGCATGCACTTAAAGGTTGAGAGCATGAGACAATAGGGAAAGGAAAACACATTTAATTAAAGGGACATGTTGTTGAGCATAATGTTTGTGTTGTGATTCCGAAAGCTTTGCTGATTTAGGAGATCGTTGAAGAGGGAACTGAAACTGAGTTGATTTCTGTTTCCTATTTATTTTTGCATAGCAGACGACAGTCGTATATTGTGTTTCTGATTTCTGTGAGGGTGTCGGAAATGAATTCTTCGTTTTGGCGTTCGTTTTTGGGGCGGCTGTTCTGATCAAGGAAGGAAGGAAGGACGGATGAAGATTTATCGTGGGGAAGTGGGTAGATATCATCTTGATTGCTTTTCGGCTTTGTGACGTTTAGAAAATATTATTTGAGCAAATGAGTGGGAAATTTATTTCTTTCTTCTTCTTTATTTGGCGCTACAGTCCGGGGTGGACCTGGGTCTCAACCAGTAAGCCTCTTCAGCCGGCACGATCTTTAGCCAGCTGTCTCCAACTGCGCACACCAAGTTGGTTGAGGTCCTTCTCCACCTGAGTGCGCCATCGTTTCCGTAGGCGTCCTCTGTAGCGTTGTCCCGCGGGTTCGGAGTCGAAGACTCTTCGGGCCGGAACTGAGTTGTCCATACGCTCTATATGGCCTAGCCATCTTAGCCGTTGGATCCGAAGACGCCTGACTAGACTCATGTCGCTGTACAGACAGTACAGTTCGTGGTTGAATCTTGTCCTCCAGAAACCGTCAAAGCAAACAGGACCAAAGATCGCACGCAGAGCTTTTCTCTCGTATAAAGTCAGCTTGGTCGAAAGATGGCTCTACTACTCAATTGCCTCTTGAGCCCATAGAAACAGGGGTTGGCAAGAGTTACTGGAGCCGAAATAGACGAAGTCCTTGACTACCTCGTAGTTATACCTGCCCATTGTGACGCTCTGTCGAAGACGTCGATGTTGTGTGTCCTTTCTTGATGACAGCATATACTTCGCTTTGCCCTCATTCACCCCTAGATCCAAATTTATTTCATTGCAGCGGGAAATTGTGATTTGTTCCGAATTGTTATGTTCGGGGAGCGGCAATTGTTGTGTTAGCTATTTCAAGGACTCTTTGAGAACATGTATCTTGGCAAGGCTCCTGAGCACGATATCCAACTTTATACTGAAGGTCACAACAATCTTCACAAAAAGTTCCAAGGTTTAAGCTTTACTCAATCCAACAACGATTTTTGCAGAAGTTGCAGTGATGAAGAGAAAGAATAAGCCATTGAACACCTTCTTTGCAATTGCAGTGCCCTCTCACCTTGCAGATTTTGTTACTTGGACGCCCTATATTTCTTTTGACTTGACAGAACTAGGAATGTGAACAATGGTTCTTTAGCTCTAAATCGTTGGTGGATTAGAATTTACTAGATCCTTGTGGAGTGATAACGGGCCTACTTAAGGCTAAGTGCGGCAACAATTTAAGATAGAACCCGACTTAAATTTACGCTTGTGTCAATACTGAACGAAAAGTAGAATGAACATAATGCTTCTGGAAACATGCGCCCGAGTTCAGCACCAACTGTCTTTTCCCATATAATTGAACAAAATTGAACGAAACTTAACGAATCTGTGCTTGAAGTTGTTATTATACATCACCTCAGTAAATGTACATGCATTCTCTCTAAGCTGACTTGAGTCTTCAAGCTACCTTTATAGTTGGGCCTTGAGTCGGAAGAAGCCCATCTGTGTCCCATTTATGGTTTTGTCTTTTCCATTCGCTATCGACATACAGATGAAGAAGCCCAAAATTCTCGGCTTTCGCGTCCAAATAACTGAACAGAAGTTGCCTCGAAATCTGTTCGTTCTGTGAGCTGTGACACAAATTATTTCTGCAAAAGAGAGAAGCATTGGTTGCTCAAGGTCGGAATTCGAGTACATACAATGTAAAGATGTGGCCGACATATTGTCACTTGAAAAACTTTGATCGTAGGCATGGTTGAAGGATAATAAGATGTGCTGGACAGCTGGTCAAAAGCGCCATGTTTTTGTTTTGTGGCGTCACTCACGGTCCGTTTTTTTGGATAGATGTGTTGCTTAAGCTTACATCAGAATTGAATTTCATCTATGTATAAACAAGTGATGAATGAAAAACACGAATTGAATCTCAAATTTCTGTAAGTTGAAGGAATTTAATTAATTTATTAGTGTTTACAGAATAATTCCGTAATGTGTAGTAAATTGTTGCAGAACCGTTAATAAGTGGGAAGGTGTTGAATAGTAATGCCCTTTCCTTTTTAAGTGTGTGAAAAATGTTCATTTGTTTCCGCCTTTAAGTTTCTGTTGACATAGAAATTCCCGCGATGACTTCACGCAGGGTTGCAATAGAACAGTCCAGCACACCTTAATATCCTTACACCATGGGCCGTAGGTAGCTGTAATTCGCCTAAAAAATAGATTTCTGACATTTGGAGAACAAGATAACTGCTGACACAGCGAATGTTTAAAGCAGAAATGAAGTATTACAGAGATGCCCTACTTCTACCTCTCTTGCCCCTTAAGATTTTTGACAACTGTTTTTTATAACGTGTCCATAAACCAAATTGACCAATCAGAGGATGCCATTTACGTTATTTCATGAATAACCGTCAAAAATTCATGAATATCTGTCAAAAAAGCACTCAAATTTGTCGATGTGAAGTCGGCTATCTCTGTGATACTTCATATCTGGTTTAAAGAGTAGGCTGCGATAAACCTACAAAAATTAACTTAATTTCCGTTAAATGTTTTTTGTACTCTTCATCCAAAGCTATCGAAAAATAAACCTCCATAAAATAAACAATGTCTTAACACTTGAACGAAATTTCAAGTTTTTAAAATTCTCTACGCAACTACCTGCATTCTGAACAGCACCGGAGAATACGTGTGGGCTATTTCTGCACCTGATTACTTCCTTCTCCGAAACAATGAGTGGGGAAAGCCGAACGATATTTTAAAGTTCTTCCCGGAAAAGCGGTGGGATCTAAGTAAAAATGTTCGTGTCCAGAATGTGCATTGGAATGGTTCTTAAACACATTCATCTGGCACGACAATTATGCTTTGAACCCTTAAATTTATTATTTTATTACTAAATTCAATGTAAACACTAATGAGCAACGAGTTAAAAGATTATTCATCTTACTGGAAGGTAACAATGGGTCGCTGATGATAGATCTTCGGTGTTTTTAACGTGATAAATGGAGTTCCCCAAGGGTCTATTCTTGGTCCTGCGTTATTATCACTGAATGTAAGTGACCTGCTAGAAGCTATTAAATTCATATGTATGCCGAAGACATTCAATATTTTCACAGACGAACGATTGATGAAATGGATATTGCAATCAATTTTTTGAATGATGACTTATCTCGAAATTATGCGTCTTAATCCGAAGAAGTCGAAAGTAGTTGTTATATACAACATAGCTTTTAACATTTCTTATTTACCTCGTGTTCTTCTCAATGACATACCCATTGACTGGGCTGCTTCTCCAAAAAAATCTTTGAATAATCTTCAGTCGTACACTGTCTTCGGATAATCATATTAATACTAACTAAATTTAATTAATACTCAACTACCGGGATTTCGTGGATTTCGTAAACTCTGGGTTACACAGCATTGAAGATGAAGTAGTTAGTTAAATGCATACTTCTAGCGGTTTTGATATATTATGGCTTTGAGATATTTTACAAGTCATAATCGGACTTAAAAAAGACGAAAGGTAGCATAAAACAATATAGCTAGGGTAATCTTCAATTGAAAAAAACGGGGCTGTCATCGCGTAACTTTTTAGACGACTATCGTCCTTAAGATTCATTTCAATGATATCGTCGGTGATTGGCTTCATGTAAGACTATCACAATCGTCTCGTCTATCGTTACAGTTTCAATGCTGTGAAAATAATAACTCCCACGTAAAAATGACATATGTGCTCTCATTCCTCTCAAATTTCACTGCATTCTCATTTCAGTTTGCGAATAAAACTAATACAAATGCGACCTAACACTTCAAAATGTCCCAAAAGATGTATACACAATTTGTTCTCATTTAATAGGGGACGATACTGGAATAGGTATCGCCAAAAATCAGTCGTCAAGACTATCGTTAATGACAGTTTTCAGTTTACGCGAAGCGGAAAAAAACTATATCTACTATATCTCTATGCTTACATGAAGCGAAACTATCGTCGAAACGCTAGCGAGCCGATTGTCGCCTTACGCGATTAGAGCCCAGTACATTCTCGACTGTCGAAACTAATACAAACTGGAGTAGTTGCAATTAAAGAGGTTCTGCCTGTTTGTAAATTTGCAGTAATCGCAATCAATATTGATAAAAAATTAAATTTGCTGTTGTGAAAATCAAGAGTTGCGTTAGTCGAGAACGTACTGTATGTACTTTCATGTTTCAAGATTTTTAATACAAATCACTGGATGTTCCTTCGAAAACTCAAACACTTTGGTTTCTAAAAACCTAATATGATCGGGCAACCTCGACATCTGTTCGAAAAGATAACAAGATATTTGGTGGTACCCCAACCGAGATTTTCGAGCCTCCATTCAGGACGCGAGTTAATTGTTGACATTATCGAGGAAGCAATTTAAACATAAGACACATAGAAGTGCCCAACTTCCACCGACCAATATTCTCGCACCATGTTCATAGTGGGTATATATAGGTTAGGGTAGTGGGTAAGTTCGTCGACTACTACGCAGAGGGTGCCAGGTTCGATACCCGAATTTAACACTTTTGATAATTCACGGCTCCGCCTCTTTCGAGTCACTGACAATGCTCAAAGAGTATTCCTGTCCAAAAAAAGCTTCTCAACTTCGCCGTTCGGAGTCGGCATTACACTGTAGGTTCCATTCATTCGTGAAAGAACAATAGCACGCACAACACGAGTGGTTGCTGAGAAGCTAGGCACAGGTCCGCCTCGGACTGTCGCGTCACCCATATTATTATTATGTTCATATTCGTTCAAAGATAACAGATCTAGACCGAATTTCCCTCAAACTCCAATATTTTTAGCCATATTTTGGCATTCCCCTCACTTTTCTACACAAAAAAACTATTCTCTAACTCGAACTAATTTTGATATTCCGTGAAAACTCGACTTAGAGGGAGGCCACTGTATGGTCAAATTCATGATTAACTAACTAAAAGCCCGCTTTGACAGGCCTGCTAGTGCATTCACCAGTACACTTAGACAATATTGGTCCATTGTGATACCCCTTGTCAGACTACTTCCACTGATTGATTACTCCAGGGGTAGTGCCGTTAATTTGTTAACTTTGCTTTCACTGAGATTCGAACCGGGGAATCCGCTAACGAAGGGCAGGCACTCTACCAACTGCGCCATCCAGTCGTTTAATAGGCTTTGAATATAAGATTCAACAACAACTGTGTCACCTAGTGGGTCCACAACTAATTTGTTCTATCACCTTTGTACCGTATTGTCTACATTCTTATAACAAAAATTAGATGAAAATTGCGGACGCTAGAGGGAACAAAACACATTTTGCCACTTAGTTTAAAAAAAAAAATAATAGTACTCCATTTCCGGAGGAGTTTTTAAAAAAAAACTTTATTTATAACTTCTCGGTTCGGTCGGTCAGTTAAAACTTATGCATTTGAACTTAACTCTAACTACCATCTGTATATATAAAATATATCATTAACTTGTTTAAGCATCGTAGCGTTTAGGAGCGGATGTCGCAAATGCAATAAATGAGAATTTTTGCCATTTGATAGTGGTCTTATGCAGGATTCCCCTTGAACATCGCTTTATCGGAACAGCTGCTTTATTCTTCGTTTGTTTCTCTTCGTTGTTTCTTCACTTTGTATAATTGGTACAGTCGCTTAATTGGGACAAACATTTTCAGTCCGAGGTGTCCCAATAAAAGGGAGTGCACTGTATATAGACTGTCAATAAGTACTCATAATTTGTCAAACTTGTCCATTGACTAGAAGTTGTTGTGGTAAATTTTTGGTGTGAACAAGCTGAAATGAGACTCAAATGTCAAACGTCAAAGCTCAAGGCAGACTAGTGTATTCCACTGGAAAGCAGAAAACCTCGATGTACAGTCAAACCTCTAAGACGAACATTTCTACAAGTCGAACAAAGTTTGTTAAATGTTTCAGAACTTTGACTTAAATTTTTTCCCATATTTTACGCTCCATAATCCGAATTCGATAAATCGAAGACTCCATCAATCGAAGACTCCATAACTCGAAGACTGCAAAAATCGAACCAAACATTTGTTTCCGTGACTATTCAACTGTAATTGATTTCAGTCCTAAGTTTGTCTCAATTGGACTTCCCATGACTTGACCCAAAAAATGATGTGATCCCCACGTTTCAGTAAACAAATATGTCTTACTTCCCCCTTCAGTCCTCATCAAGTATGTAAATCCCATTCGACTGTCGATAGAACGGCATAATTAGCCAAACAATGCTAATGTGCAAGCCATTGAGATCTTATCCACAAACTATGTATAGCGGTATAGCTTCAAACCCTCGGCTTAGTTAAGACCAACATTTTTTCCCGGAAAGTGCCTGCCATCAGCCCTAAATTATCTGAAATAAGCTGCTTCATCCATTGCATTTAAATTGAAGCAGTTTAGTAATGTCATGCACGCTCTGCTTATAAAAACCATGCAGCAACGAGACAATCTTATCTCTCCTTTTAATCATCAACCTGAATTCTCAGACGAGCATATTACTGTTTGACGGTGCTTTTGTTTTCTTGACTGACGTTGACGATCTTTTGAAATTATGTTGAAATGTGTCGAAATGGGGTCAATACTTACGAACACATCCCCAAAAATATTTTAAGTACATGCAATTTATTATAATATTTATTATAGAGAGAGAGACTTAGCTTGTGAACACATCCCTAAAATATATTTGAAGTGAATTAGAGTTATTCTGTATTCAATGGCGGGGCAGGGAATAAAAGATATACAGACTTAGCCTGTGAACACATCCCTAAATATTTATTTGACGTACATTAAAGCTATTCTGTAACCTATTCCAGGACAGTAAATAAAAGCTAGACCAACTTAGCTTGTGAACACATCCAAGCTTACGAACGCTTACGAACGCATCCCTAAAAATATTTTAATTCAACTTCGACAGGGAATAAAATCTAAACAGCCTTAGCTTGTGAACAAATCCCTGAAATATATTTGACGTACATTAAAGTTATTCTGTAACCAATTGCAGGGCAGTGATGCAAGGTAGACTAACTTGGCTTGTGAACACATCCAAGCTTACGAACGCTTACGAACGCATCTCTAAAAATATTTTAATTCAACTTCGACAGGGAATAAAATCTTAACAGCCTTAGCTTGTGAACACATCCCTGAAATATATTTGACATATATTAAAGTTATTCTGTAACCAATTGCAGGGCAGTAATACAAAGTAGACTAACTTAGCTTGTGAACACATCCAAGCTTACAAACACTTACGAACGATACGATCCCTAAAAATATTTGAATCCAACTTCGACAGGGAATAAAAGCTAAACAGCCTTAGCTTGTGAACACATCCATAAATATATCTTTAACGTTCATTAAACCTATTCCGTAACTAATTGCAGGACAGTGAATAAAAGGTAGACGAACATAGCTTGTGAACACATCCCACAAAAAACACACAATCACTTTCGAACACACAGAGTATCCAGGCTGCGATCACTGTCAAATTAGAACAGCATTAAAATCCATATCAATTTTTTGCTTGCACAATTCCGACTCAAAAGTAAACTTAAATCAAATCTTTGTCCAGCCAAACTTTCCATTCACGTCTGTATCTCTGCCTTAAGTCAACACAACTCGCACCCATCACACATACACACAAGGCTGCTGGCGGTCTTATGATAATCAATTCAACCATCATCCGTTCAGTTGTTCAATCAACAATCGAAATATGTCAACTGAAGACCCTTAATGGGTTTCCAGCAGAGACTACAAACACAAATAAAAAGTCAAAACGGAAACACATAAAAAATGATGAACCGGCAGGAGCAGGACATCATCCCTGATAATCCTGCTCCTCCGAGCTGCATTCCATTCGTCATTCAGTTGTCGGTTACTCTCGTCTCGTCTCGTCTTCTTTCCTAAACGCTTTCCGCACTTGTCCGAAGGGTAAATTTAATTGTCCGGACGACCACCATCGTCCTGGCCATCATCAGAAGACGAGTGTTCGGTGAACTAAGTCCCTCTGTCTGCAGAGAAATTTCAATTCATCATCATCATCAACTTTTGCTTCTCTCCGGCTACATTAGGTTATCATTAGAATTGAAATCAGACAAAGCTGTGGTGGATGTGGATGTGGTGGTGGTGGTGGTGGTGGTGGTGGTTGTTGGCTGTTGGACGGCGTGGCGCAGCGGCCCTCCCTCAAACCTAAACCAACAATCGACCAGGTACCCGGGCAGGTAGGTATTTGCGGAGCTGATGATGATCTCAGCCTCCAATCATGCAAGCTGAAATCTTATCTCTGGATGGTTATAATTAAAAAAGGGATGCGGCCGTCCGACTGGAGTGACGGGAGCCGGGCATGGGGGACTAGAAGCATTTGTGTGTAAGCACAAGAAGACGAGGAATTCAGGCACAAACAGCACAAGGGATCATTCGAAACAGAAATAGAGGAGAAATAAGTGAATTGGTCAAGTCAGAGCAAAAAAGAGAGACCCACCTTAATCGTCCATGGTGGTGTTTGCCCGGAGCTGGACACTGAAACAAAAGAATGAAATGGATCAAAGAAGACGAAGAATAGCAGGCAACGAACTAACGTGCTGTAAGGTGATGTGTTCGCTGAGTGGTCTGCTGTCTGGGTTGTGCTTGGGCACAGCAAAAAAAAAAAAAGTGGATTCCATCGTGAAAGAGGAACGTGATGTGCGAGGAGAGTGCCGATAAAAAAAGGGATACCCACAGCAAAAACAAAAAAAAAAAAAAAAAACTGGACATGCACGCGTGAGACTCAGAAGCGTTTAATTTGTTTTTATTTTCACCATTATTCGCAGGCATTGACGAAAGCTTCTCATTCTAGGGTTTCTCCAATTGCCATCAACTGATGACCGTAAAAAAGGTTCGGGCAACTAATTCGGCTCACGAAATAATGGCGGGGCTCTGCGTGTTCTGACTTTGATGTGTTCATAAACTTTCAGTTCCGAAAAAGGTACGAAAGTGAGTCGTGATTTGAAGGCAGAATAATCCAGAATCAACGGTCCCCCAACGATTGCTCGGTTGAGACGAGTTTTTGCCAGAAACTACACCCTGTTTTGTGTTGTGTTGAGAAACTGGTGTCTTTTAACCCAATTCGCCTGGCAGTTGGCCACCTTAACCTAATTAACCAAGCAAAGGTTATGTAAATCGTTCGAATTCCACAGATTTGGCATCGAAAGTCGGCGGATATCATCGCGAAGGACAGCACAGCAGAAATGTTTTGAGGCGCCTCTTTTGAAAGGGACCACAACCAATTCTTGAGTTGTAACTTCCGAGGCTGCATAAGAAATCTAAAGGGAACCCTTAATGATCGCCTAAGTTGTGCCTGATCGTTTCGAGAGATATCTTTTGCGTACGATCCGTTTGACACGAAAGAGGTGGGACCGTGACAATTATTTTTGGTTGTACCGGCCGGAAATCGAACCCAGCCAGCCAGGTTAAAACGCAGCAGCTACAACTCCGCGTTCTCCAGGGATGTTACAACTTTAAATTCTATACTACAAACTGCAAATTAAAATTTGGAGATCTGACAGCCTTGTAATTTTTTTTCCACAAGTCAATTAAATACTGTAGCAGTTTTGCTGTGGTCACAGCGTTAAACATGCAGAACAGTGCACGAAAGCATTTCAAAACTTCAGAGTTTAGCAAATACATAAAAAAATCTAAGATGTCTTGTAGCCAATTCGAAGGGTTCCCAGTTTTTGTTCGATCGCATTACACAAACGAAGTTCAACCGAAATGGTGTTCAGATATCACTGAGAAACCGGATGAGATAAACCAACAATTTGCACTCCGTTTAAAGGTCAGGTGGACTTGAGCTTAAGAACTTAAGGCCCAACTATAACGCGCCTGAAGAGACATGAGCTAGTGTCACATTTTAACGAAATGCTTCGTCATGTCAAATACATGAGTAGCCATAATAAGCACATGCGCGCATATCCATCTGTCAGAAATTCTTCACGAATTTACTTTGTTTTTTTCATCTTAACTATAAAGCAGACAGTTTGTGTGTCTGACCGACAAAGGCTCCGAAACTACACGCCGCAGAGCTCTGAAATTTGCAACAAATATCATTCTAAAATTTAGATGCTGAATGTGACAGCACTTTTTAAACGGTTGCGAGCACTTTTTAAACGGGAATAAAATTCTCAAAATAAGGGTGGTTGCATCAATCCGGTATGAAACCATTTCAAGTTGCGTAGTCGTGGATATCAACCATCCCCCAGTGTGTTGTAACTTCCATATATACACACACATTTTTCATATTTTGCTTTGATCTGTCAAATTTGTATATGCGCGGTGCGATTGAATTCGCACTAGCTCATGCTTAACGCAATTTCTGTGTGGTCTGTGCACACAATACCCCATCTTCAAAATTCACACATGCTTGACGAAATTTTCACAATCATTCGTCGATGACAATTATAGGTTGGCTCATAGGGGTAGGTGTCTCTCACCCATGCGCATTTGACACTAGCTCATGCGCATTATAGTCAACCATTTAAGCTTCATTGTGAAGCTGGGCGTAAGTAGTTTTCTCTGCATTCCAAGCATAGTTTTGTGATGGTATCCTTGTTACACTCATTGTACTTTGTTGTGGACCTGTCACACATTCGACATCGTCCTTCGAAGGAATGTTGTTGATTTGGAATGTAATCTCCAATATTTTGTTTTGTGCTTCTTTAAGAATCCCAAATTTCACAAGACATGTGTTTAAGGAGTTTGTTATGTTACCCGAGTCAAAACATAAAGCAATCTAGTCAAGTATGGAGATTCATTACTATTTCGAACTGACAAGTAATTCCAACCCTATAATAGATTACATACATTGTGTGGACATGTACAGTGTACTCTCCCCCAACGGACACCTCTCATAAGCCTTGGTACCGTCAGTGTCCATTTATGAGAGCGTTCAGAGAGTATATCCCTAAAATATTCCACTCCCACGAGCTTGAACCCCAACCCACTTTGATATCTGATCCCATCTTCATCTTTGTCAGCGACATCCTCTCAAGAGAGAATGTTCAATAAAAATTAATAACTGCACAACGAACCCCAAGAGTCGACCGTTAATGCGAGGGCACGTCCATTTAAACCTTCGTGTCTCCTGGTGACCCATTTACCGCAGAGAAAAACAAATCGATAACTGGCACCCAGTAATTAAAAAAATCTTCTAACAACGACAAGTTATTTACTAATTACGCCTAGCAGCATGCAATGACGATGTATCGATTCTTTCAGCATTGAATCCACCAACATGTGGGAAAAAAGGGTTTTTTTCTTCGTTCGAATTTCCCTTGCTTCGTGTGTGCTGTGCTGAAACAGCAAATAATTCCTAATTGAAAGCTACCACCAAGAGGACACCTTTAGTGTCCAACTCACCCCCGCCGCACTGTGTCAACCACTTGATTTTTGATTGTAATTGCCAATGATCGCCCCAAAAGCCCTTCACGGTGTGGCCTTCGGTGTATCCAATTTTCCGAGCTCCCACGTGCCCGCTCCTCTGTCGGCGGCGATTCGGTCGATTGTATTGATCCAATTATCATTAGGTCTTTATTTGCCTCCCTTGTCATATCTGTTCAATAAACATTATGCATCTACTCCGACCAACCCTCCACGACGGACGAGCGACGGCTCCTTCGCCTGCAAATCAATTAGACCGTCAAAACACCATCGCCACGAACGTCGGCGACAGTGCCAACAAGGAGAACTGTAAAAGCAAACTAGCCTATCTGTGCTCGGAACTCGAAGACTCACAACCGCACTCAATTGCCGACAAATATTTAGAAAGTGCGTTTCCATCTGTACGCCCTCTTGACGGCCAGATGTTCGTTCGTGCGGCAGTTGCGTTGCGCTGCCTTGCAGGCGATAGCTCCACTTCTGCGGTTCGCGTTAGGCGACGACCGCATTGCCTAGATGTGACCACTCGCTTAGTTGGAAGAACACTTTTACGTCGAATTTGTGGTTTGCTCGTTGCTCGGAGAGTGAGATGCAAACAAAACAAACGGAAACTGCTGGTGACGGGACGATTGTGTCACATGTCTCGCCGTCTGACGAGTTCAGCATGGCATGGTCTCGGGGACTGGGGATTCATTCCCCTTCCGCTCGATGAGAGATTACGGTTTCAAAAGGAACGTGTCGATGCTAATGGGGGTGGCGCATGAAATATTTATGAACTCTTGCAGGAGTTATTTTGAACAGGGATGGATTATGTTCTTAGGGAGTTGTAATTAAAATTTCAAGATGACTTTGGTTTAACTTTCTTCAACTACGTGTTTCTGTAGGGGGCACTGTGTGCCGCCCAGTGACGACGGTTTGCCGATCAAGCACGAGCACTGGGGGGCGGAACCTTTGTCAGAGCGGCAGAGTGGGTGAAGTATAATCTTGACAAATCCAGGAGTTAAGTGTGTGTATGCATTTACTATCTCGTTTTCACATTCACCGTTTTAGAGATTGTAGTTTAGAGGAAAGGGATGAATCTAGAGAGGTTCAAGAGTTCCTCACAGTCGTTAATTTGAATTTTTATTGATACATTTAGTCTTCAAAGATTCAAGCAGTCTTAAAGTTGTGGTCGGATGGAAGAGGAATTGATCGAAACTTGTTGGTTAGGTTAGGTTAAGGAAGGGGAGTGTGATGGTAGAACTTCATTTCCACTCGGAGGCCTTAGGGTCCATTGTGAATCCCTTCATCTGTGGAGTACACATTCTGAATAAACCTATCCTGTGTCACGTGATGGCCTGAACCACCTTGTGCTCTTTACAAATCTTATAAGACCCGATATATTCGCATTTGCTAGGTCCGAAGTCTCTGCGAAGAATCTTTGGCCCATTGAAGCTAGGCGCCGGTTCTGGAGAGCTGGGCAGGGGCCAAGTAGATGTTGCCGGTTCTGGAGAGCTGGGCAGTGGCCAAGTAGATGTTGGATCGTTTCGGTCTCTTCCTCGTCTCAGCAGCTCAGGCAGAGATCGCTGGACTCCGCATTCCATTTTCGGAGTATTGCTCCGACGGGGCAGTGTCCTGTGATCACTCCGACGAGCACACGGTTTGAGTCGCGGTCCAATGCCTGGCCGTTGTTAAGCTCTGGCCACGTTGATCTTGTCATGTGACAGTCATCTCTTGCGAGCCAAGACGAGTTGGCTTCTTTAAGAATGGTGTCACTTATAGTTCGGAGTAGTGGACTGATCGGTGGGTGCAGTGATTTGTCCACTTCGCTGATGTCCATTTCAGACTTGTCCATTGACCCTTGTTTGGCCAATTAGTCCGCTCTCTCGTTCCCTGCTATTGAGTTCTGGCCCGGGACCCTGCAGAGTTTGACCTTATGGTGACTGATGGGCTTTAATGAGTCGCGGCAGTTCACAACAGCCCTTGATCTCTCTCTCTCAACCTGGCTGTCAACAATGAAGGTGATATTTCTGATGGTGGGATATCGGTTTCTTGTATGTGTTTGGCTCTCTCTCTATTGCCAGAATCTCTGCTTGGAAGACAAAGCACACATCAGGGAGTCTAAATGATTTCTGCTTGTGCAAGGTATCCGAGTAGAATCCGGCCCCAGTACCTGTGTCCATTTTTGATCCGTTAGTGAAAAGGACAATCTCGTGGATCGCAAGTTATAACTTTCAAGACTATTATTGCATATAGATTATCAGATCAGGGGTCAAATCACTTCGCCGTTATACGAACAGAAATTACGTTACTCGTCATACGCACGAACGTACTGGGATCATGTCATACGAATGGAAATATTGTAATAGAGTGGAGCGCATTAAATGTAATAGTCAAACGTCAAATATGTGTCATTTGTGAAATTATTTATGTAAATGTAACGATTGAAACAAGTGATGAATTCTATTTTGCAATTTTCCCTGATTTCCCCTGATTCAGAAAATATTTTATAGTACGACAGGTCCGAGGGCAGTTAAGAGATTAAAGTAACTATGGGACAATCAAGCAAAAAGTATGAATGATTTGAAACACCATCATACTTCGATTATCAAATTCATCAAACGTTTTCGCTTGAATGAGGCGGCATTAAAGCGTGTTCACTCTAAACTTGACCAATGTACACGTTTTCTACTGCACTACCTCCTGTGCTGAAGTTAGTATCGACACTTTCGCTGTCGACATCGTCTATTTAATTAATAGATGGGTCTTTTCGCATGGGATCTATTTTGTTCCAGTTTGTTCCAAAAAATGCAGTCATTGCATTTTATGTATGTACTCCTATAATGGGTAGTCGAAAAAGTCTTCTCGTATTTCTAATCAAACTTTTTTCACAGACAATTCATGTGGTTCCCAAACATCGAGCTTTTTTTGTAGCCAGCCTTTTTTTTAAATGATTCAAAACCGTTTGATGATGAATGCTTAGTTCCTTGCGCGATGTCATGGCTGCTTATGTGACGGTCCTGGTCAATCTTTTCCATAATTTCATCGCATTTTTCAACGATAGGTCGACCAGAGCGAGGTGTATCTTTCACATCGAAGTTTCCAGAACGATTCGCTACACGAACTGATACAGCATCGTGTCCGTAAACTTCGCAAATTTCATTGGTGGCTTGCGTGGCATCCTTCCCTTTTTTATACAAAAATATCAAAAGGTAGCGAATTTCTTCATTATTTTCACAGATTTATTAGCAGCTGTAACTTTTTTTCAACTTCTCCGAATTCAATTTAATTGGTTAGATGAAGCTTAAATTGTCACCTTTCGAACATCATATGGTGCATGCATGACACAATGTGATTGGTAGCACTGGAGATGGGTGACTCCAACGACATAAATTGACAAAATACGAAAAGACTTTTTCGACTACCCATTATTTTAACTGTTGTTCATATGATTTAATATTTTATTAATTCTTAATTTACTATTCAAATCAATACGTTCACTGTCTACTGATCGAATGACGTTTCGATTAGTTCAATACGTTCACGTGCACGATAACGTGTTGTGTGATCCCAAATTACGTTCACGTGTCCTGTAATCCTAAAGACACGCTTTTCGATAGCGATTCACTCGTTCACGGATGCGGTGATTCGACCTCAGATCAGATCCATCGTGTCAAAGCCGTCATATCGAGAAGGAGTCGACAATATGTATCAAAATGCAAATAAAGTCCCAACCACCGCCATCAACTCAAGATTCACAATTTGGTTCAAAATCACGAGTTATATTCAATTACTTGCATAATGTGTTAAATCATTTAAGACGGGAAATTGTTTTGTTCTACTAGAACCGTTTCCGTTTAATTTATGTTAATTTTTAGATCATTAAAATGGAATGTGAAGGTGAACAAAATTGGCACATTTGACAGCGCCTTCGATTTGCTTTTAATCATATTTCCAAGGCCGTCATAATTGCTCAAATATGATCATTAAGCGTGGCGGAAGTCACGTGGATAGAAAGTCCTGTCACGGACTTCTGGCGAAGCCAAGAAAAAATTCAAATATATTAATTTGGCTTATAGGCAAGTTAATAACTTGCCAGGCTTCTTAGATCGTGTCCAAATACCCTTTGGCAATGAAGCGAAATACCTCGGGATGACTCTTGACGTAAAACTCAAGTGGAAGGAGCACGTTAAGAAGAAACGTGCAGAACTTGACAGGAAATATAAAGATCTGTACTCGCTTATTGGTAAACATTCCAAGCTAAGTATTGACAACAAACTGCTTGTTTGGACGTATGACGTACAACTTTGGGGTTGTACCAAAGCAAGTAACATGAACATGATACAGACTTTTCAAAATAAGGTGTTTAGAACCGTCGTCAATGCACCATGAAATATCAGAAACGACGATATCCACAGAGATCCTGGAATATTACCACTCCAAGATGAAGTTAAGACCTTTGCTTTTAACATAAGCGCCGCCTAGAAGAGCACACAAACTCTGCAGTTTACCCGATCCTTGAGGAAACTAATGTCTTGCGCCGACTCCAAAGGACTAGACCCCTTGATCTCGTGCGATAGTCTACACCCGCGCAGTCTACCCGTGTTAGCAGGAACTTTCATTGGAGAGTAACCTGCGGATCAGTAACTAAATCATGAAATCCACACTACTGGTTAAGTGCTTCACTTAGTTGTAGTTATAATAAATTCAAACAGGTGGTTTTAGTGAGTAAATATCTCACACTTCTATGTTCGCCATAGGGTCTTGTCGAAGATTTCCACCTACCCTTGGAGAAAAAAACACCGATTTAAAAGTCTCCGCTCGGAGTTTCATCCAATACTTACTTTTCAGGCCAACGAAACTTGGAGGGTCTGAGCAGTAATTGCCTTCCATCGCTGACGGTCTTGGGCACACTGCTTTCGGTTATCAGAACCTATTTGTCTTGCTTCCGCCATCAGTTAGTTTTTATACCGGAAGTTGGACCTTCCTCTACTTATTGCACCGATAGGCTCGGGTACGCCTTTTCAAAGACAGCATCGACATTGATTTGCTTTCATTAAAGTATGCTTAAGTAGGCTGAGGTGGCTGACACAAGGAAATCCCCTTGTGCGGCTACTCGCACGCTTCAATGCTCTGGGAGGCTTTCGGATAGACGAAAATCGAGAATGTCTCCCTCTTCGAACCATCAGTATACACATTTATCGAGTTCCTGAACAGGATGTGGCTGTAATTCCTGGGAGCCATAGCCTCACCTTCTGCTGGACCAATTTCAGTCGCAGCATTTCGAACGCCAGAAAACGTGACGTTTGTAAAGTTTGTTTTACAGAATTTGATGAAGTGGCGATGACTCTTTATCGTCATCCAACCCAAACAGAATCTCAATCTGGTCGCTGTGAACGAGGGTGGTCCGATAAGTACTTAGCCTACGTGACGATTTATTTCTCAACATAGTCTTTTTACCGCGAGACATTTGACCAAGCGATGCTCCGTGGCCTTGACAATGGCCGAGGTCTCACGGTTGTGCTTGTTGTTCGGAGTGAGCAAACGCGGCAGCCATCGCGCAGACAGGTTTCTTATGCCCAATATTTCATTGCAGAATATGACCCACGCGGTCTCTTAAACTGCCTATTGTCTCAGCTAACTCGTCCACCTTCAATTGGCGGTCTGTCAATACGAGGTAGTGGTTTTTTGTCATGTTAGCTTCCGTGGTGGCCATTCTCAGGGCACCACTTCATCAACAACTGACGTGCGACAACGTTTTAACTCGTTTAACCAATATTTGACGGTCGCCATCGAAGGGAGGCAGCATACAAGCGCTCGTTTTCCAATCGGTTCGCTTTTAGGTTTGGATGGCAATTAAGGCGTAAAGCCCTCTCGAGGAAAGAGGGTGCCCCATATGAGATCTTGATATTCCCCGTCCTGATGTATGACGCAGAGACATGGACGCTAATCGGAGCAGACGAAGGGATTCTTGGACGCTTCGAGAGGAAAATCCTTCGTATTATCTTGTCTACCGTGTGTGCTAATGGAGGAGGAGACTGAACGACGAATTGTGTAGACTGTACAGGGACAACGGTCCGGTGAAACGAGTTCGAGTGTCTTGGCTTAGAGGTTTAGATTATGTATAGCGAATGGACACTACGTTACGGTCTGGAACTCCACCGAGACCGCGCCCCCGGTGGCACACTCATCTGGAAATTTAACTCAATCAGCTGAACGTACGTAGCTGGAAGAAACTACCAACGACTGTGCTAGATTGGGAGTCATGTTGGCCTGCGCCCAGGTCGTCCCCGGACTGCCAAAAAAGGTCTCCATACATCTGTTTTCGAATCTGAATATTTGAACAGCCAACTGCGCACCGACTACCGAGTCTGCGCAGTCGTCTGAATTCGTGAATGCACCCATAACATGCTACCTTCTGTTTGACACACATTCCCGAATGCCTTTCGCTTCGTAGTTCCATAACCGGAGTCCATTCAAAGCGAACCCCATTTCATCCGACGTACTTAAGCACACCACAGAGACACTTCCATTGCAAAATTAATTTTTAATCTATTCCGGGAGAGTAATCTTTCCAGCGTAGCAAACCCGAGTGCTGCCGAAATGGGTGGGCGCAGTTGTTTGGATGTCGCTGCACAGCCTCCGGTGTTAAACTAATTTAGTCCTGCATAGCCAACGTTGCGTCCTTCACAGGACAAAGCAATCATCTTCACTCATCGCCTATTTGACTCTGCTGGGCAATCATAAAGGCCCAACATTGCCGAGGTGAAATGGCGATATCACACGATTCACTGACGTGAAAACAACCATTCAGTCGTTTAGCTTCGGGCACTGAGTCAAGAACATGCATGCACACCGAGTGTGTGACGATGGCCCTGCCCACTTATTCATGCGATCGCATTCGACACCGTCGTCGTGCCCTCCTGGACAGAGGGCTGGAAGCCCACTTGGTGTTTGGGCAACAAAGCGCCTCCCCTAAGTGCGATTATTTTGCACCCCCTCCGAAGGTACTCCACCCAATGACATCCCCGCCAAGCATATCCTTGAAACGAATCCTCCGTTTCCCGTGCCAAAGAAATTATTATAATGTTGCCTGTCCTAGATGCCAGCGCAGTCCTTTCGTTTGTTTATGCAGTTCCAGCGCGCTGCGCGACTGTGACCACCGGGTTTGTCTAAACGGATGTTTAATTCCGCGAAATGGAACAGGATGAAAACAAAAAAAAACAAAAAAACAACGCACAAGCAGGCGAACCTCCGCCGCGTTGGCGTTATTGTGAGTCGCTGCATCCATGGCGCTCGGCGAACAAATGAAATTTAAATCATTTTCTAAAGCAATATCCGTGCGTTTAGCTGCTGCATACGAATGCCCCGGCAGCAGTGTCAGTCACATTCGGCGACGGTGATTGCGCGGCGAACGAGCGGCAATAAATTCTGTGCTGCCAAACTGAATTTTAAAACGCGAAATGTAAATTTTCCTCGGACTCGGGCGCGCTGACTGACGCGATTGATGCACAAGTGGTAACACGACTGCAGATGAAATCTGCTGTGAATTGCTTTCGATTTTTTATGCGATGCGGCGGCGGCGACGGTGGCGATTGTGCCTGCACGTCGTCGTCCGAATGAAATTATCGCATCGATAATTGACAATTGACCTACCAGTACTCACTCATTTGGCTTGTGTCACTCGCCTCCCCCCCCCCCCCCCCTTTTTTTTGTCTAATTTGCGTCTACGACGGCAGGGCGGTGTGATGAATGTTAATTGCCGACTTAATGTGTGGGCGGGTGTGGGGGAGATTGCGTATCTGAGAAGGGTGTCAGTTTGAGACAGTTTTATTGTTACACCACGACGGTATCAATTGTGGTGTGGCGTCTTTGTACGGATTTTATCGCAAGAATGCTGCCAAGTTTGCGTGGATACGTGTTGTTTGTGGGTAAGATAAACATTTATCTTGGATGTACGGGTATGTTTTGTTTGGTTTTGTGGGCGCATATTTATACGTGAATTTGATAAGATTTCTTCTTTGTCGAATTCGAATGTTAGCTATGTTGACCTTTAGAGCTTGAAAGAAATGTATTTATAGTTTTCGTTGTACTGGGGGTAACACAACAAAGAATGCGTTTCGCCGCGGTTGGTTGTGATTGGCAAGAGAATGGAATGCATGTACATTACGAAATGTTTTAAGATACAAGTTCTGAACATCAAAAGCTCAGTATTCTACATGTGATGATGCGCGACAAGGGGCACTCGGGCAGGTTGTCCAAAAAAGGCAGGGGTACAGGTCCAACAAGGCCTTATCCATGCTTGGACCCTTCATGGCTCGCCTGATAAGTAAGTACAGGCCCAACGGCTGGACGGCGCAGTTGGTTGAGTGCCTGCGCCTAGTTAGCGGGGTCACCGGTTAGAATCCAATTGAAAGCAAAGTTAATACGCCCTTATCTGGTTTTCAAATTGGTCCAGTCACCATTTGCCGTTGGGATCAAATTTATCACTGGAGTAGTCAATCAATGGTAGTAGTCTGACTAGCGCTATCACAATGGACCAACATGGTCTAAGTGTGCTGGTGAATTCCATAGCAGCCCCTCTACCTAACCTAAGTCCAGGCCCAACCATATCAGACGTAAGACAATTTAAGTCATCTCAAGTATTCAAAATTATATACTTTGATCATGATAACCTCTTCCTTTACTTTCGTTAAGTTTCGATCGCTGTTGCTTAACACTTTCCTTAGTTTCGTTAAGTTTTCATCACTTCCATCCGATGTGCTAAGTTTCGTTAGCTATTACTTACCATTTCACTGAGTTTCGTCAAGTTTCGTTCATCTTTGCTTATCACTTCTGTCAGTTTCGTTAAGTTCCGTTTACTTTGGTTAAAACTTCCCTTAGTTCCGTTAAGTTTCGTTAAATTGTTGCCATCATTTCCTTAAGTTTCGTTAAGTTTCTATAGCTAAGTTAAGTATAGTTTACCACTTTCCCGAGTTTCGTCAAGTTTCTTTCATTTTTGGTCATCACTTCTGTCAATTTCGTCAAGTTTCGTTAATTTGTTGTTATCATTTCCTTAAGTTTCGTTAAGTTTCTATAGCTAAGTTAAGTATAGTTTACCACTTTCCTGAGTTTCGTCAGGTTTCGTTAATTTTTAGTTATCAATTCTGTCAGTTTCATTAAGTTCCGTTTACTTTGGTTAAAACTTCCCTTAGTTTCGTTAAGTTTCTATAACTAAGATAACTATTGCTTACCACTTCCCCGAGTTTCGTCAAGGTTGGTTCATTATCGGTTATCACTACCTTCAGTCTCATTAAATTTTGGTTTTCGTTTACTTTTTACTTACCACTTCCCTTAGTTTTATTAATTTTTTGTCATCACTTCCTTAAATTTCGTCAACTTTTCCTTTCTTTAATGCGACCGAACATAATCACTCTGCGTACGTGAATGACAGTTGGCGCTCAATTTTGTTTAAGTTCCCAGCAGCAATCTTGAAAACTAGACATTTGACGATGCCTCCAGTCACTTCTGTCGGTTCTGACACAAACTTAAATCAACTTATGTCATTGACATGTCTACAACATGTATTGTTTTTGAGCCTTAACTTCGACAACTTAACCCGACTCAAATAGACCAACGAATTGGTTCCATCATCGATCTCTGGATCCACGCAAAGCATCGTTTATTCAGGGGCAACGATGCCCCTCTGCTGGTGAAAATGTTTAAAAGCATGATAAATAGCACAGCCTTGAATGATCGGTGTCGATTTATGTAATTTTGGCATTCCTAGACCGGTTGATCTTTGACAGGTCATGTGTGTGGGAACATATTTCCTTTCAATTGGTTCCCGTTGGATCAACTATTCGTTCGTTTTTATGAAGCATGTAATACGAACCAACTCGAACTTGGCTTTTGCTGGCCTAGATTCGAAATCTCTAGATGTTTAATCTCGTCTAGGTCCACAAAAAAGGAGACACCTTCAACCGCGCCAATTACCGAGGGATAAGTCTCCTAAGCATCGCTTATAAATTTTGTGAGCGCCTGAAACCATTCATGAATATCCTGATAAGTTCTTAACTGTGCAATTTCAGGCCGGGGAAGAAAACATAGTACATGCTGTAATCAAGGATCAAGGAGATATAACTGCGAGGTTTTGAAGGAGCTCGTCTGCCTCGGCTCTGTAAACACTGCAAACAACGTCAGTACCGAGGTCAAACACAGAGTAAATCTTGCCAACCAATGTTTTTTTGCCGGCTCAAGAGGCAATTGAGTCACAGAGCTGTCTCTCGGAGGACTAAGTTGGCTCTGTATATGACATTGATCATCCCCATCCTGCTTTACGGCGCAGAGACATGGACTACTTATATCCAAAGCGGATAAACAGGCTCTTGGTATTTTCGAGAGAAAAGTTGTGCGCGAGTTGAATGAGAATTTAAGCGGATCGAGTATTTAAAAACGAACGAACTTTATCGAATGAATCGTGTCTTGAGACTGAAATCTTAATTCTACTTTTCTCGCCTCGATACTCATTGTGTTCCTAACTGAATTGTTATTGTTTCGGCGACAGTGGCATGATCGTCTGGGCTGTCTTCTTCCTGGTATTGATGATAGCTGCTGACTTATCTCTATTGGGGAATGAGTGTGTGGTATCTATTACTGCTGAGTCGTTTCCTTGGACTGATGCTGACTCGTCTCCTTGGACGAATGAGTGTATGTCGTATCCTCTGCTGGTGGTCTCCAACTCAGACATAACCCGCGCGATCTTTGGTCCCGTTTGGACCAATTACAAAATGTACCACGGAATGAGTAGCTAGACGTCTACGGATGCAATGCGTCCTAGGATGGTTAGGCCATGTAGAGCATGTGGGCAACTTTGCTCCACGCACAACAACTAAGCTCAACAACAAAGCTCAAGTGGCGCACACAAGTCGATGGGGACCTCAGCCGGCTTGGTCTGGGAATTTGGTGGCAGCTGGCGAGATATCGGGCGGCCTAGAGAGGCATGTTGGGTGAGGCCCAGGTCCACCTCGGACTGTAGAGCCCTAAGAACAAGAAGAAGTAGTAGCTGCGCAATCTGCTTCCACACTGTGCTGATAATCTCAATGGTCATTAGGACCCACATAAGTGGTGAAAGGGTTTTTTTTGTTTTCTGTTTACACTCTTAGTGCAGCAAAGGTCATTTAGGGTGGACTGCCACATCGGCCTGGTATGGTTTAGGCTTGCCTGATGATCCTTCTTTTACAAGGAACGCGCCTATGATGAGTTATTTTTACGCACAGGCGTCGGACAATATTGAATTCAGTCTTAAGTCCATTTCAGAGAAACAATCCGTGTATCTTTTTTTGAGTCAGTTTTCTTTGATAGTGATCAAGTGTCATGATTAAAAAATTCATGCTACTAGTTGTACACCGACGCATGCATTTCAACCTAGACCGTGGGACAAAAACATATTCTCGGACAAAATAGCCATCTGAAAAAAAACAGAATACACTCCCTCGAGTATTGGCACAAGTAAACACAAGCTAAACGTTGGTCGTACTCTTTTCTCTTTCAGGTCATGTTTTGTGTGTCAAACACGATTCACCTGTTTTGAATACGAGTGAACTGCCTACTTGCGGGCGTACAGCGAGTCTTCTTGACGAGTTGGGTGGGTGTAGGTCATTGATTTTATTCCACAACCAGCCTGCGTAGGTGGCGTTGGAAGTTCATTCATTTTTATTACATGACTGGTTTAGGCATTCGTGTGTAAACGTTGACTAAACTTTCAAGTTTTTAAGTACATTTCTGCATATTTGTTCATTTTTCCTCTTAAAGAGATTCCCACACACGCCGCTCTGATCTACTTTTACAAATTCAAAAATGCCCGTTCCGACCTAAGAAAAACAAAAGCATTTTATCCATTGTTTTGCCGTTTCATTATTCACCCATCCATTTGGTCTTCGAATCTAATTTTACATACACCGCAGCCGTAAATCAACCGCGACATCGTTTACTTTCTAAAATTCGGTCTTAAGGTCATCTTCGTCGCCGCCACTCACTCAGTTTCATTGAATCTTTCGCTCTCACAATTAAAATTCAACTCCGTACTTATGCACGAAATATGTTTTACAATGTTATTTAATAATATTTTTCATTTCCTTTATTTGCAGGTAATTAAAAACGAATGCATTCCAAAAAAAAAAAAAAAAGAAAATAATCATAAGTAAGTACCATTGAACAGACCCATTTAATGGCTGCCTAACGGAAGCCATTTCGATGAGTGCTCAATAGAAAACGGAAGAGTACTCGATACCGTTTCGGAATTTATTTTTATTCCTCTTCTTTTTTTTTGCCCCCTCCCCGCCCTGTATTCATCAAACAATAGCCTTCGATGCGACTAAATACACACAGGCACACACCAGATATCCAGATGTGTGCGTGGAGCATGGAGTGTGTTCGCATGCACGGCCATTGATTATGTTGAAGAAAATCATTTTAACGGTAATTGCCTGGTGCTGTAAACCTGTATGGCGCAATCATAAAGCCGAGATAGAGGAAGAACAAAACTAATTAATAACCTTCGGATGTGTTCAACATACGCATACGCGCCTGTATAATACGTTCGTATGCATATCTGAGCGTTTTGATCTTTCACCCGAACAAAAAAAGAACGAAGAAGAAGAAAAAGATTCTAGTCCGAACTGAACCCTTCCGCGACGTGAGAAGACAATCTAATGAGAAAGTCTGTAGGAAAATAACTGCTTTTCCGTAAGCACACACATCTTCAGCAGAAAAAACAAAAAACGAAAAAAAATGAGAAAGAGGAAGCAAACTGCCGTGATGTATGTTGCACAGTTTTGTATGCCTTAAGCTTTCTTTGTCTCGGAACTGTCAGTGCTCACAGTAAGGCAACCTTAATGTCAGAAAGAAATGTCATAATTATAAGGTCATTGGAGCAAAGTGAAATTAACAAGCCTCCTTTAGCTGTGGAGAATTACAGCAACGAAATGGGGCAACGCTAAATTTCCGTCTTCTTTGCAGCAACCGTCGTCTAAGTCTTCACAATGTCTTGACGCACAATGGAGCACAGCGCACGCATGTATGGTGTCGTCTTCTACCTCTTTTCATTCATGGTAGGCGACTTTAACTGTTTTTGTTGTTGTTGTGAAGTGTGTATATGTGTGTTATTTTTTTTTCAGGTGAAATCTCCTCCAATCATTGCTTTCAATTGTGTGTCACCTTATTAAAGAGCATTTCTGTCGTTTTACGCTTTACTTTACGCTCTAGTGACTTGGCGTATATTGAATCGTCATGGCGAACGGGTCTGAGAGATGACGTGCTCCTTTGACGCTTCTGTCAAGTTGCCAAGCCAAGTGAGCCGTATGCATGGCATGTATGGCACATCACAATTCCGTGTAGGTGGATGATAGGTGATAGGTGATAGTTTTGTGCGAGTGACAGGAATTTCGTTCAAATGACATTTCTTTTCGCAAAGGATTGGATGGTGGAAATTTTGTGTGTTTTCGACTTCAAGGGAAATGATGAGTTATGAGGGTTGTGCTTCGGTGAAAACTGTCACGGGACGATGGGAGCTGTGAACAACGGCACAAAAGAAAAACCATAATAAATTGGAACGTATGATGAATTTATTTCGTGAATTGCATAAGTTGAGGGGTGCTGTCACAGAATGAGGTCATGTCAGGGCTGAGTGAGGTGACGAGTTGGACTTGGAATGCCTTTTGAGGCGTGTGTGCGAAGAAGGCGAACGAATTAAAGAGGAAGACATTCCTTAAGGAAGGAGGCAATTAGCGCTCCTTTCTTAAGGACATAAACAAAGCGACACGGCATCATTCATTAGAAGATCGTCTTGGGTCTCTAACTTAATCGGCACGATCTTCGAAAAGTCCGTACAACTGACGGCATATGCCGACGACATTGACATGATTGATCGAACACAGCCACCTGTCAATGAGACGTCAGCTGGCATTGAATAGGGAAGTATATCCTGTTTTCAAGGAAGGACACACGCCATCGACTACTTGGCCAGAATCGTTGTTCCGTCGTCAGGAAAGAGGCACACTTTCGAGTTTACACTTTTGGGGCATTCAAGGACTTCGTCCTGGCTTCGAAGTTAATAATTCGAGATCCGTCAGTTTCGACAAGAAACGCAGAATAACTCTAGACAATTGGTCTTTCTGTGGACTCATCATGAGGCGAGTGAGTAGTAGACCCTAATCTGACTAGGACTAAGCTAACTTAAGGCTTTAAAAATAGCCTGTAGATGGTGAGATGGCGAGTGTCTATCTGTAAACCCCAACAAAACAAACATTCATTATCGTATTCACCAAAAGAAGACCCTCTCCAAATCCATGGAATTCCTCCATTATGCTAAAGGAAATGTCTTAAAGTCTGGGTCTTACGAAATTTTCCTACTAAAACGAAACCGCGAGGTTTCATCAAATTTCGCCACAAATGTTTGTCATTTCGAAACCTCGCGCTTTCAGTGAAAGCTATCTGAAATCCATATGAGTTCATCCGGCTTTGAGAGGTTGTCAAACTGAAGAAGCCTACAGCGTGAATTTCAGTTCATTTTTGGTTATTTTGATGTTCAATGAGCAAAATTATCTCTCCATTCCAGTGTTCGCTTTGGTCCCTAAAACAGATTGCAGGGAAAACCGGAGGTCTTAACCCTAAAATGAGCCAACGGACCACCAATCAACTGATCAGACCAACCATATTCTATTTTATTGCAACTTGGGGAAAGAAATGTTAACAGAGTAAGATCATCAACAAATTAAATAAAGTACAAAGTCTAGCGTGGATTTGTACAACAGAAGCCATGAGAAGCACTCAAACAGTAGGCCTGGCTTTTATATAAAACCTACCTCAGTTACATATTGCACTCCAAGCTGCTACATATTGCACAATGTACAATGCACAAGCTGTTGCTCTACAAAGGACCTACAACTTAAAGGAATGTGGACCTTACGGGACACCCAATGATTCTGAGAAATGTCGATAAATTGAACGAACTAACCAAGCTCAGTGATCTCAAGATTCCAAACAAATCCCAGTACTCCGACCATGACACACCGTCTTCGCTGGGCATGCAGATGCCAAACTTAACAAGCACAATCTGAATAGCCACATGTGCCCTTTTTTCTTGGGCAAGATATTTGTCCCTTGTCGTTTCACTTCAACTTTGGCTGAAATAATCTACTAGATGAAAAATATTGCGCCTTTCTGCATACACTCATTTGAAATGACTTTTGGGAGAAAATCTCTCTCACAGCGCACCTCTCTGTCAAAAAATATCCAACATGTTGAATAATGACGTGCGATGGGCTACAGTTTTACGTTTTATTACGATCCTCTCATCTCTCTCATTAATCACTAACGCAGGTCGATGCTGTATTTTGTGCTTGGCCATTGAATTGTACGCGCTGAAAGCCAACGCCAGCGCAAACGCACTATTTTGTTTCAGGCATAACACTGCTACTTTTATTCCGATCATCTACCACACCATTCAAAAACAATATTGTACTTATACGAAAACGTCAAATCTCATGTCCAAATTTTGTGCAGAGCCCATACCATGTCATAAAATCGAGATTCATGATGTTTGTTTGTTGACACTGATTTTTGTGTCTCCACTAGATGTTGTGTACATCATGTTCATGGTTGATGTCCATTGTTGAGACGGCGTGTAAATATCTATTGAACCCCAGCATTATTCTACGTTTCCAGCAAACCGAAATCGAGTGAATCCTCAGGAGTCCATCGAGTTTCCATCGCGTTGAAGTGATTTCAAATGACTCAATTTATACGTAGCCGCCAAAACAAATGTCACTCGAGCTTAACTATTAAATGGCCACCAAAACAGCTGTCTGTTGTCAGAACTAATAGTGTGAGACCACCAGAAAATAGAGAGAGAGAGACAAAATGAGGAAATCAAACCCAACTTGACTATCCGATATGAAATTCACGCCGTTGGCTTGTTCGGTTACAACCTCTCATGAATTCGAGGAGGATTTAACTAGATTTCAATGATATCGATTGATGACGAATGGATGGCGGTGAATCTAGTCGATTTGGGCAAATTTGATTAAAAGTCTTGATTTGGATCGTTCCGTGCTATTAGAATTATAATAATATAATAATATGGGTGGCGCGACAGTCCGAAGGGGACCACGGCCTAGCTTCTCAACAACCAGTCGTGTTGTACGTGCTATTGTTCTTTCACTTGTGGAAGGGACCTACAGTTTTTAATGCCGACTCCAAACGGCGAAGTTGAGAAGCTTTTTTTTGGATTGAGCATTGTCAGTGACTCGAAAGAGGTGGACACTGGAGGTGGTAAATTCCAACCTGGCACCCTCTGCGTAGGAGTCGTCGCACTTATCGCTTACGCCACGGCGACCCACTTTTTATTTTTTTTTTATTAGACTTGAATATTACTAAAAAAGAAGAGAACTTTCCTCGGATTAATGGTCACGCCTAAATATGGAACATAGACGGATCGCAGTGAGAAAGTGGAGTAGAAGTCGAGAGTCGAGAGAGAGAATAGAAATCAAGTGAATTCAAAAATATCGAATCTCCCAGATAGCCCCGTAGTACTTAAAGCCCTACACAGCTTCACTTTCAATGCCAGGGCTGTCTGAGAATACCACAAAACACTCAACACGCTGTCAAAGAAAAATAGGCTAAATGACAGGATATGAACACCTGTCACGTGAAATGTGACGTCCACGCAGAAGCTCATTTTATTGGGCATATCCCTCTTCATGTATTTACCAACATGGACATAAAGCAACACTCCCAGCTCTTGTCTACAACGACAGGAATACCACGGACCCCAAAGAGGAAGCTAATCTACATCTAGAGTTATAGATGATCAGATAATGTCTCCACTAGTAAACCACCTCAATGTTGCATGCACACGGATGAACTACAATGCTTGTATCGCGCCTGTTCATCTGTTCAATAGAAATACGCATGCAGCTTCTTTTGCACTTCCTAATTACAAAGTGCCTAAAATCGGGCACACAGTGAAATTCAGAAGATCGTGGAATAAATTATGTTTTTCAAAGAAACATACAACCTGCCAATGTTCAAAACTAACGCGCATAGTCACCTCACACGCTATTCTTTATCTCTCCTTTACTTCTTCTCCCATTATTAAACTTTAAGTGACTTAGTCCTAAATGATGCAGAACTTTACAAGAAAAAAAACACTTAAACAACTGGGAAAATAAATGCAGCCCCCACCTCCGACAGTCGAATTTACACAGTTCAAAAAATAAAAAGAAGAGAATAGATAAAGAAAGAAGATAAAGAAAGAGAATAGAACCAAGGAGGCACTAAATCTGAACAAACCTGAACTAAACTTCTCATGCAACTAGCACAAATGTGGCACAGCTGCTGAGGAAACTGTAGACACTGTGGGCAATCAAAGGAAACACAAATACTTGCCGGGTGTCAAAACCTGGCATCAGGCAGATATAAAATAACATTTAAAACATGAACAGACTATTAGACATGCCAAGACCAAAAGGGTGTCCCATCTAGAGAGATTATCAAACTTCTCAATGTAACTCTACAGTCCTAGATCACGAAAGGGGTGCAATAGATCTATCCTGGTCGCTGTGCTTTGTGGTTGTTTTAGTCACTCCCCTTTTTCTTCAATTCAAGCGTACTTATCACGACGGGATAATCCCTGTCCTGCTCCATGTCACGGAGACGAAGGCAAAAGTTAGGCGCTCAATATTTGGTCACGCCTGGGGTTGTGGGACTATGACGCCCACGAAACCGATGGTGGGAGTCGAACAAGTTCCATTCCGGGTTGTAAACCAATCAAATCCATCTAAAGGTTGAGTTCGATGTATGTGGATCTTACAACGGCAGCCATATTTTCTGAGGATCGTGAGAGACAGTGTCTGCAAATTTGTTTATAGCTTTGGCTGTAGGACTGTGAGATCTATGACTATGTCAAACACACAGAATCTCCATTTGTACAGCAATTTTTGGGAAGTTTGACACATTCGGTGGTTGTTACACGATCCATATTCTAAAAAGCTTCAACGAAGCACACACAGTCCCTGATGACAGATCGGTTTGACATAAGCGATATCTGGATCAGAATGAAATATTACAGAGATGGCCGACTTCTACCTCTTTTTCCCCTTAAGATTATATGGGTGGCGAGATAGTCCGAGGTGGGCCTCTCCCTAGTTTCCCAGCAACCACTCGTGTTGTGCGTGCTATTGTCCTTTCACTTGTCGAAGGGACCTACAATTTTTAATGCCGACTCCGAACGGCAAAGTCGAGAAGCTTTTTAGCTTTAGACAGGAATACTCGCATTGTCAGTGACTCGAAAGAGGTGGAGCCGTGAATTATCAAAAGCGTTAAATTCGGGTATCGAACCTGGCACCCTCTGCGTAGGAGTCGACGCACTTAACCACTATGCCACGGCGACCCTTAAGATTTTTGACAACGTGTTCATAAACCAAATTGGCCAATCAGAGGATGACATTTACGTTATTTCGTGAATAACCGTAAAAAATGCATGAATATCTGTCAAAAAGTTACTCAAATTCGTCGCTGGACTAGGGGGCAATCAGCTGTGAAGTCGGCTGTCTCGGTTATACTTCATTTCTGAATGACGAATAGAACTTTGGAGACTTTTCAAACGATAGAATGATGGAAAACCTCGTTGCGATATTTTCAAGTTACTTGGGCGAAGAGAATGGCCTCATGTGACATTTCTTAGAATTCACCCTCTTCACTGAGAGGCACCAACAACAAGCTCCTGTAGTCTAATCAAATTTCAGACGAACATTACACTGATGTACAAATTCACAACAAAAACGAATGCCTTGATGGCGCTAACCTGTCTAACAGGGGAGACAAATCCAACCGAGGGTGCCCGGTAACGTGGTATGAATCCCAAATCTGATTACGTTTATACGCACAAGTTCATAGATTAATCTCTGCGACGCAGGGGCTGTTCAACCTCCTCACCCAGGGAAAAGGCCAACCGACAGCGACACGTCTAACCATTTTATCACCAATTAAAAGTAGGTGCTTGGCTTTAATGACAACCGCCGCTGAGGACACATTCCACTGAAAAGCGGTACACGCAGGGAAGTCATTAATCCCAGCGGCACCAATTAGAGAATGCTAAGATTTCTGAAATGTGATTGCGGACAGGGTGATCATGTACACTCTCCCGGTGATAGGACCATCTAGGGATGTGCAAGCGACCCGCATCCCAAGTGAGCCCGGGGACCATATCAAATTGGAACTGCCCAGCCGCACTTAGCATAATTCATATGGGAAAACCAGCTTATCTGCTCCATTTAATGTTCAAATGGCAACAATTACCCGAACTTACTTTGACACAATCGTTAACGCTGCTGACTCAGGCACATGCATTTGCAGCAGCCCACAGGCACTCTCGGCGCAGCCCACACATCCGAGCTTACTAGGTCAACGCCACACACGTCCACACGTCCACACGTCGTCGTACGATCAGCCTTTGCATGCGTACGCATGTCGTCGGATGATTTAATTTACATAAAATAATTAATTTCGACAATGAACGACCACAGGGCGACCAAAAGTCCACAATTTGGTGGTCATGTCGTCCCTCCTTCCGGTCTCCTGTTCGCAGTCCATCCAGTCGAAGGACTGTGACAAAATCTGTGGTCACAGAAAAAAACACGGCAGAAGGGTGTGTTGATGAACTTCAATTGAATTTAAACCGCTATCCTGTCCGGAATCGGGCCAATTTGTTTTTTGGCCAGGTTTCTTTTTGCCTCATCTCCATCGGTGTCTAATGCCCGATGGAGTGCACGTGGTCGGTCGTGCTTAGATCCTCGCCATGGCTACCTAATTGACCTTGCTTAATGGGCTTAACCTTTCCCGTCCCGAAATGTATCTGTATCTGTATCTGTCTATCTGCTGGCATAAATCACATTCTTCTCCGTCTTCTGCTGTGCCGCATAGGAATAGACACACCGACACCGACGACCCCGGCACCATGTGCATGGCATGGGATGAACGTTGAACATTTGAGGTCTGGGGATGGTTCGGTGATTTGGGCGATGGCGGCACCACCACCACAGGAAATGAACATGCAATATCGTATCGATGGAAACATTTCGGCTTTCGCTTGATGCTTTTTTTCTGCTTGCAAACTGACGGCTGTGCCACCACATAGTCTGCAGCGGAAGGGCGAAGTTATTGAATTTCAGCGCGAGTAGATCGGCGAATGGCGGCAGAGTGGATTTCGGAGTAAGCCCAGCCTGGCGAAGGGGAACGGATTTAAGTGCATTTGCACATTGAAACAACTTCATAATCATCGTCTAATCGATGGAGCGGAAGGAGTTCGCCGCCCGGTTCGCCGTTGGGGGAGCTTCCATGTGGGGAATGCAGTCCACCATGTGCTGTGCACGTCGATGATATAATATTCAGGAAGAGCTTCGGTGGAAATTTGAGGGTTTTTTTTCTGCTCGGATCTGCAGTCTGTACACAAGGTCTTCATGGGAAGGGATCTGCCTGGTCTGCGGTGGCTCCGCGGGGAGGAGAGGCGGCGTCGAGTGGCGCGTTGCAACAACGTGTTGTGCTGAGGTAATTAAATCAACGTCTGACGGATCAGGTTACTTGCGAAATGAGGAATTGACTGTCTAATGTTGATGCGGTTAATTTGCGGTGCGTTTGTGCCGAAGTCGAGGCAAATTGGTGAAACGCAGAAAGTTTTCGAAACGATTCAAGTTTGCTTTACAGAGATGACTGGCGACGAACTGAAGAGACGCGAGATTGTTTGGAAATCAAGTTTGCGTCTCCGAGGGGGTGGAACTTGTGTGGAGTGCATGCAGAAGTTACACAAGCGGTTTTGTTCGGATCCGCAAATAGTTTTGTATCGTGTGCGATTTGTGTGGTAAAGGGCACTTCAAAGGGAGCTGGCGGCAGATGTAAGGAGTGCCGCCGCAAGGACTTTTCCGGCTTTGTTGATCTTTATCGATCGAAGTTACATGAGATGGTCTCTCAATTTTTGATATGATTTTGTTTTAGGTTTCATTTCTCTCGTACTTTACGCTCTTGTGACTTGTCGCATTGCATTTTCATGGCGAACGGATCTCAGAGATGACGTGAAGACGCTTATCTCAAGTTGACAAGCCAAGTGAGTCGTATGTATGGCATGTATGGCACATCACAATTCCGTGAAGTTGGATGATAAGTGATGGACGATGACAGAAGAGAATTCCGTCACCCGAGCTAGACGAAGTCAAGACATCGATATAGAGACTAAAGCTGCTGGTGCCTGCGGAACTCGTTAACCCAGCTGAGGATGAGCTGGTAAGGTATGGTCGGAGGAAAGCATGCCCGACGAGTGGAATCTCAGTATTGTTTGACCGATCCACAAAAAAGGAGATTCCTTCGATTGCCCCAACTACCGAGGGATTAGTCTCCTAAAACATCACTCACACCTGCGGTATTGTGTGTGCGACGAAAACATTCGTGAATAACGTGACAGGTCCTGCGGCGGAGGAAGTCAAATCTTCACTACGGCAGATCTTTGAAAAAAAATCAAAGAGATGCAGATCGACAGCCACCACCTGTTCGGCGATTTCAAAGTCGCCGTCGATTTCCCGCCAAAATCGTCAGACTGAGCAGGATAACGATGGAGAACTCTCGCTGCTCCATCAAAGTCGATAGTGAACTCACCGAGACCTTAAATTTTAAAATAGAGTGTAGACAAGACGATTCACTGAAATGTGACTTCTTCAACATCATCCTGGATCCTCATACGCCGACACAAGAGGCACTATCTTCCAAAAGTCTGTTCAATTGCTGGTATATGACCGAGGTTGAATTCAATTTCAAACGTCATGTACAATGCCACTTTCAACTTAGTCCTCAAGACAGTTTCTATATTGTGTGTAATTTCTGGAAAATGGGGACTTTAATTTGCCCTTGCAAAGATACTCACGAAGTTTTTAAAGAAATCCGGATGGTTTCGGTAACAAAAGGTCGGTCTCATGGTACCAGTGAGGTATGTGGGGGTGGTAGTGAATTCACCACCACACTTAGACCATGTTGGTCCATCTGATACCCACAATCCAAAATTGAACTTCTTAAGGGGTTCATCTGCTGACAAGTTTATGGGCTTGGTGGCTCCCTGCGCGTCGTCGTGTAATTCCGGTGGATGTACATAATCTTGCAATGTTCCAGTGGCTTCAGACTTGCGCCACATGCACCAGAGTGTGAGGTGGCCCATACAGCACGCGCGTTCTCGCCGTCGCCTGACCCTTCTATTATAAATCAGCTATATCTTTAAGAGTTTTTGAAATTTTCACTTGAAATTTTAGATGAACAGCCTTGAATTGTTATAGGCTCGAATTAAATAAAGAAAAATAGATTTTCTGAAACCGTGAATGGGGTCGGGAGGGGTGTCCCCTTAAGATCCTCTTCGGGTCTCCTCCGTTTTAATTTTTCGAATTCGGGACTTAATCTTGCCTCAAAGCTTGTATTTTGGATTGAAACGAAAATATCACTTTTTTTTTGTGATCTAAAAATACACCTCTTGGTCGATGAACAGTGATGGGACGTCTACCATTTTTTTCCAATGTTGAAAAACCTACCCACCTTAACTCTAAATCCACCACATTTTACCTATTGAGGTAAAAGCTTAAGATCCGAGAAATATCTGGTCGTTTAGACGCTAAAACTAAAATTTGAAAATAAGGTTGTGGTTTGAACAATGCCACCAGTTATGGGACTCATCGGATTTATTTCCACAAAACACAGTAAATATTGAAGATAGGCGAATGAAAAATAATAGAAACGACTGTGCCTTAATGGAATTTATTTCGAATTATTAAAGATCGTATGGGAATATAATAATATAATATTGGTGGCGCGACAGTCCGAGGCGGACCTGGGCCTAGCTTTTCAGCAACCACTTTTTTTTTTTTTTATTTCATTTTTATTTCATTTCCGGACAACTTACTACTAGACAAAAATGACATAAAAATCTATCTTAATATCTAACAATTCATGTTCTTAATTCTATCTTACTGACCATTCGCGGGTACTCTAAAATATTCTAATCTAACTGACTATTTGCCTTTCAGCGTCTAAATTATTAAGTTATTTATTGTTTTTTTTTTTTGTTTGTCCTTAGGACAGACTTTATTGTTTAATACTTACTGGCCAAGAAAACTAAGAAAAAACTTGGCGCTCTATACACTATTATTTTCTTCTTCTTTTTCATTTGGCGCTACAGTCCGGGGTGGACCTGGGCCTCAACCAACAAGCCTCTCAAGTTAGCACGGTCTCTGGCTAGCTGTCTCCAGTGTCGCACGCCAAGTTGGTTGAGGTCCTTCTCCACCTGGGTGCGCCACTTTATACGCGGGCGTCCTCTGTTACGTTGTCCCACGGGTTCGGAGTCGAAGACTCTTCGGGCCGGAGCTGAGTTGTCCATACGCTCTACATGGCCTAGCCATCTTAGGCGTTGGATCCGAAGACGCCTGACTAGACTCATGTCGCTGTACAGTTCGTGGTTGAATCTTCTCCTCGAGAAACCGTCAACGCAAACAGGACCAAAGATCACACGCGGAGCTTTTCTCTCGAAGAGACCAAGGACTTCCTCATCCGCTTTTGAGATTGTCCATGCCTCCGCGCCGTACAGCAGGACTGGGATGATCAAGGTATTGTATAAAGTCAGCTTGGTCCTTCGAGAGATGGCTCTTCAACTCAATTGCCTCTTGAGCCAATAGAAACAGCGGTTGGCAAGAGTTACTCTGCGTTTGATTTCGGTACTGATGTTGTTTGTACTGTTTACAGCGGAGCCGAGGTAGACGAAGTCCTTGACTACCTTGGAGTTATAGCTGCCCATTGTGACGCTCTGTCCAAGACGTCGATGTTGTGTGTCCTTTCTTGATGACAGCATATACTTCGTTTTGCCCTCATTCACCGCTAGACCCATTTTAGCCGCCTCCGCCTCAATGCCAGCAAACGCCTCATTGACGGCTCGCTGTGTTCTGCCAACCAATCACGTCAATGTCATCCGCGTATGCTAGCAGTTGCACGGTCTTCTGGAAGATCGTGCCTCTAGTGTTGGCGTGTGAGTCTTGCACGATCTTCTCCAGGATGATGTTAAAGAAATCACATGACAGCGCGTCACCTTGTCTAAATCCTTTTTTGACATTGAAGGTCTCGGTGAGTTCGTTACCGACCTTGATGGAGCAGCGAGAATTCTCCATCGTCATCCTGCACAACCTGACGTGTTTGGCAGGAAAGTCAAAACTAGACATGGCGTTGTATAGCTCGTCCCTATGCACACCGTCATATGCGGCCTTGAAATCGACAAAAAGGTGGTGGGTGTCGATTTGCATTTCTTGGGTCTTTTCCAGGATCTGCCGTAGTGTGAAAATCTGGTCGATGGTGGACTTCCCTGGCCTGAAGCCACACTGATAAGGACCTATCAGGTTATTTATAAACGGCTTCAGGCGAGTACACAAAACGGCAGAGAAGATCTTGTAGGCGATGTTCAGGAGACATATCCCTCTTTTGGCGCAGTCAAAGGGGTCTCCTTTCTTATGGAGGAGACACTATTATTTTACCTAACCTAAATCTAAACCTAAACCCTATTACCTATTAAAAAGCCTAAGAGAACTTAATCTAACTTAATCTATGTCCGTAACACTACGGACGTGTACACAAGGGCTTGTATGTTATGTATATGCGGAACATATATAATCCACAAGCCCTTGTGCACCTTTATATATATATATATATATATATATATATTTTTATATTTATTATTATTTTTTATATATATTATTATTTTTTTGTTTTTTTTTTTTTTTTTTTTTTTGTGACTAAGCTACCTTATAACTAGATAAGTGGGTCGTTTTACCAAACTAAACGATTTGTATATAGGCAGGAGCCGGTGAAGGCGGAGACTGATTCTGGTGTAACCACCAAAAGAAGTGCCGCTCCTTATCACTCTCTCTCCTATCTCGAGCGGGGATCGCTCTACTGAACCGGAGAAGATCTTCGTGTTCGCGGACGACATCCGGTTCGTAGAGGAGTCGCCTGTCAACTGTTCGGCGCAGCGCGTGGTAGATTACAGGACATCTTTCCGTGTCCTGTACCAAGCCGATCGAATCCAAATAGAGGAACGCTTCAGGTGGAACAAAGCCGTTGTGGCGCACCCTCTCATGGTACATATAATTGGGATAGTAAGCCCCGAAGATCAGACTGTTGGTAGAAGTCATACTTCTTGCAATGTGACTTCTTATTAATTTGATGATAAAATTGTCTATCCTTTTCACGTTTGCCCTGTTGTACAGGACCTCGTTAGGATAGTACTTCTTGTACTCAGACTTGGGTGTTCGATACAACTGGAGACAAGTCCTAAGACACCCTCATCTTTTCCATCTGGGAAGGACTCACGTTGAACCACAGAGGACAACCATACACCATGACTGGCCTTATGAGGGCCATATAGCAGATTACCTTCACCCTGGTATCAAGTTGGCTGCTGTAAAACAGCTTACTTGCCACAGCAAAGGCTTTTCTAGCGTTGGTCAAAGCTTTCTCTATATGTTTGTCAAAATACAGAAAATGATCCAACCAAATGCCAAGATATCTTACTTCAGTTTTCACGGCTAACGGCTGACCCCGAGGGTCAACTATGCCGAACTTCTTCCAGTTTACGCGCGTAGCCCTTGAGGCCATGGTCAGCGGGGTGCGGAAAAGAACAGTTTCACACTTCTGGAAGTTGATAAGCAGCTTCCAGTCATCGCAATATGTCAAAGTGTTGTCAAAGTCACCTTGCAACAAGGTATTAATAACTTCTACCTTAGGACCTGATCTGTACACCACTAAGTCATCGGCGTACGCGATTAGGTGCGGCATATAGCTTAGGAGATCTGCAGTGAATATAGCAAACAATATTGGGGAGCCAACAGCCCCCTGTTGTAGACCATTATTGATATTAAAGACTGTAGTAGAAGTAACGCCGCCACTTTTTACGACGAACTTTCCACCTGTTATCATATATCATGTATAGCAATGTTTTATGTAAACCAGCTTAAGGAAAAGGCCCTCTAACCAAACGGTATCGAACGCCTTCTCTAAGTCGATCAGACAGGCACCCGTACAGTGTTTTTTATTTTTATTCCATTGAATGTCGGATACCAGCTTTGACGCGGGATGTGTGGCGTCATGCCCCGCCCTAAATCCAAACTGGTTATCCGGTATAATATTGTTGTCCTCGACCCACGTTTTCAGGGCTCGTATAACAATCTTTTCGAAGACTTTACTGATGCAAGGAAGTTTTCAGCAACCACTCGTGTTGTGCGTGCTAATATTCTTTCACGAGAGGAAGGGGCCTACAGTTTTAAGCCTACTCCGATCAAGTTTGAGCATTGTCAGCGACTCGAAAGAGGTGGAAGCCGTGAATTATGAAAGTTGGTAGATTTGGGATTCGAACCTAACACCCTCTAAGTAGGAGTCAACGCACAAACCCACTACGCCACGGGAACTCATGATCATATGGGAAACTATCCCTAAATTACCTGCAATGTGTTGCATCAAACATGTTGCAAATTTGTTGTACCGTGTAAGCATGAATTGATAGACCAGGAAGACCCTACACAGCCGGCTTTTGTACGGAGATTGCAATTACATTTGGACGTCTAATTTGAAGCTGATTCGATATGTGTTTCTTTAAAAGCGCAGTAAATGATCTTTTCTTTTTACAGTTTCCAGGGGCAGGCCGTCGCACTATCGTATGAACTAGCAACTATGGTCTCAAAAATGATTTTTTTCAAAAATTGAATTTAAATATAAATATAAATGAAAATGTTTAAATAGATGTTTAGATAGATTATTTGTTTGAATACATTTTGAACATTGACCAATGACGGACGTGGTGCATACATAATTAGTGATCAGATTAACGAGTGCGATTTTGCGACTACTGGAAGGTGATCATCAAGCTTGAGAAGTGGGAAACCATTCTGTTCAGGACGCCTTTGTATAAAGTCTCTGGTGTCCGCTGAGACTTGAATTGAATTGAGAGAGAAAGAATTGGCAAAAGTTCAGAGGCAATTTCCTAATCAAGACATGTTGCAAGGTCTATGCTGTCGGCAAACAACCTGATCTCAGGGGCTTACTACTCCAATTACAAGGCAAAGGTTCAGCTTAACGGCTGTATGCTCCCACAAGCATTCGTCTATTTCGACCAGGTCTGATCGTTAATCTTTCACATTGCCCGAACAACCGCGGATAAGCACTGAGCACTGAGGAACTCCTTCCGATTTATCCATCCGTCACATTAAAGATGTGAGCTGGCAACATCAGAAATGTATTACATATTTCAAAGCCTAAATATTCAGGATTATTTATACCAAGTTTCCTCCTTTCGTCACTAAAAACAAAAAAGTTAAAGATTTTTGAGACAATAACCACTGGTTAGTGCGTCCATAGTGCATCGTCGTGTACACCGGTGGTGCTAGATTCAATTGCCAAATTCAGCAAATTCACTGCTTTAGCTCTTCCAAGCCACTGACAGCGCTCAAAGGGTGTCTCGAAAAGGCTTCTCAAACTTGGCCGTTCGGCGTCGGCACACAACTAAAGCTCCTATCCACTCGTAGTAGAACAATAGCACGCACTTTTGCTGTAGAAGCTAGACCCATGTCCACCCCAGGCTGTCCCTATTATTATTACAAAGGGATTTCCTGGAAAAAAAAACGTCATAATTTCTGCTCCCTGCACGCCCTTTAGAAGTCTTATTTAATTTAGAAGATATTCCCTCTTGGGGAAGTGTTTTATAATCGCGCTCCATCTGTCCCCGTTTGAAAGGCAACAAAGTTCGCCCCCTTATTGATTCAAAGTATGAAAGTCAAACAATTTTGACTGAACCGAACGCACCCTCGTGAGGGATGAAAGCACTTTCGAATTCATTACGCCATTATTCTTGTTATCCCTCCCCATAATGGACAGACAACTCATCTTATGCCAGTGCATGGTCTCCCTGGTTGCGCGGCGTCTTCTTGCTCGATTCTTACCTCTTCGGAGACAATTAAGTGTAACCGTTCCTAGTCCCAAACCAGATATCCACGGATTTATAGCCCAACGCAACCACGCTGCTTTCCTGGCAACGCAATAAAACTCGCATCAAAGTCTTGTGGATAAACATTAAACCCCATCTCCACGTCTCCCTCTCGTCTCCCACTCTCTCTCTCAGACATCCGCAATGACCATTAACCAGTGGAACAAGTTCAAATCACTGGCCCGATTTACCATAATTACTTAATCGCCTCTGTACAGCAGCGGTGCGATGCAATCCTACGGATTCATTTAATTGAATGTGGATATCTTTCGGAATCCACCGTTGAATTTGGCCGCGCGCATTTATGAATTTCAGTTAAGCATTGAATCCCGACAAAGCTGCACACACACACTCATGGCGCTGTGTCGTGCGGTAATCCCCTTAATTAACAGACCACAACGATGCGACTGGTCCTCATGCTCCTCCGCCCACTCCTAGCCGAGTGTGTGAACGCGTGCGGCAGGGTTCTGCGAGTCCACACAGCGGTCAACGAACTTAAAACTAATGAAATTAATTAACAAAACATTCACTAGTGGATGGCGTGGACTGGTGTCTCCCATCGTCGCGTCGCTGCGGACCAACTTTCTCCGTTCTGCAGCGCAAGACAACGTGTATCCGTCCGGGACCGTGCGCGGGTACAACATCTCCCAAGCGGTGGATATCGCTGGCAACAATCGATAAACGAAGTGTGAAAGCAGGGTACTGTATTAATTCACCCTTTTGTTATCGATATCACCTCCCCCTCCATCGTCATCGCCATCGCCATCGCCATCGCCATCATCTCTCGTTTGTTTTGTTGACCTCAAGAAACAACAAAAAATAAAGTGAGGGATACAAAACAAATACCGAATCTCGATGAGCATAGCTGAAGAGCAAATGGTGCGTGTGAATGGGCTCCACTGTGTCTTCCTCCCTCTCTGTCTCTCGGTAATCAAGTCAATTACTCGGCTCGACTAATTTCATCAAAGACTGGACTTGGGCCGGGGAAACCAAAAAAAGGAGGAAAATCAAAATCACCAGAATTAAGAAGCTAGAAGACGTGGAGCACCGAGAGAGAGAGAGAGGGCGAAATAAAAAAGTTATTAAATTAATTTTATTTTTTTGCATCTCTTCATCTGCGGTTGGAAATAGCAAAGCGGCAGCGGCAGCCGCTTATGGTCAGTCTGCATGAAAGGAAAGCATTTCATTTATGGTCATTAAAGCCGGGAAAAGTTCTCCGTCTCTGATGAATGGCGGTCTTAACAGAGAGATCACGCGACCAAAAGGCACAAGTGTGTTCATATTTGTGAAGTGGAAAAGGGAAAGCTGAAGCTATGGGCGTCGAATGTGAGATGCGGTCAAATGTCTAAGGTGCGTTGTTTTTTTCCGTTTCTTCTACATTTTCAAATTAAAGTAGATTAGCTCAGCCAGGCAAATTTAGATAAGTGCATAACATTTACCACTTTCTGCCACTTTCGCTTTCCGACACACACAGACAGAGAATGAAACGCCAGCTCATGTAAATTGGCCACTGTTGGTTATAAAATTATGAAATAAAAGGGAAATTAACACATCTCCCTTTGTGCTCGCTGTTCTGTGGGCGAGAGAGATAGAATTCGTTACGGCGCGCGGGGCTTAAGCGCGTAAGTCGCGTTTCTGGTCGATTTTTGTTGATCGATAAAAATGGAAAAATTATTTTACGAGTGCATTTGGATCGCGTAACCTTTTTTTTTTGTCAGACAGCCGTGGTTTCGTAATAGGCCCTGATTTCGTGGTCTGTCGTAATCAAATTTCCATGACGAGAGGTGTGGTGATCATTTTTGTTGGTTCAGTTCTGAATGAGAAAACTTGATTGATTGATGGACTAGTGGACATAAAGACGATGTCTTCAGCGGGCAGGAAGTTGGAAGTCTTTGAAAGTCGGTTGTTGAATCCGAGGTGCGACTGATTCGAATTAAAGGTACTTGAAAATATGCCTTGGTGAAGTCAAACCCTTTGTGCGACGAACCAATCTGTTGTTGAATTCTAAAAACCTTGTTTGGATCTGATTGGATATGGATTTCGAAGACCGCCTCCAAGGAGTAACCTTCTGCTCCTTGGATCAATTCTCACGCTGAAGGCCTTTGATGTCTGAAGGGAATAACTTTTACTGACTGAAAGTCTATGTTTAGATGCCGGGCACACCAACTTTCATTTTCACGTCTCCACGTCTGGCGGCGCTACAGCCCGTAGATGGCCAGGACATAGCTTCAACAGTATCACTTGAGTCGGAGGAAGGCTAAGGCTACCTTGTATACGCCAGTTTGCCTGAGCTAGCAATAGCCATGCGACTCCCAAACCAGTGCAGTGTTTACCAGGCAGAAGTAGCAGCTATTCAAGACGCAGCCCTCCGGATATCAATGGCCCCGATAGACGGGAAGATCTATTGTTATTTACATAAAGTCTCTGGCAATATCATCGGTTAATTCCAAGCTGATGAAACTCTGCCGCCGATCTCTAAAGGAGATTGCGGATAGATGCAACCTAACCCTGCCTTGGGTCCCTGGGCACAAGATTATTCCGAGCACCGAAGCACAAAATCAGGGCACACCTCACCCCCCAATGAAGGCGGTAAAATCAATAGTAATGACAGACGCTATAAAAAAAACCAACCGTAGATGGGCGGAAGTGGGAGCTCTTCGAAATTTACGTGGCCTACATTAGATCCATCGACAACTAAAGCCCTCCTAGAATTTGACAGGAAGAATATTTTACCGAGAAATGAAGTATTACAGAGATGCCCGACTTCTATAAACCAAATTGACCAATCAGAGGACGGCATTTGCGTTAATTCGAGAATAACCGTCAAAAATGCATGAATATCTGTCAAAAAGGCACTCAAATTCGTCGATGGACTAGGCGGCAATCAGCTGTGAAGCCGGCTATCTCTGTTATACTTTATTTCTGATTTAACCGGTATTTACCTACTTGCCAATCAGGCCAGGAGGCTTGGAGCACCCTACAATGACTTCTGAAGAAGCTGCAGGGACGATGAGGAAGAAGAACCTGGGTTACAATACCTCGGAACCTGCCCGGTCGTTGCAGAAATAAGAAAAAAATATATGGGCAGCTATTTCCAGAACAGTCTTGAAGAAATAGCGAACATAAATATAAAGGACATCATTAAGTTTCTAAAAACCACAGCAACTGGTATATATTAAGTACACACAACAACGGAAGCTTAGTGAGAACTAGTCTAGTGGGTCAACGAAGTGGCGGAAAAAGCCGATGTAGTGACAGCACAAGGGACCTTAAAGGTCTAAGTGAGGCAAATCCCTGGAGGATCTTTGCTAGTCACACGTACCTACCTACCTCCCATCACTCGAGTTGCACGTGCTATTGTTCTATCACGAAGGGAGGGGACCTCCAGTTTTTTGCCGACACCGAACGGCCAAGTTTTGAAACCACTTGTCTAGCCGATTATAATCTTTGGCATTGTCATTGACCCGAAAGCGGTGGTGCCGTGAAAAGTGTCATGTCGCTCGTCCATTTTGGTCCACATAACTTCAAAACAAGGCTGCAGCTTAAGAGCGCCTTCCAAGTTGCGTAAGGAAATATGACTTTCATTGGAATATAAATCCATTGGCTGTACATCATTTCAAGAAAATAAAAGAGTTCCCCTTTCACTGCGTCAACTAACAAGGGATGAGTCTTTCACTATTTCCTCTATCAACAATCTGGGTGACGCAAGTCCATAAAATACCAGATCTGCACACTGCGACAGAAATGAACCAATACCCAAGAAGTGCAAATCGACCCTCACCACCTGTTTGTCGATTTTAACTCCGCATATGACAGCGCGAATAGGGAGGAGCTACAGGAGACAACCAGGTTTTGTTTAGACACTCCTGCGAAACTTCTTATCTCTTTATCCAGGATGATCGGCTTCGAAGACTCGGAGTCTCTAAAGTTGTAAAAGTCAGTAAACGATATTCTTATTCATCCCTGTGTGAGTCCACAGTCAAGGGTGGATCCACTAAGTGGCTGCAGCATGCTCCCTGGGCAGCTGACTCCAGTTGCGCGCATCCAGTATTTTCGGGAAAGTCTACCATTGACCAAATCTTCACATTACGGCAGATCCTGGAAAAAACCCAAGAAATGCAGATCGACACCCACCACCTATTCGTCGATTTCAAGGCCTCGTATGAAAGCGTGCATAGGGACGAGCTGTACAACGCCATGTCTAGTTTTGACATTCCTGCCAAACTCGTCAGGTTGTGCAGGATGACGATGGAGAACTCTCGCTGCTCCATCAAGGTCGGCAACGAACTCACAGAGACCTTCAATGTCAAAAAAGGTTGTAGACAAGGCGACGCACTGTCGTGTGATTTCCTTAACATCATCCTGGAGAAGATCGTGCAAGACTCACACGCCAACACTAAAGGCACGATCTTCCAGAAGACCGTGCAACTGTTAGCATACGCGAATGACATTGACGTGATTGGCAGAACACGGCTAGCCGTCAATGAGGCGTTTGCTGGCATTGAGGCGAAAGCGGCTAAAATGGGTTAAGCGGTGAACGAGGGCAAAACGAAGAATATGCAGTCATCAAGAAAGGACACACAACATCGACGTCTTGGATAGAGCGTCACAATAATAATATAATAATATGGGTGGCGCGACAGTCCGAGGTGGACCTGGGCCTAGCTTCTCAGCAACCACTCGTGTTGTGCGTGCTATTGTTCTTTCACGAGTGGAAGGGACCTACAGTTTAATGCCGACTCCGAACGGCGAAGTTGAGAAGCTTTTTCTTGACAGGAAATACTCTTTGAGCATTGTCAGTGACTCGAAAGAGCGTCACAATGGGCAGCTATAACTCCAAGGTAGTCAAGAACTTCGTCTACCTCAGCTCCGCAGTAAACAGTACAAACAACACCAGTACCGAGATCAAACGCAGAGTAACTCTTGCCAACCGCTGTTTCTATTCGCTTAAGAGGCAATTGAGTTGAAGAGCCATCTCTCGAATGACCAAGCTGACTCTATACAAGATCTTGATCATCCCAGTCCTGTTGTATGGCGCGGAGGCATGGACAATCTCAAATGCGAACGAGGAAGTCCTTGGTCTCTTCGAGAGAAAAGCTTCGCGTGTGATCTTTGGTCCTGTTTGCGTTGACGGTTTCTCGAGGAGAAGATTCAACCACGAACTGTACGGGCTGTACAGCGACATGAGTCTAGTCAGGCGCCTTCGGATCCAACGCCTAAGATGGCTAGGCCATGTAGAGCGTATGGACAACTCAGCTCCGGCCCGAAGAGTCTTCGACTCCGAACCCGTGGGACAACGTAACAGAGGACGCCCGCGTTTAAAGTGGCGCACCCAGGTGGAGAAGGACCTCAACCAACTTGGCGTGCGACACTGGAGACAGCTAGCCAGAGACCGTGCCAGCTGGAGAGGCTTGTTGGTTGAGGCCCAAGTCCACCCCGGACTGTAGCGCCACCAGAAGAAGCAGTTCTCGTTAACGCAACTCTCGTTTTCTCGCAACAGCTAAATTCAATTTTTTACCATTATTGATGCAGTGATCGCAAGTTTTTAAATAGACAGGAAGTCGATAGTTGCAGTTTCTAAAGGGTTTCCCCATAATAAGGACTTGACAACATTTTTTTAAATAAAACTCAAACCATTTGAGATATTTCAAACTTTATTATCAGCTTGAAGTACAATCAACACCTTTATGAAGGGATGAAGGAGCGGTCGATTCGTTGGACCCAATTTTCAACGACTCGGCCACACATTTCGGTCGAAACGGCCGCTATTTCGAGTTCAATGTTGGCTCTGAGTTCTTCAAACGTCGTCGGGTTGTTGGCATAAACCAATGACTTAACAAAGCCCCACAGAAAAAAAATAAAGTGGCGTTAAACCACACGAACGAGACGGCCAAACTACTGGCCAATTCTTGAGATAACATGCTTATCATACTTACTCTTACTCTTACTCTAAATCGATTGTAACGTGTGCTGTGTGGCTTGTGGCACCATCCTGTTGAAACTACATGTCGTCCAAGTCCACATCCTCATCTTGTAAGGATATACACCAAGATCCTTACGCAAAATACGCCATAATGTGGTCTGAGCGATGCATTATTATTGAGCACACCGGGGAATAGACTGATTTGAATCGTTTGCAACGGACGCCCGAACGGCAGCGATATTTTCAACACTTCGACCAACCCGTTGTCTCCCTGGCAAGGCAAGATCAGACAACGAAAATGTAGACTCAAATTTTAGAACTAGGGTGAGAATTACGACCGACCGATTGGAGTCGACCGAAAAAAGTCGCTCCTAAAGTTGCGGTCATCAAAGCCGAATTTGGCTAAAAAATTTGTATAAATGACGCTCCTCGTTCGTGCATCTTACCACGATGAAAATGTCGAGTTTACGGAGTAAATTGACAGTGACAGTTTGATGATTAGTGAAAGAGTGCGTTCACAAATTAAATTCAAAGTTGTCAAGTCCTTATTGGGAAGCCCTTTATTAGTCGATATAGTGGACAATGCACGGTAATCCTTCCAACAAGTGTAAGTTTTTGTTAATTTAACATAATTGATGCAATAGACCCTTATCGACAGGTATGGGAACTCAGCGCCATCTATTAACGATTTGTAGGTTATGTCACATAACTTGTAACTGCCTCCATTTTTTTGTGTCAAAAGGAAGAATGACGTTTACCCATGGAAAAGGAGTAAAACACGATTGCATTTAAAGCGTTTATGAAATGTAATTGTGTTCCCGTCGTGGAGTAGTAGAAGGTCGGTGTTCAACTCCTCCGCCGCCGGCGCTGCCAGGTTTAATCCCCGAGTTTACCAACTTTTCCAGTCATCTGGCAATACTCAAGGAGTAATCCTGTCTAGAAAAAGTTTCTCAAACTTCCCCAGAAACGAAGGTCCCACCCACCCGTGATTAAACAAACAACACGCACAAGACGAGTGGCTGTCTAGAAGCTGGGACTAGCTCCACGTACTGTCTCGCCACCCATTTTATTATTTCTACAAGGATCTCTTTCCATTTAACCGAGAGAAAGGGAACGAGGAACAGAAAAAAAAGTTCCAAAAATAAATTCGTTTTCGCCTGTGCGCTGTTGACTCTTCGCGAACCAAGGTCACACTTCAAGGACAAGCAACTTCAATAGCGGCCACGGCGTTGTCACAGTTCTGCTGTGTTCAGGCGATGAATGATTCATGGCGGTTTGATGTGATATGATGGCCAAAGTGCAATCCACTTTCCTACACCCAGGCCATCGCGTCAAAACCCTACGAAGCGTCTTTGGAGAGAGAGTCTTCTGGTCGCCAGCGACATCCATTTGCCATTAAGTCATCAACATGTCCGCAGCCAGTGGGCTTCCACCACTCCACAGAGATTCGTCTCTAATGACACTTACGTAAAAGTTCATCGAATCTTTGCGAGTGGGCGAAAAAAGAACGAAAGAGAAGAAGAAGAAAAAAAAACGACGAAAACAGCACTAGACCGAATTTTATGAACTATAACTCTTCACTCATTCTCTGAATCTGTCGTCGATATTCAGCAGAAGTGAACAGTGGTTTACGTCTCGTCTCGCATCTCTCCCCCACGTACGGTATACGTGAACATGAATTTCTAATAAAACTCCAAAGTCCCCCGTCAACACAAGAAACGCTGGGCTATGCTAGACAAAAGAAATATTTATCTGCTCCATCGTCGTCGTCGTCGTCATCGTCATCGTTGTCCTCCTCCTCGGCGCGTCCTTTCAAAGCAAAAGTACGAAAAGCAAATTCGGCAGCCAAAACAAACACATAAACGTTTGCTCGACAGACGACCGAAGGGCGAAGTCGGCGGCGAGGCGACGGCGGAATGTGGTGCAAAGTAATTTGATGGGCTAACTTCTGTGGACGAGGGTGGGTGGGTGGCTGGCTTCTTTTTTTTTTTCTCTTCTTCTCTTCCCCCATTGGTTTGTCATCGTCGTCGTCCCCCCCCTCTGTTCGTCGTGTCAATCGATTTTTCTCCATTTCACTCAATTTATACCGCCACGGGGGTGAACATAGTTAGCACAGCAGTAGTGTGTGGCTAAAATGAGAAAAGGAAGAAGAAGACGACGACGACGAAGAGGAGAGGAGAACCTTATCAAAGTGACAAACTGTTCCAGTGGGGTTTAGGGTGGCGCTGGCGGTGGTGGGGTGAATTACATTATTACAAAAGCAAACTATGCACAGGCACAGGAATACACACAGCCACCGCCCATGAACCAATCTGTTTCGCCGTCTCCGCAAGAGCCACATGGAATAACTTTCCCATTGAAGCATGACCAGCAACCATCCCATCTGTAGTCGGTTCTCCGTGGTGGCCCCCTGCCACATAGATCACCAGTCATGCGGCGCAACCTACTCTCCCTATCGATGGAGTGTGCACAATGCCAGAGTCGAAGGACACCGAACGGATTTGCCAACCGAGCAAGGGGTTGGTCGGGGCGCGGGAGGAGAGTGGAATCACTCTAATATTTTCTAGGATGCAGTAAATTCACCCTCGAATGACGACACGCCGGAGTAACACATTCGAAATGGAACGTGCATTGAATATGCCTCCTTTCTGAATCAGCCGCCGCCGCGCCGCCGCCAACCCCCCGGCCGCCTCCAGCCACAGTCTCATACTCTTCCGCATTATTACTGCACACAAACACTTACTCCACTTGTGCGCTGGCTCTTTCAATTTGTCTTTCTCCGTTTTGTTGTTTTTTTTTCTTCAGTTTTTCTGTTTTTCTATTTGTTTTTAGCCATTGTGGCGTTTCATTGTTTTGCTTCGTCTCTCTCTGTCTCTGGCTCTCTGTCTCTCATTCGTGTGTGCGATTTTGTCGTAGTTGACCTTATTTTTGCGTTCTCCGAAGGCCAACGTTGTACATGATGACACCGATGGCGCATTTGAGCTGAAATCCTATTCACACGTTAAGACCTGCTTGTGGTGTCGTCTCCCCTTCTTCCTGCAACCGGTTTTCCACAGCCGATGTGCTTAATCTGTTTTTGTTTATGGTCTGATCTACCGTGCGAGATACATTCTGCATGCTTCTCGTCTCCGGCATGGAAGGCTCTGTGTGTGTGAGAGAGTGCGTCTATGGGGATGCAATTAGATACAAAGAAATGTGTCATCCAGTTGGTCTGGTCTGGTATTTGCAGTCTTCGGTTGTTGTTCTGCAGCGTCATGTGGACGTGTTTATGGGTCGAGGTTTTGGTGTGAAGTGTGTACCGAACGATTGCAATGGTGTCAGAGTGATGCGCACACAGTGGAATTCAGGAGAACCTATGGTCAAGAGTGACACTTAGGATTTGAGATACGACAATGGGAATCCTTAATAAATGCCATCGGCCGACATCTGAATATCTGCAACGTTGTGTGGATTGTACTCGTTCTGGAGTGGAGCTTGTGGGTCAACGGAACGTTTAACGTGGCGCACGCAAGTGATGAGGGGTCTCAATCAACTTGTGCCTCCGCCTAGGACACAAAGCAAAAGAAGATTACACGAATGAATCTCTTTCATCGCAGCCAAGCCCAATGCATGTAACTTCGATGATACGTGACTTTCTTTCATGTCAGACTGCCGAGCCATGATGGGGCTGTGCGTGAGCTTGTCCTGCCTTCCATCCTGGACAGCCTCGGGAACTCTGCTTCAAGTGACAAGATGGGCGGTTTTTTCATTGATATCGCTTGCAACACCCAGTGGCGACGGGGCATGGGTGGTATATAAGCCGACGAGGATACAACAGATGGATCGAAGATGGACGCAGGTGTGGGTGCTGGCGTCTATTCCAAGGATCTAAATATCCAGCTATCTTCTCGACTACCTAGTCACTGTAGCGTCTTTCAGTCTGAAACTATAGCGATTATGGAAGGCCTGTCCTGGCTAAAAAACAATGTTATATCGCGCATATCGTCATCTGTTCCGATAGCCAGGCAGCGATAAAATTCCTGAATTCAGTCAGTTTTAACTCCACGACTTCCCTTAATTGCCGCCTATCTCTTAACGAGATGGCCAAGTATTTTAGCAACCAACTGATGTGGGTGCCGGGACACTGTGACATTCCAGAGAATTGGGAAGCGGACGTACTCGCTAGAAAGGGCGCAAATTCTGTCCTTTTTTCCGGGTGGCGATCCACGCTAACGTAGAAGGAGTGAATCTAAGTTCGTTGAGTTATGTGTATTAACAACCGCGAGCTGTTCCGAGATGCGGATGTAGTCCAGAAGGCAAAAATCCGTCGACTGCACTGGCTCGGCCACATCGAGCGCATGGACATCAAAGCTCCAACTAAGAGAGTCCTCGAATCCGAGCCTTCTGATTCGAGAAGAAGAAGACTGAGCCTACGGTTTAAAGACCAAGGTATCGCGGTCCCAAGGCAACTTGGTCTTGATTACTGGAAGCAGCGTGCTCAGGTCCATCAACGAAGGAAGGCAGCTTTAGGCTCGTAAAGTAAGTAAAACCTTCTCAAACTTCTGAGTTAGCATAAAACAGCAGGCTTCTTCTTTTCCGAAAAGAACTGCATGCACGACATAAGTGGTTCTGCTGAAGGTAGGCCTAAGTTCATCTCAGACTAAAGGACCATATCCAGCTCATATTGAAAAATGCCACAGCTTGGATGTTTTTAGTGCTCTATCTACTAAACGGCTGGTCGAATTTGGTTCAAACTTTATCGAGGTTTAGGACTAGGCTGATTGAAGCCTCGAACAACAGGATGGCGCAATTGGTAGAGTACCTGCCCCTGGTTCGAATCCCAGTGAAAACAAAGTTAATACGCCTTTATCTGGTTTTCAAATCTGGTCCAGTCACCATTTGTCGTTGGGATCAAATTAACGGCACTATCCCTGGAGTAGTCAATCACTGGTAGTAGTCTGACTAATGGGTATCACAATGGACCAAAATGGTCTAAGTGTGCTGGTGAATGCACTAGCAGCCCGCCTACCAAACCCTAACCCTAGACTTCTTGTTCTTGCTCTTCATGGCTTGAGGAGAGCGGAGGAGCACGCATAATTTGAACATGGCATGCGATGTGTGACAAACGTCGTGGTTGGACATGCTGGTGTATATTCAACATTTTTGTAAAAAATTCGAATGGTACGACGGGGCCTTTTTCACGAATGATGTTCAGCTTCCCTGTGGAACTGGCCAAGATGGTTCAATTTTGAAACAGCTGGAAATATCTGTGATGAGGATGGCTTATATGGTCCTCAGCAGCACTAGGTTCCTCGCAAAAGAATCCACACAGCAACCTGGCGATCTCCGAACGGTCGAACCGCCCACCAAATCGCCCAAGGTGCCCATTCACGCAAGGCATGCATCGAATATCCTGGATATGCGAACATTCACGGGGCAAACGTTGACTCCAACCATTTCCTCATAGCAGCAAGATTCAGAGCTCGACTGTCCAATGCCAGAAAGCTGCATCAGCCAATAAAGAGGAGTTTTGGCATTGAACGCCTGAGCACACCCGCGATTGACTGAGCTTACGAACAGCAACTAAGTGAGAGACTCTCCAACGCCAACGAGATGTGGTTGCATTGCCACTCGTCCATCAAACCACCTCAGGTTACCTACCACCTCCGACGAGGAACCCGTGGTATGATGGCGAGTGTGACTGACGTGCAACTGACAAAGCATACCAAAAGGCGCTGCAACGAAAAACTAGGGCAGCGCAGGAGGAGGTCCGGGCTAGAAGAAGGGAGGAGAAAGAGCTTCTACGCCTGAAGAAAAGGTCTCTCGCAACCTCCCAGCTCAAGGATATCGAAGAGTCTAGGGATGGACAGGAAATTCGGGCGTTTTATAAGAAAGCCAAAATCCTTGGCCGCTGGCTTTAGGGAAGGCACCCAGGCTCTTCGAAACTGTGAGGGTAACTTGGTTACTGACTCGCAGCGAATAGTGGATGTGTTTAAGCAGCACTTCCAACAGCTGCTTAACGGGCCTGACCAGGAGAGAGTGGTACGAAATCAAGAAATCCCAACTACAGTCGATAAAGTAGTCCTCACACCTCTTACTCCCACAAAAGGCTGAAGAACAACAAAGCCGCAGGCTCAGATGGCTTACCATAAGAGCCGGTGGCGATGTTCTGGTAAGGAGCATGCACCAGATCGCCTGAAGAATTTGGGAGGACGAAAGCATGCCCGACGACTGGAATATCAGCTCCATATGCCCCATCCACAAAAAAGGCGATTCTACCTCTTGCAACAACTACAGAGGTATATCGCTGCTCAATGTCGCCTATAAGATCCTGTCCAGCGTACTGTGTGAACGTCTGAAGCCATTTTGCACCACACTAATCGGCACGTACCCGAGCGGCTTCCGGCCCTTTAAAACGACCATAGACCAAATCTTCACACTAAGCCAAATCCTGGAAAAGACCAGCGAGTTTCAAATCGATACGCACCACCTTTCAATCGATTTTAAAGCCGCATACGAGAACATTCATCGCAAGGAGTTATTTGGTGCAATGGCCGAATTCGGGATCCTGGGAAAACTGATCCGGTTGTGTCGCACTGCGCTAACAAACACGCGATGCATCGTGCAGTTCGGTTCGAGGACTTCCGTGCCGTTTGAAACCTGCACCGGATTTCGGCAAGGAGATGCGCTGTCGTGTGATTTATTTCATTTGGTACTGGAGAAGATAGTGGGGCGGGCAGCTCTAAACACGGAAGGCGCTATATTCGACAAGTCAATCGACATCGTCACGCGTTCCCAACGTGCCGTAATGGAAGCATTTGCGACAATCCAAGAAGAGGCCAAGCCAGCTGGTCTTAAGGTCAATGAGGATAAAACCAAGTATATGCTGTCGACCAAAAAACGATCCGTCACACACCACCTAGGACAAAATATTACAATCGACAGCTACAATTTAGGAGGTTTTAGAGGTTTACTACCTAGTTTGTCTACCCCGAACCAAACGTAAACTCCACAAACGACATCACTGTGGAGATCCGACGTAGCATCCGTTGTTACTTCGGTTTGTCAAAACAACTGGCGTCAAAACTCCTGACTCGAAGGACAAACCTTATTTTGCCAGTCCTGCTATTTGGAGCCGAAAGCTAGACGATAAGCAAAACTGCGGCGCTGATACTTGGTGCCTTAGTAAGAAAAATTCTACGTCGGATATATGGTCCCGTCTGCGAGGAAGGCGAATGGAGGAGAAGACACAACCGCGGACTCTACAAGCTGTACCAGGATGTGGATGTAGTCCGCAAGGCAAAGATCCGTCGACTGTACTTGCTCGGCCACATCGAGCTGATGGGCACCCTCATGCTCCAGCTAAGAGGGTCTTCAAATCCGAGCCTCCTCATTCGAGAAGGAGAGGAAGGCCGAATCTCCGTATCTCTCCAAGCAATCGCGGATGCAAGACAGCTTGCTCTTGATGACTGGAAGCAGCGTGCTCATGACCGTCAGGAATGGAAAGCAGCTATCGCTCAGGCTCGGACCATGCGTGGGTCGTCAGCCTGATAAGTAAGTAAGTAGGACTCAAGTTAGCGGATTTAACATAGTATTTACCCCAGCTCTCTCGCATATGTTCTTTAAACTTGGAAACTGAACGAAAGAATAAAATCGTGAATTCAAGCTGCTGAGATGCTGTTGTTAATTACTCGCCAGGATAGGATGGAAAACACAGCTGCTTCTTTGAACGGCAAGCTCTGTTATTTGATGGTTTGCTCACATCATCAGGACTTCTGAGGCGGGGCTTAATTGCGATTCCATCAGGTAGGCGACCGCTTGGCATACCCAGGACGAGGTGGTTACGCCATTTTCCAAAACTCGCCTAGTAACGCTTGGGCAGTATAAGAGGGTTGAGATATAATTTTCGAGATGCGTGTAGATTCAAAATTTCGGTTACATGAAAAAAGTTTGTATGAAAATGCATTGAAACCCTATTTGGACCGCAACTCGTCAGCAAAGTCAGTATATTGTCGAGACCAACCTCGATCAACTCATTTTTGAATCACAACTGACAGCTGAATAAGCATTGTCGCTTCCTTACTCAAACTCGTCCTCTTGAATACGATTTGAGTCTGATGAAGACGCACTGAGAAGGCTAGCTAAGCCTTCACAAACAACAGAACAGGGCCACCAGAGGAATATCCTCATCAATGTTGTCCTCATCACCATTAAGCCGTTTATTTGCTTATCCGATACCACGAACCTGTTTCCCCAGTAATCTGGAGGATCAGTCGTAGCTGAGCTGCACCTCGATTTGTAACAATTGAGTTTAGTAAGTTTGTATCCCCCCACGCAGCAGCACGTTCCGTACGCTTTGAGTCGACGAAATGCAAATCCCAACCCAAAGTAGACATCCAATGTCCACTTCATTTTCGTGTAGTCGTCCTTTGAACTCCACCCAAGAGTGCTCCATTTCCGAAGGCTACACTCGCGCCGGCATATCTTCATTTTTTCACTTCACAAATCATAAAAACTGTGTATCTACCGACTTGCCCGAGCGAAGGCCGCAATCAAAAATATTTATCTTTCTCTCAAGCGAGGATGAGAATGAAGCGAAACGAAAGAAAATCCCGAAAATTAACTTGGAACGAGGGAAAAGTTCCTGCTTCCTGTGTCAGAAAAATCTACATCTGAAACTTTTAACCGTTTCCCCTGCCACCACTTTGATTACCTCACCAAGAAATTTTGTGCAAGTACGGCAAAAGGACGACTGCCCTTAGTTGCAACTTATTTCCTCCAACTATCGACCTAATTTGCGGAAATTCCAAGTACAAACAAAACTACCTACTGCAACATTTTTGCATCCCCACCCAGACTGTTCGTCCGTTCTTCGAAAAAAAAAGAAGAAAAATGCAACTACCACCCCACAGCATTTAACCGGATGCAAGCGGCCATCACAGCACAGCCCAGCCCAGCCCAGCCATTCACAGCAATCCAAGGCATTCAGATAAAAACCTCAGTTCAGAGGAGTAAAAGCACAAAACTGCTTGAATCAGGATAATCTTATGGCTACCCAACTACGAGCGGATTACAGAATGGCCAATGATGGTCGTGAAGGGGGGCTGTTCGCAAAAAATGGGTCAGTTCGACGCGAGTGAACTCCTCCACACATTCCTATGTATTTCATCTGCAATTACAAGCATGCTCATAAATTTCATTGCGAAGGTTGTGTGAATTCCCCGGATTCCTTTAAATCCCTTTAGGGTTTTTCCTCCAGCAGCGGATTTCCCGATTATTTTTTTTCTTCCGTTACCCTCATTCCTAATGAAGTCCTCTCTCGCAATGGCCACAGCGCCATGGCGATGCACAGCGCGCCACCCCTGTGTGCACATAGTCTGAGCATCTTAGTTCGTGTCCGCTTGCGGGGGTGTACTGCGCCGAGGACGACGTGCATGTTTTCTCCCCCATCTGGCTGCTGACTGCTGCTGCTGTACTGGGATGGATAACAAATTTTATTTCGCTCACCTCTTCGTGCCGTCGCGCGTCCCTGTGGCCAGTAGTGGCCCGACCATATGCTGCCGCCGTAGTGGTCGATGAGAATGCCGTCACTACAACCCCCCCATCAAACCCAAATCTGAGGGCGGAAAGGACTGTAACGCTGTAATGGTGTATGTGTGGCTGTGTGTCTGTTGTTGCATCGCGTACTCAGAATGTGCAGTGCATCGTTAGAATTTACAAAGAATCACAGAGCATAAAAGTGAAAGAAAAGAGAGAAAAATAACAAAATGGGGAAAAGTGGTTTTTGAGTTTTACTTTTATAGGGTGCATGGGCGATGTTTGGCATGCTAGGGGAGGTTGAAGTTTCTGACGCGAATGGAAGCCACTGCAGTGAGACTGTGTGTAGTGATGTCAGCTACGTTGATTTAGTTGGTTGTGCCGTCCTAGAGATGGCCCTCTATACATCTGGTTTGGTCCGTAAAAGACGTTTGTGATTTCAATTTTGGGTTTTAAAATGTTGCTTGGATCTTGCCATTTTGAAAGGAGTGTAAGATCATTCGGATGTCTGCCACGGGAGCTCAGGGAGCACCTGATAATGAGAGGGTCATTTTTGATGACTTTTTTGACACATATCGGGTAATAACTCCGATCAGATATTGGCGAATACAGTAGACTTTCTAGGACTTCGGGCTAAAGTTTTTTTTTACCTGATTAGCCGGCTGTCAAATTTTTACAATGGAAAGAACGAAGAGGTTCGAAGTAAGTTTTCGTTTTCCTAATTAAGCGAGTGTCCCAATAAAGCGATTTTCCATTTACCCGTAGTTCATTGTGTTCGTTTTCAAAGCTCCAAGACTTACGTCCTTTGAATAGACTCATAAACGAGAATCGAACAGTCACACGATCACACGTTCATGAAGGCCAGTTCACATCACGAAGATGTCAAATAACGCTTTCAGGAGATCCTGGAGCCTGTCTTTCGTACAGTCTTCCACATCTAACAGTTCAGTTGGATAGTGCGTATCGTTCCTATTAGAGGGCGCCACTAGCATTAAATTCACAAAAAAGTACATATATAAATTTGACAGCTGTCAGAAAATTAGTTTGTGAAATATATCTAGCATGTTTAGTGAGAGAAATTTTTTTTATTTCGAAAATTTATAAGTGCTAATATTTAAAGCTGAAAAGTTTGTTTGTTTCCCTTTTTCCCAGGAACTACCAGTCAGATTTGAAAAATAATTTTTGCGTTAGATTGGTCGTTTATTAAGGAAGTTTTAACGAATTTATTGTGCGTTCAAAAATATAAGTTATATTTCAACTAAATTAATTCCCGCAAGCATGTACAATTTCGATTATTAAGCAAATCAGCGCTAAGAGATAGAGACAGAGAGAGAGAGAGAGAGTAAGCACAAAAGACCAAGACGTTTATGACCGAGACACAAAGCTGAACAGAGAGAGAGGGAGGCAGTAAGCGCAAAAAGCAAGAGATCACACACCTACAGTGTGACGATGACTACCAGATATGAAGGACAGTGGACTCTCCCTAAGTCGAAACTCTCTCTATCTCCTTTTTCGACATATTTTACATACTTTTCCCTCAATTTTCCTTACAAAAACCTCTAAGTCTCCCTCCCCCTAACTCGAACAAATTATGTCATCCCGTGACAATTCGAATTAGGGGGAGTCCACTGTATTACAGAGTTGGCCGACTTCACAGCTTTTAGACATATAGTCATGCATTTTTGACGGTTATTCACGAAATAACTTGAATGCCACCCTCTGATTGGTCAATTTGGCTTGATGAAACGATTTAAAAAACAGTTGTCAAACATTTCAAGGTGCAAGATAGGTAGAAGTCGGCCATCTCGGCAATACTTAATTTCTGATAACTACTTGGCACGTGTCGCATGTATTTCGCTGTCTACTGTTGCTGTTGGTCGCGTTACTTTTACTTTACTTTGACTTATGCTCTTTTAATTTTTCCTCTCTCTTTCTCATTAGTATGTATTTTAATTTTGCGAGGTAGCGGGCCGCGCGACTCTTTTGCGTGGCCAGCTTCATACGCAACAGTCGAGCTTACAACCCACTGATAGAAATTTTATTTCCACGAAATTTTTTAAATACAGTGAAACTTCTCTATAGCGGACAGCAGTGAGACCATCATGGTTCTCCGTTATGTAGGAGTGTCCGTTCTGAAGACGTTGTAGCACAGGAATGTATTCATGCCGGGACCATGACGAATTGTCCATAAAGAGATGTGCCCTTTATAAAGGGGTGTCCGTAAATAGCATCAAAGAAATTGAAACGAATTATTTATTCCACATTTAAGGCGGGTGAAACAGCGGGGCTCAGCTTGGAATGGAAAATGGTATTTTGAGTGTTAATGAAATGCTGTTTTTGGCTGATTCTGCTGATACCAAAAATAGTCTTGATGAGTACATGCCAGGGAAGGGACGCAAGTGGTTTGCTAAATTCCATATGAGCCCCGATGACGCAGAACGCAGTGGACGTCCAAAAGGGGCTGTTACAAACGAAATATCAAAATATGCATGCTTAAAAATACTTATCCCATCCATATTGTAAAATGACAGACCTTAAACAAAACATATACAGTTCCGGATGACATTTCGTTTTGACGTATGTCAGTGATGGACAAACCAGACCACGAATTCGATTACCATGACGAAGTTTTTATTTATGGTCCCCTTCTTGCAATTACCTTGCCTCCAGTCTATAATTCTGTTTTAGGAGACACAATGGCTATTGGGTACTCTAACTTTCTTCTGAGTTTATGCTAATGTCAGTTTTCGAATAGTGATGGCTACAGTAGGCGTGTTTTATTGATAATCTTTACTCAGTTCAGTATTTCTCTTACACGGAGTGTTGATCACTGAGTACTTTCTGCTCAGTAATTTGTTTGTTGTTACTTAAAAAAACAAATTACTGAGCAAAAAGTACTCAGTGATCAACACGAAGACGTTTTGTTAAGTAACAACAAAAAAAATTACTGGGCAAAAAGTACTCAGTGATCAACACTGACTAAAGTGTGTCTAAGAATCTCAATCACAGGTGGCGCTTCACCTACGATTCGGATACCACCTCTGGTTCACAGAAGCCGCTGACAACACGTCTTGAACATTTTGTTCTTGTGGAAAATTTTCGGCATCTTGCCCATAATTTGTTTTGTTTAATTTGCTTCTAGTGAAATAAACCATATTTATGCAAACGTTATAAAACATTTTTCAAAAGAAATGAAGCATAGAGGCATTCTAATTCTATTTTGACATCTAATGCCATGAAAGTAAAGACACCCACCAACTTTTGACACAAATAAAGTAAAATGAGTAAAGAGCGTTTTATTGAGAATCAAAACTGAGCTGAGTATAAATTCTTAATAAAATGGCTAGTGAAAGATATTGACCAACAAGACGCTGTTGACGAAAACAATTTTAAGGACAAATCTCTTTCCTTGAAATGCATTGATAAACAAGGAAATAATTGCTCCACATTCTCTCTCCACACACACACTCCACATAGGGTACATCATAAAAAAAACACCCATCCCCATCACACCTTGTAGTCACTGTAACGATTTTTCTTTATAATTGAGTTTTCATGTACACGTTGTTGGCATACACACAAAAAAAAAAAGGAAACGAGGATGCTCTTTTCGAATTGCTCTTATTTATTTGAAGAGCTCTATTTGCCTTCTCTCTTTTGCGCGCCCACCCCTCACTCCACAGCCGAGCAATGTAGGTTAATCAATAGTAACCTTATAAATGAAAATTGAGAACAGAACACGGCCCTGAAAGAAATGAAAACTGCAAGAGTAAATACAAAATGGTTGCCGTTTTAAAGAAGCCCTACATTCATTGTTTTCGTGTCACTTTTGAGCTTAAAAAATAATGCCAGACGACATAAACAATCTTTTAAATGAATACACGGGGGAAGGTTGAAGAATCAGAAGATGTGTTCGAAATAATGAAAACTGATGGTGACCTTACATGTTGGATTTGTGGAATTTGTTTTGCAGGTAAATGAGGATTTATTCAATGGTCGAGTGTGTTATGTACGTACGGCGAAAATTAAAGCTGGTTGATGATTGACTCACACGGAGCCAAGGGCGTTGGTAATCTTGTTGAATAGTTATTAAATCCGTGTTTTAAGGACGTATGTTTGTGGCAGCGCTCTTGAATTATATCGAAGCGAGAGAGAGGGAATGAGTGCCAATCGAATGCTTGATTGGCAGGGAATTGAGCATAAGGACTAAACGACGACAGTGAATGAGTATTATTAAAGAATTATTATAATGTGTTTTTTGAAGCCTACTTTAAGACCTACATTATTTTAGGGAAATATAAAACTGGCTTGTTTGTCTCTGCCTGAATTCCAATCGGCCGAATTTTCAGAGTTATCAGATTTTATAAGTCGTTCAGAGACTCAACCAGAAATAAGAGATCATTGTATGCACCAGGACCTTGCTTTTGTTTTAACCCTTCATTTGATTGCAGTGAGTTATTGAGAAAATGGTTCGTCTTAGCTTCGATTCCAATTGGCCCACCACACCGTGGCTTATAATGTAATATTGTCGACACCTACACCAAAGGTCTCTCAAGGAGATCACAAAAAGTAGTAATGGGTCAAAGTTATTCCTGTCTTTTGGAAGTTGAACAAGGTGTTCCGCAGGGTTCAATACTAGGTCCGATTCTCTTCTGCATGTTCATCAATGATTTACCTTCAGTGTTTGTTGACATTGCTAAGGACACTTGTATGCTGATGATGTTTAATTGCATCTGACCAAACTTTTTACAAATCTTGATGAACTTGCGACTCTTATGAACAACGACTTAAAAGATATTTGCGATTGGTCGAGTGTAAACGGACTATAACTAAATCCAGTTAAGTCACTCCTAGTACCTATTTTCAAACTAAAGCTGATCTAGACCATATCCCCGAACTCTATCTTTTTGCCGTTGAAAAACCAACGAGTCTTGGATATGTAATAAGCAAAGATGTATCTGGATATGATCATATCAATATGGTTGTTGGTCGCATTTATGGTTGCCTCCGTAAACTACGGCCCAGTGTTTATTACACTCCGCAAGACACACGCAAAAACTTGTAACTGCCATAATACTGCCTCTCATAAGATAAGGTGAATTAATATATTGTAATCCTGACTCGCTCTCCATGCACAAGTTACAAGTGGCCTTTAATGATGCAGTTCGATATATTTATGGCATTCGCAGATATGAGCATATATCTGCTTATGCCAGGGACTTACTGGGCTGCAGTCTCGAAGAGTGCATTAACGCCAGGAACTGTATTTTCCTCCACAAATTGATTCACAGTAGTAGTCCGGAGTATTTGTTGAACAGGCTTAATTTTACGCGCTCAAATGGGTCAATTAATCCTAATAACTTATCGCAATAAATTTTTAAATTCATTGCGTTTATTTTTCATTCACACTGCTAGACTATGGAACTCTTTACCTTCTGATATTAAATCGATATCGAATCACAAAAATTTTAAAAGTGCAATCATCCCTTATTTTTTCCACACTCCCATGAAGGCAGCCCGCAAATCCTATAGTTTTTAAGGAAAATCTAAAATATCTTTTTAATTTTAAGTTAAATACTAAGTACTAAAAAAGGTGTTAATCTTAATGTACATACATTTTATTTAAATAAATAAATAAAAAAATAAGGTCTTTGGATTAAATCCCGATCGAATGAAAATTTTGACAGGACATGCGGAACCTTAATCAGGATCGTTTTGTGAGCAACGCAGTCTCCTTAAATGATTTAATTTTTTTTTAACCAAAAAAGCCACACAGATATTTTATAGTTTGATACCTTCAATTGGAAGTGAACCTTGTCGCGGAACTGAGGAGATAGAGATTGGTAAAATTCGCCAATCGAACCATGTTTTTTTTCCAAGCACTTTGGGACTATGTCAACTCAACCGAGGTGGACCTGGACCATATTCTGCAGCATCGACTCGTCTGGTACATTATCCTATCACGAGTGGGTATGGCCTTCAGTTTTATGTGGACTCCGAACGGCCAAGTTTGAGAACTTTTTTCTAGACAGTGAGCCAAAAGGTGTGAAATTGTTGGACGAACCTGCCACCCTCGGTGTTGGAGTAGACACACCAATCTTCTACTCCAGGGCTCCCAAATGAACTATTAACATAAGAAATTTTCAACTTTCAGTTGTCAAAATGGTGGTCATTATATACAGGTTGAAGAATAACCAAGCTGGAGGCTCCGATTGTTTCCTTTCAAGGTTCTTCAATACTCTTCTGTAAATGAATCCTGCACCAGGGCAATTAAGAAAAATGTATACCTTGTCCGACGACAGTAACTGCAGCTCCAATTACTCTTCCACAAAAAAGGTGATCCCACTTGCTGTCGAAAAACATATCTCCCCCTAATGTCGCATATAAGACCTTCTCGAGTGCTCCGTGTGGAGGTCTGAACTCTTTTGCAGCACTCTAAAAGTACGTAACCACGTTCAGATCGATGTGCATCATCGATTGCAAATCCCCATGCGACAGCATTCATTGTATGGAACCTGAGTCGAATTCCGGAAAATTTATCCGATTATATTCCAACGCGCTGAAACGTACATTAAGCCCCCCGCTGTTCGATTCATAGACCCACGAAGTATTCGAAACCTACAACGGATTTCGGCATGGATATGCGTTGTCATGTGATTTCGTCAGTCTGATAATAGAGAAAATAGACCAACCGAACGCTGTAAGCACGGAAGGCACTGCCTCTCACAAGTCAGTTCAACTGTTAGCTTCCGGACAGAAATGAAAGAATAGAGACCATCAAATTCTTCCGTTTCCTGATTTCTGGTACCGGACAAAACGTTGACCTTGAAGCTTTTACGGCGATTGAAGAACGGTCAAAACAATATGTCCAAGCGGCTTGGGTCACTTACTCCGGCAGTTCTGCTACATATTGTTACACATTCGCGAGAGAGAGTTATTGTATTGGAGACACTTGTTGTTTGCCCAGATCAAACACCAAGTGTGCGTTGGCTTTACTTTCTCTCACACTCTCTCACCTCTCATTTTAGGAGATGTAGGTGGACCAATGGACGTGTTCGATCGCGGATCATTTAAAAAAAAAAAAACCTCCTTGTATGTTCACAAAGTTATATGTTCCATTTTAATAAAAACAAATACAGAAAATTTGAGTGTGTTTTCTTAATTAATTTTATAACTACATGTTTATGTTGGTGCCTTTGAAGAAACATTGTGCGATGGATATTTAATCTCCTTGTCTACGTGGAGAGTGATTGTAGGGACATCTGTGAACACTGTGCGCAAAGTTGAGCATGTGAAGGCAAGGATATGCTGAGTCGACAAAACTGAAGCGTTCAAATCAAGCGAATGACAACATTTATCTATCTATGAGTGTCTTTCAGAACTTAAGCCTTTTGGTTGAAGAAAGACATTAAGACCGATTCATCGGTATTCAATCCTTATTATTTATTTATTTATTTATTCTTCCGTCTTTCAAGTGCAGAGCTTTTTTAAGACTACTGATAATATTAATAACATTTCATTTCTTATTAATAATAATGCCTAGTATAAGCAGAATTTAACATACAATTATAATGTAATTTAGAGTAAATTGCTACTCAAAAAATTTAAGATTTCATTTTTACATTTATCTCTACTCATATTTAAGTCTATAACATTTGCAACTAAGTTGAATTTTATGCAATAAAAGAAATCTTTAGGCCTCAGATAACGAGACGGGGTGTAAACACTGAACATGGAAAGCAGCACCGGACAATCAATGTGAGCAGTAATGACGTCATGAGCGAAAAGAACTGAATAATAAATCCTTCTTACATGCAGTTGCTTTAGATCGATAAGCTGACATCTAGCATTATAATCCGGCATATTTGAATTCCACGACATCTTTCGATGAGCAAACCTAGTAAATCTTTTTTGTATTCTCTCAATACGAATAGCGCTATTGTTATATAAAGGATTCCATATTAAACAACAGTTTTCTAATATAGAGCGAATTAACGAAACATACACAGACTTAAGAGTGTAAGGGTCTTGAAAATCTTTTGAATTTCGAAACAAGAATCCTAGCATGGAGTTGGCCTTTGAAATAATATAGTCTATGTGAATAGAAAAAATCAGTTGAACGTCGAATATAATTCCTAGATCTTTATGCGAACATACTCTTGTTAAGATTGTATTATCAATCTTATAATTATAGATTATAGGAGATAAAATTCTAAAAAATGTCATAACTGAGCATTTACTAATATTGAAATGTAGTCCATTCAAATCGCACCAATTCTGTACTGATGAGATATAATTTTGCAACTCCATTGCATCGGCCAATGATCGGACTGATTTAAAAATTTTTATATCGTCAGCGTATAAAAGGCAGTCGTAATGGGAAACATAGGAAGGCAAATCGTTAATAAAAAGAAGAAACAGAAGAGGGCCGAGGTGACTACCTTGAGGTACCCCAGAGAAATTGAAAATTACTCGTGACAGATCATTTTACAAACTGTCTGCGATTTGTAAAGTAGCTAGTTATCCATTTCAAGATTTTAGAATGAAAACCAATCATCTCTAGCTTTTTTATGAGCACATTATGTTGCAAACGGTCAAATGCCTTCGAGAAGTCAGTGTACATGGAGTCAACTTGAAGTCTCGCTTCCATGGAACTCAGGCAAAAGTTTGTAAATATAACCAAATTGGTCGAATTTGATCTTCCACTCACAAAGCCATGTTGAAATTGGGATATTTGGTTTCGAACTTCAGCATATATTTTTTTCTTAACAACAGCTTCGAATAATTTCGGTATTAATTGGAGTTTAGCTATTGGTCTGTAGTTGACAATATAACTTTTAGGTCCAGATTTATGAATTGGGGTGATGAGAGAATCCTTCCAGCAATCCAAAAATTCGCCGCGAGCCAGTGACATATTAAAAATGATAGTCAGGGGCTTGACTAATCCGTCCTTACACATTTTTAAAAAAAGCGGGGGAAGATTATCAGGCGCCAAGCTTGCACTAGAATCCAGTGAGGACAGCTCAGAAAGAATATCATCATTCGTCAATTCTAATCGCCCTATGTCTGCGATTGTATTTGCTCTAAGTTCTGACCTGCAACCCATGCCTATGTGCAGATGTTAGAATACTTGGTTTTGATGACTGGAAGCAACGTGCCCGGGACTGTCAATGAGATCAGAGTCAGGCTCCACGGAGGAAACGACTGGATGGCGCAGTTGGTTGAGTGCCGTCCCCCTGGTTAACGGGGTCCCCGGTTCGAATCCAAGTGAAAGTAAAGTTAACACGCTCTTATCTGGTTTTCAAATCTGGTCCAGTCACCATTTGCCGTTGGGATCAAATTAACCCCAATGTCACTGGAGTAGTCAAACCGTGCTAGCAGTCTGACTGTGGGTATCACAATGGCCCAATATGGTCTAAGTGTGCTGGTTCATCACTAGCAGCCCCTCTACATAACATAACCTAGCTCCACGGAGAGATTAGTAACTATGTATGATGATCTGAGAAAGTAGTCCCATTCGCTTTACACGGCCTAGCCACCTAAGGTGTTGGACCTATAGACGCATGCCTCGACTCACGTTTGGACTTGGTCAGAAATTCTTTGAGCTCACACACAAGCTTCTATGTGTGTCCGTCTATGTTGGACGGAGGAAATTCTCGTTTGTTATTGAGTCCAAACTGAGTGAAGCGTTCTGCCAGGCAGAGTGTCGAAGGAAGTCCTCCCAAAATCACAGTGTCGACTGCGAGTCTATTACCAGTTGTCCATTTTGAACCCTTAGATAATTCATTTTAGCCGCCGTTACACACTTCCGATATGATGCCTGCCGTAGCACCTCTTCAGCTCATCGTTCGTGGCCTTCTCCTCCTTTTTGGTTCTGATTACAAGCGGGTATTGTGCCTACCTCGTTCCCGTTCGAAGTGCTCTTGAACGACTCTAGAAGTTCGATTCGCAACTCTGTCGTGTAGGCTTCCATCTTCACTGTATGTGCCTGCCTGCAAATTAAGAGCCAGTCAGTTGGTCAAATAGGCACTGTAACTTCCACTTCATGTTGCCTCGGTGGTGTCTTCTGTCGGAAGAAGCCCAGAACCTTAGTTACATAACCTCCGGTCAACTTCGACGGCTTCGATAGTTTACGTAGCCGCCATCGAACTTACAAAGGAAGTTTTCCGGGAGACTCGATCGTCAAAGATCCATGCAAGCCGTTGGAACTTTCCGTCATCAAACCACGATGTTCTTCCTTGACTCCACTTCTTCGAGAACAACGAGGACCTGTTGATGAGGGCGACTATTTATTGTTTATCTCAAGTAGTTGTGTTTTTCAAAGCCAGTATCACAGCACACTTCTTTTCCAATTTTGACTCTGAATACCCCTCAACTTGGATCCACTTCTTGTAAAAGCGAATTTAATTGAAAACTCTGATCCAAGTGCACTCCTCTCCGAATCATCCTAATTCGTCCTCAGTGAATTCCCACAACTCGAAGACTACGCTCGTCACTGAAACACAACGTTAGGGGGGACTGCATTATTGATCAACACCGAAGAATAATGGTAGTGCCATTCCAATCCATTTCCTAACTGAGTTCCACATATCAATTTCACTCGTTGACTTTGAAGACACACACAATCGATATCGCTCCGTTGCCTTGTGACCCAGAGCACAAGAGGATGTAATCAACATTCAATGTCGCACAATATCCGTTGACCCTCGGAGCTTGATGTTGTTGTGTGTGTCCCAAGTCCCTGCGGGGGGGAGGGTGGAAATTGGCTCCAGTTTGCTCTTCGGCATTTTCACATTATCAACGACAATAAAGTCGTCCAGACACGAAGAGTTAGATCAGCAAACGTCCGTAAAATGAAACCACTTCGATTCCTCCGCCAGAAAAGGAAACAGGCGTCCCATCCCATCGACAAGGAGCCCGTGTGTACATACAGCACTCACGCTTGTACTGTGCTCTCGGTGGAGACTACACTCACTGCCATCCGCCCTCTTTTGTCATCTTGAACACGACCCCAAAATAGAAATTTATCACTTAACAAATTAGGAGTACACAAGTGAACTCGAAAAAGGATTCAGGGATACAGGGCAGGGCACACAGTGTGGATAAATGATCGCCTTAATGTCTCCCCTTTGCCACAAAGTTAACGCAATCAAAATACCCGGCACACCGCCAGTGTCGCTGACGACGTTTTCGCTGCTGCTGCTGCTGCTGCTCGTGGGTGGGTTGAAAGTCCCTGTATTCATCAAATTCCCAATTGATTCGTCCTTATCAGGTACCGAATCAACAAGAGCTGTCACCTTCCTTTGAGCACAAAGTGTTCGCCTCTGTCTGTGGGTGGTGGTGTTGGTGGCATGTTCTGAGTCAACGGTAATACGTTTCGTGCGAGTTAAGAGGATATGTGTGCACGTTGGAGTTCGTAAAACCCTTAGTAAAACCCTTAGAATAAGTATCCTGCCCATATGATAAAGGGAAAGGTCTCGTTTCTTTTCACAAGCTGCTGCCCTCCTCCTGCTCATCCGGCTTTTCGGTGGAATCATGTGCCGCAGTCGTTTGTCGTTTGTTGTGTGTGTCCTTGCGTTCAATTGCCCCACGGAATTCGGTGAATGGCGGGCGAGGAGGGGTAATTTCATTTTTATGCGATCCAACGATGGTTGGGAGAGTCCTTCAATTCGTGCCGCAGAGAAAAGGGTGGCAAATTGTTCACACAAACTTTGTCGCCATATCGGTGGAGTTACTTCGCTCCTTCGTGTGAACTTGCTGTCACCTAAAGTTTGGTCTGTCGGCTGCTCGGCTTGGGTTGGTCGTTGTTTTTGGCGTTGTCGTCGTTATTATTGTCGCCGGACCTATCGCAGTGTCCCCGTCGACCTTTTAAGCTTATTTTCGGAAATTATGTGGCATACATGTCACGGGGCCCTCTTCTCCTTGTGCGTCTCTTATCCTTCGTGGGGGTTGCTGTAATCCTGTTCCGAGGAAACTTAAGAAACTCTCTCCAGTGCGTGTGTGTGTGGGCAGGGGGATGTAATGAGTTGCTGGATGACAAGAGGGTAAAGTAATTAATTAAGGCATCAGCTGAATACGAGTTCGCATTGATTGCGAGCAAGGGAATTCAGTGACTGGGAGTGAGACAGTCTTTACGATTTGACGGCAATTTTCCAAACAAACACGGCCACGGGTTGAAGGATACGCCATACAGAGGGTTACACTATGCGAAGGAGTGTAATGGTGTACATCATTAAACATGTGTGAGGGTGTGAGTTAAACGGTTACTGGAGCCCCACTGAACCCATTGCGCTCTTGAGTCTAGTCTTCCCTCGCGCAGATGGGGGATAAAACTTTGGACAGTTTTCGATTCTCTGACAGCCTTGATCGCAATTTGTACGTGTCCCCGTCTCACTTCGCAACAGTAAATCAAAGGACTCGTGGGAAAAAACAATTTGCCAAGCGGTCCCACTTGGAAAACTGAAGCCGTCCTCAAATCTCTCTCGAAGTTTTCAATTTATCTGCAAAGACAAGAATGATTTCGATTTTCCACATCCAGCACTTCGTCCATTTGATCTTGCACACCCGAGAGTCTCGCATTTCTCAGTTGAAGGTTCACCATGGAGATGACACGGCGACAAGCATGGCATAAATCCATGCAAAGGCAACTCGTCAGCTGCTGTGTGTGGTGCTTGGCTTGTATCGAAGACGTCGGAGATGTGTCCTCACACATATAATAAAACTAATGGATATAATCCACAGATCGATAGAAACTGCTTCGTTATTGTGCTCCACGTCGGGATGCAGGGAGACAGCCGGCGCGGCGTGTGCCAACTCAGTGCAGACATTTTTGGAGAGGCAGGACGTGTGCCAAAACAGATGTTCTAATTTTGAATGAGCTCTTCGTACATCGGATACAAATTGAATTGCCATGGTGTACGATACTTGCAATTAGATTTGATCTGCCGCCACCACCTCTGGCAGTGTTTGCATTTATTTGCACGGGACACATGCATCCCATGCCATTTTAAAGCTATTTGCATGGATATCCTTTAATGGTTATTAAATGCTTCAGTGATGATCCTTGATCCAGAATTCGAGTGAGGGTGTGTGTGGGGGTGAAATGTGATGGCAAATTAATTTGATTGGAAGCTCTCTGGTTTTGTCGGGGGATGTGGCAAAAAAAATGAGAAGGCGGAGAGGGAGAAAAGTCTCTGAAATTGATGAAGAGATGTTTGTTTAACAAACGAGGGAGCGAGTGGCTCGAACGTAAACAGTCGAAACTAGTGATGTGCGTGCACTGACATTTGATTTTGCAATTTATCTTCGAACTGAGCAATTTGCCCGAAACCAGGTGAAATTGTATCTAAATGTGTGCAAATGGGTTTATTTTCACAGCAAAAAAAAACGTGTGTGTACGATTTGTGGAAGTGCTCTAAATTCTGCCTGAAGTGCCCCCCACTCCACACTGCAGAGGTGGACGGGAAATTGTGTATTCCGGCATTGGGCAATAAGATCTCGCCTTCTGGATAGTTTCGGAAAATCCCTGCTTATTGAGTTCAGTTATTTGAAGTCAATTGAAATCAGAACTGAGGCTCCTTCTTCTCATTTGAGAGAGTAACAGTTAGGGTGTGCTTGGCTCCAGTGCTGCCAGGTTAAGACAAAAGGAAATCTACAACTATCACTGAATAAATAAAGAAACAGAAATACAGTCAAACCTCTGTAAGACGAACTTCATCATCATCATCATCTTCTGACCCGCATGATCCACTAAAGGCGTCGAGGGGGTAAACCACGCAAATTATATATTTTTATTATTGTGTTGAAATGGATGTTGTATCCAAAATTCAAATAAAAACGATAGACACTGGCAACAATCTTTAAAACATTTATTTAAAAAAAAGGAAATGAATCTTAACACTAGGGAGAACTTGACAAGTTCTCCTCGAACTGGAGACTGCCACGATTGTTCTCGATTGTGAGCTCAAGCGGTTAGTCCCTTTTATTATCGCGTACTACCCCATCTGGGCTGAAGTGGATTTAATATTTACCGATCGGTCCATATAGCGATCGTATGACCGCATCGTTATTTTACCTCTTCTGGGACTATGACATGTCTCTCTTTTGGGGTTGATATATGAGTGACCCTTGGGTCTGGCAAGTCTAGCTGGCGTTGACATGTATATGCCTCGCACGAGAGCTCTCCAGGCAACTCGACCCTCCGTCATCGACTCTAACTCATCAGGGGTCATGTCCAAACGTAACCAGGCGAGCTTATGGACTTGATCCAACCACCTTATCCTGAGACTGCCAAGTGGTCGAACTTTTTTTTCGAACAAAATTTGTAGAACTCAATTTTCCCATATTTCACACTCTATAACTCGAACATTTCATAAATCGAACAAAATATTTGTCCCCATGGCGGCTTATAAGGGTTCGACTGTATTTGCAAAGACGTCAGAATGAATGCATCTTTTTTGGTATTTTTTAACGAAAAATAAAATACTAAACACTTGCCAATAGTTGGCAGCACTGCTTGGACTTAGGTAGGTAGGGTGATCGCATGATTAGAAAGAAATGATGCCCACTTAGACCGGTCCGTTTTGCTGTCACATTCGGCTGCTTGGACTTGGTTTAGCAGGAACTTCTCCAGCGAGTGGAGGGAACATAGATCATTCTGTTGAATCTAAAAAGAAAAGTTTGTGAAAGTTTCCTTGACGGGTGTAATCTCTGAACATACCCAGTGATACGACAAAATGGAGCCACAAAATACAAGCTCGTGTTCTCGGAAGCAGTAGTGCTGGCACAGTTTTTTTTTAATTATTTGTAAAACTTGTGCATAGAGCCTGCAGGCAGAGACTGCTTTTACCCGAATATCGTAAATATCTGCGGGTTGTAGTCTTTGGAAAGTATTGGGCTTGGAAGAGCATTCTATGTTCGTGTAGTGCAGTTGTAAAACGCGTCTCTAAATTTAACTGTGTGTCCGAAAGTAGGCTTAAGGGCATACTGATGTGCATTTCTGGCGAGACGGGTATTGCGAGTGAATTCATGGAGAGGAGGAATGCAACTCGAGACTTTATAAAAATAGCGATAAAACAGGGATAGAGAAGACACACTGTACGTCGGTCTTCTTAGCGAGTCAAATGACTCTGCGATATTGTTGTCTCCTATAAGTTTTATCGCTCGATTTTGGATCTAGTAGGTGCAGGGTGGCCCAGACCAGACTATAAGAGTTGTACTGTAGCTTAAGTCGGATATAAGTCTTATAGATTAAAGCGAAACCAGGGGGGTGAAATTTTTGAAATTTTGTTTGCACCGATTGAGGAATCCAAATATTTCTCAGCATTTTTGGGCGACCTCGAATATATGATTATTCCAACTAAGTGTTGTATTAATACACATACTAAGGATGGACAGTTTTCCGGTTCCACCGAAGGCCCCATTCATGGCTTATGGCGTTTCAAAGAAAAAACCAAGAGAGATGAAAGATAACACTAAAATCCTCATGCTCGAGCACACGCGACTTCATACCTCATCGCAAATCTCTCCTCTCTTGCGAACACATTAACAACGTCTCGCGACTATTTTATCGCGTGTAGAAGCTTTAAAAAACTGACGTGCCAGATGCCGAAATGAGCCACGTCGCTGATAACAATTTTTTTCTAATAATTTTGGATTTTCGACCAATCTTTCGAAGACCCACTTTCCCCAAATTCGACACTATGGCAGGTCACTGGCTTAAGTCTTTCCCTGCCGACATGGCAGTGTTAACTGGGCAGCACGGGCCTTGACGCTTGTGACGAAATACTGTCAAAAACAAATCATTTTAAAAGCGAACAGAAAAAGTCTTATTCTTCTGTTTACTTTCGAACAATAAATCTGTAGGTCATGGTCTAACTACAAAGTTGATAATCTTTTACTTTAAATTATAAGTGCACAAAAAAAAAACGATTTTCTGCGCTTAGTAATTCATCATCTTGGCAGCACCGACGATATTTATGACAATTCTGACAGTCAGGAGGTGGAATCGTGTAAGGTGATAGTTGATCGCTAATGGACACAATCTTCGGCTTGCGATTGTGTATCGTGACCATCACTTTCAATGCAAAAAAAAAAAGTAATTTCCATCAAATGAAAAGAATCGATTACGAAACCTTAACGGAATGTATAGCAGAGACACTCTGGGTATACCAAAAATTGCATACTTATGGATGACAAAACAATTAAAAATTATCTAATACATCAACCACACCTGCAAATGTTAGCCACATACAGCAACCTAAACAACGAATGAATAAATTCAGGAATGAACACACAGAAAATAATGATTGGAAGCATTGTTTTTATGCGCGCTTATTTCTAAAGCGGCGATAGATTTGATGAGAACTTAAGCGGATATAGGATTTGTTGTTATTGTATTTTACATGCAAATTGAAAATCAAGCGTGTATACGCTTCCAAAAAAGACAACTATTATACATTTCTTCACAATGTCAAGTTTTGGCGTCCTTGACGCATTGGACGAGTACATACATCGGCTATTAAACAGGTGCCTTGGATTAAATTCCTGACGACTCCCAACTCATTGACAATGGTGATAAATGATGACTTGCATGAAAAAAGCTACTCAAGATCTCCTCGAATTACGCATAAAACTGTTCATTACACAAGTGTTTGCTAGAAACTAGGCACATTTCAGATTGTAGCGCACCCCATATTGTTATTATTATTATTGTCCAACACGCAAAGAAATTTCGTACTTCGACATTTGTGCCCAAATGTCCTCGCAGGACACATGTCATTGTTTAGCATGTACACTTCATGGTTGAACCTTACCTTTCAATTGATTTTAACACCTCCACCTTTCTTCTGCGCCGTAAAGGAAAACTGGGATTGTCAAGGTCAAAGCGTGTCTCAGTTCAACGCCACGAGCTACTTTCATAATTCGCGTCTCCAAATCAAAAATGTTTCAACATGTTGAAAAGATTTGCGTGACGGAATGCGTTGTTCCTACTTTGTCTTGCTTGTGATCGGAGTTAAAGGTCTCTTGACGGTAGGCCCGCTGCACCATTGTGTTGCATGCATAAAAGGCTCCCGCCAGATTTCAGTACCTTAAGGCGGAGTCCAGCAAGTAGCTTAAGTCCGCTGAAACTAAGAACTTCGACTATACTCAATCAACCATTGACAGGATTCTCGACCGCTGTTGTTGAAGATAAAATTAAAGGGGGGGTGGACGATTTGTCGAAGGTAACAACCTCCTGAGGGGATGTTCAAAGACAGTTTGCCTTCAGCTTGATTAACCTGTCAAAACTGTGAGACTCTGTACACTTAATCAGCATAATCTAGAAATAATGAAAAAATTGTAATTCCATGCCCAAGTCCAGGTCCGATGGACTGATAAAGCGATTAACCTGTATTGTCACTCACTAGTTGAATTAATTCACACTAATTGTCATAAACATGTTTCACTTGTGCTTAAGCGGGTACAGAAAAAGGGGAATGCAACGTGACAGTCTCTTTTATCATTCGATCATAATCTTCTTTACCTCATCAACAGATATTATTTTCCGGCAAGTTGGTGGTGAGTTCAGGTCTGATTGATTGTTAAGTGAGAGTGGAATAGCTCATCTCTTTTTTTATGAAAAAGAAATGTGAAGACACTTTGGATGCAAATTTGAAAATCAATCAAAGATCTGCGATATCAAAAGCTTTGATCTCATCAAAATTCGAGCAAACATATTCCGTCAATTTGGCCAAAAAGAATTGAAGAACGAACTGAATCTCTTGTCAATCAGTTTTCTGAATGAATCCCACTTAAGTTCCTTGAAGTGCACTCTCAAAATGCATTCCACTCCTCCCGTCCTCTTGTGAGAACTGCATTCCGTAATCATTCTTAACGTCGACATGCTTCCTGGATTCCCTCCAATTCCCCTAATCGCCTTCGTTTCATCCTGATTTATCATCAAATTGCTCCCCCGTCAGATTTCGAGTCTATTGATTTGTATGTTAACTGAAGTGAGTGAATTTGTATACTTGTATAAAATCCGCACCCATCACCGGCACGTACCAGCTTCAATCAAACAACATCTACGAGTGTACAGTGTTTCCGCAATCAACCGGTTAGATGTTAATGAATAGTCACGACTGATCAATGAGTAGAAAACAAATGAACTTCCGCTAATGACAGGGTGGAGGTAAATGAGTTTTTGAAGAAATTGAAGTGGTGGCCGCAGGCCTTCGCTTTCCGTGGTGGATCCAAAGCAATCTCCATTGTGGAGTTTATTAACAAAAAAAACTCTTTTGACATTTTTCGTCACAAACACACACTTTTTGACATTTGACTTGTCATACTTCACGACGTTGTGTTTTCCAATTATGAAGCTCGTTTTAGCACATTCTTTCTTACAAAAAAAAAAAAACAAATTTGGCAAAAATGTCATCAACTGTCAAAAGTTGTGACATGTGACTAGCTGTCAGAATAAAGAATATCAGCCTGTCTCCCACTTGGGGAATTGTTTGTTTTATTTTCCTATTAATTATTATAAATACGTTTATTTTATGACTCGAAATCTGCTGACTGATTTTATGTACCACCACGCATAGCGTGACATTGTATAAATTTGTATTTAACACCCCACGTGAGTTATGTCTAATTAATTTTGTATTTGTTTTTCTTTTCTTTGCAGGTAATTTCGATTGGATTGCCGAACGTATCAATGACCCGCACGATGTCTGAGTATAATCTTATTTCTACTTCTGAACCACGCGGCGAATGCCAATGGCAGCTCTTGAACTGTCAACTAATCTATCATTGACAGACAGAGAAAATAAATCCAACGTCATTTATTACACTCGGGCTTCGTTTTCGATTTGACAGCGTTTTATTCGCATCACTGTTTTGGTGGATCATCAATCAATCAATTAGACGAAGTCAAGAATTCAAGGTTTTTCCTTTTTTGTTTTTGTGGAAAATAATCAATTTACGGTGCGTTCTTTTTTTTTGACATTTCAAGCCTCACACTCGCACGTAGACACCACGTGCAAATTTTCCAGCCGTTCGAACAACTGAAGCGTCTGTCTGCTTCTCATGCACTTAAGAAAATTGCTAGGAGCAGGAAAAGAAAACCTTCAGCAATTCAATCAAAAAACCAGAAACCCACCACAGTTGCACGTCCATTAAAAACCCCCTAATGTCAAAACAAAGCGCACAACAGAAAGCAATCGCAGAAGGAATGAGTAATTGGGACGAAACGAAACCGCCGAGAAGTACATGACAAAAGGAAAGAAAGAAAACGTCAAAATTCGTTAACGTTCCACCTGCCAAAAGGTACTTGAAGTTAAATATCTGCGCTAACTCTTAAGCCCGCGCCCACACTGCTGCGGCGCGCTGAAATGACTTTTCCGTCACCATTATGTGGGTGTGGTGGGAGGGGGGAAACATGGAACTCTCAGTTGGTGATTATTGAAAGCATAAACAAACAAAAACAATGCATATAACGGTTTCAAACGAAACGAAACAAAACAAAGGCATTGGGAATTGTTCATGTTCTGTGTGAATGCGACTGCGACACACGATGACACATTGAATTACACCGCGGCAGCGGCGGCGGCATGAGTGCGTGGGCTGTACTCTCTGAGGATACTTGTCCTTCTGCGTGCTCTGCGTGGTATTTTCAACCGCCTCTGACGTATGAGTGTGACGTCGCATGTAAAAAAAAAACCTTCGGGAAGAGGACGCTGCTTATTGTCGGGTGGCTGCCTTTTTAATTTTCAATCGAAATAAAATTATTTCATCCTGGCGAATCCTTTCGAACCACACACACTGTTATTATGTGTTAGCCTCGTGCGTGCGAGTGTACACTTGTGCTTGTGATTGTGTGTGTTTGTAAGGATATTGATATTGATTAGCAATTTTCGCTGTAAATCCCTTGAATGAAATGGGCGTGATCGTAAAGTGTTAGGTTAACGGCATGTAATCATGCATATCGTGGGGTTTGTCCGTTGATGTGTATGTAGAAGTTTCATCATGTTCCTGCGATAGGACTAAATATTTTATGGGTCCTGTTTTTTTTTTTTGTTGCCCTCCCCCGTTTCGGGGGGCGGTTATGGGTGAGAAGAGACATTAAATTTTAATGGCTTGTCAGAGGGAATGAGCAGGTTAATTTTTATGACAAGGGGAATTCCAAAAAGCCAAAGGGAAAACCCATTTTAAAGAGAACATGTTTTTTTGTTCCATCTGTGGGACATTGTTTTACAAAATAAAGGACTGTACAAAAAAAAGCCAAGCTAATGGAGGATACAGTGTTTAGATTAGCAAACAACACACAAGTACAGAGGCATACATTTTTTGTGGTGTTTTTGGTTAGCAAATAACACACCATTCATGTAGGCAGTCATCCACGGCGAGGCTTCGAAAGTAAACGTAAATGAAACACATTTATGGCATGGATTTTGATCAAGGTATTGTCTGGACGGTGATGTTATGAGTGGTATATGGTATGATTCAGATGTCTTCCAGGTCTTTTCTTGGAGGACTCGTGCAATGCAACTGCTTTTCGACACATATCGAGAAATATCTTGGCCATAACTTGTCCAATATTCGTTTTTCAAAGCGTCAAGAGCTCTTTTTTTTTTATTGGCCGCCGCACAGTGTGGCGAATCGCTGATTTAGCGGGACTTAATTCAAAAAATGACACGCTCAAAAGTAAACGAACCCCACTTTTTTCACAGCTTAAACCTCCCACGTAATGACTGTGCAATTTTTTTTCTTGGTACTGCTAGTGCAACAACAAAAAAAAAAATGATCGCAAAGTCCAAATTGTATATAATTCTTTGATAAGAAAGTCAATTTGAGGAGCACGTGTTTATTTCGTTTTCTCAGTGGCTCGTGTACCGATTCTTGAATTTTTTTTTCTTTTAGAGTAAGTAGATTCTTACCGAATATAAAAATATGTTGTTTCAATATATAAAGTGTTTTTTGTCCATATTAGGGGGAATGAAATGAGAAATGAGATAAAATATGTGTTTTTTGTGTTCATTGAACGAAAAGTAGAATTGTTCACTGTTGTTCAAATTGGACGTCATATTTAATGTAAACCTGTGATTGTTAGCAACAAAACTGCGTTTTCACTTTTTGCTACTAAATTTTCCATTGGGAATCCATGATCACGAATCCAAAATTACGAAAAACATGTTTTTGATGTCTAAAGTCAAAATCAAGCGCTTAGATGCTGTCTTTTCTTTTGTTATGGGTTTTTTTTTAGTAATATATCAATTAAACCAACCTTAAAAACTTTATGTATGAGATTTGACGAAAGATGGGTCAAAAATGGTCGGCGTAGAGAGCGCTTCGAAAATACAAATTGCGCATGGCTAAATGAAACCCTGATACTACCACAACATGTTTTAGATGAAATACCTTCTTCATCTAATTCTACTAGAGTATACAGTGTCGGACAAAACAATAGCACCGAATTACACCTCGCAATATTTTGCCCAAAAAAACTGTCTAAAAATAAATCGATTTTAATGAATTTTATTTACGTTACTTAGGTAAACAACAGATCTTAAAATATTAAAAAACAAACCATGCAACTTTAACACTTAAAAAAATATATAGTAAAAAATAAAGAAATTCAAAAAAATCAAACGCGACAAAACTAAAGCACTTATTTCAATTTTCTTCTAAACATCTTTTTTTTATTAATATTTTGTAGAAAACCCATTATATTGAATAATTGCTTCAAATCTCTGCGCGGGATATTCTTCCACGCAATTTGAGCTTGACCAAAAAGCGAATCCTTGCCGTTACACCTTTCCCGATGAATTCTTTGGTTAACAATCTCCCATAAGTTCTCTATGGGGTTAAGATCTGGGGACTGCGCTGGCCACTTCAAAACATTGATTTTGTTATCGGAAAACCATTTTTGCACAATTTTCGCGGTGCGCTTCGGATCGTTATCATGTTGGAATATCCATCTCAAGGGCATCTCTTCTTCAGCATATGGAAACATTACGTTTTGAAGAATATCCTTGTACATGAAACGATCCATTATTCCATCAATTTTATGAATTTGCCCGATTCCCTGGCTGGAAAAGCATCCCCAGACCATACTACTACCTCCCCCATGTTTTACTGTCCCTCTTGTAAATCGTGGATTCAGTCTTTCGCCTTTTGGTCTGCGAACATGCTTCATTCTTGGATTCATCAGAGAACAAAACAGTTTTCCAATTGGCAACGGTCCAGCTGATGTGTTCCTTAGCAAATGCAAGCCTCGCCTTTCGATTTTTTGGCGAAAGGAAACCGGCTTCTACCATCCTTCGCTGGATGGATCTGGTGGAGATAGCCAAGTCTAATTCCTTTCCTATTGCCCTTGCAGTCATCAACGGGTCCTTTTTAACAGCCCGGACTATTCCATGATCATCGCGTATGCTGGTTTTTATGGGCCTTCCACCACGATGTTTAGTTTCTAGGCTACCGGAATTATGAAACCGGCTTATAATACGAGAAACGACGGAATGGTGTGTCCTATATTTTTTAGCTATGCAATTAACTGCTTCCCCTGCATGAAAATCAGCAATTACGCGCCATTTTAAAAAACGTTTTTGCTCTCAAAAAACCTTTTTCTCAGTATCATTTAAATTGATCTACTTTCAGACAGTTTTTTTGGGCAAAATATTGCGAGGTGTAATTCGGTGCTATTGTTTTGTTCGACACTGTATATATATATATATACTACCTGTTGAGATTAATAATGCCAGCATGCATGTCATGATCAAACCGATGTTTTTTATTAACTATGATTGATGGAAAAATTTGCACTGCTTTATCATCCGTAACGTCTTCATCACAAGCCTGTTACATTTGCGCTGCCAAACCATCTGAAATGAACAATTTAGCTAATCTTTCAAGAAAGCATGTGAACCAAGAAGGCCCCTTCACTCATGGATACGATTTATGGAATGTATCCTTCATATAGCGTATAGACTAGATGTAAAAGTGTGGCAGGTTAGAGACCAAGAAAATAAAGAAAAAGTCAAAGCAAGAAAAAAATTAATCCAAGAAAGATTTAAAAGTGAAACTGGGTTATTAGTTGATGCCAAATCAACAGTCTTAAAATACTTATGATGGAGACACGGTTAGAAGATTCTTTAGAAATGAAGAAAAAAACTGCGCAAATATCAGCAATTGATAAGGACATGATCAAAATGTTCCTTGTCATATTAGAAGCTCTTGGGTCTAGGTTCCCAATTGATACAGTTGTTTTGAAAGCTATGCAAGGGAAACAAGGAAACTGTACCTTAAAAATTAAGCCTGGTATTATATGCCAGTAAGTGTATATAAAATCTTGTTTCATGGAAAACAAATAATTTCTTCTTGTGTACTTCCAATCGGACATCTTTCGGAAGTAGCTCAAGAAGCAAGAAACAAGGAAAGTAGGAAGTTTAGGGAACTATTTAATAGGAAAATTACCCGTATAGATATGAACACTGACCTTCTAAGCAGATCGCTTTTGACCTCTGATCCATTTTTAGCAAGTTTAAGATGCCTTCCCAAAAGAAAAAAAAAGTGTTCTTGAACACGAAGTCTTGCAACTTTTGGTTATATCAAAAGACCAAGAAAGCTGAAAATTGCGCGTGTTTATAAGCTATTTTGTGTCGAAATTTGTGCTCATATGTTCAAATAAATTATTGCATTGTATTCTTTGAACAATTTCAATAAAAAAAAACTAACAACCATGAACAAAATAATTTATTTGTGAGCGCTATTAATTTAATAATAATAATATAATATGGGTGGCGCTACAGTCCGAGGTGGACCTTGGCCTAGCTTCTCAGCAACCACTCGTGTTGTGCGTGCTACTGTTCTTTCACGAGTGGAAGGGACTTCCAGTTTAATGCCGACTCCGAACGGCGAATTTGAGAAGACAGGAATACTCTTTGAGCATTTTCAGTGACTCGAAAGAGGTGGAGCCGTGAATTATCAAAGGTGGTAAATTCGGGTATCGAACCTGGCACCCTCTGCGTAGGAGTCGACGCACTCACCCACTACGCCACGGCGACCCACGCTATTAATATAATCCCGCTAAATCAGCGATTCGTCACACTGTGCGCCGTGGCGAAGTGGATATGTGCGTCATATTTTACGAACTTTAAAATTTCGGGTATAGATTGAATTCACATAAATATTTTTGCATACAGCTTTTCGAAATAATTTTTTATTGTTAAAAACATCACAAAAATCACATCAGTATAAGCCTACCTTCCTTTCTTCTGAAGACATTGGAAAAATTGATCGACTATTCATTCGACACGTGGTCACAGACAAACTTTCGATCTCTCAGCATGCCTACAACAAGGGCAAATCTGTAGAAACAGCCCTGCACTCACTTGTTGGCACTATAGAAAAATCCCTCGATTTCAAGGAACTGCCTTTGTCGACATCGAGGGAGCCTTTAATAACACAGAACCCCTCGCAATAACCTCAGCACTTAACAGACTTGGGATCGAAAAGCCTATAGTCACTTTTATCCACCGGCTTCTCAATAACAGAATGATAAGCTCGAAGCTTAGTGATACAACGATCTGCAATTATGAACAGAGGCACACCGCAGGGTGGCGTACTCTCCCCTCTACATAGTGGTCAACGAACTACTTGTGAAACTAGACGGGACTGGGTATAAGGTCATTGCCTATGCAGGTGATATTGCCATAGCAGTATCTGGGAAATATATATCCACGATTAGGGATATTGTACAATCTGCCCTATCCAAGCTGGAGAGATGGACTATCGAATGCGGCCTAGGTGTCAATCCACAAAGAACGGATCTAGGCCTCTTTACCAGAAGGTATAAAATTCCTAACTTTGACCGACCCACACTATGCGGGACCCCCTTAGTGCTAAGCGACAGTGCTAAATTCTTAGACCTTATACTAGACACGAAGTTAAGCTAGAAGCTAAATATCCAGGAACATGTCAAGAAGGCATCCACGGCTCTCTACTGCTGTAAAAGGGTCATTGGGTGTAAATCGGAACTGCAACCCCGAATGGTTCACTGGCTATTTATATCGGTAGTCAGACCTCATGTGACTTTTTTAACATTATGCAGGAGAATATCGTGCAAGACTCACACGCCAACACTAGAGGCACGATCTTCCAGAAGTCCGTACAACTGTTAGCATATGCGGATGACATTGCCGCGTTTGCTGGCATTGAGGCGGAAGCGGAAGCGGCTAAAATGGGTCTAGCGGTGACCGAGGACAAAACGAAATATATGCTGTCATCAAGAAAGGACACACACCATCGACGTCTTGGACAGAGCGTCACAATGGGCAGCTATAACTCCAAGGTAGTCAAGGACTTCGTCCACCTCGGCTCCGCAGTAAACAGTACAAACAACACCAGTACCGAGATCAAACGCAGAGTAACTCTTGCCAACCGCTATTTCTATTGGCTCAAGAGGCAATTGAGTTGAAGAGCCATCTCTCGAATGACCAAGCTGACTTTATACAAGACCTTGATCATCCCAGTCCTGCTGTACGGCGCGGAGGCATGGACAATCTAAAAAGCGGATGAGGAAGTCCTTGGTATCTTCGAGAGAAAAGCTCTGCGTGCGATCTTTGATCCTGTTTGCATTGACGATTTTTGGAGGAAAAGATTCGACCACGAACATTACGGGCTGTACAGCGACATGAGTCTAGTCAGGCGTCTTCGGATCCAACGCCTAAGATGGCTAGGCCATGTATAGCGTATTCTTCGACTCCGAACCCGTGGGACAACGCAACAGAGGACGCCCGCGTTTGAGGTGGTGCACCCAGGTGGAGAAGTACCTCAACCAACTTGGCGTGCGACACTGGAGACAGCTAGCCAGAGACCGTGCTAACTTGAGAGGCTCGTTGGTTGAGGCCCAGGTCCACCCCGGACTGTAGCGCCAAATAAAGAAGAAGAAGTAGTCAGACCCATACTGCTGTATGGTGTCGCAATTTGATGGACCGCACTCGATAAGAGAATCAAAATTATCCCACTCGCTAGAGTGCAGAGGATGGCACGCGTAAGCATTAGCGGGGCGCTAAGGATTACCTCCTCAACCTGCCACCGATAGAACAAATTTGGCAGACAGACAGCAGCTAGCACGGCGATTACATTAAGATCGCCGAGCAGCTGGGAAGAACTGCAGTCTGGACATTCAACGATCCTACAAAGGTATGCCTCTATACCCATAGATACAGACCTCAATTTACCTAAACTCAGCCAGCATACTGCCCAGATCTTACTGAGTTTACTGGGAGTCTGAACACCAGTCGCTGGAAGGTCCACTGCGAATCTTCACGGATTGATCGAGTTGAAAACTGCTAACTTGGCTTTCACACTAAGCTCGGCCTTCCTGATTACAAGTCTCCCAAGCTGTGTCAAAAACGACCAAGCTTGACCAATCCTACGGGAAAGTTCAGTATTACTCCTCCCATCACTCCGAGATACTTAAGCTTCTCCACCTACTTCAATGGGACTCCAGTAACACGTAGAGTGCATTGAACAGGGGTTATGGAAATTACCATAACCTCTACATAACCAGAATCAGCACATACGGCCACAAACCTATCGAGTGCGCGCTGGAGTTCCGTCTGGGAAGATGTGAGGACAACTAACTCTCCCAATGTGAAACATTCCTCGCCTCGGCTGCGCTCCAACATCCAATCCATAGAAACGCTGAAAAGGAGAGGTGACAGGACGCACTCTTGGCGAAGTCCAACGCCCACTGTGAAATGTGTTTATTTAGCAACGTTAAAGCGAACATAGTTGCTACAGTTTGTGTTTAGAAATTGAATGGCCCTCAAAAGAGGACCCTCAATTCTGCAGAAACATTCTAGAGCTTACCTCGAGGAACTCGGTCATATGCCTTTTCCAAATCTACAAAACAGCTGTAGATGGGTTTGGCATACTCCCAAGCCTTCTCAAGTACCATTCTTCGAGGGAAAAGCTGGTCGGTTGTACTTCTGCCGGGACGAAAGCCGCACAGTTCATCCCCCATCCTTGACCCGACCATAGCGATAGCTTTGGAATGGAACCTCGATTTCAATCGAAAGAAACATAACCCTTCGTTTGTAGCAACAAAGGGATTCATCATCGTTGTTTTGTCCAAATATGTACATTCAACGATCGGCGAAGTTCTCTTTGTCTTCTAAAATATGACTCTGTTCCCCGATGACTCAAATGAAACAGCGAACGATCGGAGCGATTGTGTTCTTTGCAACAAAAAACTGTAATTTTTCTGAAAAGCCGTCTGGCAATTTTATCTGGAAGCCTTCAATTCAATGTAAATCGCCACTTGCAAGGAAGAACAAATTGGCATGATTCAGTGACAAAGTCGCCATCTGGTCACGAAGCCTCCACTTAAATTCCCACGAGCACAATGCGACACATTCCGTGGCATGAAGCAATTCAAATTGAGCAGACAAACTTGTCATGCTGATGTTTATGTAACCACAACACTAATGCTCACTGAAAAAGGACTGCGGTCCGAATCAGGAAGGGCGACATTTTTTTAATAAAAACTTCCGACATCCGGCTTTGAAACTACGATTCTTAGGCGATTCAAAAAAGGGACAGCAAATCTCGTTCTTCCGAGGACTCATCTACATTTGCTGTCCGGATAGGCACGACCTGAGCTCCTCGGTCCATTTGGTCCTTATGCGCCGTGGAATGACATTTAATCAACTTGGCCAACGGACGTCCGAATTTCATTTCCATAAATACCCGCTCATCGGTCCCCACTGCGCGACTTAAGTATTTAATTAAGTTCAATCACTTGAAAGGTAATCAATAGTGATTCCAGGGCCTGCGTCAAGCTCCGTCGATATCCCTAGGCCCCCTGGGGCCAGCGGGGGTCTTAAAAGGCACACACTCTCTCTCTCGCCCTGCGCCTGTACTTCCTGTTTCATTGGAAAAGTTTAAATTTCATACTCGCAGCAGAACAAACGAAATTCCCGCTGCCAGCACGTAGAGCACTCATTATGAGCCGAGCACAAAGGCAAGAGACAGCTTAAAGAAGGAGCAGCACAAAGCGCTGGCAAAGAAAAAAAGTAATAAATACACAATTTCACGTACACTTGAGGGATTTTCGGTTTACTGTGTGTGTGAGAGAGAGAGAGAGAGTACAGAGGGAAATTAAAATATATGCCGTGCGCCTCGTATCCTCCTTTCGGGAGGCGTGGGACAGCTCAAACTCTGTGTAGCTTCCGCAAAGACCCCTCTAGCTTCTGCTTTCGTGGCGCCTTTCCAAATGGCAAGTGGGTATTATTACTTTAGACGGCGCGGCGGCGACGGGGATCTTGAGACAAGTGAGAGTGAGGCGAGACACTGAACAGCACTGCTGAGTGCGAGGTTGAGGGATGAAGTTCCATGAGGCAATGTAAATCTGCCCCAGAGCCGTAAGATTTCCATTATTACCTCAAAGATAGGACCCGCACGGCTTACATTCACTCAGCAGGGCGAGGACGTGGGCACTGCAGAGCGAACAAACACATCGAACACAAGATGGAAAACATAAATCCCCCCCACTCCTGCCATCCAACAGCACACATGTGAACGCAAGACCAAACCTGCCAGCCAACAGATTTTCCGAAGGATTTACACAAAAATAGGAAAGAACACTTTGTGGGCTTGTACGACGGGTGGTGGAAGGTATCGGTGAATCGAGAACACGATGAGGAAATGGAGAGGTCCTCATTTAATAGGTCAAGGGCTGCAATGATTATATTTTTCCATCACGGTGTCGAACGGGGTGTGAGGTGCTATGCCGCTCGTCCTTTAAGCCGGATCGATGTGTTTGCTTGCTTTTAGTTTTAAGCGAATGCCTTCTTGACTGTCGATTCCTCTTGCTCTTGCATCGCAATCCTTGTGCACGGTGGCGGCGGGGCAGGGGCAGGGGGAGGAGGAGCACAAGGGCCTTTCGGGATTTTTCGTCCGGAACATGCAAAGTATTTTGTTATCCATTTTAATGCAATGCAAATAGAGGCCATGATTTTGTCTCTTTTTTTTGTTTCCTTTTTTTCTCCTGCTGAACATCATTCTGTGGCAAGGCCTTCGTCAGCAATGTCGAGCTCTGATGGGGTACATCAAGGGATGGACGTCACAGAACGCCCTTATTGCTTGTGTAAGGGTCCGTGTGTGTGTGTGTTTTACAGGGTCCCCCCATGGAATTGGTTTTTATGCATATTTAAGTGGAAATTTATGGATGCAAATAGTTGTTAGGAAAGAGAATTACTTTAAGGATGTCGTAAAAAATGACTAGGCCGGGGGGTGCTTAAGTGCTTGGCAAATGATTCCGCCCGGTCATGGTATAGTTCTGCTAATTGCTAACGATTTTCAGTATGAGCGAGTGGAGGAGACAAATGTCAGTTGGTCTGTGCAAATAATGTTAAGTGTCAGAATACTGCCACGACAAGAGTGAAGTGTGCACAGTTTGAAAGCCTGGTCAGGAGGACGGCTCGTCCTCGAGATTAATATTTGAACAAAAACTTAATATATCTGTCAAAGAGAATGTTTATTAAACTAACATGGAACGAATGTGTGTTTGTTTTACCTTCGAAATGGGTTAATTTGTATTTGATGTCAGTGTACGAACGGACAGTGGATCGTTAATTGATGAGTAGGGCTCTTTGGTTTTGTTTTCAGGGGGCGTAAAGGTTTAAATAGGACAGAATAAGTTTTCTTTAATTCGTGGCACTGTCTCTTTCCATGTTACTTGACACAGTTGTGTAAGAATTTATTTACAAGAAACCAGGAGACCCATTTTTTTGTTAGGACTGCTGTCCAATTGCTTTAATTTATTAGGAAACATAGTACGAGGTGGTTCTTCACAGCAGAGTGATTGGATAGAGTTCAAAAGATACTCAAACTAAAACCGTCGCATCTGAGTGTAAGGAGGTAACATTAATTTGAAGATTAAAAACAAGAGAGTTAGGCGCTGTGGTGTTGTTGGTTAGTGCGTCGACTCGTACGCAGAGGGTGCCAGGTTCGAATCCCCAATTTACTAACTTTCATAATTCACGACTTCCATCTCTTTCGAGTCACTGACAAGCTTTGACTCCGAACTGTCAGTTCAGCTTCTCAAATACGCCGTTCGGTGTCGGCAATAAACTGTAGGCCCCTTCCACTCGTGAAAGAACAATAGCACGCACAACACGAGTGGTTGCTGAGAAGCTTAGGCCCAGGTCGGCCTCGGACTGTAGCGCCACCCATATTATATTATTATTACAAGTGAAATTAATATGGACCGATTTGCTTTCCTTGGGGACAATTCGCCAGAAGTTCATCCGTTCGTGTATCTGATCTAGTGTACGTTGTTATTTTGCTGTATACTCTTCAGCCATTTCAAATGTGCCTAGAACAGTGTGTTCTTCTTGTGGTGAGTCACAAGTATACAGTAGGTATAGCAGAGGGCCAAAAACACTCCCTTGAGGTACACCAGCATTTATATTTTGAAAAGCAGAGTATTCATTTCCATGCTTCACAACGGAAGATCCAATCAGAGAGATAGTTCGCTAAAATACTATATACTATTCTTCGGTAGAGATCGGCATAGTTTAAATTTCAGGCCTTCATGCCAAACTTTGTCAAAGGCTTGAGAAACATCGAGAAATGTGGCTGAACAAGCGAGCTTATGTTCAAATGCCATCAGTTATACGATGTACTTGGTCAATAGTTGAGTGCTTACTTCTAAAACCAGATTGGTGTCTAATTAAGTCTAAATGTTGAAGAAAAACAGCTCTTACCAAGAGCTCTTACCAAGAGCTGTTTTTCTTCCACAATCAGACTTAAACGTTCAAGCAGAATTTTTTCCAATACTTTAGACATTATCGGGAGTAGGGAGATAGGACTTTTAATCCGTTGGTGATTTCCCGTGTTTTGGTACAATTATAACTTCTGCCACTTTCCATTGACTAGGGACATGTTCAAGTCTAAGCGCGGCATTAATTAAGGTGTGTTTTTTTACAAGCGTATATAAAATACACTAACAACAAGTCCTATATCCGCTTAAGTTTCTCATCAAATCTATCGCCGCTTAAGAAGCGCGGATAAAAACAATGCTTCCAATCATTATTTTCTGTGTGTTCATTCCTGAATTTATTCATTCGTTGTTTAGGTTGCTGTATGTGGCTTACATTTGCAAGTGTGGTTGATGTATTAGATCATTTTTAATTCTTTTGGCATCCATAAGTATGCAATTTTTGGTACACCCAGAGTGTCTCTGCTATACATTCCGTTAAGGTTTCGTAAACGAGTCTTTTCATTTGATAAACATTTTTTTTTATTTTATAATTATTAAGTGTTTTTGCTTTTAAAATAATGGTCGGGCTACACAGTCACAAAAGGACTACATCCCTGACTGCTTAGAAAATGTCATAAATGTCGTCGGTGCTGCCAAAACCGTATGATGAATCATTAAAGAGAGATTAGCTTTGTCTTTATCTTCTTTAGCCCACTCGTCTCCATTCTTTCGAATTGACGCGTTATGTGATTCAGATTTTTTAATCCCTTCACCGCTTTCCAGGGTGAGTAGATTATATAGAGATTTTCAGAATGACGGGGAAAATCACAAACAAATTCAAATTGACTTGAGTGGTCAATCTGTGGTAGTTGACTGACTGTGGGTATCACAATCGACCAACAAGGTCTGAGTGTGCTGGTGAATTCGCTACCAGCAACTCTACCTAATCTTCTTCTTCTTATTTATTTGGCGCTACAGTCCCGGTAGAACCTGGGCCTCAACCAGCAAGCCTCTCCAGTCGGCACGATATTGAGCCAGCTGTCTCCAACTGCGCACACCAAGTTGATTGAGGTCCTTCTTCACCTGGGTGCGCCATCGGTTCCGTGGGCGTCCTCTATTGCGTTGCCCCACTGGTTCGGAGTCGAAGACTCTTCGGGCTGGAGCAGTGTTGTCCATGGCCCAGTCATCTTAGACGTTGAATCCGTAGACGCCTGGCTAGGCTCATGCCGCTGCACAGCCCGTACAGTTCGTGGTTGAATTTTCTTCTCCAATAACCATCAACGCAGACAGGACCAAAGATTGAACGCAGAACCTTTCTCTCGAAAAGACCAAGTGCTTCTTCATCCGCTTTTGAGATTGTCCATGCCTCCACACCATAGAGCAGGACAGGGATGATCAAGGTGTTATATAATGTTAGCTTGGTCCTTCGAGAGTGGACTCTACTACTCAACTGCCTCTTGGGCCCAAAGAAACAGTGATTGGCAAGAGTTATTCTGCGTCTAATCTCGGTGCTGGTGTTGTTCGTACTGTTCCCTTGCGAGCCGAGGTAGAGGAATCCTTCACTACCTTGAAGTTATATCTGCCTATGGTGACGTTTTGGCCAAGTCGTCGATGTTGTGAGTCCTTTCTCGATGACAGCATATACTTCGTTTTTCCCTCATTCAACACTAGACCCAGTCTAGCCGCTTCCGCCTCAATGCCAGCAAACGCTTCATTGACGGCTCGCGTTGTTCTGCCAATCACGTCAATGTCATCCGCATATGCTAGCAGTTGCACGGTCTTCTGGAAGATCGTGCCTCTAGTGTAAGCGTGTGAGTCTTGCACGATCTTTTCCAGGATGATGTTAAAGAAATCACATGACAGCGCGTCGCCTAGTCTAAAACCTTTTTTGACATTGAAGGTCTCTGTGAGTTCGTTACCGACCTTGATGGAGAAGCGAGAATTCTCCATCGTCATCCTGCACAATCTGACGAGTTTGGCAGGAATGTCAAAACTAGACATGGCGTTGTATAGCTCGTCCCTATGCACGCTGTCATATGCGGCCTTGAAATCGACGAATAGGTGGTGGGTGTCGATCTTGGGTTTTTTCGGGGATCTGCCGTAATGTGAAGATTTGGTCGTTGTTGGACTTCCCCGGCCTGAAATCGCACTGATAAGGACCTATCAGGTTGTTGACGAATGGTTTCAGGCGCTCACACAAAACGGCAGAGACGATCTTATAGTCGGTCTTAAGGAGGCTTACCCCTTAGTTGGCGCAGTTGAAGGGGTCTCCTTTCTTGTGGATCGGGCAAACGAAACTGAGGTTCCACTCGTCGGGCACGCTTTCCTCCGTCCATAGCTTACAGAGTTAGTGCATGTACCTTACCAGCTCATCTCCAGCTGCCTTAAGGAGTTCCGCTGGCACCAGCAGCTTTATTCGATTTTAGTCTCGATATCGCTTCCTTGACTTCGTCTAGGTTGGGGGGAAGGAATTCTCGTCGATCATCATCAATTGCGTTGAGTGGAACATTCTGCCTGACAGCGGTATTGGAGTCTTCCTCGCCGTTCAACAGTCTACAGAAATGATCTTTCCAGGTTCTCAATATCGACTGCGAATCTACTGCGAGTTGTCAATCTGCTTCACGACAGGCTTCTGTCCGAATTTTGTATCCATTGGATAATTGTTTTACCCGTTGGTAGAACTTTCGGACGTCATTTCTGCCGTAAAACCTCTCCATTTCCTCGATCGCGCGCTTCTCGTAATCTTTCTTTTCCTTTTTTGAAGCCGGTGCTCTTCCCCTCTTTTAAGTTCGTAGAGCTCACGAACCGCTCCCGTCCTTCTGTCCAGCGTCGCCTTGTATGCTACTTGCTTCGCTGAATGTGCCTGCCTGCAATCGTTGTCAAACCAGGGGTTTTTTTAACCAAAAATAAATAAAATTCGGAGAAGTTGAAAAAAAGTTACAGCTGTTCAAAAATGAGTGAAAATAATGAAGAAAATCGCCATATCTTGAAATTTTTGTATAAAAAAGAGAAAAATGCCACTCAAGCCACCAATGAAATTTGCGAAGTTTACGGAGACGATGCTGTATCAGTTCGTGTAGCACAACAATGGTTCGCTCGCTTCCGTTCTGGAAACTTCGATGTGAAAGATGCGCCTCGCTCTGGTCGACCTATCGTTGAAAAAGTCGATGAAATTATGGAAAAGATTGACCAGGACCGTCACATAAGCAGCCATGACATCGCCAAGGAACTAAACATTCATCATCAAATTGTTTTAAACCATTTAAGCTGGCTACAAGAAGAAGCTGGATGTTTGGGTACCACATGAATTGTCTGTGAAAAATTTAATGGACCGAATTAACATCTGCGACTCTTTGCTGAAACGAAATGAAATCAAACCATTTCTTAAGCGAATGGTAACAGGAGACGAAAAGTGGATCAAATACGACAATAATGTGCGAAAAAGATCAAGGTGCAAGCGTGGTGAAGCTCAACAAATGGTCGCAAAGCCAGGATTGACGCCTCGAAAGTTTATGCTGAGTGTAGAGTGGGATTGGAAAGGAATCATCCACTTTGAGTTGCTCCAGCCTGGTCGAACGATTGATTCTACACTTTACTGTCAACAACTGACGAAATTGAAGCAAGCAATCGAAAAAAAAAACGGCCAGAACTGATCAACAGAAAGAGCTTCGTCTTCCATCAGGACAACGCTAGATCAGACACATCTTTGGTGACTCGGCAAAAACTGGGAGAGCTTGGCTGGGAAGTTTTGATGCATCCACCATCTAGCCCTGACCTTGCACCATCGGACTACCATTTGTTTCGGTCAATGCAGAACTCCCTGAATGGAGTAAAGTTGGCTTCAAGAGAAGCAGTTTTTCGCCTAGAAACCAAAAAAATGTATACACTGATCGACTAATGTCTCTAGCGTAAAAATGGCAAAAGGTGGTCGACCAAAATGGTACATATTTAGTTCAATAAAGTTCTTTAATAATATAATAATATGGGGGGCACTACAGTCCAAGGCGGACCTGGGCCTAGCTTCTCAGCAACCATTCGTGTTGTGCTAGACAGGAAATACTATTTGAGAATTGTCAGTGACTCGAAAGATGTGGAGCCGTGAAATATTAAAGGTGGTAAATTCGGGTATCGAACCTGGCACCCTCTGCGTAGGAGTCGACGCACTAACCCACTTCGCCACGGCGTCCCATCAAATAAAGTTCATTATAAATATAAACAAAATGAGTTGAAGTTTGATTAGAAATACGAAAAGACTTCTATGATAGCGCCATGAGGACTCATGACCAAGCTTCTGCAGCAACCACTCGTGTTTTGCGTATCATTGCTCTTAGTGGAGGTTGAAGAGATTATTTTTTTCCGTCGCCACCAGAGCCACATATTCTGTTCGTACATCTATTTACACGTGATCACCTGACACGTCCGAAGTATGTACTTGTTACACACACTTCACGTTCACGTAATCAGGTTCTCGTCCTAAATCCACACGAATTCACTTCACCACTTGAGCGCTGTAAATTTAGGTGAACTAGAAATGATCGTGATGGCTATAGCACTGATTTCTAATTGTTTAAATCTGCTAAAGAAAACTTAATTTCACGTGTAATTTAATTCACGTGAAATTGTCACGTTACGTCCGATTTTACGCCCAAGCTAACAACGTACCACGTATGATCACAAACGCACGTGAAATCCATTCGTTTGTTTGTGTGTAATAGGGTCCTTCCCCTATTCTATTTCCACTTGTTTGCTGTCGTCGGTTTTGAGGCATAACGTGGGAGGTGGCAATACCTCCGGGGAGTCGATGGTGGACCACCGACGTGGATTACTAATGACTTTGAGAATAAATGAGAATATTAATTTGCTAACGAATGCCTAGTGCTCTGTATTTGATCGTGGTCGTGTGTCGTCTCGGAATTTGAATCGACTGAGTCAAGAGCTACTTGACCATCCTCCACCTCTGCTGATCATTAATTGGAATTTACGACAATCAATTAATTCGAAAAAATATTCATTCGTCGTGTGCGTTTGATTCCCTTTGAGAAATAAGCCGTTCCAGGATTTAATGTCTTTAACCACTAAACATTGACTAGGGGACCCATTGCGACACTCCCAACTCATCGGTGGGCGATGAAACGTGTTTTGATGGCTTCACTGATAGGAGTGTTAGAGCCACAAGACTTACCTACACACAATGTCTAATAAAACAGTGCTAAAATTACAAACAATTGCTCAAGGAAGAACCACGCCAACGAGATGTGATCTGAATTAATCCGCAAAGTCGATCGAAACGATCGCCTTCAGTAGTTCATCGTCTTCTCCTGAAACCGGACGTGATCTCAAAGCGCTCACAAGCGAATGCTGAACATTATCTTTACGATCAAATCACCGCACTTAACCAGCATCAAATTGTTTCATACAATGTGTGTATATTTAATGGGGTTTCATTTGATATTCACATCGAATACAGCGGAGCAAAAAAAAAAAAAACAACACGGAAAAAGAATTAACTCACACGATAAGAGCAGAGTGTGCTGCTGAGTCAAAGGGATTATTTACATCGCATAATACGGCTAATAAGCTTCTGGGAGGCCCAGACCCGGAAGTCGCTGCTTTATGAGGTCGCATGAGTATAAAGCGCCGTTGACGTCTGATGGCAGACAACCCCCGATCGTAAATAATATCAATTTGTTTAATTTGGGTTTCAATGTTTGTTCGATTACGCAGTTCGCAGTGCGATTAAGAGGTCCTTCATCTGCTATTTACAGATGCACCGTAAAGGTACCGTGATGGTTAAGGTTTTATAAAAAGCGAGCAGTTATCTTTAAGAAGATACGATACGAGCAGAGGATGAGAGTGAGTAAGCAAGAAGATCGGCGTCAGTCGATGACGAACAGTGAGGAGTGAGGACAGTCGAGGAGAACGAGGACGTGTTTGATAGGAAAGTGTGACGGAGATTTTACCTAGCTTTGGTTAGGTTCTAGGGGCTGGAGATGGCCGACTCTAGCACTGCTTGTTAAAGGCGACTTGAGTATATGTACAACAGTTTCATTCTCTTCCACGTCTCTGAAAGAGGCATGACGCAGTTCCCGGTTATAACAGCCGAGCGAGCGTTCAGGATCGTGACTAGGCCATAATTTTGTCCGTCCATCTCTTAGGGAAATAGCGGTCAGATGAAATTTTACCCTATGCTGAGTCCCTGTAGCGACGGGTTAGCTAGAACAGGGGTGAGTCTGCCATTAGCAAATAATCAGCACACCTGACACCTCCGATCGAGCCGGATGGAATTAGACACTTGCAAGGCTTATTTAGCCATCAATAAATGCAAAGAAAACAACCTAGTACAGCTTGAAGAGTTCTCTGTTGTGTCTTTTACTCCATCCGCCTTCCTCGCAGACGGGGCCTTATATCTGACGTGGGGTTTTTCTTTCGAAATAACCAAGAATCAGTTCTGCAGTATTGCTTAGGGTCCAGCTTTCTGTTTCATGGTGGGCAGAATAAGACCTGTGAAGAGCATAATTTTATTCCCTCGAGTCCAGAGTTCTACCCATACGGCTTCAAGCGCTTTTCAGTTGATTTTCTATTCGAGCGCAGTCCACCAAGTCGCGACTCCATGCATCAGTGTGAGTCTGACTATTGATATGAACAGCGAGCGGACCATGCCGGGCTCTTTGGGCCTTGGAGTCCTTTTTGACACGTTCCAGGATATTGCGTGTAGTATTGTATCGACTCACCAGGACGTCCGCATTCGCCGGTGGTTACACACAAGACAACAAGGATAAGAGCTAAGCTATATCGGGATCCCCCCCTCCCCCCTCCCACACACACTCCCACACTCTACCGTAATGTTGCCAATGCACTACTTTGCCGTTCCAGCTAAGCTTCGCTTCCAGTATAAGCGCCACCAAATCTTGCACAGTCATTCAGCTCTAGAGGGGTCCCCCATTGAGGAACAATCAAAGTCAGGGATTTTATAGTGCTTGGTGAAGACCCGTTTTCTGTGGACTGCCACCAAGGCCGCATTTATCTAGCTGCTCTACAGGTCGCTCTTTGAGAAAGGACTCTGCTACTCTAATAGCTTCTAAGTTCGAAGAGGCATCGATTAGCAGACCCCATACTGGGCTTGATCCCAGTGTTGCCGTTCCTCCATGTTGTTGGCCCAAGGCAGACTTAATCACCTCCCAGTTGTGTCTACTAATTTAAAGGTTCTAATCACTTGTGGACTCATATTGTTTCTGACGGCATCTAATCATAAAACACGCCCATCCCCGGTAACTCCTCACTGAACTGAACCATGAAAGAAAACAACCATGATTATTTTGAACGTGAAGCTGATTATCATTCACAATTGCTACCCCCTGTGTAAGTAATTTCCAAACAAAGACTATAACCTCCTCAAACATGGCTTTAGAATCCTGAAAAACAAAAAAAAAAGATTAAAGCAAAATCCCCATTGATAGTCCTTTCGTGTTTCATTGGGCACATCCGCCGCACCGCCAGAGCCAATCATTAGCCTCATTCACAATCTGTCAAGCGAGTGTCCCTGTGTGGCAATAAATAAGCCTTTATCCGAGCATTACACCCATTGTATAGGCTTACTCATGAATATAAATGAATTTCTGGTTTTCGAGAGTTCTCCTCAACGAGACGATGATCCGACAGACGCGTCGCCACAGGGTCTTGTCGTTCGAAAGAACAAAAAAGAATAAATCCATTCCATCGCTTGCAGCGTGTTCCTTTTCCACCCCTCGGCCATTAGGAGTAGAAATAAATGTCAATCCAGCACACCACTGCCGCCCGCCTTATGTGTCATCCATCTCGCAGTGTAACATCTTCCGACCATTACTCGCTCTCCTCTCCCGAATCTAACGATATAATTAATGATGATTGATTGAATGGCGCTCTGGAGGTCATTTTTTACGTCAAAATTTAACTCAGTCTCCCTCACGGTCGGCGGCTCCGATCCATCCCTGTTGCATCTCTGGCACTCGGGGCAGAGGGGCATGCTCCTTTTCGCTTTCGTTTCGGTATTTCTTTTCCGTGATGGAGTCGCGGGCATGAGGCGCGGCAGACATCTTCGTTCTGTCACTCCTCGGATGGGGTCCGGATTCACATTAAGAATGTCGGGCACATGTCTCGAACTCCGAAATGAGACAGGCGATTGTATTTGACATTTGGAATCGATTCCGGGCAACAACACGAGAACGACTTAGGCAATCACATTGAAAGGAGAAAGGACAAATTTATGACCGGCAAGAAGGAAACGCTTTTGGACATTCCATTCAGCACACGAAGCAGGGGAGGACGACCGGACCGAAGTCGCCGCATGCGGCACAACAAACAGCTAGCTACCATCGCCAGGAGTCCTCCTTGTATGAAATATGAATTTTATCGATCGTCGGTGGTTGCTCGACTGTTTTCTTTTCCGAGAGCTATTCGCGAAGACCTCGGACGCGGGCTCAGGGAATAGTTTATTGCATTTGAAATGGATCCTCGGGACAGCACACGTTTTCAATTTCACAAAGTGTGAATTGTATGTGGGTCACGAGGCGCACGGCGGGTCTCAAATTTCGATCACACATCAGTCATTTCTTGCCGGCCTGACTGTGGGGTGTGCATGCAGATTAGGAGGAATCAAATGCTCGGTCAATTGCAGGGTCAATTTGAATATATGCAGCGCCGCTTGATTCGATTTACTTTCGAGTCATTAGATCAGCTCTGGTGATGGGGTGTGTGCAGTGGCCCTTGGAAGATAAATCTGAGTAAGTGCAGGCAATTGACTGAATTCAAATGAATTGATATGTGCCATTGCTGGAATTCAATTTCCACACGAGTACGTGATGTTTAAACGAACTCAATTTCATAGATTTATGTTATTCAACTCTCGATCGACACGAGTCGTCAGCTGCCTTTGTGCTGTGAACTAGATTGCTGCACTTGTGAAATAGTTGGTCGAAATCTTGAGGAGATGATACGTGTTTGGATATCTGCCGTTGTTTGTGAAATTTAAGCAAATTAAGATAAGACTAGGGTTTGATTTGAAGCATTGTGGAGTACAGTGCTGATGGTTGAGTGGAGATTTAACACCAAACTTGGACTGTGGCGTGGGGTGCCTTGCTGCGCTGTGCTTCTGAGGAGGTTTAGTGTGTGGCTTATGTCCTAATCCAGAACACAAGAAACAACACATTTCATGTTTCATACAAATCTGCATCATACAACAGGGAGCCATCGTTCCACAAACATCTAAACGTCTAAACTTCCTAATTTAGTACATTGGTCGGGATGATGTGGAGTTTGCTTAAGATCTGTGAGCCAAGTTAAGCCACGAGTCAGGTTTTTAGACTAAACTAGTACTGATTGAGTGAAGGTTTAAGAGCAATTGGGAAGGAACGCTCTTTGACTCTTGTGGTGACCGTAGCAGAGTGGATAAGTTGGCAGACTCCTGCGTTGAGTGTCTTAATTTCTCGGCGTGCCCTCTCTCTCCTAGGGAACACACAATTTGCACAGAAATTAATTCCCAAGTGGACACTTCTTAAACTTTGCCCTTCTCAGACGACATTCAACCTTAGAGTCTGTTTAGTACACTTTTAGAACACAACACGGAGGCTTTCTGGAGAGGCTAGACCCAACTCCACCTCGGGGAGACTGTGACATCAAATGAATGTGCAAATTGTCAAGAAGAAGCTTTTCATAATTTGCCGGCCCAAATGGATATTAATCCTTAGACCACTTTAGAACACTTTTTGAACAAAAAACGAACAGACGGTCTAGACAGCGGCATCACACTGATGTACAGAGAATTGAATTCTCACAAGAGAGCTCTCAAACTTTTCCCTTTTCGGTCAGTATTCAACTTTAGACCCCCTTTAGAACACTTTTAGAACACAACACGGTCACTTGCTGGACGAGAGCGATCCCATAAGTACTTAGCCCACAAAAGAAAAACTAACATTTTGGAAAAGCGATGACTTATTTTTCAACGTAATTTCCTTTTAAATCGATACACTTGACCCAGCGATGCTCCACCTTCTTTTTGACTCATCTCGAAAATACGTTTTCTGGAGGTCTGGAAAGAAGGCTTCCGAGGCGGCGGTTAAGTCATAATTCTCGACTAGGGCAGAAATTTGCCAGGCGAGTGACTTTTACATGCTTGGAAACCAAAACAAGTCGCGTGGGGCCAAATCTTGAGAATACGGTAGAAGTGGCAGCAGTTCGTGGTGACGGCGGAAGTGTAAGTCGGTGGATTGTCATGAAGTCCGCGGAAACGCTCGTGTATTTACGTGTCCAATTCAGCTGAAATTTTGATAGCAGCCTTTACGAGATTGTTTTACTTCTTCTTCTAGTACTAATATGTACAACACGATAGTAAATGTCTCTTGCGATAGTGGCGCCATCGGGTATTAGGGCTTCATACTTATCGGAGCACCTTCGTAGAACCTACACCCAAGTCCCCCTCAGACTGAATTTTCAGGAAGAGACTTCCTAAAACTTGCCATTCCCGGTCGGTATTTAACTGTAGTACTCATTTAGTACATTTTTAGAACGTAACACGGTCGCTTGCTGGAGAATCTAGAGCCGAGTCCACCTCAGACTGAATTTTCAAGAAAAGACTTAAAACCTTGCCCTTCCCAGTCGGAACTCAAGTGTCGTACCCTTTTAGTACATTTTTAGAACACAACACGGTCGCTTGCTGGAGAAGCTAGGGCCAAGTCCACCTCAGACTGAATTTTCAAGAAAAGACTTAAAACCTTGCCCTTCCCAGTCGGAACTCAAGTGTCGTACCCTTTTAGTACATTTTTAGAACACAACACGGTCGCTTGCTGGAGAAGCTAGGGCCAAGTCCACCTCAGACTGAATTTTCAAGAAAAGACTTAAAACCTTGCCCTTCCCAGTCGGAACTCAAGTGTAGTACACTTTTAGTACATTCTTAGAACACAACACGGTCGCTTGCTGGAGAAGCTAGGGCCAAGTCCACTTCAGACAAACTGTGGCATCACACTAATGCGCACATAATTCAAGTGTCAAGAAGATCCTTTTTAAAGTTTGTTGTTTCCAGGCGGTATTCTATTTAGAACACTTTTAGTACACCACACGCTACACTGAAGTTCACCTTACACTGTGGCATCACACCAATCTTCAACTTTAACTGAATTTGCAACACAAAGATGATGCACGACAATAAATAGAGCATCTGCGACCGTTATCACTGTTGTCCTATTTATCGTCATCCATTCAACCGAGCTTCGACTCCTTATGTTTTCAAATTCCAAGTGAATATACATTTTACGATCGAGCGTTTTTAACGACTAATACTTTACCCAAGCTTAGATCTCAGCCTTGAGTCTCACTAGTTATCATTCATGGAGGCGGGAGGTTCTGTGATATTAGCTCTTCTGATGGGATCCACATTCGTGCTTGGAATTAACTTCACTTGCGTCTTAGAGTTCCGTCTTGGATGCGCAAATAAGATCATAAATTCTTGCTGTGATGCTTGGTCGCATGACGTCAGTGTTTGGTGCTTGTCGCGACGAAGGAGTGAGTGTTGAGGTAATCGGAGTGACTTCGGATTAGTGGTCATAGCGGGTAAATATGTTCCAAGTTTTTAGTGAGGAAAGATTAAGACATTTTAAGAATGAATGGACCTTGGTCCATGGTGTTGTAGTTTATAGAAAATAAGAGGATTTAACGTTTTCCTTATTGAGAGGCAAAGTCACTTTCGGAGCGTACATAAAGATGCATAAAGAGAGACTGAGATCAGTGACCAAGGACTAATATAGCGGGAGGGCAGAGATGACATCAAATTTTTAGGACATAACCATCCACCATCGAACACCATGGAAAGCACCAAAACAATCTTTAACGCCTTCACATAGAGTCGGCAACGAATGGGGTCCATCTCTTAGAGAATACAGAGGCTCACATAAACTTTGCGAGGTTACCAACACCAGATAAGGGGCCTAGACTCCCACTTGGGGGGTTGAATCACAACGTAAAAAATACCACGTAAAAATTTTTAGTTCATTGACAGTCCCAAACCTCGGATGCAGACGAAATTCCTGTCGAAGGCCAAACGCAATGATTTTCGATTCCTCTAGTGGATTGTGACAGCCGATCACGTGCAACCGAAGAGATCGCAGAGGCAGACATCAACGCAATCCTGATGTATGGTGGGTTGGGACGAGCAAAAAATGGCATCAACTTCGACATCTATTACGGGAGAAATGCTCTTATGTGGTTTCCCCTACAGCAAAAGTTGATGACACTGTTCCAGAGGTCAGTTCATTGACGCTTTGAATCTGCGAGCAGACCTTCCCAAGAAAACTTCATTTAGTTATTGCTTGTACAGGGTGGGTCATCTAGTGTTTTTTTTAATCATATGGTATTTTGACACTGACAAGTATTTCCCTCCACCTTCGTAGACGCTAGACCTAAGTGCCCCTCAAGAAGAGACTTCCTAAATCTTGTCATTCCCGGTCGGTATCCAACTGTAGTACTCATTTAGTACATTTTTAGAACACAACACGGTCGCTTGCTGGAAAAGCTAAGTCCACTTAAGACACAATTTCCAAGAAAAGACTTAAAACCTTGTCCTTTCCAGACGGAACTCAAGTGTTGTACCCCTTATATCATAGGGTATTTCGACACTGACAGTTGGTTCCCACTCGGAAACTTCAGCTTGGACAAAGTTGGGAAATATGGAAAACTTATTTCCAAAGTGAGTGCAGGAGCTATGAGTGCACAAACAGGGCGTTTTTTTGAAAAGAGGTTTTGGCCGAGATGAAGCACCCATCCCGACATGTTTGTGCGAAAAGTTCGCGAAACAGGTATGTTGGTGCACAGCACTCATGATCCCCATTGTCGTACGGTGCGCACAGATGAGAATGTGGTTGCTGCGGCCGAGAGCATTATTGGAACATGGGAACAGCGTTTCGGTCAACGGTTGGCCTTAAAGAGCCATGTTAAATGACCTTTTCTTTTTACTGACAAAATACATCGATTTGGATGAAGTATGGTTCATGGAAGATAGCGCGCCTTGCCACACAGCCCATGCCACAATCGTTCTTTTGAGCACCTAATTCCCAAATCGTGTTATCAGCCGTCTTGGCTTGGATGTCAATTGGCGGTCAGGGAGTTGCGAACCCCTTGGAATTTCTTTTTGTGGAGAACCGTGAAGGACAGCTCGAGCACGGAACCATCAACAAAGTCTTGGTAAATTGAGAATTGGTGTAACAGAATGGGCTACTGCGAAGCCAACCGAGGCAGGCACTTGAACGACGTTGTTTTTCATAAATAATAGGGATGTTTGTTGTTACTAACAAATTCATAATACATGGGCAAAATTTAATGTTGTTCATTTTATTGAATTTTTAAAAAGAAACATCGTATTTGGCCCACCCTGTATATCATCGCTGTTGATAAAGAATATTCTATACTCATAGAAACACACGACTTAGAATGTAACGGTTGGTAAATAACGTCAAAGTGACACAAGAAACATCAACGGACTGTATCGCTTCTACCAAAGTAGTGATGGCAGTCATTATCGCGGCTGAATAGGCTTTCCAGCACCACTAGACCATCCCGAGAGGACAAACACTGACTCATGGAGCTAAGCAGAAATGAAGTATTACAGAGCTAGCCGACTTCACAGCTGATTGCCCCCTAGTCCATTGACGAATTTGAGTGCCTTTTTGACAGATATTCATGAATTTTTGACGTTTATTCACGAAATAAAGTAAATGCCCGAACACGTTATAAAAAACAGTTGTCAAAAATCTTAAGGGGCAAGAGAGGTAGAAGTCGGGCATCTCTGTGGTACTTCATTTCTGGAGCTAACCACCCTGATGTCAAAGTATCATGGCTTACGCGGATGCGGATTTGATGGTAGATGGAGGTTCCGGCAACCTTTGTCGAGTGTGGAAACTCCATCTGACCAAAACACGTTTCCTACACTTCAACTTGACCTGGTCATTGGATTGAACCCGTCAGACACTCCTTCTATGTTCTTGATGTCCGAACCTTCCGAGGATCATGGATAGATTCAGATCACTTCCTTCGTGAAAGATTGACAACCCACCGGAAATCTTAAACAGCATCAGAACTGCTAGTACACATGTTTGTCGAACGAGTCTCCCAGAAACTCTCTGTAAGTTCACCGGTGGCCGGCACAAACAATGGAAGAAGATGGAAGGGATTCTCAAGAAGTCACCAAAGAAGCTGCCACTGATGTGCTGGGTTTTACGAAGCCACTAAGGATAAACTTCTATTTTGACAACAGTTGCAGGTGGAAGCATACTAGGCAAGGCTGCAATAAACTAGAAAAGATGTTCCTCGCAAGGCTGCAATAAGCTAGAATCTCATCTAGCCTCAGCCTTCTGTTCCTCAGCCAGGAAAAGGCGCTTTTTCTCACGAGGAAAGGGAAAGAGTGTTCATGTTATGCGCGATCGAAGAGATGAACAATGGCCATTCCCGAATTGGAGATCGAATGTTCTTCCAGAAGTTTAAGCACCTATCTCACAGTACGCTTGCCTAGACGCAAATGGACAATTGGTGGCAGAATGGCTGGCGACTTCTGTAAACTCATAGCCAGCCAGAATGTTCAACTCTGTCTGCAATTACAACAGCTTAAGTCAACTTAATCTCTCCGCGACGTGAATCCGTTGATTTTAGGAGCAATTCGCTTGATATCACAAAGGACCTGAGCTGTCTGCAGTCAACCGCTAGAACATAACCTAACCTAAGAAGTCCCTTCCTCACCCAAACTGAACCTCAATGAAGTCTGACGTCAATGGTCTACGCATAAACCCCAACTTTGCCTTATTTCCTTGTCAGGCACCCACTTTATCTCACAAAAGCACTCACCCACACACGGGCCTTGAATCTTGAAAGATCTCATTTGATCCCTGAGACTTATCACAAGCCAGCCCGAGAACTTCTGATTCCCGAGCTTCTAGTTCGCTGCACCTTACATCCACTCATCCGAGCACAAAGACGAAACTTCTCCACGTGGTAGATGTCCGAACCACCAAGACGTCGCATCTCTGCTAAGCATTGTGTGTAAGCATACGTCTCTCATCCCTTAATGTCACACACGCACACCTCGGCTCGCTTTGGTTTCCGTAGCCGCAGTCATGCGTAAGAGGAGAACATTTCTTTTCAATTTTTCTTCCACCCTCCCAGAGACCTGTTCACCACCCAACCACCCCATAAATCGTTATTACGATATCCGGGTAAAGGCAGTGGCTTGCGTGGTGATGGTTATGGCAATGGAATTGCTAGCACAATTATTTTTCTATGCCGCCGCGCCGCCCACCCACGGCAACCGAGGACTGGCGCTGCACCCCTTTTATGCTGCACGGCTGGAGATAGCATTTATCGACAGTGTGCGCGCACCACTGAGCTCGGGAAAAAAGGCCCATTTCCAGCCTCAATGGATCTCTCCTGTTCCCGAGTCGGGCATCGTGTCTGTTCCCACTTAAGCCCACCGCCACACGACGACGACGACGACGACTGGAGAGAGGAAGAAATATGTCGGGAGGATTTAATTTCCAACAGAATGAAATCAGAGCAGCGAACCGAACTGAAGGGAACATATAAACCAATTAGGCAGCAACAAGGACCCCACGTGTGCCTTTGAATGGGAAAGCGCTGTCCCCACTGCTACCCCCTCCAGGTCGACAAATGCCATCCATATGCCTCTCTCTCTCAAGAGAGAAAACCTCTTAAGGGGGCCACTGGTAGTTCTAATTTTATTTTATTTTTTTCATTCCCTTAATGGTCTCAAAAAAACAGACGGAACGGCGGCGACGGGATCTGGAAAGACAAAAAAAAATAAAACGAGGGGAAGCCGAGGAACACTTCAAATCAATTAAGCAACGAAAGACAAGAGAAGAGAGTCTTCAAGGGGATTTGCCTACGCTCTGTGCAGTGCGCCATGCCGCCACGACAAATGTCTAAATTCGAGATTCATAATTGATGAGCGGTACTTTGCGGGGTGTGAAGGTAATAAATGAAGAATCACAGCAGGGGAGCTCGTCGCACAGACACACAGCTCGCAGACAATGCGACCGCCAATGGCGTGTTTGAGCGTAAGGACGACGCCAGTGAGGAGCCGTAAATGGGTTCCGCTGCTAAATTCAATTTTAATGATTATTGGGTCACAAATAAGTCGTTGTTCCCTGCGAGTCGCGAGTTTCGGTTTCGGTGAATCTGATTAATTACTGAATTATCGTGAGTGGGATGGATTTCGTTTTTTCTTTTTTTTTTTTTTGTTTCCCTTGTCGTTATGTTTTCAGTCTTGACTTTTGATTGTTTATTTATGAAGGGCTTTACGATGGCTCATCACTTTAATGAGCGGGAATTGCACGCGACGCGACAAATGTCAGGTGATCCAATGAGAGGGTATGTGTGTGAGCAGCATGGCAGTGACAGGTGACATATGAAATGACATTAGCACCACCTTTTAACAAATGACAGGTGCTTGACAAGCGGGGGCGGTCGTATTATAAAGGTTTGAGAGCGCGACAAGTGTCAGGTTGACACTCAAAATGAACGCTGATGTGTTATCTTGGCTGACTATTTAGGGAAGCAGGTATTTTTAGAGTGTTGCAACGAAATCGGACAGGCTGTAACCCAACTCAGACTTGTGGGTTAGCTGTCAAAGGTTTCAGTTAACTCTATCAAATCAAAAATGTATATGGTCGACCAAATCGTGGTCCGAATTTGTGTTTCCCATCACTTTCTTCAAACCGAAGTGTCATTCGAGGTTCTTAAGGCTTGCCATTTTACTATACTGATGTCTTAGCAATTGTAGGACGTGTTAAAATTGTAATTGAAGGCTCATTTCGCACGGATTATAGTTGACATACAGAGATTTTCAGAATTTTTTTTCCGTGGGTAGGTGGAAATCTTCGACAAGACTCCATGGCGAACGTTCGCACATAGAAGTGTCAGATTTTTACTCACTAAAACCACCTCCCTATATTTTTTTTTTAAGACTACAACTAAGTGAAGCACCTAACCAGTAGCTTGTATTTCATGATTTAATTACTGATCGGCGGGTTACTCTCCAATGAAAGTTCCTGCTAACACGGGTAGAGTGCGCGGGTGTAGACTATCGCAAGAGATCAAGGGGTCTAGTCCTTTGGAGTCGGCGCAAGACATTAATTTCCTCAAGGATCGGGTAAACTGCAGAGTTTGTGTGCTCTTCTAGGCGGCGCTTATGTTTATAAGCAAAGTTCTTAACTTCATCTTGGAGTGGCAATATTCCAAGATCTCTGTGGATATCGTGGTGTCTGCTATACCATGGTACATTGACGACGGTTCTAAGCAACTTATTTTGAAAAGTCTGTATTATGGTCATATTACTTGCATTGATACAACCCCAACATACGTCCAAACAGGTTTTAGGACATGCTGTATACATGCAGTTTGTTGTCGATGCCTAGATTGGAATGTTTACCAGTAAGGCAGTACAGATCTTTATATTTCCTGTCAAGTTCTGCACGTTTCTTCTTAACGTGCTCCTTCCACTTGAGTTTTACGTCAAGAGTCATCCCGAGGAATTTTGCGTCATTGTCAATAGGTATTTGGAGAAAATTTAGGAAGACTAGCAAGTTATTAACTTCCTATAAGTGAAGTGGGTCGCCGTGGCTAAGTGGGTAAGTGCGACTCCTGCGCAGAGGGTGCCAGGTTCGATACCCGAATTTACCACCTTTGATAATTCACGGCTTCTACTTCTTTCGAGTCACTGACAATGCTCAAAGAGTATTCCTGCCTAGAAAAAAGCTTCTTCTTCAGTTTCCCCTTTCGGAGTCAGTACAAAATTGTAGGTCCCTTCCACTCGTGAAATAACAATAGCACGCACAACACGAGTGGTTGCTGGGAAACTAGGGAGAGGTCCGGTCTCGGACTGTCTCGCCACCCATATATCTTAAGGGGAAAGAGAGGTAGAAGTCGGCCATCTCTGTAATACTTCATTTCTGATCCGGATATCGATTATGTCAAACCGATCTGTCATCAGGGACTGTGTGTGCTTCGCTGAAGCTTTTTAGAATATGGATCGTGTAACAACCACCGAATGTGTCAAACTTCCCAAAACTTTCTGCACAAATGGAGATTCTGTGTGATTGACATAGTCGTTGATCTCACAGTCCTGCAGCCTAGGCCATAAACAAATTTGCAGACACTGTCTCTCACGATCCACAGAAAATATGGCTGGCGTTGTAAGATCCACATACATCGAACTCAACCTTTGGATGGATTTGATGGGTTTACAACCCGGAATGGAACTTGTTGGACTCTCACCATCGGTTTCGTGGGCGTCATAGTCCCACAACCCCAGGCGTGACCAAATATTGAGCGCCTAACTTTTGCCTTCGTCTCCGTGACATGGAGCAGGACAGGGATTATCCCGTCGTGATAAGTACGCTTGAATTGAAGAAAAAGGGGAGTGACTAAAACAACCACAAAGCACAGCGACCAGGATAGATCTATTGCACCCCTTTCGTGATCTAGGACTGTAGAGTTACATTGAGAAGTTTGATAATCTCTCTAGATGGGACACCCTTATGGTCTTGGCATGTCTAATAGTCTGTTCATGTTTTAAATGTTATTTTATATCTGCCTGATGCCAGGTTTGGACACCCGGCAAGTATTTGTGTTTCTTTTGATTGCCCACAGTGTCTACAGTTTCCTGAGCAGCTGTGCCACATTTGTGCTAGTTACATGAGAAGTTTAGTTCAGGTTTGTTCAAATTCAGTGCCTCCTTGGTTCTTTTGACATTGTTTATTTTTTGAACTGTGTAAATTCGACTGTCGGAGGTGGGGGCTGCATTTATTTGCCCAGTTGTTTAAGTGTTTTTTTTCTTGTAAAGTTCTGCATCATTTAGGACTAAGTCACTTAAAGTTTAATAATGGGAGAAGAAGTAAAGGAGAGATAAAGAATAGCGTGTGAGGTGACTATGCGCGTTAGTTTTGAACATTGGCAGGTTGTATGTTTCTTTGAAAAAGATAATTTATTCCACGACCTTCTTAATTTCACTGTGTGCCCGAATTTAGGCACATGTAATAAGGAAGTGCAAAAGAAGCTGCATGCGTATTTCTATTGAACAGATGAACAGGCGCGATACAGGCATTGTAGTTCATCCGTGTGCATGCAACATTGAGGTGGTTTACTAGTGGAGACATTATCTGATCATCTATAAGTCTAGATGTAGATTAGCTTCCTCTTTGGAGTCCGTGATATTCCTGTCGCTGTAGACAAGAGCTGGGAGTGTTGCTTTATGTCCATGTTGGTAAATACATGAAGAGGGATATGGCCAATAAAATGAGCTTTTGCGTGGACGTCACTTTTTCATTGCCCTCGTGGTGTTCATATCCTGTCATTTAACCTATTTTTCTTTGACAGCATGTTGAGTGTTTTGTGGTATTCTCAGACAGCCCTGGCATTGAATGTGAAGCTGTGTAGGGCTTTAAGTACTTCGTGGCTTTCTGGGAGATTCGATAGTTTTGAATTCACTTGATTTCTATTCTCTCTCTCGACTCTCGACTTCTACTCCACTTTCTGACTGCGAACCGTCTATGTTCCATATTTAGGCGTGACCATTAATCCGAGGAAAGTTATCTTCTTTTTTAGTAATATTCAAGTCTAATAAAAAAAAAATAAAAAGTGGGTCGCCGTGGCGTAAGCGATAAGTTCGTCGACCCCTACGCAGAAGGTGCCAGGTTCGAATTTACCACCTCCAGTATCCACCTCTTTCGAGTCACTGACAATGCTCAAAGAGTAGTCCTGTCTAGAAAAAAAGCTTCTCAAATTCACCGTTCGGAGTCGGCATTAAACTGTAGGTCCCTTCCACTCGTGAAAGAACAATGCCATGCGCAACACGAGTGGTTGCTGAGAAGCTAGGCCCAGGTCCGCCTCGAACTTTAGCGCCACCCATGGGATAGTATGCGATAAAAAAAAGGGATTAACCACTTGAGCTCACAGTAGGATGAGGATAGGAGGAGATGCAGATTCAGAAAAACGATAAGCAGTCTCCAGTTCGAAGAAATGTGTCAAGTTCTTTTCCTTATTTAAAATTAATGTTTTACAAGTGTGTTCTTTGATTTAATTTCTCTTTCTCTTGTTTTTATTTATATTTTGGATACTACATACAAAGGAATTCGAATTATAAATTTGTATAATTCGCACATCTCGATTGGTTGCTAAGAAGCTAGCCCCTGCCCCTCTACATTTTAACATAATTTATTATGTTTCAAGAGTTCTGATTACCGTCAGCCTGTGACTGAATACATGCTCTGTAGCCCTCGCTCCCCTAACTCCTCGCCCTGGCAGACCGAAAGAACATAAGTGTTTTGCTGGTAAATGTTTCAAAGAACAGTCTTTGGCGATGAGGTACCATTTTCTCCCAAAGGCACACAAAACTGTGGCATGTAGTGAAGGGAAATCCACTTTCAAAGGTGCGAAAATTTAGAAATGGTATCCAATTCGGTCTGCTCATCGTTATAGGAAAATCTTTACCAAATATTTCTGGCTCATCGCGTCGGAGGTGCAAGTCTTGTAACCGCAAGACGGTACCACTTTTCGCAGGAAATAAAATTACTTCGTTGACTTGATGTTAACCTTCCACCCGGGGCGTTTTTTTGTCGCCGTTGGATTTGCATTGTGGTTTTGTATACTATCCGCAACCTTCTGCTCCCTTGAAAATGAATACTCGCCAAGTTATGGCCAAATTATTGTCCGATCTGCGTTGAAATGAAATCGAAAATTACCTTCTTTACCGTCTCAACTACAAGCTACCAACGCATATTAAATAGCCATCCCCAAGCTTAACGATCGATTCAAAATACAAAGTGGTCACTTTCAGTCAGACTGCCAGCATATGTATGTCTCCATCGCAAAGAGCACAATTATCTGTGAAGAAGCTCGAAGCTCCACGCCCAACTACTTCAATCTCACTCAGACGGCATTGAGATTTCAACTTATATTTATTTAATTCCATTCTCTGTCTGTTCTTGGCACTGTGCAGTGCACAGCACTTATAGAGGCGAACTGATAAAGCCTGGCAGCGCTTTTAAATTAATTTTCTCCTCTTAACCGGGATAAAAGGACGTATTTCTGCAAGAGCTCGCTTATTTTAATCACCACTCGTCAGTCTCAACTCGACCTTCCTATCTTATTATCTCGCCAAGAGACACGGAGACACCGACCGAGAGAGAGAGAGAGAGAGAGCTTGACAACGTTCCAAATAAAAATCTAAAGTTTCTTCAAAGAGATAGAAAGAGCGAACGAAAATCCGTAAGAGTGCTCTTGGAACAATATTCTCCCATTAAAAGTTCATTTTTATCCCTTTCGACCCAATTCCTGGTCGTACTCGCAGTTCGCCATCCACGACGGCCCCCGTGTGGATACGTCCAATTGTGTCAGCCCCCTCAAGAATTTATAATAAAAATTCCATCGCTAAACAATAGACCTCCCTCAAGGCACACACACACACACACACACACATCCTCCGCACGTACGTGGGTTAACGTAGAAGGAGCTCCATCTTCTCCATCTTGGCTGTAGTCATAACTTGCAGAGCGGCGGCAATGGTCTTAACACGACCGCTATTTGCACCGAACCCATTCAGTGCAGACTTGGAGCAGGTAAAATATTAAGTGCGGCTTCTAAGTGGAAATCCAACGGTGGCATAGTTCTTCTTAACAACTACCACAACCGTCGTCCGCATGGCCACCCCTTTTGCAAGATTGCAGGCAAACGCGACCGTGTCGTCGTGTAGCCAACCACCCCGGCAACATCGGCATCAATATGGGTTGAAAACTTGCTTGGGCCGTGAAACAAAGACCAAGTGGAAACGGAGGAGCGAAACAATGACGACGGCGCGGCGACGGGGAATAGAAGTACACAACATCCCACCAGCTGGAAGGTGGTTCGCCACATAAATCAATAGAATCAAGGCGAGTTTTATGGCATTTTAAACGAACTGACTTTGACCCAGGACGATGGCGGGCGGCACTGAGTGGGAATGAGTGCAGGGTGGTCGGTGACACAGTGCTAAGGGGGCTGTGGCCATGCGATGGCGACGGCGTCGGTGTAGGGTTGGCGGCTTGTAGTAGGTCTATTTAGAGCGCATAATGTGGCATTTGCATTATTTTTTATGCGAGTGCATAAAAATCTCATTAAATTTTCCACAGATTCCTCCATTTTTTTTTTCTTTTTGTTTGGTGTCGTCGACGTTGTCGTCGCAGACTCGTATCTGTTGGTGAACCGCCAGGATATTCAAGTGTTATTGTCGGCGGGTGAAGTGCGCGTTCAAAATTTATATAGGACTGCCTTGGGGTCTGTAAAACAAATCGAGTTTTACGGAAGCTGTGCAAATAACAGCGGCAGCGTTGCCAGGCTCGAGGACCCAAGTTGATGTGGAGCAGTGTTGCCACTTCAGTTTGGGGTGTGTTCGGCAGTGCGAGCTTGATGTGAACTCAAAAAGCATTCTTACAGAAATCAGACCAAGAGGCCAGTTTTAATAATTCGAACTCTGAAGATTTTCTGAGTCTAGGGTGGACCTTGGCCTCAGTCCAGACTCTCCACCTATCTTCGAATTGGTCACACCAAGTTGGTTGGGGTCCTCCTCCACTTGTTTTTTTTTTTTTTTTTTTTTTTTTTAGTGGCACAAATTTTACAATGTATTGCATACAATTAGTTGTACAGAGATTTGGTTTACATCACCTTACTACTAAAATATTCATATAATCTTTATATAATTTATCACAGAAGTATTGGATTTTAGTCTGAAGGAAAAGCCACTTAAAAAACCTTCATGGCAAAAAAAATTCTAATTCCGTTGGAGGGAAGAGAGAAGTGTGTGTGTGCAGCACGAGACGCTTGCTTCTTCCTTGGTGTTGTTCTACTGTCTTGCAGTCTCCTCGGGTCGAAGTTACGCATGCACATGGTCCAACCACCTTAAGAGCTGGAGCCCTAGACGCCTGCCTTGGCTCATGTCGCTGTACAGTGGGAACGGTGCGTAATTTGTCACTTCCTTTAGTCATCAATGCAAACAAGTACAAACGCCCACACTCTGAATTTTCTCTTCTCCTTCAGACTCCTTCATCCAATTCTGAAAATGTCCACGCCTCTGTGCCGTAGAGCTAGACTGATTTGAAGAAAGACTTGTATAAAGTCACATGGTTCCCTTGATAGAGGGTTCTATTCTAGAATTGAGATTGGCCGAATTTTGCGTTGGATCTCGGTACAAATGATCTTACTACTGTTCCCTGCTGAGACGAGGGATACGAAGACCCTGACAATCCCGAAGTTGCACAGCTCCACTGTAACCCTTCTCCATGTCCTTTCTCGAAGGGTGACCAGATAACAACGATAGGAAAATAAATTTAAATAAAACAACAACGGTGTGAGATGTAAAATTTATTCCGGCTATATTTTGAAGATACATTCTTGGCAATTTTTATGGAATAGGGCATCATTCGTCTTCACTAGCAGAGCTTCAAGCCGTCATTCCAATATGTACGGCCTTTTTTCCAAAGCTTCTCGAATGTTATCCTCAAGTAAGGACTTGACGTACTCCTCAAGAAAAATAATCGAGTGAAGATCGCGGCGGCCTCAATGCTCGCCGAGATATGAACCAGTTGCCAAATTCATCAATTCTTTGTTGTAAATTAGAGAGTATAGCACCGTCTTGTTGGCACCATAGCTCGGATATATCGAGCTCTGGCCACAGACGGTCAGTTAACATCGCTCTGAACCTGAGATCTTTGACGGAAGCGCTGTATCCTTCCTCCGATGAAGACGCCATGCTGTAAACTCCACCAAACAGTGGATTTTTGCGGATGTATTGATGCTTGATTGAGGACTTGGTTCTCCCCTTCTGCCAAACCCATGTCCTACTCAATGAAAGCATTGACGGCTCACTGCGTTCGATCCAATCAAATCAAGATCATCCGCCCACGGCAAATGTATGCGAACTCCTGGAAGACAGCGCCTTTAGTGTTGTCCACTAACATCTTCAAGATCTTCTCAGAAGACAGTCGACAGCAAGCTACCTTGTTCCAAGGGGAAAACCTATGCGACCCTAATGGCCACAAACTCTACTGTGAAGAACAAGTAGAAGAGGGCGAAGTGTTTGCGTCTTAAGGCCTTGCTCAGCCCCTGTACACCACTTCCAGGATAGTTCAGGAATTCATGTCCTCTCTGAATTTGATTGACAGTCAAAATAAAGAGAGACTTGTCTGGGGCCTGTGTCACCACGAGATCGCTGGAAATGAGATTACAGATGAACTTGCTAGGACAAGGATCAGAGGAAACGTTCTCTGGACGTGAACCTGCGCTGGGACTACTTGTATTCTTGGTTAGGGGGGCCATTTGATTGTTGAGACCTCGAGCGGAGGTGACATGATTCTCTAGAATGTAGACAGACCAAACGTCTGCAAGAAATCCGCTGCATTCTTGTGATACCTTGACAGAGAAGACTGATGATGACTTGCCGAACAGCTAAGTGTGCTTGACCTGAGAGCACTTCATCTACCAATGTCTCGCCAATGGACCAATTTTTGAGTCTGATTGCTCCAGTGGAGAGTTTAAAAACTTCGCCTTGTCCAGACTTTCAGATTACTTCCAGGCAGAAATAACGGCTACTCATGAAGCCGCTGAATGCCAGTTGATGAGGACGATATCGAACGAGAGCATCGTCATCAACACCGACAGTCAAGCAGCAATTAAGGCACTCGAATCACCATTTTTGAGATCAAAATTGGTAAGACTCTGCCGTATGTCTCTTAACGTGATATCAAGACATTGCAGCCTAACGGTGTGCTGGGTTCCTGCACATAGACATATCCCGGGAAACTGTGAAGCAGACGAGCTAGCCAGAAACGGAACAACAATGATTAGACCCAAGGTTGAAAACATCTGGGTACCAATAGAAACTCAAAAAAACAAAAATCAGGGTGTTAGCGATCGGCAGTGCGCGTAAAATATGGAATAACCTTAACACGTGCCTACAGGCGAAACAAGTAACGTGGACCTTCAGAGAACCACGGCCATATTCAGTCTAGGCAGGAAAAGAATAAGTAACCTAGTTGGAATCCTCACAGGATACTGCGCAATGGGTAGACACGCCGCAAGAGGATTACAATACAACGACTTCTGCAACAGATGCATGGATGATGAAGAAGAGGAAAACCCCTCAAATCTAGTCTGCAACTTCCCAACTATTATGAAAGAAACCCAGGGAGAGAAATGAAAAACGGAACGAATTAACGGATAAATCCGAAAAGGATGTCACATCAATCTGGGCATTCGTTCAAAAAACGAAATGGTTCCAGGAGTAACGGACGATAACCGGCTCAGTGGCAACACAATGGACTCCTGGGTCTAAGTCAATCCATCACTTTCAATCGAAGCCACATAACCTAACCTAACCTTGTCCAAAAAATCTTTTCGACATTGAAAGTAGCGATGTGTTCTTTGCCGATCTAGATGGACGATTCTCCATTGTCATTCTGCAAGTTTGGCAGTAATCTGCCTTTGAATCGACGTATTTATTTCAAATATATGTCGAGAAATGAAAATACTGAAAACTTGAGACAAATAATAAATAGATTTATATTTAGTTTCGGTTGATAAAAGATAAAACAGACTTAAGAACAGCAATGTGATTTGGAACCGATAAAAACAATACTAAACCAAGATATCATAAATAGAAGTTTATAAACCATCCTAGTCATGGAGGAGCCAGATTTTAAAATGTTTATCAGATTTTAAACAGGCGAAGAGAAACAATGGAAAAGAAATTCCGATATGCTGTGGTACAGAAGTTTGGAACTGACGACATGTTTGAGAGGTTTTTACACAGATTATAATTTGAAATTGAACGACAATTGCGATTGATTATAAGACTTCATGAAAAAAATGTTTAACACCTTGAAACAATACAGATGACGAACAGGGAGAATTTTTAATTCACAGATGGGAATTTTTAATTCACAGATTCACAGACTCACGGCACATTTCTCGCATGATATATTTTTATGGATATGAAAAATACCATAATACATTTCACGGGATACCATCATTTGATCGTGTGGGCTCGGAGAGAGTACACTGTATAACATTTTTAAAACCGGCTTGAATACATTACACAGCTAGTAAGAGTGACGAAAGGCAAGGAAGTGCAAGAAAAATATTTTTTTTTATCTATGTGGGTCGTGAAACACATTCTAGAGACAACCCAAGCCCCTTTTACAAAACTTGCAGTCTAACCTACTACAGACAGTTGGGAACAGAACAGCTAAAACTAATTAACCTGTATCTCTGAAACTTAGGACCATGAAAGTACCTACTCACATCAACATTCTGCAACGAGGACAAGTTGTAGAACATTATTTTAGTTTAAGAGCTTATAATTAGGGTATGTTCAGCAAACCAATGCGTTAACAAGTTTCGATCAAATTTTTTTGGATTGTTCAGGCCATTCGAAAATCATCAGCAAACGCTGTAAGTGTACCTATAAAATTAAGAGAGAAACGAGAATTTATCTAGACCAGGAATAAAATTGGTGCTAAGACAGAACCCGGAGGTATGTCTGGGTTAAGAAATTTGTGTTTCGTTTGTAATCCTGTCTAACTTCACTCTCTGGGACATGTTTTCAAGATATGAGCATGAAACTACGGAATCCAGCTTTTTCTACTTTTCTCATTGTGATTTAACATATCGAGAGCTTTGGTGACGTCTATAAATTAACCAGTCGTACATTTTTTCTCATCGACGTTTGACATTATGTCGTGCATCTGCCGTGGACTTTCCTTTTAGAAATCCAAATTGAACCGGACGCGATTCTGTTTTTCATAAGCTTTTCGAATACTTTGCTCAAAAAAAAAAAAAGAATACTTTTTTTATTGGCAACAATATGGAAGAATGCTAGCAGCTGTACGGACTTCTGGAAGAACTGCTAGCATACGCGGATGACATTGACAGAACACAGCGAGCCGTCAATGAGGCGTTTGCTGGCCTTGAGGCGGAGGCGGCTAAAATGGGTCTAGCGGTACCCGTGGCAAAACGACGTATATGCTGTCATCAAGAAAGGACATACAACATCGACGTCTTGGACAGAGCGTCACAATGGGCAGCTATAACTTCGAGTTAGTCAAGGACTTCGTCTACCTCGGCTCCGCAGTAAACAGTACAAACAACACCAGTACCGAGATCAAACGCAGAGTAATTCTTGCCACCCGCTGTTTCTATTGCCTCAAGAGGCAATTGAGTTGAAGAGCCATCTCTCGAACTACCAAACTGACACTATACAAAACCTTGATTATCCCAGTCCTGCTGTACGGCGCGGAGGCATGGACAATCTCAAAAGCGGATGAGGAAGTCCTTGATCTCTTTGAGAGAAAAGCTCTGCGTGCGATCTTCGGTCCTGTTTGCGTTGACGGTTTCTGGAGGAGAAGATTCAACCACGAACTAGTCAGGCGTCAGGCTAGTCAGGCGTCTTCGTATCCAACGCCTAAGATGGCTAGGCCATGTAGAGCGTATGGACAACTCAGCTCCGGCCCGGAGAGTCTTCGACTCCGAACCCGTGGGACAACGCAACAGAGGACGCCCGCGTTTAAAGTGGCGCACCCAGGTGGAGAAGGACCAACTTGGCGTGCGACACTGGAGACAGCTAGCCAGAGACCGTGCCAGCTGGAGAGGCTTGTTCGTTGAGGCCCAGGTCCACCCCGGACTGTAGCGCCAAATAAAGAAGAAGGAAGAATGTGAGAGGTACTCTTCGATATGTCATAACACTCATGACATGACTCTCAGCTCTTGTCTTTGTTGTCTTGTGTGCAAGTCCAATCATGTATCGTCTGACCGACAAGTGCACACTACAGATTATCGACTCTCCATCGGCACTTCCTGGGCCTTTCCCGGGACCTGCCCTTGGATTGTGAGCTTCCTCAGAGATTATGCATCACGAGTAAACAAACGCGGTTTCCAATCAGACATTTGTAAGCCATAGTTAACCTTGTTCCTCTCAATGGCAATCGTCCTCCATTCCAATCGCATTAATCGTACATCTCATCTAATGCCGGTTTCAATTTCAACTCAACTCGCCGAAGGTCTCTTCGCTTTGCCTTGTTTCCAACACAAAGTGACAGCTTGCAAAATCGGTGACAAATTTAATGAACTCTTGAACTCATCAATATGCAGCCAATGATGCACGCTTTCGAAATTTGCTGCGATTGCCAAGCATGGCAGACGGAACCTCTCAAAATGCACACGAAATCAAAACGCACAACCTCTTGAACTCCGGCTGTTGGCTGTACACACACAGGCATTTTTCAAATTACCCACGTCGCGCGACACCGTGAGAAGGTCATATCGTGTTGATGTTGTGCCACCGAGCCAGATGTGTGCGTCTGTTATACAATTGCCTGCAAGTTGACGACCTGTAATAATTCGCATTTGTCTCCGTGCGATTCGATCGATTTCAAACGCGAGGTCCTCGCTCCATTTTAAAACGCAAACCAAACACAATCGCACGAATGTATGCAAAACAGTAATTCTCGCACTCTGACACAGACAATCAAGCTCATTGTTCAACTTTCTTCAACTTGTCATATTTTTTTTTGTATTTATTTGTTTTGCCTCATTTTGCCAGTCGTAACTTTAAAACAGATTAAGAACTTCCGTCGAAAATGAGTCAGTGCTGTCGGCTGTGAACCGAATTAATTGAAAGCGAAACCACTTTATCGTTCAGTTTCACTGCACTGTGGTTTGACGAAGAGGGAGAGACTGAGAGAAAGAGGGAAAAAGAGTGCACTTAAGTGCAGTTCTTTTGAAACTATCACATCTCCACTTATCTCGGGAATTATCGTCGCCATCTCTCGCGTGGAGGTATCATTGAGGATGACATCTGATCCAACGCCAGCATTAATTATTAACAAAGGCCGTATGCGTATCGACGTCATTCCGCCGAGATCACATTAGACCCAGAGCCCCGAGCACCATCAGCACTTCCATTCGATGGCGTGGATATGAGTTGAATTAAGTTCACATTCCTCTCGATGACACTGACACATGAAATAAAGTAAGTCGTGACAGAAATGACGCATATCAATTCCAGATTGCCAGTTTGCCAGTTTGCCAGTTTGCCAGACGGGCAATCAGACGGAAATCATTGTCAGCATAGGAAGCGTGCTGAAAATAAAAATCAGTCGACAAAAAAAATCAATCCATACGTTCCACTCGTACGTTCCACAAATATGTGCCGTTTCTTAAAGGACTGAACGGTGTAAATTGTTGGCGGTTTCCTTGCATTTAATGTCAACTGGAATAATGACAATCGTGTGTGCGTTGACGGGCCGTATATACAGCATTCCAGGGTTGGGTGCCTTTCCTGACAGCTGTCATCTCTTTCGTTCTCCGTTTGGAAGTCATTTGCAATAAACACTCCCTGTCCCGAGATTCAGCCTCCATTGAATTTGAGTGTGTTTTTTTTGTTTTTAAGAAGCTGTTCAGAATTTTAATGCAAAGCTGAATTTTTATTCGCCTGAGACGAAATGACTTTTGGTTTATTTTTTGGGTGAGGAATTAATTTGCTGACGCTTGACGCATTTATGCCAGAGACGATTAAAAATCAGTGAGAGAAAAGCCATTTAGTGGCACTTTTAAATCAAATTAGCGCTTAATCATGCTCGTTTATGGAGGAACTTATGTATCGCAAAAGCAATTAGCTCGGTCGAGAGAACTTTTCCACATGCGATCGCATGCCTTATCAGACGTTGTGCAGCAGCTTACATTTATCAATAAACTTTACGGTCTATTAATTGAGAATGTTTGGTGTACGATGTACGTATTTAATGACTGGGTGGGCGCTTGAATTTGCATAAATTATTGATTTAACTAAGAGGATCAGAAACTGTCGCACTCGTAGTCATCAAGCAAGAACGCCCACCATCGGTGACTGGGTCAGAGTGCCCCCACGGGCGGACAGCTGGAACTCCGAGATAGTCGATGACGTAGCCTAACTCGGATTCTCAGTAAGGCTGACGATAAAGAAACCACATGACCGCAAAGATGACGTCAATCATACACATTTTGAGGTCTTGAGACACCTCATTCGAGATTTTGATAAATGAGTCGCATGCATGAAATGTTGTCAATAGCTCATGCGGCAGAAGAGAAACATGCTGTTCTTTGACTTAGGTTTCGCTTGCAATAGAACTTTCAATCTGAGCTAAAGCGGAGCAACATTGACCCGACGAGGGGCCTACCAGTTCAGTGTCTGATGTGATGAGGTGATGCCTCTTCAAACAGACGTTTCTTAGAATCCATAATTGTCGGACAACACACCCACAGACAGCACCAATCTCTAGATGAACGAGACGGTGGTGATGTGATTTCTTGCCCAACTTGCAAGTATGGCACCCGCCAGGGAGGTTTGTTGTTTGTTTACCTTCAAATCAGGTCCGCGCTGATGATACATCATAGCTCAATAATCACAACAGTGTTAAGGAGCTCCCCAGAACGTGAAACATCATCGGCTCTACTAGCCATAACGTTGAAATGGTTCTACCTGGAGTTGTAACACTTCAATCAATCCCTCAAACCTAGCTACAGAATGACTAGGAATGGGGTGGACCTGGGCCTCAACCAACAATCCTCTCCACCACGGTCTCTGTCTAGCTGTCTCCAGTTTCTCGCGCCAAGTTGGTTGAGGTCCTTCTCCACCTGGGTGCGCCACCTTAAACGCGGGCGCCCTCTGTTGCGTTGTCCAACTGGTTCGGAGTCGAAGACTCTTCGGGCCGGAGCTGAGTTGTCCGTACGCTCTACATGGCCTTAGCCATATTAGGCGTTGGATCCGGAGACGCCTGACTAGACTCATGTCGCTGTACATTCCGTACAGTTCGTGGTTGAATCTTCTTCTCCAGAAACCGCCAACGAAAACAGGACCAAAGATCGCACGTAGAGCTTTTCTCTCGAAGATACCAAGGACTTCCTGATAAGTGCACTGCTTACCTATTAATTTATCTATAATAATAACATGGGTGGCGCGTCAGTCCGAGACGGACCAGGGCTTAGCTTTTCAGCAACCACTCGTGTTGTGCGTGCTTTTTTTTCTTATAATTTGCGCGTGCTCATCATGTCCGGGGTCAAGGCACAGCACGGCAGAAGGTATAGAAGGGAGAGGAGGTACCCGTGCACATTGGTCTTCAATATCTGCGGGTTGTAATCTTTGGGAAATATTGGGCTGGGAAGAGCATTCTATATTCGTGCAGTTCGGCTGAAGAACTGTGAATTTAACTCTGCGTCCGAAAGTAGGCTTAAGGGTATGCTGATGGGCATTCCTGGCGGGACGAGTATTGCGGGTGAATTCATGGAGAGGAGAAATGCAGTTGGCTAGCTCACTTGAGCATCGTTTGTTGAAACAACGATAAAACACGGAAAAAGAAGAGACGATACGTCGGTGTTCGAACGAGTCCAATGACTCTGCGATATTGTTGTCTCCTATAAGTTTTATCGCTCGCTTTTGGATTCTATCAAGTAGGTGAAGTGTGGTCTTGGGGGGTATCAGACCAGATATGAGCGTTATACTCAAGCTTGGGGCGGATGTACGCCTTATAAATCAAAGCCAAATCAGAGGGGGTGAAATATTTCTTGCATCGATTAAGGAAACCAAACATTTCGCAGCATTTTTGGCGACCTCAAATATGTGATCGTTCGAACTAAGTGTTGTGATAATTGAAAGTTGTCCGGTTTCACAAGCGCCAATCATGAATAATGTCTGATTATCAAGGGTCCGCTTGAGTGACAGCAGATAGCATTGAATCCCACTCTATTGTTTTTCCCCAGTTAATTATGCTGTCAAGATCGGAATTCAAAGTGCTGCTACCGTTCCAATTCTACGGCCAAAGGGCGGCGTCGTGAACCTTGGAACGAACATGAAAAGCTGAAGGTGCTGTAATCAGCGAAGGAATGGATTGGATTAGAAGTAGCAGACAAGAGATCATTTATAAAAATGAGAAAAAGTGTCGGAGACAGAACTTAGCCTTGGGGAATGCCAGCATGTATTTGGTGGATATCAGAACCCATCCAAAACAACTTGAATTGAAGGGTTTGAAAGAAGAGATTCATCGATACCATAGGCACGCATTTTCGACAAGAGAGCTTGATGCCAAACTCTGTCAAATGATTTAGAAATGTCAAGCGCATCCATCTTGCTTTCGCCTGATTGCAAGGACTGGTTCCACTTTTCGGTGAGATAAGCTATCGGATCACCAGTGGACCTGTCGCTGCGGAAACCATATTTTCGGCCATTGAGAAGCGATTCAAGATATTTCATGAGCTGACGATTTATCAGCGTTTCCATGACCTTAGAAAGAAGGGACGTAAGTGCTATGAGTCGGCACGAGGTGGGTGACGAAGATTCGTCCGTTTTAGGGACGGGCTGGACAAATGCTGTTTTCCATCTGCTCGGAAAGAGACCTAAAGAGGAGGATAGATGAAAAAGCTCTCGCAATGGTTTTGCCAGCGCAGAAGAACACCTCTTCAGAAATATAGTGGGAATACCATCCGGGCAACTGTACGAGTGCGGAAGTGGATTTGTTCCATGGTGAAATCAACGCACTCAAGTACAGGTGGAGACATATTGGAATCTGGCAGTGTTGAGCTGGCTGCAAAATGAGCCGCAAGCAGATTAGCTTTTCCTAAGGAGCTGACAGCGGGAATGTCTTCTTTATGTTTTTTACAAATGACCAAAAGTTTTTCCTACCCTTGGGACATTGTAGCACCTTTTGCCTCAACTTTTGCTCATAAGAGAATTTCACCCGTCTGATAGTTGCATTGCAGTCATTTCTGGCCCGTCTAAACTTGTTCCGGTTTTCCTCAGTAGGGTTGGCTTTGTATGTCCGGAAATTCAACTCTCTCGTCCCAATAGCCTCTTTACAGCTCGAGTCATACCATGCGTTTGCTTTGGGCTTGATACTCTGCACTCTGTGATGAATGAAGGTTCTCATGCCCAGCAGAAGAATATTTGCCATCATATCAGCAGCGGCATCCACGTCACTATCGAAGAAGCAAAGTGACCAGTTAAAATTCCTAAAAAAGTTGTTAAGTTCGTTCCAATCGGCTTTCTCGGATTTCTCGTACAGCCATACTGTTCTTTTAGGAATTTGTTCTCTAACTATGTGTCCGACGAGCTTTGAGGTGACAGTATGTCAAGAGAATATTTATCAGGATGAGAGGTGAGAAACAGATCTAGGGTGTTGGCGGAATGATCTGCAATGTCAGGTATTCGTGTGGGCTCATTATACTAGCTGTGTTCTTTCACGCGTGGAAGGACCTACAGTTGAATGCCGAATCCGAACGGCTAAGTTGAGAAGTTTTGCTAGGCAGGAATACTCTTTGAGCAGAGCGACTCGAAAGAGGTAGAGCCGTGAATTATCAAAGGTGGTAAAATTCGTGTAGCGAACCTGGCGTAGGAGTCGACGCACTTACCCACTACGCCACGGCGACCCACTCCTTGTATTTATTATATACGAAGATTCAAATTTAAAACGATTGCTTGGCACATAAAATGTTCAGTTCATTTTAAAGAGGCTTAGATTTACTAACACAACCAAATACTAACAACCGCCTGTTCAAGTTGTAAGATACCTACCTAAAATAGAATGTACGTTCAAGTAAGTGGAATGTTCAAGTTTAGGTATGTTCAACTTACCGAGAGTCCAGAAGCAGAAACATCACTGCAGCCACCGATACGAACTATATTCCGAACTATAAGCGACACCACTGCTAAGCCAATTCGTTTTGGCTCGCAAGAGATGACTATCACATGACAAGATCAACGTGGCCAGAGCTCAACGACGGCAAAACAAAGAAGCTCCTGGTATTGGACCGCAACTCAATCCGTGTACTCGTTGGAGTGATCACAGGACACCCCTCTACCGGAGCTGCAGAGACGAGGAAGAGACCAAAACGATCCAACATCTGCTTTGCCACTGCCCAGCTCTCCAGAACCAGCGCCCAGATTCGCTGCCCCAAAGACTCTTCGCAGAGACCGCTGACCTAGCAAAAGCGGATATGCCGCATCTTATACGATTTCTGAAGAGCACAGAGTGGTTCAAGCCATCAAGTGACACAGGATAGGTTTATTAAGAATGTGTACTCCACAGATGAAGTCGGCCCTAAGGCCTCCGAGTGTAGGTGATGTTCTACCACCACACTCCCCTTCCTTAACCTAACCCAACCTACCGAGAGTCCTCTGTATGTACAAGGAAAGAAAGTGGCATGAGCCCCATATCCCCTTGCATCCATTAGGACCCAAAGGAGAAGTAGCAAGCCTAACCCAATCAACCCTGCTGCTAAATAAAATCATTTTGCTGCCGCTTAAATGTTTGTTATTCCTGCTTATTCCAAATTGAAAGCCATTTTCTTAAAACGTTTACAAAACGCAGTAAATAATTACGAGTAATTATGATCCCCCTAAATCATGGCCACCGTTCCCCGGATTCCGCCCCCCACATGGAATGACCACACGGCAGTGGCCCGTCATCGCCGCGCTGCCGTTCGCCTCGTTCGAACATCCAAGCCCCTTTGCCTGCAAAGAGTGCAATTAAATTCAATTCCGCACTATCGTGTGCACTTAACATTAACCAACACACGCCTACATAAATTATTTTCCGATTTTGTTAAAATTTCTCCAGACACGCACCACCGTGCGGGGGAGGGCTGAGCCAGGCTACCGGCACCATCCGCAACAGCAAAACACCGACACCATCAGGGCCGTCATTGTTCAAATTTTGACGCATAATGCAGGTGTTTTCGTGATACTAACCACACCGCGTTACACCGCATCGAGTCGAACATCAAACACCATTACCGATGCAGGTAATTCGAGTTTCCCAATGCAATTTGAAAAGTGTACCCCGATGATCATGTTCGGCTGTGCGGCAGCTTCCCTTTGCGCCTTGTTTGCACCTCTCGTGCTCATCCTCTCTCTCGTGTGTGTGTGTGTGGTTGATTTAATGCATTTGCCAGGTGCACCTGTTATTGGGCACCAACTGCGATGATACACCGCCATTCCAAGGTGTACGTGTGAATTACTGCGCTGTTACATGCGCGCACGGCACAGGAAATTTATAAAATTCAATTAAAACCGACATAGAGCGGGAAAATAAAACAAAACAAAACAAAAATAAAATGCACACATTCAGCTATGAACTGGATCACCCTGTGCTTGAGCTTTGAGGCGTACGCAACCCAACTGAGCTCAGTACTGTGCTGTTATGGCTTAATTGCCTGAATGCTTCAAATTTGCATTAGAGCCAGTTTGACGGTCAGTTACGCCATGTGGACTTGACCCTTTTGTGCATTTAACGAGACACCGTAGCCCGGGGATGTTTGATTTCGATCTTTTTCGTTTTTTTTTTTCAAAACGATATCGGCTTGCGAAGTGAATCACAGCAAGTTCATAGCCTTGGGCGTGAATAATTGAGAGGACAGTGATTGACTGTCTTAAGTGAGTAAATGAGTGTGGTTGCGTGGTGCATCTGTCAGCGGATTGTGGTAACTTCAAGAATCATCTTATAACTCAGCCTGAATGTGATGCAGATCTGATAAGAAAAGCAAATAAGGAATGGGCGTTAAATTATAAAAGCGGATCTCTTCGTAGATTATGTGGAAGCAACGTCCAAGGAATGGGCGGAAGTCGATAGAGATAAAGCGGATCTCTTCGTAAATTATGTGGAAGCAGCGTCCAAGCCATTCCACAGACGAACGCTTCCCGGTGGAACTCTGACTCTGACGGGAGTTAAAGATAAAGTAAAGTTTTAAACCGAGTAGCTTCTTGTTATGACCTAATTACAAGAGAAGCCCTTTCCTTTCCTTCCTGAGTTGAATACCGTTCTAAGACTGGAACAGGTTCCTTCTTCTTCGTCGAATGGCGCTACAGCCCGGGGTGAATCTGGGCCTCAGCCAACAAGACTCTCCAGCTGGCACGGTCTTTAGCCAGCTGTCTCAGATTTCGCACGGTTTTTGTTGTGATCCTTCTCTATTGACTCAGTGGGCATCCTCTAAGTCCTTCAAAGTCGAAGACTCTTCGGGCTGGAGCGGAGTGATGTCCATGCGCTCTACATGGCCTAGCCATCTTAGGCCTTGTATCCGTAGACGCCTTGTCGGCTCATGCCGCTGTCCCTACAGTTCATTGTTGAATCTTCTTCTTCAAGAACAGAACAAAAGATTGAACGCAGAACTTTTCTCTCGAAAAGACCAAGGGTTTCTTCACGCGCTCTTGAGATTGTGCATGTTTCTGCGGCATAGAGCGACCGGGATGATCAAGGTGTTATATAAAGTTAGCTTGGTCCTTCGAGAGAGGGCTCTACAACTCAACTGCCTCTTGTGCTCTAAGAAACAGCAGTTGGCAAGAGCTATTCTGTGTCTTATCTCGGTACTGGTGTTGCTCGTACTGTTTATTTAGGAGCAGAGGTAGACGAAGTGACTAACTCGAAGTTACAGCTGCCCATTGTGACCCGCTGTCCAAGACATCGATGTTGTGTGTCCTTTCTTGATGACTGTATATACTTCGCTTAGCCCTCATGCACCGCTAGATCCATTCTAGCCGCTTCCGTCTCAATGGCAGCATATGCCTCAGTGACGGCTTCCTATGTTCTGCCAATCACGTCAATTTCGTCCGCGTTTGCTAGCAAATGTATTTAAAATGTGTGACGAGAAAGTTCGAGTCTTTTTTGACATTGAAGGTCTCGGTGAGTTCGTTTCCGACGATGATGGATCAGCCGGCCTTGATGCACAAACTGACAAGTTTGGCAGGAATGTCAAAACTAGACAAGGCGTTGTATAGCTCGTCCGAATGCACGCTGTCATATGCGGGCTTGAAATCGACGAACAGACGGTAGGTGTCGATCTGCATCTCTTCGGCTTTTTGCAGGATCTGCCGTAATGTAAAAACGTGGTCGATATCACTCCATCCGAAACTGTCTAAGGTATTGGAAGGAATTTCAATTAAAAGTAGAATTTATGTCGGTGGTCGCCGTGGCTTAGTGAATATTAGCGTCCACTCCTACTCGTTGGAATCTGTGGTGGATAGGATCGATTCCCAGTACGACAAGCAACACCCAGACTTCAAGAAACCTTCAGAGAAAAGAAGAAGACCTAGAGAGACCGGATTCTCTTGAGGGACTCCGCTTTTCGTGACTGGTACACTCAGGCGCGAAGATCTTGGTAGTGAAGGACTTCTTCTACTTCCACTTCTAAGTAAACAGTACGAACAACACCAGTACCAAGATTAAACGCAGAATAACTCTTGCCAATCGCTATTTATTTGGGCTAATAGAGCCAAGAGCATGTTGACTTTATATAAGTCCTTGATCATCCCAATTGACTGTGCGCGCAGGTAAAGAGCTCGGCGAGAAATTGGAAGGCGACAGAACACATTGCCGCAGATCAGTGAAAAATATGTTCCAGCAAACCATTGTCCGATTTAAGAAGGAAGGAAATTCAACATCAACGAAGGAGGCAAATCCAAGGACGGTAAGTTGGTTTTCAATGACGTGGACATCTTGCGCTGATGAAGCAAGCACTATTCAAAACTGTGGGGCGGAGAATAGTCAAATGGTGGAGGAAGTCATTTTGGAAAATTCGCCGGTGTGGATGAAATCTGGCTTGAAATGCATAAAGCAGTCTGTAATCAGGCACGGTGAAAAACCTGGCGCTCGGCTGGTTGGTGGTGATTGTCAAAGCAATGGTTAAACAGGAAGTTTTATGGCTCGCGTCAATAATGTGACATGGGAACACGGTGAGAAACCTGGCGCTCGGCAAACTGGAGTGATTGTCCCTCTTTTCAAACGCTTAGCTTTCCTATAGGATTGCCCAAGATGGCTTGAGTTTGAAACAACTTGGAAAATCTGTCATCAGAAAGGCCGAGATTGGTGTCAAAGCCAAGTAAGCGGTTTTCAACTCAGTATTTGTTCCAACTCGCACCTTTTGTCACGATATTTGAGTTATGACCGAAAGAATAAAATCGCGAATAATAATTGCCGAGGTGAGATTTGTTCGTGTTTTTATGTGAGTTTCAAAAAGGAAACAGGAACTCAACGAGCAGCTGCTTCTTCGAACGGAAAGGGCTATGGTTCGTTGATTTGGTCACGTGGCACGAATGTCACCATCATCACGACTTTCCGATTACGACCTTAAATGCGATTTCTTAGGTAGGCCCAGAATAAGGTTGTTGGACCAAGTCAAAAAACTGACTATGCTTGTATAACTCCTGTTGATTTGGAGACCAGTAGATCACTTTACTGGATCATGCAGTTCAGAAGATGGTTGTGACGATAACAAAATCGTGTTTATTCCATTACATAAGTGCATATTTTGACGTTTCCCAAGCCCTCAACAAAGTTTGGCACAAAGACCGCATTTTAATTATCTGTCAGATAGAATCGTTCGCCTTAAGCATGGTCCCGATTGCCTTGAATTATTAGCCATGAAAGCAAGTGTTCTCGGACCTCTTCTTTATTTGATATATACTTTTGATGTACCGCAGGAAATATGATTCACACTTGGCGCCTTTGCCTGTTTTTATAAAAGGGGATCAAATGCCCTTGGACATGACTCTCGAGATGGCCACGAAAAGAAGACAAGAAACTAAAGCACTAAGTATTGGCAACAAATTAATGTTTAATGAGCAAGTAATTCAACCTATCTAGATGTACTGTATACATTTTTGGGGTTTGTACTTGAAAAAATCTGATAACTCGAATGAGTGCCCATACTCAGGAATCCAATTTTGGAAACTTCTATCCGCCTATCCCATAGGCGGATAGAGACGTTCGCAGCACTTTTGTCCGGCTAAGGGAGTTGTCCGTTCATGGGAATGCATGGAACTTCATTTCAAGATCCACGGTGGTGAAAAATTATCCGCCTCAGAGAGTTGTCCGTAATATGAACTTTCACAGTACTACGCACTCCACATTCCCATCATCACTCAAGCGTTGAATTCTCAACCTTGAGCAACTGTGAACAAAAAGTTCTCGTCCACATGCTTAAATTGAAAATGATAAGTGTCAGTTTCCTGCATTGACACAGTCCTTCTTGCCAACCACTTGATCCGAATCCAAATCAGATTTACTCCCATTAGCCACGTCTTACACACATAATCATCCGCATAAATAGCACCAGCAAATCGTCCCCTTCCCCTATTTGTAATATTTCAACAGCAATTAGCTTCTCATTGCTCAACGCAAGACCCTCGAATGAATTCCCCATTTCACCGCCCTTGCTCGTGGCATCATCCCCAAATCCTGTCCATCTTTGGCACTCTCAGAAATTACCCAATTTGATGATCTTAAAATCACATTTACTCATTTCCATTTCCATTACGAAACTCAAACCAAATTGCATAATAAACCAATTACATTTGTCAACTGGCGTTGGTGGCGCAAATGACGATGGCCCACCAAAGAGAAGACGAAAAAAGTGTACTGCGAGCCATCAACCATGCCGGACGCAGATGCGACGATGAGACGAAGAAAAATTCCTCACAAGCTCATGATCATGAAATGGGAAAGACGACGTCAACTCCGTCACACTGTGACCAGAGCGCTTCAGTGCGACGACGACCGCGACGTCAGAATGGCGTGCAGAAAACGTAAATTTAATGAACCTTGGCAGGCGGCAGGACCAGGGAAAGAGGAATTGAATTCAATTGCTTGTCTTTTTGGCACATTACCTTCATTTTGAAACTACTAATTTGACAGCAACGCTTACCGTTTGACATCTGTCAGATTGAAATGTCAAGATTATCCGCAAGATCATCGCTTCGACTGGCAGTCGTGCCAACTGCTGGTGTCTGTGAAATATTTCTAAATAAACTGCAAGTTTGGGGGGGCTGAGTGACGGGAAGGAAACAAACGACATTGACAGAAGTCATACGAAATGACTTTCCCTTGTTGAACCGAACAAAACTACTGGAAAAAAAGGCGCGGCACTTTCTTATTCGGTTTCAATTGTGGCAGTGCGAGTGCTTTTGGGCATTTTGTATGCGCCAGCCAACATGCTTCGCTGCGCTGCTGCCATGCTCGTGTACTCACGATACTCTCGTTCGTTCTCCTATTGGAATACATTTGACGTGGCGATACCCAACCAATCCTACATTCTGTGGCACTTTGCATATTTGAGTTTCTGCATTTATTTGGTTTACAAAGTGTGTCAATGGTTTACATTTTGAAATGCAACGCTATCCTTCCTCTTCTCCTCCTCTTCCTCTACACCAGTATGGAGGGGGAAAAAAAAAGAAGTAAAATGTTTCCACAAAGCAATTCTTTTTCCGTCAATGGGTGCACTTCAAGACCTTCACTCTTCTACTCTCTTTTGGGGAAAGTCCACACATAGAGAAGTGCACGATTTATTTATAGTTCAGTTGAAATAAACATAGCAAGGCGCAAGTTTTGTTGCAGAGACTGTTGAAACTTTTAACTGTTTATCGAGCAGCACGTGCTGAGTTTAATAATTCAAAGGATTATAGCGTGGTTGTGTATGGCTTTTGGTTGTTTTCGGAACACGCTAGAATATTTTTTAATGGAATACGTCAATGTGATACCGCACCACACCTATGTTCACTCGCAAATAATGGTTTTGACCCGTCACCGTCAACGCGTGACATTATTTGACAGTTTGTCTCTTTTGTTGTCTCACATCTGACATGCCGAGGAACTATTAGCAAATAAATGTGCTCGTATATCCCTGGATACTTTGTCTTTGGCGGTTTTAATGAATTTGCATTCGCTTTCAGATCTTAAAGTTCATGGGCATTCATTCTACTCCATTAACCTTTCACATAAATATACTGTAAGACCATATATTTAACTTGATCAGACTGACATGGGAATTCTTTTATAGCGGAATAATTTCGATTTTCCCAATATGGCAGTTTGACAGCTAAACGACAGTCGATTGTACAGAGTGACACATTAACGGATGTTTTTTTATTGTTGTGGCAACTATTCAATCGTGACTAAGTAAGCTGATGTGGATCAGCTTGTGGAATTTTTTAGGTCGTTGTCGTGTCTGCTAACATGGCCGTCATTGTTTTAATTTGTTCACAAACGTCAAATAACCTTGTGACAGTTGAAATAGGATTAGCCAGAAGTGAAGTATTGCAGAGATGCCCGACTTCTACCTCTCTTTCCCCTTAAGATTTTAGACAACTGTTTTTTGTAACGTGTTCATAAAACAAATTGACCAATCAGAGGACGGCATTTACGTTATTTCGTGAATAAACGTCAAAAATGCATGATTATCCGTCAAAAAGGCACTCAAACTCGTCGATGGACTAGGGGGCAATCCAATGAGACCTTCACGTTCCTACTTGTCGATTCTTATTCTCTGTCTAATAGGCCATTCTCAGCGAGTTTTAAGTGTTTTCAAATGTCAATAACCCTCAATTTTCAAGACATCAGCTTGCAACTTATAAGTGTCCTACCGAAGGAAATGTCACTCGCTTTCAATTTTGAAAAATGGCCGCCGAGACAACTGGAAATAACACACCAGAAAATAGAGAGAAGAAAAGGAGCACCAAAATTTACTGAAGTTCACGCTGTAGGCTTGTTCGGTTTGACAACCTCTCATGAACGGATGAGGGGACTGCAACTAGGTTTCTGTTCCCCGAAAATGTATGGCGAAACCTGGTAGGTGTGGAGAAAATTGGCGAAATCTCGTCGTTTCGTTCGGTACGAACCCGAGACGGCCGACTTCTGCCTCTCTTGTCCCTAAAAATTGTTGACAACTGTTTTTCATATCGTTTTTTTTATTTTAACCAAATTGACCAATGAGAAATGTTATACCTTCAGAATAAACGTCAAAAATTCATGAAAAACTGCGAAAAGGTGACTCAAATTCGTCGATGGGCAAGGGAATAATCAGCTGTCAAGTCTGCCATGTCGGTGTCATTTCTAGAACGAACAAGCTATAACAGCCCGATCTCCGTCTTAATCAAAAGTCACTGACAAATCGATGTCATCGCATATTGAAATGATTGTAAACAGATTACAATCTGTCAAAACACATTATACAGCGCTTCAACACATACATGTCGCACATCTTATTAGCAAACCAGATTTCACTCAAACCCAATCAAATATGACACATTATTGTGAATTGTCAACACTTTCTCTCGGTCAACAGCAAAATTTACAAAATAACGCACCAACTCTGTTGACGGCTGTGAGCACCTGAAAATGCAAAACAAATGTTTTGTCATACCTGTCACGTTCTCCGCACGACCATAAGTGTCATCGTTCTTTTATGCGTCAAACAACAAGTGTCAAATTAAATTGACTGATTGTGATCCATTCCATATCAACACTCTAGCTTATCAATCAATATAGTAAAGCGATAATTTTTAATTTCTTCCTTTCCGATTTCAGATAAATCTCCGATTAATACTCGTTAGCGGCAAAACAAAAGAATTCCTATTCAGTCCCTCAGACTCAGCTGGTGATATCGCACAAACAGTATTCGATAATTGGCCCGATGGTAAGTAGATATCGTTGATTATTTCATTTTTTCGATAACACCAAATGATCATTTTCTTATTGAATTGAATCTGCTTCGAATTCGAAAAAAGAACCAACTCACCTTTCACAGTGACACCGAATGGCAATAAACAACTGAAACAAAAAAAAAAAACATTTCTCATGTCAGACACTTGACGTACGGAAGAGGGAAGCGGATTGTTTTTGGCAGTCGGAGCAGACTCGGCCTAGCATTGCTCTGTTTACGCTCTTGTTGTGCTTTGTGTTCGGAGGCGGTGGCGGTGGCGGTGGCGGTAGCGGTGGCTGAACATTGTACACACGAGCATTGTGTTTGACTAATTAATTAATCTGCAACGTGGTTCATTTGCATAAATTATTCCGTATACATCGTAGCAGTGTAATCGTCGCCACCGACGATGGATTGTGTGTTTCGATGTCGATCCCCTGTGTCCGCCGTTTCGCCGAATATACCGACGCGTCGTCGTCGTCGTCGTCCTGACTGTAGTCAAAATTTCACCCCCAAAACGCTATCGGCTGCCTGACGGTGATGAGATACGAGTGGTTTGTGTTTGTTATCGATTTTTATCGATACGCGTCTGATTTTTATGTTTCTTCTCTTTGTTTTATTTATCTTTTTGAATACATTCCTTGGCTGGCTACGTGCGACGGCGGTAAATTTTCAGTTTCGCTGTTATGGATGGGGTCCTGGTCGGGTTTTATTAATTCTCGCTTTTCGCGGGGCACTCAATTTTGTTGACCTATTATTGAGGCAATTAAGCGCGCGGATATTATCGCAATCGTTGGCTGGCTGGATATGCTCGAGTGTATGTACATCATTGATTGCTGGGGGGGAGTCATGGGGTTGGGCTGGTTTGCTGGGTTTTCCTATGATTTTGCTCCGGGTTTCTTTGATCTGTTCGTGAGCTGTTTCGTTTCGATTGGTGGGGAGAATTTATGCATAATAACAAGTGATGGTTGTAATACTTTACGACTGTGAATATATGGTCATTGAACGGGAATAAGTTGTGCCGTTATCTCTGGTTATCGTGATGTTCCACGAGTTTCAAATTAGCCATTGCTTCTGCGATGAATTGGTGGTTGGTCAGCCAGTAAACGGAAACATTAATTAAACCGGCGCCTGAATGTTTGGTGAGAAAATATGGGTCAGCATTCTCCATGCGAACAGCATAAGAAAAGACTCCCTTGCTGGGGCACGTACTTACTTATTAACTTATCCTGAGCCTGAGCAATAGCTGCCTTCCGTCGCTGATGGTTTGTGGGCTGCTTCCAGTCATCAAGACAAAGCATTCTTGCATCCGCGATGACTTGGTCTTTGTACAGGATGTTCGGTCTTCCTCAACAGGAGACCCGGATTCGAAGATCCTCTGCTTCCTGGAGGAGCAAGAGCAATGCTGGAGCATTGCTTTCCATGCGCTTGTTGTGGCCAAGCCAGTGCAATCGATGGATTCTTGCCTTCCAGACTACATGCAAACCTTGGCGCATCTCGTAGAATTCGCGGATAAGTATTCTCCAGTCCATTCACCTTCCTCGAAGACTGGAACATATATCCGACTTTTCTCTTTTGATGGCATCAAGTCACATCTCTGCTGCTTTGCTTATCGTCCGGCTTTCGGCTTCGTAGAGATGGACAGTCGGAATAAGAGTTTTGTAGTGCATCATCTTCGTCCCTCGAGTCAAGAGTAGCGCCGGCTGCCAAGGTCTATTCTTCATCAGATCTCCACTAGGATGTCGTGTTTTCTAGGCATGCCATGTTTTCGTCATCGAACACACATTGCCCTCAGATTGCCAGAGCTCGATGTGGTTTCAAAGGCAGTATTGTGCACACGGACTCTTGATTCGGGCGAGTGCTACCATTCACCTAGTATACTTGCTCAAACAAAGATCCTATGACCTACACCTTCTTTTGCGGATCCTCAATCACAAAAAAGTTGTTACCATCGGCAGCGTCCCTAGGATCTATTCCTGCTGCTGTCAGTAGTCGTTCGTGGTTCGTTGTTTGCGGTCCTCTGAAATATTTCATTAATCTGGGGGAACACACTTCGATTATCAGACTCGAATCTTTGTACAAAGTAGCTGGCTGCCTATGATTTGCCTTTATTAATATTTGGAGGTACTTTATCAGCGACTTCAGTCTCCGTATCTCAGCGATTTGCCTGTCAACAAACTGCCTGTAGTGAAAATGAAAAGACTTGTCGTCGCCAGTGAAAATGAAAAAAACGTGTAGCTGAGCTTTTTTATTTTATTAATTTTTTTATTCTTCTGTCAACTTAGATCGGAGAACTCCTCACTACTCAATCAGCGTTGATCCCACAACCACTCGTATACCCTAAGATGCTCTCCCCGATACGTGATGGAATGTGCTTACACAGCATTTTTACAATGATCTGCATTCGCTCTTGGAATGAACAGATGCATTGCAAAAAATGCTGATACAGCTGATGCAGCATTGTGCACAGCTATCCATCACGCCGGATCGAGACTATCCCGAATGCAGTGTTGGGGATCTATGGTGAGGGGGAATTTGTGTAGTTCTGTTTAGGGTGAGGGGGAGCTTATATGTGACTCTATACAACTTCTTTAGTCTTGTATGTAGCTTGCTTTTGTTGAGCATGTTATGCCTTTATAGTTGGATTGCGGCACGTACTGTCAGTTGGTCGACACCTAGGTTTCGTCCTGTCCAACTGTTGACAAAAAGTAATCAAACTCCTTTACTACCACAAAATTAGTCCTGTCGATTGCGATGTTTTATTCGAGGTGGTGTGTGACGGAACGTTTCTTCATTGAAGGGTATATTCTGATTTGTCTACTAGCTCGTTTCGCCTGTTCCTCAATCCCTGTGAAAGCACGGCACGTTGGAAACACGCGACGATGCTGATGTCGTCTGCGTAAAGCAATAGTTGGACTGACTTGTTATGTGTGTTTACATTTGTCCTTCTATACGGAGGATCAAGCGTTGCCGGCAAAAATATTTATTTTCAAAGTGCCACCACTGCCAAGAAAAAGTGCCATTTTGTGACTTTTTAAAATCATTAATTTCAATACTATCGTGCGTAACTCAGAGTCAACACTAGAGGCACGCCCTCCCCCAAGTCTACGTAAGTGCTCATTTACGTCGAGGACATTAACACCATTGTCTTGGCTTGGAAGTACCAAGCTAAGGCTTATACCAAAAAATCCACTTAGCCATGAGGACCAGAGATGGCAGATCTAACGCCTTGACTTCCACTCCAGGTACCAATTAAGTTGGCGAATTGTCGGACAATCCCTCTCACTCAGTAAAGTGCGAAGCCGATCTGAGTTGTGTTTGCTGTCCTTGATGTCGCTCAGGAGCTTGCGCACACGATCATGACAGTAAAGTCGTATCAAATTGGATGACGCGTTAGCATTAATCTCAAACCATTCCCTTGATTAGTGCTTAATGCACAACCTCCACGACGCTCCCACAAGGTCTGACGAAGCTTCGCACTCGAGCGGTATGCGGCATGCCTTTCTAAAGAAAAAATGCAACTTCCACTCAATTAAGCATCCGTTAGAAAACTGAAGCTTTTTGAAATTCGAAATTCAGCCGTGTAGCAGTGACGGATCTTAGCCTCCAGCTCAAGCTCAAGCTCTTGGATTGGATTCGACGGTGTTCAGGAAAATTAATGGAATAACGTATATTCATTCCTCAACTAAGGTGTAAGCCATGCAGCGATTGATAAACGTTGATGTAAATACAGTAGACTCTCCCTAAGTCGAACTCTCTCAACTCGAAATTGTTCGCCATATCTTACATACATTTCCCTCAATTTTCCATACAAAAACCTCTCTCTCTCTAACTCGAACAAATTATGCCATCCCGTGACAATTCAACCTATGGGGAGTCCACTGTATATGAATTTTTCAAATTTTCACCAGAGTGTCATATTCAACCTTATGTCATTTCTATGAAAACGAGCCATAATCTCACGATCGTGTCACATCGTTAACGTGCCTATCATCCCTAGTACCAGATTAAAGAAATCACATGACAGCGCATCTCCTTGCTGAAATTCGGCGCAGGTTTCGAACGCCTCGGAAATCCTTGAGCCAAACTGCACATTGCATCGCGTATGTGTTTGGTGCTAAACAACCGGATCAATTTTCCGGGAATGCCTGATTCGCCCATCGCTTCGAACAGTTCTTGCAATGAATTCTGTTGTATGCGGCTTTAAAGTCGGTAAATAGGTGCTGTGTATCGGGTTGAATATATAGTGGATGAGTTTTAGAAGCAATTCCAACAGATCAGGAGAGAGTGATAGGGAATCAAGAAATCTCAGTTCCAGTCGATGAAGTAGTCCTCTCATCTAGCTTTAAAGAAGTCGGCACAGCCACCAAAAGGCTGAAGAACAACAAAGCCGTAGGCTCAGATGGCCTACCATCAGAGCTCTTCAAGGCCGGTGGCGATGTTCTTGTAAGGAGCATTCACCAGATCATCTGTAGAATTTGGGAGGACGAAAGCATGCCCGACGACTTGAATATCAGCTCCACATGCCCCATCCACAAAAAAGGCGATCCAACTCTTCGCAACAACTATCCCTGCTCCACGTCGCCTACAAGATCCTGTCCGGCGTACTGTGTGACCGTCTAAAGCCGTTTTTCACCTCACTAATCGGCACCTACCAGGGCGACTTCCGGCCCGTCAATCGACAATAGACGAAATCTTCACACTAAGGCAAATCCTGGAAAAGACCAGTGAGTTCCAAATCGATACGCACCACCTTTTCATCGATTTTAAAGTCGCATACGACAACGTGCATCGCATGGAGCTACTTTATGCAATGACCGAATTTGGGATTCCGAGAAAATTGATCCGGTTGTGTCGCACCACGCTTAAACATACGCGATGCACCGTGCAGTTTGGATCGAGGAGTTCCAAGTCCAAATGGCTCGAGTTCCGAACCATTTGAGACCTGTAACGGATTTCGGCAAAGAAATGCGCTGTCGTGGGATTTCTTCAATTTGTTACTGGAGAAGGTAGTGAGGCGGGCAGATGTAAACACGAAGGGCACTATCTTCTAATAATAATAATAATAATAAGGGTGGCGCGACAATCCGAGGCGGGCCTAGCTTCTCAGCAACCACTCGTCTTGTGCGTGCTATTGTTCTTTCACGAGTGGAAGGAACCTACAGTTTAATGCCGAATCCGAACGGCGAAGTTGAGAAGCTTTTTCTAAACTTTGAGCATTGTCAGTGACTCGAAAGAGGTGGAGCCGTGAATTATCAAAGGTGGTAAATTCGGGTATCGAACCTGGCACCCTCTGCGAAGGAGTCGACTCACCCACTACGCCACGGCGACCACTATTTTCTACTAGTCAGTCCAAATGTTGAAATACGAGGATGATATTGACATCGTCGCGCATTCCCAACGTGCCATAGTGGAAGCTTTCATGGCGATTGAAGACCAGGCGAAATTAGCTGGTCTTAAGGTCAATGAGGATACGACGAAATATATGCTGTCGAGCAAGAAACGATCCGCCGAACACCACCTAGGGTACTGAAGGAGTTTGTCTACCTCGGGCCAAACGTGAACACCACAAACGACATCCTAGTGGAGATCAGACGTAGAATAAACCTTGGCAGCCGGTGCTACTTCGGTTTGTCGAAACAACTGAACTCAAAACTCGAAGGACGAAGATCATGCTCACAAAACTCTTATTTTGCTAGTCCTGCTGTGTGGAGCCGAAAGCGGGACCATAAGCAAAGCAGCAGAGATGGGACTTGATGCCATCAAAAGACGCCGGATGTGTGGACCTGTTTGCGAGGAAGGCGAATTGAGAGAAGACACAACAGCTAACTCTAGGAGCTGTAACAAGGTGTGGCTGCAGTCCGGAAGGCAAAAATCCATCGACTGCACTGGCTTGGCTAGAACAAGCGCATATATAGTAATGCTCGAGCTAAGAGGGTCTAAGAATCTGAGCCTCCTTGTTCGAGGAGGAGAGAATAACTGAATCTCCGGTATTAAGACCAAGTAATCGCCGACGGGTGGTCTTTATGACTGGAAGCAGCGTGTCCAGGGCCGTCAGCGAACGAAAGTAGCGGCCTTAGACCCTCCATGGGTCGATGCTCTCGTTCAATATCGTTTTCGTCAACAGCCATTATTTCAGCCTTACTTACCACTACAGTAATCTGGTACTCAAAAAGACCTCACACTCTAAGAATATTGCAAAATTTGTTTGACTAACATGACATCGCTACGACGTTGAAATTATGCAAACAAAACACCTCTACGCAATAAAAATTCTATCCACCATCAATTCACAACGCTAATCAACCATGTAAACTTCGAGAGTCTGTGTATCACTAACAAATTAGCAAATTTTCCAAGCTATACCCATCCAGGACAAAGCAATTAATAAGATAAATAGACATTCCTCGACATGTCAGCTGTCAATTGCCACAACAAATGTCAAGCGGAAAGCCGCCTACAAAAGCCAATTCAGACGGAAGTGTCACCAACAAGCCATCATCACTCTCAGCAGCAATCTCTACACCACTGCGACAATCCCATCTTTAAAATTCAAATCACACCAAGAACAAAGAGAAAATTGTAAACTAGATGTTTCAGACTGCGGATGACACAAAAAGAAAACCGACCGATTAACTGATTTACTACGACTACGACATTCGTGCAGGCAATTAAGGCAGAACACGAAGTATCAGTAAATATTTTCCGGCATCCAATTTTGGTGGAGACTTATCTGGTATCTGGCGTAGGAACACCTTCAAATTGATGTCCCAGCTACCTGGATGGCTTTCAAAATTCTATGCGTAATTGTCGGCAAACGACTCTAGAGTGGGAGGGGGAGCAGGAGAATATCATAAAAGCAAGCAGTGTTCCGCAAAGCATTGTTCATTCCCCCCTCCCCCACCACCGCAACATTCGTCTGTCGTGCGCGGGAATTCTTTAGATAAACTATTCGAGATGGGTTGTGTGTCGAAAAATGCTTTGAAGAATGGAATAGGAAGAGAACTTCTCTCTCTCTCTCTCTCTCTCTCTGGATTTATCAGAATTAGTATTCCGATCAAGTAACTCGTTCGTTGCTGTGATTTATCCGCTTCCTCCTCCCCGCCGCCCACATTGTTCGTAGTCCATGAGAATTAGTTCCATTCTGGGGGATCGATAGCCACTGGTACGCCTAGTGTCAGTGACGACGACGACGAGCGACGTCTCGGTACCCGGGCAAAATTTTAATGCGCTAAAAACGTGTATATGGTAATTTCATGTGACTAAATGGATAGATCGACCAACCGACCGACCGACCCACCAGGAAAGCGAAACACAAACACCAGAGTCTCTTGAACATCCCATTACGCTGGTGTTGTGGTTTCGAGACTGGATCCGACTGCTGACTGGGTGGATGTGCTGCTTCTTGCTCGCCACCTGGGAGGAGACTGTGTTCTGCGGCTCCTTGTAAGCGTTCATGATTCAGCATTCAAGTGTGTATATCGGTCATTTTTTCTACTCGATTAATTCCTAAACGGGGGTGGTGTATCGAATATATCCCTGGAGCTCTGGGGGAGGGAATGCGATAAAAGGGTTATGGACGTGATTATAATTCATCAACACTTAGGTGGAATCGTTTGTATGCTGCGTGTGCTTTTGGTGCGCTTTATTGATAGTTGAATGAATGGTTGGGTAAGTCGTTAGTTGAGGAATTAAGTGCTATTTTCTTTCAACTGCCCTGAGACAAGAGGCGTGTTTTATTGAGAATCTATACTCAGCTCAGTAATGATTCTCAATAAAACGCTCTTTACTCAGTTTCTATTCACTTTACTATTTCGTGTCAAAAGTTGGTTCGTGACTTTACTGTCATTGTACTAGACTTCAAAATTCAAATAGTTTTGGCAGTTGGTTACCAATGTTTGTAAATACAGTGGACTCTCCCTAAGTCGAATTTCTACCTAACTCGAAGTTTTTCGTCATACTTTACGTACATTTCCCTCAATTTTCGATACAAAAACTTCTCTCTAAGTCAAACTCCCTTTAACTTTTATGGTATCCAGTGACAGTTCGACATAGGGTATATTAAACAAAGGTTGGATTAAAAATTGAGACACATGTTGAGTTGTGTTGTATTGTTTTTAATTCATTTTATTTGCTCAAATCTTATATCTAACTCAATCGTAGACAAAATGTCTGATTCTAGCTTAACTCTAACAATTCATTTGAACTTATAACTAACTTACTGACCCTATGCGGGTACTCTAAGCTAATCTAGTCTACTCCTCTAATTGCCTTTCGGCCTATACTATCGTACTTTTTTTTTTCCGTCCGAAACGTATTAAATTATATTATATATTTTTTTTGCCAAGAAATCTTGAAAACTTGGCTCTTCGAAGACTATTTATAATACTTAAATTACCTAACCTACCCTAAACCTTTCTAAACCCTAATAAAACTCTTATCTCTTAACTATGTCCGTAACTTAGGGACGCGCGTGCTTCAGGGCGTGTGTCAATGCATATGTGTAACATATGCAATGCACACGCCCTGATGATCCCTTGAGATTTACACATGTTGAGATTTAGAACCCCAATGCTGATAATTCTGTGCTATAGACAGTAATGATTGCTGATATAATTTTACTCAGTAAAAACTCAGTATTGGATTATTCTTGCTATTCGCATATAAAAGTATTACTAGGATCATTGGATGCTCAATAAAACCCGCCTAAGATTAGACGACAGTAAGATGCATTTATTCTCAAAATTATTCGATTGACTACTAACTACTAGTTACTAACTCAAGAGAACTGGTTGCATGTCTCAGTGTAGTAAGATTTGAGTTCCTTTCATTTGAGCTTTCTTTCATTTTCCTTATGTTCGTGAGTAGTAGTTGTTGACGAACTTTTTGTTACTTGCTCTCACGCTGAAATGAGACATTTATCTTGTGTTAGTAACTAGTAGTTACTAGTCACTCGAATAATTTTGAGAATGAATACATCTTAGCTGTTGTCGTGTGTGTTTGTCCGATTTTAGGCGTGTTGAGTGAGCATCTATACTCAGCTTATTAATACTCTTACACGCGAAGCAATAACAATACTGAGTTATTACTGAGTAAAATTAAATCAGCAATCATTACTGACTATAGCACAGAATTATCCGCATTGGTGTTCTAAATCTCAACAGGTGTCCCAATTTTTAATCCATCAAAACTCAAAACTCTCTCCATGGGGTGCTTCGGCAATCAGTCTTAGCTAAGGATGTCATCAACAATCCTTCTCCATCAGTGCTCTGGCTGACTCACATCTAAAGCCCTTCTTTTTTCTTTATCTGGTGCAACAGTCTAGGGTTGAAATTTGGCCCCAACTAACCAGCTTCTCCAATTATCGCGATCTTTGGCTAGCTGTCTTCGGATTCGCACGTCCAGTTGGTTGAGGTACTTCTCCACCTGGGTGCGCCACCTTAAACGTACGCGTCCCCTGTTGCGTTCTCCGACACGTTCGGATTCGAAGTCTCCTCGGCCCTTAGCTGCGCTCAACATAGCACAGTCTCCTTAATCGTCGGATATATAGATGCCTGGCTAGATTCACGTCGCTGGGCATCCTGTCCGTATGTGAATATTCATCCTCCAAATGCATTCAACGCAGGGAAGGTCGGTCGCATGACTTTACTCTTGAAGAGACCAAGGTCTCATCCGATTTTGAGATTGTCCACATAAAGTCAGCTTATTCCTTGGAGGGATGTCTCTATTACTCCAAGCAAGAGTTAATCTGCGGTCTATCTCGGCTCACTGTCTTCACTGTGTCTGTTCCACTTGTCCCCTAAGTTCTAATTTCTGTCAAAAGTGTATTTCCAAATTTGTGCCAGCCTCTCGTACATTTCAGCCAAGATCAGAATTCAAAAAACGTAAAAATGAAAGTTCGACGCTCAAAGCTTATTGTAAGCTCCTGCACAGCCCGACGAGTTTGGCGTGAATGACACAACTAGACAAGGATATAGCTCGTCTCTTTGCATATGCAGCATTGAAATCGACGAAAAGGTGGTGGGTGTTGATCGTCAGGATTTTCTCCAAGGATCTGCCATCGATGGTAGACTTCCCCAGGTTAGTCTAGATGTCTACTTTTCCAATAATTGAGCTGACTTTTTGAATAAAATGAGTGGACATCCGCAAGAGCCAGATGTACCGCAGTTAAAGGAGTTATGGGTATCATCACACAAACAGGCCCAGGGACTTGTTAATCCGCATTTGCGTTGTTTCCTCTTCTGCAATTTACTGAGAATTTATTAGAAGAACGGAAAAAGCTCTTCGTGCTGTTGAGAGAGTTCCTCGCTTCTTCGAACGGAAAGGTGTTTGCTTCGATGGTTTTGTCACGTGGCACGAATGTCACCATCATAATGACTTCCGAGGCGTGCCTTGATTAGGATTCCATCAGGTAGGCGACTGCTTGTCAGACCCAGGACAAGAACCAAGTCCATAAACTCGCCAGTTTCCGTTTGGGCATAGCTCCTGATGGAGGAAGAGTCGATGGCGGAGGATCAAGTGGCGTGGAGATCTCTAGTACATTCAATGCTTCTGTGTGACCCCTTTAGTAGAACATGTGAGTCAGAAGATGATGAAGGCTCCTCTTCGACTAGGTGTAGAAGTTCTCTGAATTCTTAGGAACCTCCTTAAAGCTGACCTCACATTCATGCTCGGCTAACATTCAACACAAGCAGTATAATTTGCGTTGAAATTAAGTATTGTAGGCTTAATAGAACTCCAAAACGACGCGCCTAGTGTGACTGTTCCCAGTTAAATGTATCGACGTCTCCTATCTCATCGTTACGTGCTAATAGTGAACAATATGGAAAACCCACTGAATGTGGCAATCCCAGCGTTTTACTAACGTATTTTCTGCACACTAAAGATAAGATCCTAAAGAAAGCAAAATCCCTACACACACAAAAGACGTCACATTCACTGGTTTGCATGTTGCATTGTAGCGCCATAAGTTTGTCCTTAAAAGGAAAGTTTTCTTTTTGTGCTTCGTCTCCACGTGATTCAACGCTCTCGCATGTAACGTCGCTGCATTATTCCAAGTCCAAGCTAGCCAACCATTCTGCGACAATCTGTTTACCTCGTGTATGGCTTCACGTGAATAAGTTTTGTGGCTTATAGCAACACTGACCATGATTTGCTGAATGCCAACCGGCCATAGATATGTTATATTTTTAAACCCATTACGTCGCCGAATGGTGTCTATCGATCATAACCGTGCGGATATCACTTTTACAAACCGCAGCGCAAGTGTGAGGTTATATACGAGATAGTAATTGATTTGTTTTTGTTCACGATCCGGTAATGTGTCACTTGTTCAAATTAAACGCTCCGTCAGGGGTTCTTAATCGATGGCTTCTGATATAATTTGTTAAGACCACTTACAGCTGTCACCTTCGGGAGCGTGTTTTCTCACCTTTAATTTAATTCGATTAGCGTGGTGAAGACTCGAAAACTAAACAAAGGTGACGTCAACAACTGAACACGTTGATTCGGCAATAACACGAGTCTTTAGATTTGCTGCGTCGGTCGAACCGGGGATGATTTTATTGGCGTCATGCCGCGGAGGTACTAATCAATTTTGAAAACATCTTGCTCATCGATGACGTTATACAGTTCAATTAATTGCATCAAGGACATATTTCTGTTGAAAATAACACATGGTGAACGCCTGAGTCTGTTTACCAACAATCTTGTAGATTCTCCTTATCTGTGTGGTTTCAAGTGAGGGAAGTTCACAACAGAGAAAGTTTTTCCCATTGCGCAGATCCTACAAAAACGTCCAAGAGATCCAGCTGGACACTGAACTTTTTTTCGCCGAACTTTACAAAGCCACGTGTGACAGCGGCAGTCGCCGTGTCTAGTTTTGACAGTTCTATCAAACTCGCTAGACTGTGACGGAGAATTCTAGCCGTAACGACCTCACTGAGACTTGAGTGAGTTTTACGACTACACGCTCTAATTCTTGAGAATATTATCCCCTTTATTCTCTTTGTCGTGTCACATGTTACTGTGACAAATTCGTATTCAATAAGTCACTTAAATGTCACATAAAGTGACTAAAACAGTACAAATTAGTCAGTGACATGTGACGCGACTAAGATGATAAGGGTGTGTATACAGCCATTGGAAAAATTATTTGCTCAAGTGTAACTAACGGTCTTAGATATGAATTGGCTTATAAATCCATCATTGTATGGTATTGTGAGCAGTTTGAAATTGCAACTGGTGTTTGCACCAGTAATGACCTCAGCAAATCGTCTTGGGGCGGAGCCTAAAAAGTGTTGGATACGTTCTTCTGGAATGCTACTTCAAGCGGTTATAAAATCCTTCCAAGTTGCTTCCTCGGGTATTCCAATTTCTTATGGAATTTTAGATTCCTCCTCTAATACAGAATTTCGATGAAATTTTGCTTTTTTTTTGTTAAGTGACAATCATTTTGCGTTTCTCTTTGTGGTGAATTTTGCAGTAAGTAACGGGAATTTAATGTTTTAGTTTTTGATATTCTGTTAAGAAAATGTTAAAGATTTATAACACAAAAAGGAATAAAACGTATTTTGACTTTTAGAAAATTCGTAGAGCTTTTAATGCACCATCCATATAATGACGAATAAGTTGTGCAAATAATTTTGCCATTGACTGTATATGCAGCTCTCAATCCAATACACGATGCATGGTTTTCAATGAGGCTTTGCTGTCATTGAGGCCGAGCGTAAAGAGTAGAAAAGGTATTGCTGTAGAAAAGGAAAGAGTAGAAAAGGATAGGTACATATGCAGGGTGACCAGATAAGGACGAAAGGAAAATAAATTTAAATAAACCGACAACGGTGTGATAAATAAAATTGATTCTGGCTTCATTTTGAAGCTTGATGCCGGCCATTATGTTTGAAAGACCACATCATTCAAATCACGGCCTTGGTTTGGGGTGCAGTGCTCCAAACGGTCGGAACAATTGTGGATAGCTTAGTGAAATACGTAAGACGTAAGGACCTCGAGCTCATTTAAGATGGTTCTCGTGTTAGCGTAGACTAAGGACTTGTAGTCAGACCCCAGAATGGTGTCAAGTCGTATGATCGCGACGTCAAATTGACAAACGCTGTCGTGAGATGTTCTAGTCAACGAATTTCACCTTCACAGTTTAAAGCATTGGGTGGCTTGTATGGCATGTAGTGGCGTCTCTTTGGAGCCGTAACTTGGATAGAAAGATCTTGTCTCTGACCACAGCAAATCGATTAATATTTCTCAATACCTGAGGCCAGTGATGTTGTCTCCTTCCTACGAATTTGCTGAATTCACCACACTAAACAATCAATCTTAATGCTTGGTCGAACACTTGTGCATTTGGTCCGCTCTAATAATGGAAAATGTTGCTTGTTGACATAGCTATATAGCCAATGGGCGGATCTATACACAGTTCATTCCGCTTTATTGGGACACTACGGGATACATTTTTTGTCCCAAGTAAGCGGGTGTTCCAAGGGGACGAAGTGAGGAAGGAACGAGGATAAAGCCAATGTAAGTTTCCATTCGTTTTCATTTGTCCCAGTTAAGCGCCTGAACCGATAAAGCGGAATCCACTGCATATAATTCAGACCTCTACAATTTCCAGCGAGGTCACGACGTGTGTATGGTGTCGGGCTTCAGCTCAATCTTGAGGATTTTGAATGTAGGCCCAAATCCTGACTCTCTAGCGATGTCGAATTCAGTTAATTGGCGTCAAATCATAATTTATAGGTCTTCTTCGATACTGGCCACTACACTGATTATGTTTTCTTCGCCAATCTCTTTCTCGTTAGTGACAAAAATAAGATCCACAAACGTGTACTCACACTAAACAATTTTTTTAGTCTTATTTTTTATATTTCCAATTTTTTATCTGTTATTAGTACGGATCGGATTTTCATGCAAATGCATATTTTTTTATGAACACCTTGGATGCAAGGCAACTTATTTATGTATACGAATCATGAAATTTCCTTTACAATGGCATGCAACCGTTGCATATTTTACTATAGATGTACTTTTGTGCATATTTTTCATAATAAATTCCAAAATTTAACATAACAGTAAAAATATATTCCTTTTATATCAGTGCAGACGAAACTTACAACTATTATTTTTTTCTTTTATTCATTTCACAATCTTGAACGATATTCCAACCCCGCATTATAATGAGCCATATAAACAAAACTGCATGTACGATCTGCACTAGATTGTGCCCGCAAAACAAAGAATATGTAATAAGCATGAGACTGTATGAAAAAGATCGAAATTTAAACGATACCATTATTCATTGCTACCGAAAAGCGTCAAAATGGCAAAAAAAATATTTTTAAAGGTGCCATCTCGCGTCGAAGTTTTTTAAGAAAATTTATCCTTTGACTCCTCTTCCGCTTTAGCCTATTGTTACAAGATGGGGAACTTGGTTGAAGGCTGTTGTGTATTATGCACAAAATTATGAGGCGTTTGACAGCATTGTCAATGGGTTCGATGACTCCGATGCAGTTGCAATAATAAATGCAAAAGAAGTCATCAACCAGCCATTGTGGAAAAGCCAAATAATATTTATAAATTCAAACTTCAGTTTTCCATGCGACACTATCACAAAGCTAGAAAGCAGGACCACCTTACAAAAACAAATTGATTTAACTGAAAATGTTGTTGCAAAGATAAATGCTCTCAAAAGACTAATGGGAACCGTCATTAAAAGAAAACTTCAGTGCGTTCTGGCAAACAATTAAGGATTTGCAATAATGCAAAATGTAAGTAAGACCTTCACATTGGACTGCAATGACAAAAATTATCCAAAAAACTACACCGTCGATGAGATTTGTTCCTTTAAAAATGCTCTACTAACTTCGGTTGACATTGAGCGATCTTTTTCGTTGTATAAGGCATTCTTAAGACCAAATCGACAACGTTTTGATTTGATGTAAGTAAATCATTTCAAAATCAGAATAATTGAGAAATTAAGGGTTTTATCTTATTTTGAATTACTGACTTTAATTAAACAAATGAAGATGTTTATGTTTACGTTCACTGTGTTTTTTGTGTTTTTCTTTTTGTATTAAATGTTAATTTCGTTGTTAATTTCCATTTTATTAAACAATAAAAGACGCAAATTTAATTGATTTTTAAAGACTGAAGAAAATGTGTTTTTATATCGAACCGAATTTAAGATAAATTCATTTTTAGTGCATACTTTGTATTTTTAAGCTCATATTTAGAGATTTTTAGTGCATGAAAATCTGAACTCTAGTTATTAGAATCAACGTCCACAAAATTATTCAGTTCTTTTGATTTAGTATACAAATGGTGCGCATTACTGTAGTAATGCACTTTGAGAACAATATTATCCCTTCATTCACTGCAGGATGGTCCAATCATGTAGTGTCCTGTAGCGATTCATGTCTGTGTCCATATTACTGTCATCACTCTCATCAAAATAATATTCACGAGAAAATGAGAAATAAAATGAGTGCCTATGGTCCATCTACGATTCGTGGAATTCGCAGCGTGCAGCTTTAATAAGAGTTTTATTGCAGCTATTGCTATGCATGTATGACACAGGGTGTAGATGGGGCACGCCTGGCCGGGTTGTCAGTTCTGCAAATTTCCTGGAATTTCTCTGTGCTCCGGAACTCAAATGAGGTGAATCGTGGCACACTTGGTCATTTGTTGGAATGTACTGAGTACTTTGTAAAAACAGACCGATGCGTGGCAGATTGGCTGTGAGTACAAATTAGGATGTAACGGGCATCACAATCATTTCTGTCTGACAGACAATGCAGTAGTCCGAAATGTGAATGTTGAAAATTCTAGAAACACCTCAGTTTTTGAAGAGGTTGTGAAAAATTTTGGATGACCATTGTGCTTTCTAGTTTCCAGTGATCGTAACTAGGGAAAGATATGTAATTCAGAAGTTGGCATAGGACTCAGTAAGGCAGGATTACTAATTCATGGGAGTGGGGATGGGAAATGCGACGCCGTGGGTGGTACTTGCGTGAATCTCTGCACGTGTCTAGATTTGCATTCCCAGCACAAGTAACTTCCGTCATTCACCCATATTATTACATGATGAAAGGTTAATCACAGGGAACACTCAATGCGGAGCTAAATGGAAAGCGATGAGCACTAGGTCAGCAGGAAATGGAGGGCACAAATACGCCCTCTACCCACGAATTCGCCAGAACGTTATAATGGTCATCACATCAAACACAAATGGCTGGTGTCAATCGCAGCCTCTGTTAACTCAGTAATGCTCTTCATTAATAGAGTAATCAATCACTGTCTTGTAGTGGGGTGAAATGACATTAACAGAATAGAAATCAGACGAAGAGATTCCTGGTTGAATCTCCGTGAATGGACAGGGTGGGCCGAAGAAGAGGAAAACAATGTATAACTTTTGCATTATTTATTTGTTTTGATTAAGTTTTTCTATATTTAAAATATATTTTATGCACTCTCTGGATTCTTGTCCCCGCACAGAATATCCCACGTTGTCTTCCGTGCGATTATTTCGATTAGTAGCTCTCCCAGGACGATCAGTCACTGAAAAAACCGTTCCTGAAAATGGCCGACCAAGCTCATAATCATGAAGACGGTGGGAGCTGATCTTCGATTAAAATATGGCGTTGTTTTTAAGTTAAAACGAATAGAAAATATTGATTATTTTAACGCGTCCACTTAAAATTCTGTGAACTCATTTACAGTGAAAGCTTTCATATGCGGACATCGACGGTAGCAGCACTTTTGTCCGGCTAAGGGAGTTGTCCGTCCATGGGGAAAAAAAATGCGTTATATTAAATCATATTCATGCAGTCCAAGAAATTTGAAAACAAACTTAAATCAACATAACACTGCTCTAGAATTCTACACAGCTCCGTTATCCATTTGACTAGAGGCAATGATTTGATGGCACCACACACTCACAGTGCTGCTGCTATTTTGACGTTTCCCTTGTAAAGTCATTTATTTTGTCTTTACCGTTAGCATACCATGTACAAAAGCTGCGGCAAAGTTTTTATAAAAAAATTATTTTGTCCTCCTAAGGCAACTAAATTTACAGTTTTGCTGCTGATGTTCCGGGTTAGGGAGCGTTCGCTAAAGGAAATATCAAACGTAAGGAACTTCAATTCAAGATCCAAGGTCGTGAGAAACTGTCAGTAATAGGAGCTTTCACTGTTTAACCACAAAACATATATCGGAAGAGAAAAAATAATTGTTCGTGTTATTTGGTTCACCCTGTAATTGGAATAGAACACGATCACTTTAATAAACTCTATCAACTTTAAAGCGTCAACTTTGAATTTAATTTGTGAACGCACTCTTTCACAAATAATCAAACTGTCACTGTCACTTTATTCAGTAAACACGTGACAAAGTGTACGAACGAGCAATGTCTGAAAATTATAAAAAAAAATTTACCGAAATTCGGAGTGGACCACAACTTTAAGAGCGTTAACTCCAATTTTCGACGAAGCTCTTTTTTGACTTATATATAAAAAAAGGCTGAAAATCTACATGTGCTTCATGAATCACCACATCATGCACAATAAATAACTATTTGGTGCGGTTTGCATGCCGGCGGCGTTACTAGGCCATATTTTTTCGACGACGACAACAATCGTCACGTTACTGTGAATGGTCAGCGTTATGGCGCCATAATTACCTATTATTTTTGGCCCGAATTGAAAGATATGGACTTATCGACGACATGTGGTTTCAACAGGATAGTGCCACAAACCACACTGCACACGAAGATTGGCCGCCTCGTTCGTGCGATGTAACGCCGCTTAACTATTTTCTGTGGGGCTACGTTAAGTTATTGGTTTATGCCAACAAGCCGACGACCGTTTTATATAGGTAAAGTCAGCCGACCACGCCACTAATGTAAGTCATCGGCTCAGAAACTGGAGTACAAACCGCATGCATGACATTGTCGTAGTCACAAAATTTGGAAGACTACAAGTGGCTGTGACTGTTAAAATGACGACATCTACGGCGGTTTTGTTCTTTAACAAGTTATGAAAAATATAAATATAAATGTTATCAAATAAATGCATATGTGACGCATGAAAAAAACAAAGAAACTTAGGCACCAAGAAATAAATGAACACAGCTACTCTGAACTCAGCTACTCCCCATAAATAGAATCCCCATTGATAATTAATCGCTTTTGTTAGACTATATGCTTAGATAATCAACTGAATTTTAACACTACGTCAGAGCATTGTCGTCTGGAGGCTAACTGACGCAATGCTTAAATTGACGTGTATTCCGCATTTGACAAAGCAATGCTCGGAGTATGAAATCATATATATATATAAAATTTATATTTAAAAATCATTGTTGCACTTTATGAGCTAATGCTCGTATTTCAAGAAGTCATAGTCACAATCGATTATTCTGAAAGAAAAATTTCCGTTGTGCCTCCCAGTCATTGAATGTGCTTAAGGCCCAGGTGACAGTGCTGCTGGTCACTCTGGGTGAGGTGTGTTTTGTGTGGAATGGGTTTGATCTGATTGTAGTTGAGATTTCCCTTATCCCAGCTTCATGGAAAGTGAATGTCGACGAGATGAACCAGACTTGCCGTACTGGAGGTAGTACAGGTTTTATCTGTCATTTTTATTCGACATGGAATTCTTGGAAATTATGCCAATACTTTCCTGAGTCCAGGGGTCTCGAAGACTTTGACTATCTTTTCACAAAAAAGTTTTCATGAGCTCACCTTAGCTTTCTTCATTTTTGGAGAGTTCTTTTATTTAAGTCCCTCGGCGGCGATACGTTGTCGAAGATCTTTCTGTTAACCTTGCGAAGGGTGTCCAAATCCGGTTAGAAGGCACCGGGGATCTGTTGTATACATTGGAGAGGCAAATAGCCAGCTAGCTATAAATGCTGTGAAATTAGAAAGACGCGATGCACTAGCTACGTAAAGCTAGTAAGTTTAAGAGTAGTTCCATATTTTAACATGTAGTATAGAAATCAAAGATGTAACATCCCTGTCGAGGACACCGCCATCTGACTGCTGATAACCGAACAACTTAGTATACAAGAGGAAGAACTGGACGATCCTCTGATCTCAAGCAGCTTTTGCTGCAACCTTCCGATAAGATTCGCATTCATATGCATTCCATCTCAAAATATGATAAATTGTTTCTCTTTTATAAAAAAAAAATGGAAAAAAGCAAATTCGTGAACAATTTAAGACAGGTGGATATGCGCGACCTACGTCCCGCAACATCAGCTTAGCAGAATGTTTCCATTCTCATTTTCTTGATCTATTTTATCCCCATTTGTCCACTTTCCTTCAATCTAATGGACTCCGAAACAGTTCAGTGCTGCTATGACGCCTTGCAATCCCTTGTCATAAACAACAAAGTTAAAACTGGCTGGGTCCCTGGACATAGAGGGATTGAAGCCAAGGAATCCGCAGATGAGCTCGCGAGAGCGGACTCTGAATCAGCGTTCATCGGTCCAGATCATGGACAGCAACTCTGATTAACGAATGGGAAAACAAACTTCGCCTAGACCAGTAGACACATGGTCATGGTCTTAGGCAGTCCAAGAGATTAATCAGGCCTTATTCATATAAGGAAATACTCCATCTTAAAGCGATAGCTTAAGATTGTTAACAAGCTTTCATGTCGGCCACTGCGGCCTGAAAAATCACCCTAACAAACGTAACCTGTGTCAAGACACGGTTTGCCTCGAAGAGGTTGAGACCTCCGAGCATATCATGTGTGAATGTCTGACAATAATCTGGTTAAGGAAACGTATCCTCCATAGGGAGATACTCACTTCAGTGGAATTATAAATCTCCACTAAAAAAGATTTACTGTCTTTAATGAGGAAAGTGGTTTGTCTTTTATCTTAAATCCAACCCTTCAATGGTCGCAGTGTCGTTGCCTCCACGGCATGGGTTGGACAAGAGGAAAAAAACTTGACGAAGCATTTCATTAAAAATAAATAGCTCATGTTTCTGCACTCGCATTGCACTTGAGCCTTAAGACTGCTGCAAATCGTTCTGACACAAAATTTGACAGTTTAAAGGCACAAACAGATAAACAATGTTCTTTGTTTTTAATCGCTACCAATGACGTTGCATTTTTAAAGCAAATTCGTTAAGAATGACATGATTCACCATTTTTTTTTATCTTCCCTTCGCTCAGTCTAGAGTTTACTATTTATGACTAAAGCCAACAGAGACCCATTATCAGAGATTACGTTACCGACACAAACAATATCAAGATATCAAAATTTGTGCGGCCAATTCTTCATCTCATCGTCAAAAATAACCATTCTCACACATGAGTAATTGAAATTGCCCAAGTCCCACATTTGTCAGGCGCGGCGATTACAAAAATACACTCTCAAAATCATAAAATAAGATTTTGGAATCGATCCAAATCCAATCGCAATTGTAAATCACGTTCTCGTGTAAAAACACATATATAATGCATTTTTCTGATGCACAGAGAGACCTCCTCTCCGTGCAGATTCGAATTTCGAATGCGAACGTAAACACGTATGTACATTTTCATTTTGCATTTCAATTAGAATCCAACCGAATTCTAATGGATCCACCGCCAAATCCAGGCGTTTACCGTAAACACAACTCTCGGGGTAAACAAACAACCAAAATGATTGAAAATGAAAAAAATAATAAAAAAGGAAGTGGAATAATGAAATTTTCTGACTGGTGAAAGTAAGCTGAACCTTTCAGCTGAAAAATGACAGTGTCGTAACTTTTTTCGTTACGTAAAAAAAGCGCCTTCAAATAGATGAAATCGCACGCATTGATGCGTAACTTTTCTCTCTCAGCAAAACCACTTTAGCGCAAGTGGCAATTAAGTAAGCACAAGAGAAAAAAAAGAAACAGAGCAGACGCGATAATAGAAAGATACAAATTCGTAAGCACAATTCGCAATCAATCACATTCATCTCGTCTCGTGTTGCATTAGTCACTGAGACTGACGCCAAGTGGCGACGCGACGCGACGCCATTCACTCGGTGATTGCCACAAAAATACAATTTATTTAAGGAAAACAAGCTCTCGCAATGATGACCACTTCCGCCATTGACCATTCGGACGGATCTTATGCATCCCCCAGTCTCGTTCACTACATGTTCGCCTCCTTTTAGCTTTATACCACATTCTGTTGCGGGTTTTATTGGCTTTTCTTTGCATTTGCAATCCACATTTGCGTTTATGCGGATGTGGTATGTGAGCCAAAGTCAGGGCAGTGCCCTTCAACGTGATGACTGTGTCGGCGGGGGTGCCAGGTCTGAGACATGCAGTACCATTACCCAACAAAATATTATTTACACATTTACATTGTGATCGTTATTGTTGAGTCATTTGTTGGCTGCGTACACACACATGCACGGACTTTCGTTTGTATGTGCATATTTGTTGCGTTGTATTAATTAATTTTCCTGTCTCGCTGCTGGGGAGAGACTGCAAATTGTCTGATGTCGGCTCGGGGGGAGCGCGGCGGTGGGTGGGAATGTATACATCCTGGTGCTTTGACACTCATAATTCAAGAAATAATTAGCATGACCACACGATGTCCCCAACCTCTGAACTCGTGAGCTGGTTGGTTATGTTTCGTTAGGAAAAATGTCATGCAGGTGGCTGGCGGCTTGTCTAAGATGACAAATTGATTTTGACTCACTTTGTCGACATCATGCTAAATGTGTTATGTGTCAGATGTCAAATGAGAGGTGAAGTTCAATTAATGTCTTCACCCTGAGTGGGGAGAGTTCAAACTTTGTCAAATGATTGAACACTTGGTAAAGGGATAGAGACTTTGGGTTCTGTGACAGGTGGTTTGACAGGTCTCGGGGTTTTGAGGTTAGTTTGGTTTGACAGTACATCAGGAATAGACTAAGGCCGGCTATTAACTGCACGAAATAACTGTACAAATTGACGTTTGCGCAGTGCATTAACATTGTGGAATTAATTACTGTGGAGTTAACTGTGTAAAAATCAATACAAAATTTTGGATTTTGCTCAAATTTTTAAATGTCAATTTGCGAAAAAGTTTGTGTAGTGAATGGCCGGCTTTACGCAAGGGCGTTTACAAAATGTTGAAATTTACTTTGAAAAACATGATTCGATTCAAGAAACTCAAACTGAAGCCCTTGTCGCTCCACGATCAATAATAATAAAAATATGGGTGGCACGAAGGTTCCGGGTGGATTTGGGCCTAGCTTCCTTCAGTAAATACTGGTGTTGTGCGTATGAGTGGGAGTGGCCTACAGTTTTATGCCAACTCCGAACCGTGACTCGACGTTTTGAGAAGGTTTTCTTTACGGGGTTACTCTATGAGCTGACTCGGAAGAGCTGGAGCCTTGAATTATGAAAGTTGGACAACCTCTGCACCAAACCACTATGCCAGAACAACCCACACATTTATATTCAGAAAAACGTCATCGTTTTGTGCATTTCATGGATCGGTGGAATCATTGGTTCATATGCCTTCAACGATGGTCAAGGGTGAGAGGTGCAGAGACATATTCACTAAGTTTCTCTACAACACTTTGACTTGGGCACAAACATTCGCCGCGCTATTGCCGAAATACTCTTCGAGGTACAGCGACGGTTCAAAGTCAGAAAAACCTTTTTACTAAGGATGGACTTGCCCTTAGAATAGTGTAAATTCGCCTGGAAAACCTTGATGAGGCTCATTTATCCTCCAGTGAGGTTCGGGCTTGTCGCATCAGTTAGGATTTAAGGGCCCTTTGCGGCAAGCAACCTTTCAGTGATGACCCACAGACTTCTTACTAAGAGCGTTGAGCCCTTGGCTCCGGCTAAGTTAGTGTATTAGCGCTCGAAGTGCCGGCGACAACGCCGTCTTTGGGTAATTTTCTTATAGTCCTGCTCTTTGTACTGTTGTCATGCCCAGAGGCACTGCCGATTGGAGCGGAAGATGACGGGTTCTCAGTGTGGAATGTAGTTGCACTAATCTCGTTCATCTTTTTGGCTTCGGTTTTACCTGGCCAAAGCGATAACACACCTTATTCTGAAGTGCTCAAAACCATCACGGAGGCGTCGTCTATGTCTAGCACAGTACGGAGATGGGTGCCTTCACTTGCTCTTAGCATCACCTTCCATGTGGTTGCCTTAAGACCTTTAGTTATCAAATTTGTGGGCGTTTTCCAAAATTTTGATAGTTGGCAGCTCGAGGTTTTGTGGAAAGCATCTCTCGGACAATGTGGGATTTCGGGAAAGATTCTTCAAGTGTCACGTTTAGTCCATTTTTGGTTGCCTCAAACTTACATTCGGCAATGGTCCTGTCTGAACAGATGGAAACGAGCCAACCCGTCCTCTGGATCGAACCTGAAAAGTGAGGCATCACAGGCATGTGTTTTCCAGATCGATGGAGTCGTCGATCACTGCCTCTTGGAACTGAGCCATTTGCTATGTGCATCTGCTCTAAGTCCACCGGGACAACACCCAACCTAACGCCAATGTCCACTTGACTAAAAGTGGAAGCATTAGGCGTGGGCCTTGCTTTGGCTTTCTTAGCTGCTAGTGCTGTGGGATATGATCCTCTGATCTCCTTCTTTTGGCCTCTTTGGCGAGAGGGGTTCTTATAAAAGCTGGGGCCTCTTCTCTGGTATCCCCCTTGCTTGCTTGAACCGCCTTCTCTCAGCGGAGTTGAGGCTGCCGAAAACGCCCGGAACAATATGCAGCTCATATAGTGTCTTCCCAATCGAATAACACTCCGAATTCTATCCATAACAGTGGATATTGAGGTATCAGAGCCGGCACTAGGAGCTTCCCCTGCGTTGGAGTTACCAGCATGGAAGGGTCATGTCCATAAGACTCCGTCCTTGACACCTGAAGTTGTGGGGCGAACGGTGGAGGTATTGGCCGAAGGTTTATTTTCCGTTGGATGCCCAATAGCATCACGACTGATCGTTTCTGTTTGCTCAACAATAAAATCAGAAGTACTCATATTTATGAGTGATTCCCACAAGTATTCGGGAAAGAAAAGTCATCCTAGGCAGAGCCCGATATACCTAGGGAGGGCTAGATTGACACCGAAGGTCACCAGGTATTCGAAATTCGCGTACTAGAGACTTAGCACTCATGATTAAGAGAGTGCTAGCACTCATGATTAAGAGAGTGCTAAGTCTCTAGTCCCTTGGCGTATGCTGATCCACCAATAGGCAGTAAGTCCTCTTGTACTGGTTACTTGATTGGAATTGTCCATATGACTTTCCCTCATGAGTCCAGACTTCACCCTTCCCTATACAACATACACCAACGCTTGAACAACTGGTCAAATAAATGCAGCATCCAATTCTGGAACCGTCAGGGGGAACTTACACACTCCAAAAAACACATGACGGTCGATCCAAGGAAAACCAAAGAGGCTCTAAATCTGAAAAAGCCTGACCAAATGATACTATGTTGCGCACTTAATGGCTTTTCAGCAGCTCAGAAAACTTTAGTCACTGTGGACAATCAAAGGAAACCATGCAAAAACCTACTCGTCGAATGTCCAAATCTGATATTAAGCAGATTAACAGATAACGAAAATAATCACTGTCAAATTTGTCAATATAACTCTAAAGTTCTAGATCAACAAAGAAGGACAATGGGTGGTGTGAATAAAAACTGAGAAAACACTCCGAGTAAGAACACATGAGTCGAGTTATTTCGTTAAAGGAAATACTCAATTTGGTGTGAATAAAAAATTTCCTCAAAGTAGGTACTCCCTTCAGTTGACGTTTGCAAACTAGAGTTCTTGGCGTTTAAGGGTAAGTGCAAAGTCGGGTAAAGGTGTGTGCAAAATATATACAATATACATATAAACGCGAAAAACAAAGAATTGTAACTCATGTCCTTTCGGGGACACAGGGGATAATTTCAAGAACGAGTTTAGATTCGAGTTTGATAACATGGAATGGTTAAGTACTCACTTTCTTTCCGATATTCCTGAAGAAACTGATTGTTTTTTGTTCTTTTAATGTAATGGGAAGATCGCCGTTTCTTATCGTCTTTTGATTTGACGCAGGCTTTCATGTTATTCATTTTTTTCTTTATTTGCGAGATGTTAAAAATAAAGCCGTGGATTTTTTTCCATAGCTTTCAACGCAGATTGCTTTTAATTTTTCAAGTCTGAATTTTTGCTTTTTTCCTGCAAACACGGATTAAATTGCAAACACTTGATGAAATCGTCATCTTCCATTCCAGATTTCCATCTTTTTATGATTAAGTTTTAATCCGTCAAAGTATTCCTCTTCCGACGCAGTATTTACCATTATTTTAAATTGTTTCCATTTTTTTCTCACTTGAAGTCTACTCCTATTCACACTCAACTGCTACAAGCGATATCTGAGCATATTCCATCTTTATTCACACCAAAACGAAGGAAAGACTCAGCTGTCAAAATATCTGAGTGGAGAGGATTCGTTAAACTTAACGAAATAAAAAATTTTATTCACACCAGATGGAGCATTTACTCCAAAATGCTGGGGAAATGCTCTGACTCAGTTTTTATTCACACCAGCAAAATATATAATCCGTCGCAATCGCTGTGCTTTGTGTTTGCTATAGTTACGTCCCACTTCCATCATTTTCTTCAGTTCTAAAAACCCATATAGACACCACCCGCAGCAGTCATTTGTTCGAAGTCACAGGCAAAACTTTAATGACATCGATTTAACTGTCAATTGTGTTCATTTCTTGAATATAAAATTGATTTTTTTTGAGCTGTACATAAAAAACCCTTTATTTATATTACTCAACTTACACCGAATATTTCGTTCTTCTCATTTTCAGATTGGGAACGTGAAATTGTTTCGAAAGCCGAAATACTTCGTCTCATATACCAAGGTAGATTTTTACACTGCAACGTAACATTAGGTGCATTAGGACTTCCATTGGGTAAAACGACTGTAATGCATTTAGTTCCGCGTGATAATCTGCCAGAGCCCAATTCGCAAGGTAATCTAAACAAATAAACACCAGTAAATAAATTTTTTGTAATATTTTATTCCATCCAACAGATCAACGGCAAAAGAGTAAAGGTGGATCCAGTAGATGCTGTTCAACGACATGCTGTATTTTGTAACTAGATGTAATAAATCGTTTATTTTTATTTTTATAAATATTAATATTTTTATATTTTAATTAAATATTTTAAATTTACCTCTAATTTAATTACAAACAAAAAATAATTATATATAAATATATAAAAATCGTTATGTTTCTTCATATTTTTTGATTAAATCAAAATTGTTTTGTTAGATTATTATTATTTTTTTTTCTAATTTTAAAGAAAAACATATTAAAGCCAGACGAGTGTGTTTTTTCTTATTTTCTTGTATTTTATTTCTCTCGTTTTGTTCTCGTTTATGTTTCGTCCGCTATACTTTTGCAAAATGCATATATAAATATATATATTATACATACACAAATTGAAAGAGAAAACAAAAACCTAACTGAAAAAATGTATATTTACTAAAGTAAATTTTAGATTACTGAATGTGAGATTAGATTAATAAAAAAAATTAAAAAGAAAAAAAAAAAGAAAACCGAAATGAAAACAAAGGCTATTTAGATGAATTTAAGGGAAGGCGACGAGTGATTTAATGAAAGTTTGTAATAACAACAAAACAAAACAAAATATACACAATTACACATAGTTACTTGTAAGTGAAAGATGAAAAACATGAAAGATAATAACTAAATACCGAATAAACCGTCAAAAAAAGAAAATAAAAACACACACACTACATGAACAATACATATATATATATAAAATAAAAAAAAGTATATATTATACACATAAATACATATATAATAAGAAACAAAACCGGTAATACACAATAGATATCCATATACAAAATTAAAAAAAAAACCGAACAAAAATGATTTCATTACAAAAACAAGAATTTTTTCTTTCAGACACAAGTTAATTTTTTTGTTTTGAAAATAATTACATAAGTAACATAAAACTCAACAACTACGCATCGAAACGAAGTAAAAACAAATATTATTAGTCATTTAAATCAAGTGAATATATAGTGTTATCCTATTTACATTAAAATATGTCTATTTATACCCCATTTCTTTGCGATGTACAATAATTAAGAAAATTAAATGTTTATGACAAATCCATTCAAAATGATTTCAGATACTATGGTGCAATGAAGTATTATCGTTTTCATACATTTTTATCATCTATATATATATATATGTAACTTAATTAAGTTTATTTGTTGGGATTCTGACGTGTTTTTCTGTAGGCAACTGCGTTTTATCATGCCAGGTGCTCTTAGGTATTTGTTTCAAAATGATTCATTCTAAACACTTTTTCCATTTGTCCACTACGTCGACTGACTTGTGGTTACTGCTTCACTTGACGGCGTTAGCTTTGTTGATTTATTTTCATTCATAGAGCCAAAACAATAAAGCCAGCGAATGTGGCTGCGTTCCACAAAACTTTACTTTCCCGCATGAAAATTCTTCAAGCTCACACATGCTTGTTTTTTCCCATTTCCTTATCGGCCTTGGGTGTCAGCGGAATGGACTTACTTTGATCTAAGCGCATGGACAAGCCGATAAATCGCCAGCTTATGAAATATCTTGAATCGCGGAAGTTTCTTAGTGACCGGCGATATGGTTTCAGCATTAGCTGGTGATTTGAAGGCATATCTAATCGTGAGTGGAGCCAGTCTTTGCATTATGTAGGCGGAAACATCGTTGCACACAATATTTCTGAATCATTTGTCAAAATGGACTTAGAACATCGTTCAAGGAAAATATACAGGCAACTCCAGCAGAGTTGTTGTATGGAACGCATCTAAGAGTAGCTGCATGTGCTAGCATCAGATTCGCTATGACCAACATAGAAAACATCGTCAACTCATGCGTGTAATTCGATCAGCAGCTGGCACACCACAACAAAGCTTTGATGTTAATTTCGAAAGATATCTCCACAGCAGTTCGCATGTCTGGTTATATTGCGATCATGTGAAGGTTAGCTAAGAACCAGAGTTGGGCATCAAGTTATTTATATTGACACTGCGTGCTTGAAGAAATTAAGTTTCGAAACGTTCAACTTGTTTTGGTTAGGTTAAAGGAAGATGTCCATTATAAAAGGCTTGTTGGTATTCATTCAACAGGGTTGTCGTATTCCCTCGGCTACCTTGGCGTACTGGTTGACTTCTAAGCTGGGGTTTCTTAGTTTAATTCCCGAATTTCGCAACTGTCCTGCCCTGTCCCAAAAAAAAGCTTCTCAAACTTCTCTCGGAGTCAACATAAAACTAGACCAAAACGTAACTGGATCACCATCTTTTCTGACAGAAAAAGTGGCCATAAATGCCGTAGCATGAGACATTCTGACATAGTAGCTGGTTGGTCAACGAGATCTCCTTGGAGAATTCTGTGACTCTCTGCTGGGTACTGGGAGGGAAGCTGGAAGAATCTCTGGTAATCCCGTACTCGCTCATGCCACTCAGCTCCATAAAGAAGACGAAGACAAGTACTAGCTCGCCCTGAATACTAAAGCTACAGCAAGGGCCATGTGGGCGAATCTGAACAAATTCGAGATTAATAACATTGATCGGCATTAGTGGAAAGGACGTATCGCAAATAGGACTCCTCACCGAACACTGTGCCATATGTACACATGCAATGTGACTGAACATTGAATGATTTTTGTAGACGACGAAGAAGCAGAATCTACCCAACATTGCTCTGCGAATGTCCAGTCCTAGCAATGAAAAGAAGGTATTTTCTGGGAAAAAACTTCTTTCTAGACCTAGCGGACTTATGCGGATGGCCGTCAGGGCACCCTACCTACCTACCGACATGAAACTATTGGTCTCTTAAACTCACTTGTGGTTGCTGTAGATGCTACACCCTGATACCATATGATATTACTTGCCAAATGTGTATTCTGTCTTCTGGAGTCTTTCGGAATTTTATAAATGATCTCTAGTGTGCCCTCTTCTATTCCAATTGGCTGCATCGCTGAAGACAGTGCTCTCAGTGTCTCGTATTAGTTCCAAAGCTCACTGCCCTGCCATTCAGTCATATGGAATGATAGAACAATGAATCCTGATCTTGGCTGTGGTGAAAACACTAAGCATCCAATACCCTGTCGTCTGCTGTTACTTAAGCGAACGCGAAGTAATTTGACATTATCCACGAATGTGTGTCTAGTGTATGTTCATAGAACCGAACTTATATAAGTTTATTTTATCGGTGCAAGAAATAGCTCAGGTCTTCTGATGGCTTTAATTTATTATACAATTTTTAATTATTTTATTATAAAGGACACCTCTCTTTACGAACAATTCGGTGTAGTCCCAGTATAGACGTATTCGTACATTTCAACCCCTTCAGAAGGGAAATCTTTACATAACAGACAATCATAATGGTCCCGTAGGTGTCCACTATGGAGAAGTTTCTGTATTTGCCCCAAGTTCGAATACAACTCTTGTTGCTCTAAACACCTCCCTTCACCGACTAGCAGGAGACAACAATGATGCGACTCTTCTGAATATTGTATCGTGTCCTTTTTGTCTATGTTTTATGACTATTTCAAGAAACGATGCTCAAATGAACTAGCCAAACCAGATTCATTTCCTTTCTGAATGCATCCGCAATACTTGGTGACCAATGGTGTCATTTGCCTCCATTTCCCTTCTTACTCCACACGTTCGGCCTTGAACATTTAAATTATTCGTCACCCCTTTGGCCCCGAAAATTGAGAGACTGCTGTGGATGCAACCTATGCGGTGCAATTAATGAGGATTGTAATCTTATGAGCTTCTTTTTTCCTAACATTAACTTTTTCCCGTGACGTATTTCGTTCCAATTCTAAACAAAATGGAGCAATAAATTCAACACATCACTCAATAAGTTTCCGGTTTAACTAAGGAAACTATTTTATTTTTGTAATGTAATATCCGCTCTTGATAGTGTTATATCTCTCTCATGATAGTCAATGTCCTATAACTATAAAAGCAGACTTTTGATTTGGTTGCTCGCCTTTGACGATTTTCACCGACTCCTGTCCGCAGTCCAACTAGTCCACTGGAGCCATGTTTCATCCATACCTAGGCGAGAAAACTTTAACTTGTATGAACAACTCCAAACAGCGCTCTGAATCTTCGATGGGTTGTTGTTTTTAGTCGAGTTCGAAAACAACTTCCTCGTGATAAAATTTTCGTGTAAAATTGTCCGTACCTTCTGACAACTTTAAGATGTCTACTATTTCCACTTCACTTTACGCACTTTGAAGACTATTTTGTATGCTTTCCACAACATCTCAGTTTCACCAGAGTATTCCAGACCATCGGTATCTGTACGAACGTTAGCTTAACAACCGATACTATTTGAGTTCTCTGGTGAGGGATATCCACAAAACCACAATTTGGCTTTAACAGCATTCATGTTCCTTCTTCCAAACACGATGTTTAATCAACACACGAAACTCTTTGCTGGCCATTGTGTTAAATGTTAAGAAGCCCACAAAATGTTAGTCTTCTGTGCTTAGGTACGTTACAAGCAACAATACGATATGAGTCCTTGAGTGTGAGAATGTGCATATAGCATGGGAGAACATCGCTTACAATCCATTGAGCTGTGTGTAACAATAAAGTTAGCTACTATCCAAACAATAATTTCCTTTTACCAATGAAGCCTCGAACAACAAGTGATCTGTGTACAAACAACGTACACCTTAAAGTAGTGAAGAACTGTAGTGTGTCTCTTTAAGTTTCTGTTAGTTTTCGATGTTATCCCAAATTTTGATTTTAATTTCTCCTCACTTAAAAGAAAAGAAGAAAATATACTCATTGCCTCATGAACAACGCAATACCATAACTGCAAAACAAAAATGAATGTGTAACTTATGATCGCTTATATATAAATATTTATATTTAATGATATGAAAACGAAAGTAAGAACAAATACATTTATATATAGAAAATGAGAACTAAATTAAAAACAAAATAAAAGTATAAATAAAATTGTAAACGGTGTCGTATATATTTTCCTTTATAATCTACTCACATTCATTAATTGAATGGCATTCGTGAAAATACAAGAAGAAATTTAAGAACTTAGAGTAAAATGAATTTTTATTATCGATAAATGAATAAAGGTGTACATAAAGCAAACATACTCTTAAATTTATAAATGTATATTTTTTTGATTTCGTTTTCTGTTTTTTTTTTTCATTTATTCCGATTCAAAATAGACAAGGTAAAAAATATATATATATTTATTAGCAACTAACACACAAGACAAAAGAATAAGAACAAATAGGTAAATGTTTAAAGTATTTTAAATAAATATAAATTAAAAGAAAAGAAGAAAAACAAAGGGATTAAAAATTGTTTCGTTTTGTATTATTTAAATAGTATTAATTGCAGATTTCTCTCCTTATATACATTAATAAATATATATATATATATATACACACATATATATTTATATTGTTCATTGTTTTTTACAGAATAGACTCTTTTGTGAAAATGCTAATGTGAAATTAATTTCAAAAAAAAGAAATAAAACACACACCAAAATAGAAACAAACTAAATGTAAATGTACTAACTACGAGAATAATTAAAGGAAAAGAAAATAATGAAACTATCGTCAACACACACACTCACTCACACATACACCGCTTTGATTAATGAAAACTGTGCGAAATATTAAACGTCCTCATCTTGTTCTGATAGACAATATGTATATGTGAATATTGTCCTTACAAGTATTATTACATTTTTCTTTAGCTTTCCTTTCACTACGAAAACAAACATACACACACACACAAAGAAAAGCAAAGTTGAGAATATTGAGAAAAACAAAACAAAAACAAAAAAACAAACAAAAACGTAAGGAAAATACTTAAAGAACATATCATCACTTAGATCATTAATTTTAAGCATTTACATGTTTGATTATTACCAAACGAGTTTAAATCCACTGAACAATTGAGTTTATTCTTGGACTTGCGTTTCGCCCCCATTCATTTTATTTAACCTGTGATATACCCGTTATATTGTTCCGAAAACAACAATCCTCAGATTTAATTTTTGTATTGTGTTTCTTCCTGCACTGTCTTCATATTTTGTTTGTCCTTAATTTTGCAAATTATCAGAACAAGATCTAAGTAAAGAAAAAAAATGAGAAAAAAAAACAAAACATAAATAAATATTAAATGTTATACTAAGAATGGAGAAACGTTTTTATATAAACATAAATGCAAAAAAAAACTTAAAAGAATGTGTTAAAAATGTAAAATTTAAAATAAAAAAAATATATTCGTTTTTTTGGAAATAATTTCAATTTTAAAAAGAAAATGAAGAAAAATAAACTCGAAATCAAATGAGACAAGCTATAAATGAATAATAGGCGTAATTATTAAACATAAACTCTAATAATATGTACCATTGGTAATTAATTTTAATATAAAGGTGAAACGAAAAATAAATCGTAGATAATGTGTAATACTATTTTTAATTTTAATTAAGAGTAAATGAGATGAGAAATGCAAGTAACAACTACTTTTCGTTAAACGTGTTAAAATAATAATAAAAAACAAAATCAAATACAACATGAAAAGTCTTACAAAAAATTATTTCGTTTTCTTTTTTTTATATTCGTTTTATGGGTTTCCTCTGTAATTTTGACTTCGTAATGGAATGTTTTCTAGTCTTTTGTTCTTCATGAATTGAGATTTTGTACGTGGCTATTCGAATTCGGCAGAGCTAAGATCCAGCCATAATTGACATAAACTAAGCTTACCAGACCAGAAGAGAAGCCAGTGGCACTGCAACCTTCCAACGCCGACTGTAACATGAATGAAGGTGATCGAACTAATTATTACAGTTACAATGTAACGGTTCTGTATATTCCACCGATTGCTTAAATTGACATAAGTCCTTATATCTCAATTATGACCAGGCTTTTAGGTTCAATTTTGAAAATATTAAACTCCACGGGGTAAAGCATGAATGTTGCATAAACACGTTCATCTGACAAAACAGTACGTACGTATGAGACGCACTGGCGAACAACCTGTAGACAGTCTGCATCGACTTTGAACTAGTTGTGAAGACTTGAGGACATGTTTTCTTGTCATATGCTTATTGGAATGTATGTATGATGTTAAGGAAATCACACGACAGCGCGTCGCCTTGTCTACAACCTTTTTTGACATTGAAGGTCTCTGTGAGTTCGTTACAGACCCTGATGGAGCAGCGAGAATTCTCCATCGTCATCCTGCACAATCTGACGAGTTTGGCAGGAATGTCAAAACTAGACATGGCGTTGTATAGCTCGTCCCTATGCACGCTTTGAAATCGACAAAAAGGTGGTGGGTGTCGATTTGCATTTCTTGGGTCTTTTCCAGGATCTGCCGTAGTGTGAAAATCTGGTCGATGGTGGACTTCCCTGGCCTGAAGTCACACTGATAAGGACCTATCAGGTTATTTATAAACGGCTTCAGGCGAGTACACAAAACGGCAGAGAAGATCTTGTAGGCGATGTTCAGGAGACTTATCCCTCTATAGTTGGCGCAGTCAAAGGGGTCTCCTTTCTTATGGATCGGGCAAACGATACTCAGATTCCATTCATCGGGCATGCTCTCCTCCGACCATATCTTACAGATGAGCTGGTGCATACGCCCAACCAGATCATCTCCAGCTGCCTTAAAGATTTCAGCGGACAGTCCGTCCGCACCGGCAGCTTTGTTAGACTTCAGTCTTGATATTGCTATCTTGACCTCTTCTAAGTCGGGGGGACGGAATTCTCGTCGATCATCGTCCATATTGAGTAGAACATTCTGCCTGACAGCGGTATTGGTGTCATCATCGCCGTTTAGCAGTCTGCAGAAGTGGTTCTTCCAAATTCTCAGTATCGACTGCGACTCTACTACTAGTTGTCCATTCTCGTCCCGGCAGGCTTCTGTCCGAACATTATATCCACTGGATAACTGTTTCACCCTCTGGTAAAACTTTCGGACATCGTTCCTACCGTAGCACCTCTTCTTTCTCCTGAGAAGCCGGGTCTCATCCCTTCGTCTCTGTTCGTAGAGCTCACGAACAGCTCTCGTCGTTCGTTGCAGCGTTGCTTTGTAGGCTTCCAGCTTCGCTGTATGTGCCAGCCTACACTCGTTGTCAAACCATGGGTTTTTTCTAGGTGAAAAACTACTAGGAAGAAAACAAAAGTAGAAGACGAAACTTTGGCTGATTCTGATGAACAGCGACGCTACGAAGAAGTTGTCAACATCATAAGTTTGTTTTAGCCGCAAGTGTGTATGCTAGCGGGAATCCTAACTGATCAACTGGTTTAAGTGTTCAATTGTATTGCGTTTTGGCTTCTCTCATAACAACTTCTGTAGAATGTAGAGAGGCGAAGAAAAAATTAAATCTGTTCAACATCTAATCGGCGGGTGACAGGAAATTGTGCGGTTCCATTAAAAACTCATCGTTGAAGACTTGGGCGATGTAAATACGATGAAAACAGATAATCGGATGTATATGATACAGTGGAACTTCTCTTTACGGACACCCCTCTATAAGTGACACCTCGCTTTACGGACAGTTCGTTATGGTCTCGGCGTGGAGGTATTCGGCCATTTCAACTCTTCTGAAGGCCTCTAAATAACGGACAATCTTAATGGTACCGCTAGTGTCCGCTATATGATAGTTTTACTGTATCAGGATCATGATTTGAAGAATAGTTGTCCCGATAGAAACCTACCACATATTATGGGCGCAATGGTCTCAACAATTGGCCTTAGATCAAGGGGACACACAAAGAAAATGCTGGCCACCGATCTAGGAACATACAGTTCTTGTACACCCCAAGGATTTGTCGAAGAATTATTCAAATGTACAAACCATTTGAAACCTATAAATTATAAAAAATTATAAAAAAATGCATACAAATAGCAATCAGCTTAACTAGCAGGACCAGTGAACTCTTTCAGCTTTACTGATCTCAAGACTGCCCATGCGTCACACCCGTAGATCGGATATTCAATACAAGAAAGGAAAATAATTTAATCAAAATTAAGGCTTATTTATTATCTTGGATTACCAGCCCAATTACATCAATAATGTGGGTGGCGCTAGTGTCGGTCTGGATCGGACTGCTTCCTGTTGCCTTTTTCTCTCAATGTTTTCAATTCGACAGTGATTGAGTCTGCGGAGCTTAATTTGGCTTCCAGTTCGCCTCTCATCCGTGTCATCCAAACTCCGTCAAAGCATATACTCTGCGTCATAAAGTATTCACGCGTTCTAAAACCAGCCACTTGCTTCTTCTCTCGGGACCCAAAGCAGATACGATTGGAAATACCCGTTATCGCTGAGGAATTATCAGTCACAGAGTAATTGATTTCCCTGTGTTTCCCCTTAGTTGTCAAATAACAAGTTACCTCGGTTTACGATCCATCCACTCAGTTCTTCTTCGCAAGCATTCATCGCATTACAAGAAAGGATCAATATTAAATTTGTGTCTTCAATCCATCATCATCATCAACAGGAAATTAACGGCATGTGCTCTCATAAATAACTCACTTTTAGATTCCTCATTAACTTCACGACTAATACCTGTCAGATCCCCATCTTTGCGAAAATTATATATCCTTCCGATAATCGTTGCCCAAGCAAGTCCATGGTCAACCCTGGAATCTTGTAGTTCAAATATTTACAGTGCTATGCCATTAAATTAAAAACCCAATTTAGGTAGGAAATGGCTAGCCTACCCTGTAATTATTTTCCTCATTAAATCCTGATTTCCACAAACAAAGGGCATTTTTAATAAACATTCTTCCGCATATATGCACATACGCGATGGACACAAGGCCATACCTCGCTTGTTGTGAGACCAAACATCATGTTCAACCCGAAACCAAACGATGGTAGCCGGTTTAAGTTTCCTCTGCAGTGCGTTTGGCTGAAACTGAACGGCTCTTGGCCGGTCGAATCGAAAAATCGCAAGTTCATTTTCGCCTATAATTTGTGGTCGTGGTACGTGATTTGTTCTGTCGGCTTAACGATCTTCTTTCAAACCACCTTCCTTGTGTACACATTTGGCGATATTCTGAAAACCACCGAAAACTGTTGCACCACTTTTATGGGATTTCTTAATTTCATTCGCATCGTTCATTTGAAGCTACACCAGAGGGAGTTCCGAAAGATTCTTCAGGATTTCGTTGAAAATATTTGGATTAAAGAGTAAGTTTATTTTATTATTGGATTCCTGTTGATGCAGGTAATTAGAATAGGCTATGAGACTTACTGTTTGAAACCTAAAAGTGTGTGTAATATATATAATGTGTGTGTTTTTTTACACCACAGACAGGCGAGAATGACATACGCTTTTACGCAGGCATTTTGACAGATTCCGTCGCATCAAATGCGAGTTCTGTAGGCAAGGACAGCAAAAAGTGCCGAAGGCTTCCACGTCTCATGATTACAGCAATCGTACCAGCTTTCGAGTGAGTCTTCGGTCTTCTCTTTTGAATACTCGTATTCTCACTGTTGGCTGTCGGATGCTTGTTTCGCAATTATGAGTCAAACACAACGTGTGTGTGAGTTAGACAGATAAATTGAAAAAGCATATTCCATCGAAATTTGGCAATTTGACAGTGTGCATGGTGTGATTACTTCCGATAAATGGCGGCATTTGATCGTGGTTAAGCGGCCTTACATGCGAGACTTCAAGCTCCCGCTCCAGATGCTTGAGGAATTGGCATCTTCTCATCCAATACTGGTAGTAAATCGTCATCAATACATATAGAAACATCATTCGCCATTCATCATGGTTATCGTGTACACAAAGATCAAAAACGCTTCCCCAGAAGTGAGAGATCGGAAAAGAGACAAGGCGATAGGGGTTGGAGTTGAGTGGAATCATTTCCAGAAGGGCAGCAAATCAAGTCTTCTAGTAAAACGCAGGGATTTACTTTGGTATAACTACGAATTGAGTAAGTTACGTAGTATTCTTCCATTTTTCTTTATTATTTGGCGCTACAGTCTGGTGTGGCCTCAACCAACAAGGCTCTCAAGCTAGCACGGTCTCTGACTAGCTGTCTCAAGTGTCGTACGCCAAGTTGGTTGAGGTCCTTCTCCACCTGGGTGCGCCACCTTAAACGCGGGCGTCCTCTGTTACGTTGTCCCACGGTTTTGGAGTCGAAGACTTCGGACCGGAGCTAAGTTGTCCATACGCTCTACATGGCTTAGCCATCTTATCTCATGTCGCTGTACAGCCCGTACAGTTCGTGGTTGAATCTTCTCCTCCAGAAGAGAGCTTTTCTCTCGAAGAGAACAAGGACTTCCTCATCCGCTTTTGAGATTGTCCATGTATTGTATTAAGTCAGCTTGGTCCTTCGAGAGATGACGCTACTACTCAATACTCAATTAGCCCATAGAAATAGCGGTTGGCAAGAGTCTGCGTTTGATCTCGGTACTGATTTTATTTGTACTATTTACTGCGGAGCAGAGGTAGACGCAGTCCTTGACTACCTAGAAGTTATAGCTGCCCAGCTGCCCATTTGCCTTTAATCATTTCAGCCACCCCTATTATTATCAATTGCTTTCCTGTTCGGAGCTTAATACACCAATTTCCAAGTTTTGATTTTTAACAAGCTGCTGATTTCCATTTTTCAGCTATAAGTTCTATATTTTCTTTTCACCCCCATAGGATAACCCCTCAGATAACATCGCATTTTTCAGTCGAACATGATTTGAATTTAACAGAATTTTCGCTCATATCTTTTTCTTTATCCGATGTTTCGACTTCATTGCCTTTGTTGCCATCTTCTTTGCCTTGTAGTTGCCCTGATCAGTGCTGTCGCTTTTCTCGTCTCTTCTTTCCCGGACGTCGAACTTAACCCATTCGTGCTCCAGTTTTTATTAAAATTCTTGCCAATCATTAGCAAATAGATGCACATAGCACTATAAGGTTTATGCCTGAAACACTATAGTGCGTTTGCGCTGGCGTTGGCTTTCAACGCACACAATTCAATGGCCATGCACAAAATTAAGCGTCGGCCTGCGTTAGTGAAAAATGAGAGAGGTGAGAGGATCGTAATAAAAAGTAAAACGTAGTCCATCGCACGTCATTATTCAACACGTTGGATATTTTTTGACTGAGGGGTGCGCTGTGACAGATTTTCTGCCAGATTGAGAGTTTTCTTCCAAATTAAGAGAATTTTGTGTCAACTGTCAATTGAGAAATGAAAACAGTTGATTAAAAATAATTTAACGACAAAAGTCATTTCGCGGCAAATAAATATAGACATCTAGTAGATGAGAGAGAGAGAGAGAGCAGCTGATAAATTGAGTATTTATTTCAACGCAGTGCGTCATCGCACTCTCTCCGTAACATGAATTCGGCTGACGCAGCGCTCTATTGAGTTTCAGGCATTATTCATTAAATTACATTATTCATTAACTACCTGTTCTTTCAATTTATGCGTTTTTCACGCACCTAACATTTTCATAGACACTCAGATGCGAAGACGGAAGCAGAATGTGAATCAAAAATGAAAATATTCCGAATGATGTCCATCCTACTCATGTCGCTGATCCTCATGTACTGCTTCATGCCACTGGTTGAGCTGTTCCTAAATCCCAACGCTGAGGAGAAACCCTTTCCCTACAAGATGGTATTCTTTTTCGACGCCAACCATGGCTGGACATACGTGCTTACGTACATCTTCACAGCGTACGCTGGAGTTTGTGTGGTGACAACGCTATTCTCTGAGGATTCCCTTTTCGGGTTTTTCGTCACGTACACCTGCGGTCAGTTTCAACTTCTACATCAGGACATCGAAAGGCTCATTCCCGAAGCGCACTGGACGATTGTCAGCGAATACGGCAAACAGGGCGCAACAGAAGCTCGTATCCAAAGGGAGTATGTCCGACGGTTGCATGAGATTGCTCGTCGGCATAATGTGATCATCGAGTAAGGCTTTGTCACCCAGAATTCCGACTCAAGCGCTTAGACTTATTTGAATTTCAGTTTTGCCAACAGCTTGGAGTCTTTCAACAGCCCACATATGCTGGCTAATTTCTCAATTAGCTCGATTCTAATTTGCATGGTTGGTTTCCAGTTGGTAACGGTAAGTATGAGGCGGAGCAGAGAAGTTCTCAACTTACCGTCATATTCGCAGGGAGAAATGTTCATTGGGGATTACGTCAAGTTCTTGGTTTACATATTCTCGGCATTGTCGCAGTTGTTTCTTCTTTGCTGGAACGGAGATAACCTAATTCAAAGTGTAAGTATCTCTGGAACCCTATCAATACCGCTAATTCTCTGTTTTTGATTTCATAGTCCATTGCAACGTCCGGGCATTTATATGCCTGTCACTGGGAAGGTGGGCAGATTTCAAACCCGAGCTTTGAGGCAAGAAATAGAAAAACATCCTTAAACTATTGCGCTACAGGCAAGGAGTTTCGACATAAGTTGCATTTTATGATACTCCGCAGTCAAAAACCATTACAAATCACAGCCATGAAATTCTCAGTTTTATCACTTCAAAGTTTCACTAAAGTGAGTGTCACTCGTGTGAGATTTGAGGAAGATTTGCTGTTACGTGTTCTTATTTCATTTACAGATCTTAAGCTCATCCATGTCGTATTTTACGCTTCTTCGCACGATGTGGGAGAAATAATTCAAAGTTGACAATACAATACATTACATTACAATACAATTTCAAATAGATAGAATAATTAATAAATTTAAACTAATTTCAATGTTGGTTTATACAAAATATATAAAAAGATTCGTCTGGAAGAATTTGATTTTCCATATTCTAGATTCGTCTACATCTTGGGTAGATTTAAAGCTACAGCCTACAAGACACCACGTCGGAATACGGGCTTAGACTGGTGGTCTTTGTCACGGGGCGGAACTTTGCCGATCGATTCTCCCTGAAAGTCTCCAAAAGTTCGACGTCGCATGTAGAAACAATCGACGAAGAAATGAAAATGGAATGTTTTCAAAAAGTCGAGAACGTGCTACTGATGTGCTGGGCTTTACGACATCACCTAAAAAAATCCCAGATTTGGCAGCGAGTGTAGGCAGGTACATGCAGCAAAGCAAAAAGCCTATCTGGCAACTCTGCATCGAACTACGAGAGCTGTTCGTGAGTTCTACGAAGGAAAGAGACCCTACTTCTCCGGAGGAAAAAGAAAAGAGCACGAGAAGCACCTGAACACGGGGATTGAGAGGCAGGAATGATGTCGAAAGGTTTTATCCAGAAATTAGTATTACAGAGATTACAGAGATGCCAGACTTCTAGGAGGCAATCAGCTGTGAAGTCGGCTATCTCTATAATGCTTCATTTCTGGTTTTACCAAGGGAAGTAGATTAGTAGTGTCGCAGTTGATATTGGGAATTTTCAAAAAATAATTTCTGCAGAGATGTGCTGGTTGGGCGCATTTTTCTATAAGATAAGGTCAGAGGAAAGCATGCCAGAAGACTCGCTTACCCTATCCACAAAAGAGATGTGTTGGTTGGGCACATTTGCTTATAAGATATGGTCAGTGGAAAGCATGCTAGAAGACTGGAATCTTAGTCTCGCTTACCCTATCCACAAAAGAGATGTGCTGGTTGGGCGCATTTGCCTATAAGATATGGTCAGTGGAAAGCATGCCCGAAGACTAGAATCTTAGTCTCGCTTGCCCTATCCACAAAAGAGGGATAATCAGAGGATAAGTCACCTAAACGTCGCATATACGATCTTTCTTGCCATTTTGTGTGCCCACCTGAAGCCGTTTAAAAACAATCTGATAGGTCGAGGGGCCCTTCGTCGGCCTGGGAGGTAAGGCCCAGTTGACTTCGATGAGGCCCGTTTCTACCTGGAACTGAGGGGTCCTAAGAAGAAGAAGGCAATTTGTGTACAAACTAAAGCATTCAATTAAATATAAAAACTCATGCATGAGATTAGAGTAGTTTAAATTGTTAGTAGATATCATTTTGTATTTCCATAGTAATTAATATTAGACACAATTTTATGCCGACTTTAATTGATCAATTTTCAGCAACTTTTTCTCCACAGTTATGCTTTTTGAGAATAATCAGTGGCTCGAAAGTCAACAGATATTACATTTTTAATAATATTTTAGTTTGAGTGTATAGCCTTGGCAGGAGCGTTTGCAATCTTAGAAGTTACCACATAGTTAAAAAATTTTACTAAAAATCGTATTATCTACTCGGACAGCCTCTGGTCCCTAAAGTTATTAGTTTAAACTTCTCTCTCACAATCATCAAAATTCGTGACAAAATCTTCGCAAAATAAACAAAAAAAACGGAAATGCTAAGGCCGCATCTGAATACCTTACCTTCTTCTGCTCATCAATAAAAATTTAGCCTCGAGTTCACGTTTATATATTCTCCCTTACTATCTGCCTCAAAATCTTAGGAAGTAAAAAATAATATCACGATCGACACATATGTTTTAAATCGTTTCGCCCCTTCTTTTGTATCCATGAAAGCTTCTACCAAGGCACGTTGTATCTGCCCAACCCAACTGCTGGACTTCTATAAAAAAAAAATGCCTTCCATGCTTACAAGTAGCCTTCGCACCATCATCTCAAGTAGCAGATTTAACAAAACCACACAACAGTGCATTTCTTTGCCAAGAACCTGAAGGTTTCAATAGCTCTTGAGTCCTTGTACTGAACTGTTCAGTGTACAGCGATTGTGTTAGCGTAGTGCGAAAATCGATTCGAATAGTGATAAATGCTTGCTAGTCTTCTTCAGGATCAATCGTAGCGTGAATATTTGGTCTATTGTAGAAATCTAATTTTGCGTACGGACATACTTTAGTAGTTCGTGAGAGGTATGATCGCCATTTTGTAGATGAGAAAACACTCAGCCAGAGATGACAGAAACGTACAACCACATTTCTTAGGTCTGCTTCTCATCGTGGTAGTTAATGGATATATAAGGAGTTAATGGATATATAAGAAAATATAGTAGAAATAAGAATACCGTCAAAATGTAGTTGAGATGTCAATTTAACATCAATTCAATTATAAACATGTGAAGAATGTGAAAACAGTCTAAAAACACTTTAAGATCCACACGTAACAAATGTAAATAATCAATAAAACAAATCGGTAGTTTATTCGAATTCCTTCTAGAGCTACCTCGACATTTTCGGAGCACAGGTCCAGAAGGTTTCTTTCAAGGCCAGGTCGGGGCCTTGGAATTGAGATGGCGGCGGAAGATCCCTATAGTTTTAGGGACAACGGCGGCGCTCACAGCCTCAGCGAGGTTACCGACTCCGGATAAACCCGGACCCTCCGCCCGAGGGTTAAAGAATAGGGCCTGGCCTCCCAGTTGGGGGTTGTGCGTGGGGTTAACTCCCTCACCACGTAAAAATATTATGGTTCAGAGACAACCAACTGCCTCGGATACGGACGGAATTAATGTTGACGACCCCAGCAAACGTTACAAGGACAACGATTTTCGGTTCTGCACGTGGAATGTTCGGTCCCTTAACAGACCACGTGCAGCCGAAGAACTCGCGGAGGCCCTGGACTGCTACAAAGCAGACATCACCGCAATCCAGGAAGTGCGGTGGAATGGGCCGGGCAAGAAGAGGAGAGAGAGAGAGAGAGAGAGAGAGAGAGAGAGAGAGAGAGAGAGAGAGGAGAACTATGCGTAATTAATCGAGTAGATTACCCCATGTAGTCTACTCTGCCATCTCTGCACGCAATTAAATCGTTAATAAATAAAAAATAATAATTAGTCCAATTGATCGATCTGAACAATCACTTGTACATTATTTACAAATAAATAAAAATTCAAACAACCCGTAAACATAGACTTCCATTAGACTTGGCATCACAGCTTCAGCGCGTCAGCTGATACTTGTAGAGTTGTCATAATATTCAGCACAACAAAGGTCAGTTCAGGTTTTTTTTTTCATAAGAATTGTTGCGGCGATTAAATTTTATGACTACGGTATCATTGCAGTGGGGAAAGTTGTTCAGATTGGTTGCGTACTTTTGTGTTAAATTTCATTGTTAGTTTGGTAAAGTTTCATTGTTTATAATAATTATAGGGTGAGTACATTTGAGATTGTAAATGTAAACTTTTGGGGTACTTTTTAAGGATACACTGTACAGTATTTGATACCTACTCTAAGTAGAAAGATTAAAAATTCTTTTAACACGCAATTAAACATAACGCCATTTTTCTTTTTGTACTATTTTGTTTTCTACTAACTAAAGGTCATAAAATAAAGAATATGAAGCGCTTTGCTTTCGCTATAGTTGCACTTATTGTGCACGTAGCGGCCGAACCAAATCTACTTTCCGATGAATTCATGGACATCGTTCGCTCCAAGGCATCGACGTGGGAGGTGAGTCAGTTCAGAATTACAAACAAAAGAACAACCAAATTCATAATAGCATTTAACGTGATTATAGGTTGGACGTAATTTTCACCCCTCAATTTCGGAATCATACATCAAACGATTGATGGGTGTACATCCGGATGCTTATAAATTTGCTCTGCCACCAAAGCAGAGTATTTATAATGTTGCTGTTGCTGCTGATGATCTACCAGAAAATTTCGATTCTCGTAAGCAGTGGCCAAATTGCCCAACGATTAAGGAAATTCGAGACCAAGGATCTTGTGGTTCCTGCTGGGCATTTGGTGCCGTTGAAGCTATGTCCGATCGTGTAAGTTTATACATCGTAATGTGTTTATTGAAAGAAGAATTCGAAGAAAATCATTTTTTTTCCCGATTGTCTTATCTCCGAGAATAGCTTGCTTGCTTTGTGTTCTGATGATAAGCAAAATAACATAGAATACAGCAAGCGAATCGTCGTCGGTCATTTGTTTGTTTTCTTTCATATTTCATGAGAAGGAATCGAAATTGGAAGTAGGTTCGATGGCGGGGTTATCGCGCTGAACTTATTTTTCCTACTACTCATGTGACTAATGACAAAGAATTGGGATATTTTTCAAAAAAATGCTGATTGTGTGCAGCAACACAGCTTATGGTCGATAATATATTTTTCACGAGCGTTCTATCTAGATTCGTAGCCTATCTACTGTCTAACTTGTTAATGTCTCCAAACAAAACTATTACAACAGACCTTTTAGAAGCTAAACAAAGCATTGTAAATCATCTAAAATGATCCACTTCGATTTTAATGACCTAAGCAACTAATAAGCAATTAGTCATGACTGATGTATGACCAGTCACCACACATTCAAATATTCCAGTATATCTCTAGTCAAATAACAAATACCGTTTTGAACACTTGTTTTAGGTTTGCATCGCTTCTGGCGGCAAGATAAACTTCCACTTCTCAGCCGATGATTTGGTGTCATGTTGCCACACCTGCGGATTTGGTTGCAATGGAGGATTCCCCGGGGCTGCCTGGAGTTATTGGACACGTAAAGGCATTGTTAGCGGTGGTGCCTTTGGCTCAAATCAGGTGACTACACCCAAAGCTCATTGTTCACATCAATTTTATAATATTCTTTTTGTCAACAGGGTTGTCGTCCTTATGAAATCGCCCCGTGCGAGCATCATGTGAACGGAACACGACCATCATGCAATGGGGAGAATGGTAAAACTCCACGTTGCCAGCACACATGTCAGGCTTCATACAAAGTCAAGTACAACGACGACAAACACTTTGGCAAGACCGCATATTCGGTAAAGCATGACGTTCAGGAGATACAAAAGGAAATCTTTACAAATGGACCAGTCGAAGGTGCCTTCACGGTTTACGAGGATTTGATTATTTACAAAAAAGGTGCGCCTTAAGATTTAGTTGTCCGGAATCGTCTTTTAATTTTCATACTGTCTTAGGTGTTTACCAACACGTTCATGGCAAGGCCCTTGGCGGACATGCGATCCGTATCATTGGATGGGGTGTCGAGAATAATGTTCCCTACTGGCTCATTGCAAATTCGTGGAACACTGACTGGGGTGATAATGGTACTTTCAAAATTCTCCGTGGCAGCGATCACTGCGGCATCGAAAGTGAAATTTCCGCCGGTTTGCCAGCCGTTTAATATTAATTTCAACTACATTTAAATTTTGTTGACAGATTGAGACTTGTGTAAGATAGTTAACATATGCACATCATTACTTTATTGTGTGTTGAAAAATGTAAATCAAATTGGCTTTAGTGATAAAAACTCTTGATCTTATAGAAAAATAAAGTCTTTAATTCGTAATAAGAGCTGTTGCTTTTTTTCTAATATGTACACTGTAACATAACAGGTTATTGTCCTGCTGTAATCTGGAACACTGTCAGTGCTGTAACCACAAAGCTCGACGTGCAAAGTGTGAATGCAGCGGATGACAGCAAATGAGAGATAAGACGCATTAGTTTTGAGAGTCCAAAAGACAAACACCACTCATCTTTTCTTCCGTTTTCATATGTCGGAGGAGGGAGGCAGGTTGCGGTGGGGCCTATCGGTCCATTGTGCTGCCAATTAGAATGAATTAATCAATCCAAAAACCTGTTGGTAGGAAGCAAACACGCATTAGCGCTATAGCAATTGCATGATGCAGGTCCGCAAAGCTAGTTGTGCTCCTCGCGGTCTAAGTCTCAACGCTGATAGAGCCGGGAAATGACCTAGAATATGCGAGACTCGCCGAAGCTCCCCCCGAGCTTCCTTCATTCTCCATACAACTTATTCAGTAATTTATTGTGTCCAACTAACAAAGGCATCAATTTAATGAACGGTTCTATTGAAGGTTTTTCCAGTTGAGGTGCAGGATTCTCGACGAACTATATAGAATTGATAAGGCATTTTGGTATCGGCAGGTTCTTCATTTGAATCATAAAGAATCAACAAAACCTTGGAACCTCATCAAGCTCAAAATGGAAATCCGGTCGAAAATCGTGAGACGTCATCAAACTTATAGCAATAAACGCATGTCCTCATTTAATTATGAGTCCAAATAAAGATGTTATCAAGACACATATTTTGTCGCTCCATCAGAAAAAGTAAACACATAAAGTTGCATTAACAAATAATAAGGATTATATTTCGATTAAATTCTAATATCACAAAGATTAAAAGCGATAATCATTACAGTCTCATACATATGGATTCCAATTGCTTCCATCCTCAGGCAGTAGATTATTTGTTATCAACAAAATAACATCAATGATCCACCAGACACCCACTCCCCCAACAGTTAACAGTTTTCCAACTGCAGTGCCTGTCTGTCCAAGGCAAAATCTATCCATTCCCAGGAATCCAAGTAATATACTGTATATTAAAGTTGTGACAAAGTAATGATCTGTGTATTTTATACATGGAACGCCATCTCGGAGAAATGTCCTCGGACCATAGCAGTGTATATCAGCAAATACAGTGCATTCAACTTTGGCATGCTCCACCTCATCATACCATATGCCACCGAATTTTACGCAACCATAACCGAGTTCATCGCGGGCTGTTTTATTGCCTCTATGATCGTAGGGATCCATGCAGTCTATAAATTCTTTGGGTAAAAAGTTGCACTTAACCAATGGACCAAGTGGATTGAACTCCAAAGCCGTCGGTGAAGATTGTTGTATTAATATATCCTTATCGTTGCGGGCATGAGTTGCGTGTGTTAGATATATTAATTTATAAAATATCGATAGAAATATTAGTCGTTTCATTTTTTTGTTTGTAAAATTAAATCACTTTGTAGATTGAATAAATGATTGGCCTCAAGTGTCAAATATCGGAGAAATTTTGACAGCCCCCATCATATGTGAACAGTGTTGCCACTTTTATTCGATTGTATTTTAGATTTTAACTGAGGTTCGGACCGCAGTAAAGCGCGTACGAATCTTCCGATAAATGTATGCTCATAAGCATGTGACTGTTATGGTATGGAGATATAACTTAGGACATGAATCAGCATTCTCCTGGCGGCCTTGCTTGTCTCATATCAGGTGAATTTGTATCGGACCATATCCAGTATTTCAAAGCCCATATTCAATTCTTGTTGAAATTCAACTGAAAATTCAAAAAATCAATCAAAAACGTACCTTCTGTTAAACAATACTTTTATTTTTGGATGCGCGTATCAAAAATAATAACACGGGTTACAAATACTCCTACTTTTTGGGTTGATTTTTCAAAACACAAGTAGTACATCCTACACACAAGCATCCATTAGTTTTTTTTTTTTTTTAAATACTATATATTAAGTACAAATGCTATTGAGTTGGGGGGTTAATCACAGTTAAAACAAATCATCTTTAAGCCTACGGTGGTGTTGTTAAAAAGTCCTTCAAAAGAAGTTACTTTTTGACTACTCTAGTTAAAAAGTGAGTGTTAATACATTTCATCTTTAATGAGATTATAAAGTTAAGATACACATTGTATATATAAAATTCACCACACTTTTAAACCACTAAATAGAAGAGATAGCTGCATACAAAAATCCAGTGACTTAGAAAATCCAGTGACATCCATTCATTGAGTCCAACTTGTATCGAAAAACGACTCTCCTGAGACCCGGATGAACTGGTTCCATCCATCATAATACCCAAATAGGCCAAATGCATCACAGTCAGTATTCCAAATACAGAGTTCATAATCAGACTGAATGTAGAATTCCATTTATGGTCATGCAAACAAATCCGATTGCGGCACGCACTTGGAAGGATACAAGCATTAAAAATACTGGCAATTTTGGCACGAAGCTTGTACTCCACAAATGTGAAGATTCCAAGCGACAGTAATACTGCATAAATTTGAAAGTGTAATCCGTGTAACAGGGACGACACGAGATATGTTGCGCATATAGCGAGAAGTGTGCTTTTCTCCTTGAAGGTCCGGAAGACATATGTTTTCAGCCAACGATGCATCGGAATGTTCCAGTTCCGCACTAGATCTGTTAAGGAACGTGGAATTTCAATAGCCATTGGCTTCGTTACCATGTGTCCGAACAGAGTTGAGACTTCGTCATTTAGATTGCAGCCGATTCCACCTGCTGCCATTGTAGCCTGCGACAGGAACGAAATGAAATAGTGGCTACATCGAAACGATAAGGCATCACGAAAGGCAACGATCCATCTCCACGCGTAGTCAGTGCAGAGTAGTGATATAAAGCAATTGGATAGTAGGAGGAATCCCATTGCAGCTATGACGTTGCACACTGTCCACAACACCCAACGGAATTCCATTTTCATGTGGATCAAACTTTGAATATATTCGTCATAAGATATCCACGGGCCAAGCACCGCATTGGCTGGGCTATGCATATATCCCAGGAAAGGAAACAATGCAGGATTTCGATTTACCTTCTTCCCATCAATGTCGAATGCAAGTGATATCACCTTCATTGTTGCTATCATTTGGACACCCCGAATCTTGTGCCAGACTGTAGGATCGTTGGCGAATAGTTCATATGTAACGAGGGTCACAATGCAAATCGATCCGAGGATTACACCCATTTTCCGAGACTTTTGGTATTCCAGAATGCTCATCAATACATACGATATCATGCTGAAGAGTAAAATAATTAGAAAATCCCATCCAATTGTATGATAAAGAACTCCACAGCCGCAAACAAAGGAGATGATGTGATCCATCCACGGACGGATATGAAAGCATTTTGAGAGTATCCAAGCTAGTCTACACAATAGATTCCATCCAATTAGTATGCCTGCATACGAGGTGATTTGGTTTAATGATGGTAATACGCAGTTTTTAACTGTTTCCTCCAGCGTTTGCTTGTTGAATAAAAACAGCAGCTTACGCTCCAAATCATAGTCTTGGAACTGATTTTCATCGTACTCATCGTATTCTTCAAAGTAATCCTCCATTTCGAGGGCTATGATATATTTTAATACTGTTTGGCCACTATCACTAATACTAATACTCTTAAATATGAAAATAATGTAAATTGGTTAGAATTTGATAAAAATAACATCTTGCAAATAGACTGCACTTATATTTACAAACAAAAAAATAAAATATTAGGTTAGATTTGCACGCTTGTCAAAGGGCGATGAAATACCTTCAGAGTGATGTGCAAGTACAAAAATTGTACTAGAGGGGAGCGAAATGTCTCGGTTTCATATGGAATAATAGAAAATACATGTTAAATGATTCGAAAATCAATTGAAAATGCTCGCAGTACTGCAATCTTCCTGCCACAAGAGTTCTTAATTATATTTTATTGCAATTATTGCAATCATGAAGTATTGAAAAGTAGTAGATTTGACATAAAGCAAAGTATCATCTATTGCCCACCAGTTGTCATCATAGCAGTCCATCAGAATCATTTCGCCCGAAAACACAAAGCGGTTACCGGCGAATCAGTAGACGAACATAATCCTAACAAAAAATAAAAAGGAAAATAAAATAAATGGTGATTGGTGTGATCCAGCAGCGGGCTATCTTTTGAATTTAACCAAAAGTCGGCCGAAGGTGTTTTCATTTTCAAATCGAATCAAGTTATTTCCGTTTATTCCCATCCTGAAGCTTAATATTCGTCGTTTGTTTTGTATGTTCGCTTGGACAATTGTGAAGAATTGAATTCGCATCACGAAATGGTACGCATTTGCAAAATTATCTTCTGTTCTGTGTAAATTGTCAAAAAGGTGGCGAAGAAGAAAAAAAAAAAACTTTTTGTTGATTCTCCACTCTAGAAGGGGAAATGTAGGAATTGTGATAATTTTCTCAATTTTTCCGTGAAACCCATCTTTGGCGAATGTATATTGAAATAGAAAAAAAGATCGCCTGTGTCTAAAGTCAAAGTACATCGCCTTTTGTTAACTATCCCCTCGAACGGAAGAACTATCGAACAAATAAGCGAGAAGGAATTGATTTTTTCCCTGCACTAGCCTCAGCTGGGTGCATAATTAGTGAAAGTGTAACCAATTTTAAGGGAACGAGCTTCAGTTATGCAGGTCCATAAAACATGACTGATTTTAAGTATAAAGGAGCCGTAGTCAAATTGTTTAATTATTGACCAGCATATATTGAAATAATTTTTGTGTGGGGGGAGTGTCTTGTTTTTTGAAGTAACTACTTCACATAACCTTAAAACTCAGGGCGGAATTTCAACAATTTCGGGTGCTTAATTGACAATTTAATTGAACAATTACATTTCGAATCCGAAAATCAACATTTTCGAAGCACAAATATATGCAACTGAATTCGCTATGAAAATGGATTCCGGTTTCGGTTCTATCTAATGACCGTGCTCATTTTGGTTGTGTTCTATCTATCAGACTGCTTTGGCCCTTAAACATTGCAACAGATTGTATAACTTATATTTTCCGTGATCTCACGTGTATTTACTAGTTTCTGTAATTTATTTAGACATCGAGGCCTTTCTCTCTGAAATTCTATATGCAGTTTTTCGGCAGAAAATGAATGCTTGATGAAAGAATAAATTTCAGACTGTAATAAACAAAGGGGTCAAGTCAATGTTTATATTCAATTTAATCTGCATCGGAAAGGAGGGGTACATTTAAATGGACCTCTTCAAAGCCACACAGAAAATTCTCCATGTGTACATATGGCACACGTTTTTCATACCTTCCTGCAAGCACTAAATTACACATAACTTTCGACTGACGACGGAAGTAATGCACATATTTTTTTTAATAGTATACTGTGCAGTACAGCGGCTTCAAGCCGTAAAATTCCACAATGAATGTGGAAGCAATAAGAGTTTGAAAAACCCAAAAACTCGTGTAAAACTATGACTGGAAATGTCCGCTCGAATGATTGTGATGTATGACTTATGTTTATATCTGATTTCCTCCTTCGCCTGTTGATAAACATCAAAGTGTGTGTAAATTAAGAATTCCCTTTTTGATCATGTGCACATTTTTTGAACTCTGCTCAGTCGAAAAAATTAGAAAAATACAGGTTTCTTTGTTACTTGCGACGTGGAATGCTTTTGTTCGTTTTTAGTTAGAAGAGACAAATGTTTTGTTATCTTTTACAGGAAATTCATCAACTTGAGATCTTATGCAAGCAGCTGTACGAAGCGACCGATTCAGTTATTCGTTCCGAAGCAGAAAAAGCACTTGTAGCATTCGTCAGCAGTCAGGATGCCTTGCCGAAATGTCAAATGCTTTTGGATCGGGCTGACTCCAGCTATGCACAACTTCTGGCTGCAACGACGCTTACCAAATTGATACAGGGTCTAACTCTGGAGCAGAGAATTGATATAAGGTCTTAATCAAATAATGTTACAAAATTTCTCCAATGACTATGTTTTTTTTTTCAACACAGGAGTTACTTGCTAAACTATCTTGCTACCCGCCCAAATTTGAGGAACTTCGTTGTACAAGCACTTGTGACACTCTTGGCGAAAATCACAAAATACGGATGGCTTGACACTTACAAAAACGAGTACATATTTCAAAATATTCTCGAAGATGTGAAGAAGTTTCTTCAAGTAGGTGCCCAAGCGCTTGTTTATCAAATTTGCATTTAATGTTGGTCACATTTTCTTTGCGCGTCTTTTCAGCAAGGCTCATCTGAGCACTGCACAATAGGTGTGCAGATTTTATCACAATTAGTGTGCGAGATGAACTCAATTGTGGAGGCTGATGTCAATATGTCCTTCTCAAAGAATCGAAAAATCGCCTCATTTTTTCGTGATCAACAGTTGTACGACATATTTTTGCTGTCATGTTCGCTCCTAGTGACTGCAAGAGATAACAGTAAGAGCTTGAATTTTATGGACGAATCACAACAAGCGTAAGATGTTCAAAAATTCTATATACTGTCCAGTCGATCATTCAAAATTTCAATTGTAGACTCATTTCACAAGTCCTGCGATTGACTAAGAACTGTTTGAGTTTTGATTTTATTGGAAGCTCTAACGATGAGTCTTCGGATGATATGAACTGTGTTCAAGTGAGTTAACCTTAAATTCTGATTGGCGACAAGTGATGATGTTATTGTTTCTTTTTTTAGGTTCCTACTTCCTGGAGACCAGCATTTCTTGACTCAAACACCTTAAAGCTTTTCTTTGATCTCTATCAAATACTTCCCAATGGGCCGGCAAGCTTTTCGCTATCATGTTTAGTACAGGTTTGTTAAGTCAATCAATTGCTTTGAATTCAATCAGCAATATGTTTGTTTGCGTTTCTCAGATGACATCGGTTCGTCGATCACTTTTCAATAACCCTGAACGTACAAAATTTTTAACTCATCTTCTCGAGGGTGTGAAGAATATTTTGACCAATTTACATGTAAGTACACACATACCCCCTCAACTACCCAGCAATGAACACTTGTTTTCTTCAACATTAGGGTCTAAGTGATCCTGATAATTATCACGAATTCTGCAGACTTCTCGCCCGACTAAAATCGAATTACCAACTAGGAGAGCTTATAGCTGTTGACTGCTATCCGGAAGCCATTCAGCTGATAGCCAAGTTCACGGTTCAATCGTTGCAGGTAAGAAATCCATCAGAGAAATCCATTTCATTCCTTAACAACTGTTTTTTTTTTTTAACGCAGATGTGGCAGTTCGCTCCAAACAGTGTACATTACCTTCTTGCACTCTGGCAAAGAATGGTTGCTTCAGTACCGTATGTGAAAGCGCCAGAACCACATCTACTTGGTACATACACACCTGAAGTGACCAAAGCATATATAACATCACGCCTAGAAGCTGTACCCGTTATTGTCCGAGACAATCTGGAAGATCCCCTAGACGACATCTGTATGGTACAACAGCAGCTGGAGCAGCTATCAGTTATCGAACGTTGTGAATATGATAAAACCTGTACGTTGCTCGTTCAGCATTTCGATCAGAAGGCACGCGAATATCAAGAACTCTTACAAAGTCCCTCGCCCAATCCTATGGATGTGACAATTCATGAACTGCAATTAACATGGCTGGTGTACATCATTGGTTCGGCTATTGTCGGAAGGCTAACTTTTAACTCAAACGAAGAGCAGGACACGATGGATAATGAACTTGTGATACGGGTAAATAAGCTCAAATAAATGCACAACAAATCAAATTTTTATTTGAATTGATTTCCCTTAGGTACTGCAACTAATGAGTTTGACAGATGCGAGACTCCCGCAAGCCGGCTGTGAAAAACTTGAGTTGGCTATCCTTAGCTTCCTTGAGCAAGTGCGTAAAATGCACATCTGTGAGCAAGCACAAAAACCACACGTCTACAAAAGACTGTCTGAGGTGGTTGGACTGAACGATGAACAAATGTTGTTGAGTTTAATCAATAGAAAAATGTAAGCAACATATGCGCGCAGCCTCTATACATTCGCTCCAAATTTAATCTTGGTTTTGTTTCAGAATTACTAATTTAAAATTCTGGGGACATTCAGAACCGATAATAAACAAAACATTGATGTTGCTCTCAGAGCTCTCTGTTAATTTCAACTCCTTGCGGAAATTAGCCAAGCTGGAAGAGATTCAGTTTATGTTGACACACCACACGGTGAGTTCAATTAAATTTTTGGCCGATAAACTCAACTTTACCAATTTTCCCACCCCCATCCAGAGTGAACATTTTCCTTTTCTGGGTACAAACTCATCACTATCTGAAATGCGTTGCCGGACAATGTTCTACACTTCTTTGGGAAGACTGCTGATGTTTGATCTCGGAGAGGATGAGGAACGATTCTACAATTTCTTAACACCACTTACCAGTCAGTTTCCGGAGTTCGTAGACATCGTAGACAGTGTAAATGATATTCGATTTATATTTACAGATCAATTCGATTCACTTGGTTCGGTACTTATGGACGCCAATAGCTTTCCCAACGAGGAAGCGAAAAAGGCAATAATTGGATTAGCGCGCGACCTGCGTGGTCTGGCACAGCCTTTGAATGCCAGAGTTCCCTATACAATGCTCTTCGATTGGATGTAATTATTGCGAGATTGAAACATTGTCACATTCATCAATAACGAGTATCTTTCTGCTTTAGCTATCCCGAATATATTCCGATATTGATCAGAGCCATTGAACTATGGGCACACGATCCAGCTGTAACAACCCCTGTTCTTAAACTATTCGCCGAACTTGTGCATTGCAGGACCCAACGTTTTCAAGGCAATGTTTCCAGTCCAATGGGAATACTACTGTTCCGGGAGGCATCAAAGCTGATATGCATCTATGGCAATAGAAGTCTTCACTTGGACGTACCGCGAGATCAGCAGTACCCGATGAAATTGAAAGGCATCTCGATATGTTTCCTGATACTGAAAAATGCACTGATTGGGAACTACGTTAATTTTGGAGTATTCAAATTGTATCGCGACGATGCACTTGACAATGTTTTGAATATTATCGCAAAGCTGATTTTGTCTATTCAACAAAATGATTTACTGGTACGTCGACTTTGCATTCGTTTTTAAATCAGATTCAAAACCACTTTATTTCCTCTCTCATTTGAACAGGAATACCCAAAGTTAGCCTCAGCGTATTATGGTCTTTTAAACTGTTTGTCTCAAGATCATATTACGTTTTTGTCTTCCTTGGAGCCGCGTGCATTTATCTACATTTTGGAAAGTCTTTCCAAGGGATTGACGGCATTGGGTAAGCGCATTCATTTGTGGCTGTGGAGATGTGTTTTGACGTGTGTTTATTTTCAGATTCGACCATTTTTATTTGCTGTTGTTCAATTCTGGACTGTGTTGTGTCATATATATTTAAGCAACTGCAACTTAAAGGTAAAGTAGATAGAGAATTATTACAGGAAATAGGATCCTTAAGAGTATTAATTTCACTTTTCGAATGTGCAAACAAGCTAGAGGATCAGATTCAGAGAAAGTCGACGAATTTTTTTAATGACACTGAAACTTCTCTTTACGGACACCCCCCCACTATGAGGGACACCTGTCATTGCAGACAATACGACATGGTCTCGGCATGAAGGTGTTCGTGTATTTCAACCCATTCAGAACTGACAATCATGATGCTCCCACTGTTTTCCGCTAATGAGAAGTTTCACCGTACTAACAATAAGGAAATTGTTTGTGTTATTATTGTGCTGGGTGGACCTGGACCAAGTTTCCACAGCAGTCACCCGTGTTGTGCTTGCTACTATTCGCTCACGAGTGGAGTGTAGTTTTATGGCGACTTCGGACACTGAAGTTCGAGAAGCTTTGTTCCTAAGCAGGAGTACTCTCTGAGCATTGTCAGTGGCTTGATGATAGTACACGCTGATGTCAACTGTGAACATATTTGTTCGGATTGGACGCCCTGCCTTACAACCGGCACACGTATCCACTATGTAACGGCAGCCGTATTTTGTTTTGACACACTTCGGATGATTTGTCAAGGGGGCTGATAAGGCGGAACCTCGGATCTTTTGAGAGAGGAGTGTTTGGGAAGTTTGTCAGGCAACAAAAAAACATGCAACAGTTCACACACGACACTCAATCAAGCTGAGAATAAACACTTCTTTCCTAGTACCATAGACAAATTAGAGATAAATACATTCGACTTCATACAGCGAAAATTAACCGACTTCTGCTGACTTCGATACCACCTACATCCTGCGATGGTTTTTCGTGTTACGGTCTGGTTGCTGCCCAAATGAGCATTGGCACAAAGCATCACTACTTTGCACTGCTAATACAAGCACAGTTTAACAAGGCCATCCACACAAAACAATTTCTTTACTTGGTAGGCATTTACATGCATTTCTTGTCTGCGGTAGAAACTTGATCTACAACACGTAAATAAATTGATTGTTTAAAGTGGGTTTACTAGTAGACGCGGGGCCATGTCACACTTAGGTTTAGTTGAACCCATTGTGGTGCCCATTGGGGAAGTAACTTTTCCGATCCCACTCGTGTTCTTCAAGGTGTTATCGTGCTTGTATGTCCAGCCATCCAGAGATCCTGAAAAACCATTGCCGTTCGTATCCGAGCTTCCACAGACTATGTGGTGTGACTTTCTATCACAGCCTATGAGTAAATCTCACATTTCCTTTTTGGCCATTACCACAATTTCCTTTGCAATTTGATCCGAGGGACTTGGCGCATCGTAGGGCATGTGTACTGATGTCAATATCTTTCGCTCGAATTTGACTGCGGTTTGATCTTCATCAGTCACCATTTGGATTGGATAAACAGGTTGTCAGGTTTCTCCCGTTTAGCCCTTTTCCGTGTCCTCGGCTCCATGGCTCTTCTACGAGGGCAATGTCCATTTTACCCGTTGAGAGGAGAGAGAACAGATTAGCACTGACCACCTTAGTGTGGTGGAGATTAATTTGAACCACCAGATGAGGCATATCTTCTTCTATTCCTTTCGGGCTCAAAATCATCATTAGTTTCTAAAGATCTTGCACAGAAGCATTTTCATTGGTTTGATATTCGATTGGAGCTTAATCTTCGATCGTCTGAAATTGTAAACTAGATACGATGTCTCAGATGTCAATCCCAGATGTGGAGTCATGGATGTATGTGTTAACACATTCCTCCATAAGCAGTCATTGTACACATATACGTGTACATATATCCACGATCGCATTGAAGAATGGATGTCAGTGGAAAGGGAAAATGTGCGTTGTCATCGAGCATTTGAGCAACAACCAGACCGTCGCATGAAAAATACATCGCATAGTGGAGGCATCGATGAGTGGAGGTATCGTAGAAATCGGGTCATTTTCGTTGTATGAAGTGGAATGTCATTATCTTCAATTATTTACTGACGCTTGGGTAGTACTGTACTGGTACTTGGCAATCCATTCATCTTCACAAAGGCTTACTAAAAATATGCATGCCATGAACTTAATATCCATCACTTAGCTATAATAATAATAATATGATAACGTGGTTGGCGCTACAGCCTGTTGAGGGCCAGGGCCTAGCTTCTCAGCAACCACTCGTGTGTTGTGCGTGATATTGTTCTCTCACGAGTGGAAGGGAACAACAGTTTTATGCCGACTTCGAACGGCCAAGTTTGGAAAGCTTTTGCTAGACAGTTATTACTTTTTAAACATTGTCAGTGACTCGAAAGAAATAGGGCCTTGAACAATTTTATTTTTTGTCGTAACGGTCGGGATCACTTAGCTATCAATTTCCTTCTCAATCGCAGTATTCCTTAATCCCTCTTCAAAAAAATGTACATACCATCAATCCTTCCTGAGTGGCAATAAGACGTTGAACGGTTCCCTGTGAATTTTCACACACATATCGGAGGGTGACGAATTAGTGAATTAAGGCGTCTAAATATACCTGTATGCGATCATCCACCCATAAATCAAGTATTATAGAAGTAACTCACTATTACCTCTCTTAATCCTTAACATAGTTATTAATAACTTCTCTGACTAATCGGGCTTGACGAGCACAAATAATAGGCACAGTGTTACAAGCCAGAGAGGAGGAGGGCTGGGGGTAAGATGGCTAGGCCATGTAGATGGTGGATAACACTGATCCTGCCTGAAGCGTCTTCGACTCTAAAGATCAACAATTGCATGCGCTGGCTAAAGATCGTGTCAGCTGGACAGGATTGTTGGTTGAGGCCCAGGTCCACCCGGGACTGTAGCGATACCAGAAGATGTCACAAGCCAGAGAATAGCATTTACATTATTTTGTGATTAACTTTACAAAGGTCGTGATTACCTGTCAAAAGGTCCCTCAGTTTATCAGTGGCAAGGAGACAATCCCAAGAGGTATACGTTAATGATGTAATAATAGTAATAATAGTAGTGTAATAATAGTATTTCAAAATATGTGTATACAGTCAATCCTCTGTAAGTCAAACATCTAATGTTCTAGGTATAAGTCGAACACATTTTTCAGAACATAGGCGCAAGACTTAAATTTTTCTCATATTTAATACTCTGTAAGTCGATAACCTCCTTAAAAAGAACTTGCGACATGTTTATACTCCTTTTTAAAAAGAACTTGCGACATGTTTATTCGTGATACTCTCCGTAGAAAATTCCCTCCATGTCGTAAACTCCATTACCCATTCAAAGTTTCCACAGGAAGCGTAAGTTAGTTGGAAATACATAGGCGCAACTTTGTGTTCGTAAATAAATACAAAACAAATGCATGGAGGAGTCGCATCTGCATGTTATCATTGAATTCTTTCGCTTTGACCGTCGGAGAATCATTCATTTGAATGATATTATTTTTTAGACACTTCGTTCTATAAAAAAATAAACTAATTATCGACGAAATCGAAAAACACGCATAAAAGCTTGAAGTTGCCATGAAACTGAGCATTTCGAACATTCTATAAGTCGAACTCAATATTTGCTCCCCTGACTATTCGGCTAATGGAGATTCGACCGTATTTCAATATCCATCTCATGTGGGTACCGGATCATTGTGACATACCATCGCTAGACGAGGTACGACGTAAATTGGTTGAAGAGAGTTCGTGACTAGATTTAACCAACATTTAATCGTACTCGTTCACCTTGCCTGATATCACAGGACATTGCGCAATTACCACGCTTACTCTAATCTGTCTATAAAAAAATTATTTCTATGAGGGGCGAGGGGGTGAGTACTTACACTCCCCATAGGAACAAACACTTCGGGTGCACCAGGGTAAGCCAACTATTTCGCTGCAATCAGACACTGGAACCTAACCTAGACACATTTCTCTGCCACACTTTAAGAATATCTTTTAAACATGTTGTTTTCTATTTTTCAGTTTCGACATTCCCCAATAAAAAACTCCGTAATATTACACCGGAGAACTCACAGTTCCTTGAGGTAACCAAAAAAACCAGATACACACATCAAGGGATACATAAGAAATAGTTTTTGTTTGATTTAATTTCCACAGATTGTTGAAGTGAATTCTGAAATTCTTCAGGGTATTATGTCAACGCTTCTCAATATGGTGATGTCAGAAGACTGCAAGAATCAATGGTCTATGTCCCGTCCGCTGTTGGTACTCATTCTATTATATGAAGACTACTTCAGGTAATTTGTGTATTATAGCTTTATAAATGAAAAATGCATTTTCATCTCCTTAATGAATAGATCGCTTAAAGAAAACATCATCCGATCGCAACCCATCGACAAACAACAGAGAATGGCACACTGGTTTGATAGTCTTATGGATGGCATCGAAAGAAATGTAGCTAACAAAAATCGAGAGAGGTTTGTGGAATTTATTACCTCACCTGGAGAAGGAGTGCATTGAGACATTTTCTTTTATTTTTCTTTTCAGATTTTCACAGAATCTATCACTATTCCGGCGCGATGTGGTCCATTTACCGAAGGTTTCCAGGTTCAATCCTGGTGCGTGTCTTAGTGATATTAATGATGAATTTACATAAGTTTATTGATTTTCGCCCCACGATGGCAGATTTCCTTAAATTTTTCTTTTCCGAAGTTTTTCCTTTGAAACACGAAGAGTGTTTCGTAAAAATTTGTGTTAGCTTTTTTTTCAATTTAATTTTCTTTATATTCGATTTTACCAACACATATATAACCTAGATTTCCAAATGTACAGCAATGTACATTTTGCACGTAAAGTAAAATGGAGGGCGACAACACATTCAGTTTGTTGGTAAAAGTTTCTGCGAAAAATACTTAACTATAGGAATTGTTTGCTGAACGTTAGAGAAAGAGAAAGAGAGTAATTAGATGTGGAATATAATTTGCAACTCATTCACCATTAATCTTCATTGCAACATTCACATTTATCTTCATCGAATCTGATTAGTTGATGCTTCTTAATCAAATCATCGCTTAACGAATTGCCCAATTTACGGAACTGCAAATTGAAATCTGCCAAGGTGTACACACGTTTCTAAGCGTATTTTTCCTTCAAACAACATCTGATCTGCAAACATTTCGTGAAATCATGCTTCGCGTGTGTCCCCACTGGAATAAGTGCAACAATGCATTTCTTATAGGAAATAAATGACAAAACTTAACATCCCTCCAATTATTACATCGAATGGGTTCTCTTGCTTACATTTCATTTCTATTCTGTTACCATCACAAATCATAATTATAATTTTTATATTTGCAGAGAATGCAAATGAAACATTCTTAAGCGATGATTTACTTACCAATGGTGCTGTAGAAATTGAGTATATGAAGGGGTAACATTTCCTCAATGAAAGTAAACCATCAAAACTACTACTCGTATATATACATATATTTTTATATTCATTTTAAATTAAGTGAACTTTTCCTTTTCTTTTTCTTAAAAAAATAATACATATTCCTTTTGTTCGTCTTTGTCGTTTGAAAATCGGATTTGAATAAATCAAGTTTTACACATGTCTCACGTGAAAATCACATTACCTACCCCCACGTGCTACTAATTAATTGCTCTCGCATGTGATTTTTAAATAGTGTTTGATCAAAATGTATTCCTTAATTAATATCCTATCATTTTTACTCTACTCTGAAAGATTTAGAAAACAAACGGAATTTCAGTCGATTTGGAAACTTTGAATAGACAGCAGTTTTCGACTTTGAAAGATGACTCCAAAAGGGTTCGTTTTTCAGAATACTTGCATAAGTGTGTTCATAAGTATCCATTGACATTAATCTGCTTTTCGTTTAAATTAATTTTTGCTGGACATTTGCTCCAATAAACGCGGTATTAAATTGGCATTTTAAGATTCATAAAGATATAATACATCGACTGCCTTCTCAGATTAGCCTTAAAATGATCTTCAGATATGTCAATTCTCCCAAACAACGAGGTTATGAGAAGATGATGTGTTAAGTGCATTGCCATCAAATTTATCACATCCTGATCATTTTATAAAAGCTTTTTCATACGGAGCGCATAATTCTATATTTACTAACCAGAGGTACTACACGTTGGGCCATGTTTTGAGTTTCATAAGTATTTTGTGGGAAATTTGTCCATTTTTCGATAATCGATTGCCTTTGTGAGCACTGAAATCTTTTTTGGGTTCAATATTTATTTCGAGCAATTGTTGCGCTTGACAAATTCTAAAATATTCGCTTCGTTTTTATTTCCTTCAGAGCTGCATTCTTATAAAATGTCAATAAAAGAAAATGTGACGCTATAGTCAGATTTTAAACATTCACGTCTAGTTAATCAGAAACGGGGGTACAAATAGTATAAAGTAGTATAAAGTTTTCTGTGTCTAATTCAAGAACTCCAAGGAAAAACTTGAATGTAGTTTTTTTTTTACGTACGTAAAACAAGAAAATTTAGAATGGATAGTCCAATGACCTATAGGCAAAATGGTTCATAAGCCAAAAATGTAACGAAATTTCCATAGCAAAAGTGAGTCTGCCGTGGTTTGGGCGTCCAATGTGGTCAACCTAGCTTCTGCTTATGAAATGGATGACTTTGCTTACTTCAAGATCCTCAAGTTTGACAACCTGTCAAAGAGTATGCCATTTGTTTGTGATCTACATTTCGTTACAGTTTGGCTTCGACGCACTGTGCTTTTTATTTGGGCTATGCTTATGCTATAAAAAACTGAATTTAGTGGATTTATTTTTTTTATTGTAAACAGGCAACTTACTTACTATTGTGCCCGACTGCATATTCGTCTTTTGAATAATAACATGGGTACTTTAGCGACAGCTTATGCAAATCGAAATGGTTCCTGCACAAAATCACAGGCTCCACTGTGGGCTCATTTGCTATGACATACCAAAACCTATAAACTCAAAAGTACTTCCTCCATCATTCCTTCACAGCTTCCTTCCCTGGTAAATTGCAAACACACCCTAAAATCATGTACGACAGCACAGCAGGATATATACATTAAAAAGCTTGGTTTATTCAAAATCCTAACAAATGTTCATCTTTTTTATTTTCTATAATTTCTTATTTCATTTCATCAGTTTGTAGTTTCTCCCCTCCTCCTTACATATTCCCAAAAATACGTTGACTACCCCAATTGTTAAATTTTGCTTTGCTTTATGGTACGGACATATACTGTTAGCCAACAAAACGTGTCATAATCATTGGCTTTCAAATTATACATTTCAAAATTCATTTTTCAACCACATGTGTTTTGAGAAAGAATTAGGATGCTGGAATAACAATAACAATAACAACCACCCCAAATCTAACATTAGCAGCAGAAAACAATTCACAATTTCTAACAATATTGAAATAGGTTGTTTTTTTTGTAATTTTTAAATCAATTTTTTCATTATGTGAGTTTTTGTTTTAATCTATGATACACATACTTCACACAAGTTCATCAATATCAAATAAAAACTTTTTTTCTCTCTCTCTATTTGATATTTTCAGACGAGTCGTATCATGTCTATAATGATACAAATTATTCTGTTTCTGTGTAGACGCTCCCAAACAATATTAATAACTAATTTTCCAATGGACGCCCAAACGAAATATGTGAAAGTAGGGAGTAAACAGTACATTTTGAATTCACACAGCATAAGAAATATACCCTCTTCGATAAACATTTTCAATAATAATCGTATATAATTGTTTGAAAAAGAAAAAAAAATTATCAATTTGTAATATCTTTTTTCCATTATTACTCCACGTTTCTCCTTTTTCTTTTCTAAGACAAAAACATGAAAACTGATTAAAATATTGTTCTCTAAAGAGCATTATTCTTAGGCTTTGTCGTACCTTTGTTTAAATTCAATTTGATTTTGTTTCTTCTCCTTCTTAAGTTAAGATGATTACTTTTTCCTCGTTCGTTTTAATTATTGTCCTGCATGTAGCGTGTATGAATGCGTAAAAGAAAATATTTTGTTTGGGTTTTATTTAACTTATATAATTGTGCATAAATCGAAGGAAATAGTAATAAAACAACAAATTAAAATAAACAGACAAATGGTTATATATTGCAAACAAAACAAAAAAAAAATGTATGAAACAAAAACAAAAAAAAAAATGGAAAACAATTTAAATATTTTTATGACGTTTGTAGAGATATTGTGTAAGAATTATTAAGATATCTAAGAAAAGAAATTATATATATTATATTATCTCTAATTTTTTTGCAAATAAAGTTTTATTTCAAAATGTTTTGTAAAATATTTTGAAAAAAAATGTAAGTGTGACATTAATTTCTGACTTGGAACACAAAAGGAACTCATGAACCGTCAATTCTAAGTTGGGTTGGATTCTAGTAGCTGACTGCTTTTATTTGGACCTTCCTATGACCAGTTGGTGCTTGCTGTCTCAAATTATTGAAGAAGTAGGCCCGAAGGTAAAGGTTATGGTAAGCCGCATGTATCTGCAGCGACAGCCAATCAGTCATAAGGGACTACGGAGATGTCAGAAGATCACTTCCCCTAATTTGGTACATGCGTTCTACATGGAGAGATGGCTGCGCATCTTAGGCGTTGAATTCGTTGACGCGTTACTAGGCTCATGCAGCTGTACAGCCCGTACAGTTCGTCGTTGAATCTTCTCCTCCAAAAACCGTCAACATGCAAGATCGCATGCAGAACTTTTCTCTCGAAGAGACCAAAGACTTTCTCATCCGCTTTTGGGATTGCCCATCCTTTGCGCTGTACAGTAGGACAAGGATGAGGCAGCAGGAGGTCTTATATAAAGTCAACATGGCCCTTCGAGAAAGCTCTATTACTAAATTGCCTCTTGAGTCCCTAGAAACAGCGGTTGGTAAGAGTTATTCTGGGTTTGATCTCGGTACTGGTGCTGTTCCTTGGGAGCCGAGGTTCAGTACCTCGAAGTAATAGCTGCTTACGGTGACGTTCTGGCCGAGTCGTCGATGTTGTATGTCCTTTCTTGAGGTCAGCTTATATTTCGCTTTTCTTTCGTTCACCGCAAGACATGTTTTAGTCTCTCTGTCTCAATGCCAGCAAGCCCCTCATGGACTGTCGCTGTGTTCTGTAGATCCACGTCAATGTCATCCACGTATGATAGAAGTTGTAGGGACTTTTGGATGAACTTGCCTCTAGTGTTGGCGTGTGAGTCTTGCACGATCTTCTTCAGGATGATATAAAGAAGTCGCATGACAGTGCGTCGCCTTGTCTAAAACCTTTTCAATGTCAACGGTCTCGGTAGCTTCCTTCCCGACCTCGACGGAGCAGCGAGAATCCTCTATCGTCATCCTGCTCTGTCTGATAAGTTGGGCAAGAATGTCAAAACTAGACGTAGCGTTGTATTGCTCGTATCTGCATGCTATCATATGCGGCCTTGAAATCCACCAATAGTCGGTGGGTGTCGATCCGCATCTCTTGGGTTTTTTCTAGAATCTGCCGTAAATTGGTGGACTTCCCCGGCCTGAAACCTCACTGAAAAGGACTGATCACGTTATTGGTGAATGGTTTCAGTAGCTCACAGGACCGGTTCTCTGTGGTCCGATTAGCAGGATGCCCCTTTATTTATTACAGTGGTTAATACCGATTGTCAACAATGCGCTGCTGACTTACACTTCAAGTAGTTTCTTCTTTTAGTAACAATATCACTTAAATTAACGGCTATATTCTGTTGGTTGATATATATACTGGATGTCTTATAATTAATATTCGTTATATTTTCCCAATGCCTTTTTTAGTAGCTGAACAAAAAATTTATATAAATATTCTTAGTTATACGTGTAAACAGATTTATATATCTTCTAACAATACAATGCTAGTATCAAAATTCACTATAGACGTTGAGCAGTATCCTCCTTGGATTCTGTTAAGGCTCTGGCTGGATGAATGAACACAGGAATATTGATGCCCTTAAATCGTAAACAATATTAGATTGATTTTCTCTTCACTGGATTCCCACAAATCATACCTGCATTTTGGCCGACCGAATAAATCCCTTATTGGAAGTAACAGTCACTGCCTTCATTATGAGACCAAAGGCAAAAATCTTCAAGCTCCTAGGATTGATTTTCCCACCAACATTGATCTCAGAGATTTCTGCTGGTATTTCATCCACGTCAGGCAATACTTCTACGCGCTTGGTTAATTCCTCTGCACGTTGCCTTTCTATTGGACCTGCCAGTAAGTTCGTTATTTCTTGAAATGATTGAAATGCTGTTTCACAGCATATCAGTCGCTTCTCATGGAAGACTTCATCTAAAATTGGTTTAAGGGGAGATTCTCTCTCCCTTTCGGCCTGTTCGGTCAAAATGGGTTCTTTGAATGACCACATTGTGCTACCATTTGTTAGAGAGCTAATATATGCCAGCATTGTGGTTATATCGAGATTCAAGGTACCAACATTTGCATAGTCTTTATTTTCCTCATTTTGAATGGCACTATACTCCGATTGGTTGTTCAATGAAAGCGTTTCAACGCCTATTTCCTTGAGATCTTCCAGTAGATCATTTTCAATGTCATGGCTAAAGTAGAAGACAACCTGGTAAGAGAGAAAATGGTTTCAGTAGTTATTTGTATCTTGTAATGTTGTTCTTACTTTGGGTCGTACAAACATACAGAGATTTTGCTCCGCTGCGTCTATGAACTCTTCTGCCTGATCTAGAATACTCTTCGCCCCATAACTAGCTCGGCCCTTTGCGGCGTCGGTCAATGATTTAGAATTTCTGGCAATTACTGATATTAGTCACATTAGTTAAATATATGACAATTGTCAGGGTAGTCTTACCCTTTATCCACTTTAGACCATTGTCACATACAATATCAACTCTCAAAGGATTCAAACGTCCGTCGACATAAAACCCACAATCAGTGTGAATAACATCTTTTTGAAGAGTGAGTATTTTAACGAGGAATTCATAATGCGTTAAATTACTGCACATGACATGGTTTACTTTAACAGAATTCGTTGTGAGACCCTGGCATAGACGCACGTACACATATGGTTAGAGATAAAGACAATGGAAGATTCCGAACGACTAACCTTATGCAAGAATTTGATTTCTTGATTTATTTTCCGTTGAATCTTTTGAACTCCAGGAATAGCCTTGAATTTTTCTAGAAGTTCTATTAGTTTTTTCCCCAAGAATACCTTTTCTTCGGCTAAATTTCGAATGTCTTCCTCCGAACTCTCCATTATTTACAATCTAAAATAATCACAAATTGAATTCAATTCATTTGACAGATCGAGGTCCTTGAAAAATCAGCTGAAACATTAACATAAACAGAACTGCCAGTCATAGGCAGTAAAAATGAAATTAAATTGAACAATCAAAAGTGGGAAACTTACGGAATATTATTCCCTACGTAGAAAATACTATACTAAATACACCTACTGTAGATGCTTCCGCTCCTGTAAAAAATACATTTTGATTCCGATCAATCTAGTAATTATATCTTAAAATCGCTACGGCAAATTTTATTCATACTATAGCAAACACATTTTGAGTACCACTGGAGAATGGAATTGATAATAACCTATCAATGTCAGCTGTCACTACGGAAAATACTTTGACATTTCTTTTAGGCACATGGTTGCGTGGTGTACTGTTTTTGTTTTCGAAGCTCGTTATAAAAACTAATTTATCGTCGTACACACTAACTTTCGAGAGATATATTTATAAAAATTCAAAAATATGGAAGTTGAAAATATTAAAGTAGATGCCTTCCTTCCAACGAAAGAAGTGAAGAAAGCGAAAAAACGTGCTGCAGACGATGATACTAATCAAATGCAAGTTGATGAGACAACGGGCATTGAAGGAACTACAAAAACACAAACAGCACCCAGAGCGAAACGAACCAAGAGTGATATCCGAAAAATTGGAGTTCCACCACACAGGTACATGTTAATCATAATTATTGTGTTCGAACACCTAACTAAATCGTGTTTGTATAGATACTCGTCACTTAAAGAGCATTGGATGAAGATATTCACACCCATTGTGGAACACATGAAACTTCAAATTCGTTTCAATACAAAGGCTAGACAAGTTGAATTGAGAATCAGTCCAGAAACCCCAGATATTTCAAATTTGCAAAAAGGTGCCGACTTTGTAAAAGCTTTCCTCTGCGGCTTTGAAGTCGACGACGCATTGGCGCTCCTTCGATTGGAGGACTTGTTCGTGGAAAGCTTCGAAATCAAGGATGTTAAGACGCTCAAAGGTGATCACATGAGCCGTGCGATCGGTCGATTAGCCGGTAAAGCAGGAAGGACAAAGTTTACTATTGAGAATGTAACCAAAACACGTATAGTTTTGGCAGACAGTAAAATTCACATCTTAGGAAGCTACCAGAACATACAGCTTGCCAGACGAGCTATTTGCAATCTTATCCTTGGATCCCCACCGAACAAGGTGTACGGTAATCTGAGGTCTGTGGCAAGTCGTTTAGCTGAAAGAATTTAATGGCAGGATATAGTTATTTAATATTTTTATTAAATTGCAGTTAAAATAAATAAAAGTGTAACCTAAGATAAAACAATCAACAAACAATTTTTAAAGCTTTGTGAATATCAACAGGAGGAGCATAAACAACGTCGCTGCTGCTAATACCATAATGCAGACCATTTTGCGATTCTTTCTTTGGTACATTTCAGCTCGCTGCAGTTGCTTGAGTCCTTCAGACACGCGGGTTTGGGTCTGTTCCACATTGTAATCGATTCTATCTAAAACGGTCCCCTGCTCTTGTACCATGTGGGACAGGTCCTTAAAGATGTCATTTAGATCAAATATTGATTTAACAATTTTCGAAACTTCCTGTTCACGGTGCTCTGCCAGCTTCGAGTTCTCTTCCTCGAATAGCACCAACTGCTGCTGGGTCATACGATTTGCGACTGGTCGCTGGAAGTGCTCATCGATTTGATCATCTGTCTCTTCGTAATAACCGCTTGTAGTTGAACTCGAAGTCGGTTGAAGGAAGTTATCAAAAGAGTCCACAAAGTTATTTTGACTTTTGCTATCCAAGTCGATGGTTGTAAAGTCAGGCGTCTCAAAATATTTTTGAGAACGTTCTTCACGGGAATTCAACTGTCTGACGTATCCACTCTGGCTGTTGCGGAATTTGAATGAAAGCTCCTGTAGCGACAGCAACAGGTAGGTGACGACATTCGCGGTCAAGCGCTGTTCTGTTTTGTTCCCAACACCTAGACTTGAACGTATGCATTGTATGTGGCGATGTGTTGATGTGATTAGTTTTGAAATCTCTTGGGAGAGTACATCAATCTGTTGCTCCTCATCGCAGTTCTCATCAAAAGCAGGTCTGAGCAGGTGCCGAGCATGTAGAGATCCCAATTCATCAAGTTTCGGTTTGATCCTAAAACGGGCATCACATTAAAGCCACTGGTTTTAATTGTAACATATTGAACGTTTGTACTTAGACATTGTGTACTGCGCTTCCTCCAGCTTGTCTACCCACAAAGGTGGAGAACCATAATCATCGCGCAATTCCATTCCTTCTTCTGCATCATGTAGAGATCTTTTAAGTAACTTTTCAGCATCACTGCCGCGCTATTAATACGATGATGAATGAAATCAAAGCAGCTGGACAAAAATCAAAGGGATCGATATTTACCCTGTCATCAGAGTACAGATTTCGGTTTTTCGATGCGTTGTTACGCATAATAACAAAAACTTCAGTAAGATTGCGTGATGTCATAGTGAAATATGAATCGCGTTTATGTTTAAATACAAAATCAACTTAATCGAAAGTAACTCAAATATATTTGCCGAAAAATTAATAAAAGTGCATCTACAAAACGTAATGGGAATTGAAATTCACATTCACTTCTTGATCTGTCAAATAAGTTTCCGTATCGACGAGTCTAGTGTCTTGTAAGAAACGAGACGTTGTTGGTCTTTTGTATTTGAACACAACAAATAAAAGACAAATGGGCCAAATGCATTCGTATCAAAATAGTGTGAACGAAAATACTTTTTAAATTTTAGATATAATTAGTTTCTTTAAGGCTCATATACTTCTGCCATACGAATTTCATCCCATTCACCCTGAGCACTTATTGAAAATGACATTTCTCGCTTGTTTACAAACATCAGCCGAACAAATGCCAACCAGAATGACGTGTAAACAGTAAACCTTTTCATTCCTAAACTAAACATTTCTTGTTTTGGTATTGATTTTATTTCGACATGACGAAAGAATAGTTATAATGAACAAGGATTCATAGGAAAACTATAAAACGGAACAAAAATCCAAGCCAACGATGAGTAGAAACGTGCTACAAAGTAGTTTGCTAAATGCTGGATTCAGTATCATCTTCCAGGTAAGATACCAGTCTGAGTCATTATGATAAGAAAACATATTTTCTTGCTCATCACTTAATATTAATTGTGTTCACATTCATCGATTATGTAAGCAAACTGTTTTTGTAGATCCTTTGCAGAATCATAACATTTGGAATAAATGCTTTCATTGTTCGCAATGTTGGCCGAGATGTGCTCGGTGTTATGAATGTGCGCCTATTATTGCTCGAAAGTACACTTCTATTTTTGTCTCGTGAAGCTATTAATCGCGCCGCACTGAGTGCTACCTCACAACGAACAGACAAATGCTCTTGGCCACAATTAATAAATCAAATGTGGTTGACGTAAGATTTCCCCCTATGATTAATAAATGCATAACATAATTATTTATTATATCGTTTTACAGAGTGCCCACATGTATTGCCCTTTGCATTCCTTGTACATACATTTGGCTGGAGATACTATCGCCGGTCGATGAATACCTTAAAAGTCAGTATAGATTCGCATGTTACGCTGTCGCTTTGTCCTGTGTGATCGAGTTGTGCGCTGAAGCGCCAGTCTTTGTCACTCAGATCTTCTGCTTTGTAAAATTAAAAATTTTCCTTAACACATTGCACATATTAGTGCGATCGGTGATATTTATTTGGATCGTCTTAGAGAATAAAAGTATTGCTATTGATGCTTTCGCAATAGCACAGCTAGCAAGTGCGGTAGTAATATTTATAGGGCATTATGCGTTTTTCTATTTTTATATTAAGAAATTAAATGCTTTTAAATTGAGCACACGCATAAGAAAGACAAGCGATGTCAAACCTTCAAAGTTCGACGAAGAGCTGTTCAAGGGCATGGACGACTTCCCATTTCAAAGTGTTACTGAAATGGCACCCTTTGTTATGAAGAACGAGGTAAATTTTTGGAAAAAATAAAGTTATTTCTTAGCTAAATTTTCTTTCTTCTAGGAACCATTATTCAATCAAAAGTTGCAAGTTCTCACCCTGAGCTTTGTGAAACAAGGAGTCCTTAAACAAATTTTAACAGAGGGTGAAAAGTATGTGATGTCTATGAGTCCAGTGCTTTCGTTTAGTGAACAAGCCACGTATGACGTCGTGAATAACTTGGGAAGCTTAGCAGCAAGATTTATCTTTAGACCCATAGAAGAAAGCAGCTACTTCTATTTCACGCAAACGATATCAAGAGACACTCAACTGCAGCATCAAAATTCGGTAGAGAATTAAATTGCATTTGTGATATTAATACTCATCATTTGATTACAGGAAAAGGTGCAAGAAGCAGGAAAGGTCCTTAAAACCCTCTGCATTGGGGTAACAGCAATAGGCCTCTTTGCCTTCACCTTTGGCCAAAGTTACTCCCATACAGTGCTACTCTTCTACGGCGGAGCGGATTTTGTTGCGGGCGGTCTACCAGAAAGCTTGCTAAAGTGGCACTGTTTAGCCATATTCTTTATGGCTATCAATGGCATCACCGAAGGTTACATGTTTGCAACAAACACGAGTAAAGACATCGACAAGTACAATTACCTCATGGCCATATTTTCCATTAGTTTCCTTATACTCTCATATATATTGACAAGCTTCTTCGGTCCAGTGGGATTTATATTTGCAAACTGCATAAATATGTTCTGTAGAATTTGTTATAGCACAAAGTTCATCCACAATCAATACAAGCCCATTGGCATGAATCCACTTCTTGGCATTATGCCAGGAAAACTATTTACACTGGCGTTAATTTTTTGCGGCTTGATTTGCAAATATTCCATGGTGAGTACATTTAAGGTGATAAACGAACACGCATTATGATCCTTTTGTTTTTCCTTTCCTTAGGTTAATATGTCATCGTTCCTGGTACACTTGGCTGTTGGCTTTGTAGCTGTTGTACTTTGTTTCTTTGCGTGGTCACTAGAAAATAAAGAATTGGTGAAAATGGCTTGGAAATATGGAAAACAGATGAAAATAAAGAAGAGTTAAAGTCAATAGCAAAAGAAACATTTTATGAAAGAGAAAGGTTTTTTTTTACATTTTATACATACTAACATGCATACATATGTACCTTACAACGTGTAAATGTAAATTTTGATTTAAAAAAATGGTCCTAGTCAATTTTTAAAAGTAATAAGCGAGAGTTAAATTTTTAATTTAACGGAAAACGTTTAGAGTAATCACACTTAAAGCATGTGATGTATGGAAACATTTGGAATGTTGTTTGTAAAGCGAACAAAGCGCTAAGAAAAATCTTCCACTCGTAATCCTTTTCCTATGTTTACTCGTCTTGACGTTACATATTTTATTCATTTTTTATTCAATTATATACGTGTTTTTTGGCGAATCTATACTCAGCTCACTTTTGCTTTACACGTGAAGCAACAACAAAATATAAGTGAGTATAAAATGAGTATAATCAACTCAGCAGTCAAAAGTGAATATAGCGCGTTGAAAAATCTCAATCACAGGTGGCGCCAAATAACGTTCAGAGAAACTCCCGTCGAACCCGGATAAAAGCACGTCGCTTAATAGCACAAACCGTTTAATGGCACACTTTCGTAATGGAAGTTGTCCTTTTTATGCAATTTTTACTGAACGAAAACCCTTTAATAGGGCTAGTTTTATACATCCTACTTAATATCAGTTCGCGGATGAGGGTATATGAGGCTTTCGAGACTACGCCAAAGGTACAGCGGCTCGTCCACCGCCATTCAAGGATGAAATGGAAGAAATATTGGGTGACAAGCCCATCTATTTGGAAAGTGAAGCATTTAATGTTGGTGCAGAGGATCTATTTACAGTAAGAAAACATTTTTAATTTTATTTTTTTTCATAATTAATTTAAGACACCCCGATTACGTCTGCATCAGCAGTCGACTTCACTTTCGATGTGTCAGCGGATTCTTCACCAACTCCTGCAGAACTGGATAACATTAACATCCAGAGCTGCCTATAGGCAGAAAATGTGTTGTAACTAAGCGGCGTTTTCATATAAACGATGTTCGGATATAGCCAACTTCGTTGCGCCGTGATAAATTTCTTGTTGCATATAACGGAAAGTCTCGTTTAAGCGGAGGGCATATAAGCGGAGGCGACTGTTTGAAAGTGCAAGACTTGAACAAAAGGAGCGGGATCTGGAAGCGGTGGCCAAACGGTGGAAAGAAAATCAATAAGCAAAGGCCATATTGATTGAGAAGTTAATAAAATCTATTAAACCATAAGAAAAGTAATTATTCTTGCAACTTAATTATACAACTTTCACATAGGTAACCAAGCAAAAGCTTACGGCGATTTAAACAAATATCCTTCTCGTTGTTCTCTCAGTATCATCTCAGCATGAGCTCAGGAGGTAAGGAAGGAGTTTTAGGATCAGTTATGGTGTACTGATCATTATTGATTATGCAAAATGCAAGAACTTACTATAATTTTCTTTATTCACTGAAGATTTCGTTGAATTGTTAATTCTTCAAAGCCTTCTTTTCTGAATGCGTAGAAGTCTTTTCGCCGAGTGTAGATAGTTCAAAGGTTGTAATTTCAAGGTTGTTGAACGGTAAGCCGGCCTAGTAGTTCATATCAGGATACGCAGAATGACAAAAAAGAATTGTGTTTGAAGTAAGTAGCCCAGTGTAATTGGTTTGCCACATCCATTACATACCTATGTCGATGGATTTTCTTTCGGCGTCAAGAACGGCTTGAATGAGTACATTTTTGTTTGTCAGTGTAGAACACTTTGCTTAGCTTGCAATATGTGTGCAATCTATAGCACCAATTACACTCCGTAGTTTATTGGCATCTCCTGTAGTTATCCTAAATACGGGAATAATAAATAATTTCATTTTTGTAATTACGTTTATTGCTAAAAGCATAATATATCTTTAATTACCAAAAATGCTGTAGGACGCCATCTATGTATCAATTAATCATGGGCATACATAAAATGCAAATCTATTACATTTGTCAAAATAAGGTCGCCTCTGACTCTGACAGCGTTCTCTATTAATTCTAAAATACTTACTTTGTTGTTGCTGTTGCAGTCGCAACAGATTTCGAATTTGTGTTTTTCTAGCGCGGTGTGCAAGTAATATCTCTAAATTCACTCAAAGTAAGTACGAATTCATCACACAAGAGTAGAGCTCCATTTGAATTAGCTTAAGAGCATCGTAAAATCATGAAAACAAAGTTAATGTCTTTGCCTTAATGCATTCTTACACGTACAATTCAAAAAGGCGGTACAATTTTAATCGGCCAACGTAAATAACAAACAACGAGAGCATTTCTCTGCAGTGCAACTAGTAGAATTTGATAGTTTGAAGGGTATAGATTGTTGATAGTTTTTTCTCCTCAAGATTTTTAGCTTGGTTAAAAATTGTAAAATTGTTCCGATGAAGAAGGTCGCTAGACTACGTAATCCTGAAGAATTATCTTCGAATTCCGACAGAATGGCTGTACGTACAACTGGGCGAATTAAGGTAACATCTTAAATGTAGTTAACTGAATTGAAATAAAGTAATTTGTGCGTTCAATATATTCATCAGAAAGCAAAAGTTGTCTTTGATCCTTCAGACAACTATTTGCCAAGATATCAACGCACATCAGGCGGTTCGGTAAACAGCAATCAAAACCAGTCGGACAGTCCGAATGACACCTCTACTGAGCGTCGGGTCAAGGAGGAAAAGCCACGAGTCATAGACGTCTTAGATGAGAACTTTTGCTACATTTGTGTGCGCAAAGAGCCTAAAAAGACTAAGAATAGATTAATATCTTGCAAGGATTGTGAACATAAAGGTGAGCATGGAGGTAACATGTTAATGGCCGAAGCAATGTGAATTTGTGAATGTATCTTCCAGCTCATATAACCTGTATCCCCCTGGAGTTTGAGGACCAAAACAAACTTCGCGAAAACTATCGCTGTAACATTTGTCAAATTTGTTCATCCTGCTATGAGGGCCCAGAAGAGGTATGAATTCCCTGGTTTGGTTTACGTATTTATTATGAATTTTTTTTTCTTTTTCAGGGTGAATTAATAACATGCACCAAGTGCGTCAAATCTTTCCATTTCTCATGTCACATACCAAGTATGGCCAGATTCCCAACCCAAGCTAAATGGCTGTGCTCAAAGTGTACAATTCCTAAGGTTAAGACTGTTGCCAAGGTCGAAACAAAGCCTGTTGTCAACAATGAAGTGAAAAAGGAAACAACAATTCCAGTTGAAATACAGAAACTTGATAATGGCACCGCCGTAGTTGAGAAAAAGGCAATTCAGTTGCCTGTAGCAAACGGCAATAAATTGCTAAGAATGACTCCCAATGATTTATGTGACATTGCCAACGTTAAGAGCTGGACTTCTAACGAGGTGATGGAATATTTCAATAAATACTTTCCGGAAGAGGCGTATGTATTTAAGGATCATGATATCGATGGTCAGTCGTTGCTGCTAATGAAACGCTCTGATGTTGTAAATAAAATGGCAATTAAACTCGGCCCCGCACTGAGAATTTATAGTTTGATACTCAAAATTCAATCGCAATCGACAGATCCAACCATAGGTTGGTAACTTCACATAAGATTTGTACTTTTTTTTAACTCTATTGGTATTAAATGTGTATTCATGAATTTCTATTTGAAGAGTAGGCTCAGCCGAAACAACATTTGACCGGATATATTTTCTTGACTTAATTAGAGTTTTATGTTTTTCAACCAGATTGAAATGTATATTAGTATTATTATGTTTTCTGTTAAAAATGTCCCTAAAGTTGAACCGAATATGAAGACGTCTCCTGATTCAATGGAAAACTAATAAACTGATGAAATAAATATCTCACTAAAGCTGTTTACTTGTGTACCAATTCCTGAAGACAGAATTTAGTGACTTAAATTTACTGTTGTTACATTTGAAAGAATTAATAAACAGTTTATGTAGACTTACATATATAGTGTTTCATTTCTCGTATATTATCCTGGTGTTCAGGTAATTGAAGCGTTCTTTGAATCATAAGACAATCAAAAAATATGTGTTACAAAGAGAGGTACCTACGTTCACATTTCGCTGACTAGGCATATGACCTTTGTAGGACGTTACAACCCGAGATTGACTTGAGCTTCTACTGTTGAACATCATCAAGACCGCATTTAGTCTCCAGTTACGCTCACAAAGTCGGTTGGTCCTGTACAACTACAGTGGGAAGCAAAACTGTCCGTATGTTTTGCACTTTTATGGTTATGTTCAAGCTTGAAGTTCGGTAAGAACCACGACAGTTGACTGGGAAAGGGTTTTCTGCAGCGATGAAACAAAAGATAACGATCGCGATCAATCTAATGGCAAAGAGAGCGGATCCAACAGCGCCAGGTAAAGTAAACTATGAAACACGTCAGCGTCGTGGCGGGGGGTAATAGTTCGGGGCTGCTGTACTTGGTGGCACATCGGTCCATTAGAGTAATAATAGGGGAAAAGAAGATTATTTACACATTCCAGAAACCAATTCTACTGTTTTTTAAGGGTGCAGCTAAAGGACTTGTCTTCCAGCATGACGAAGATCCGAAGCATACAGCAATAAAATTTGTTCTTCGAATCAAAATGTTTAGTTACTTGAATTCTTGTTACTCGCTTTAATATTTCAATGAATTAAATAAATAAAAACGTTTGCCAAATAAGTAAAAGTTGACTCAATTTGATAACATAATCATTGAAGTGCTAACATCCGAACGGTTTTGCTCCCCACTCTACATTATTCACATTTTCAAATTGCTATGAACTGAAATGCAGTTGCTAGGGAAGTTCTCCGGTTTCCAGTAGAGCTAACAAAGTTCTACATCTTCTTCTTATTAGGGTTCCTATCCGCTTCGGATGTTGGTAATCATAATTTGTAATGTGTCTTTATTAGTGACACCTCTTATTATTTTAATGGTGGAGAGATTGAGCCAGGCCTTTAGGTTTGATATCCATGAAAACCTTTGCTCTCCGATTGTTCTTCTTGCTTCAATCTTCCGTTGCAGAATTATTTGGAGGAGTTTGTATTTTTGTTGTGTAAGTGTTTACCATCACACGTTACCTCTTCGTGACTTATCCCTTCTACCCATGAACTATGAAGTATTCGTCGATATATACACATTTCGAAAGCTCTTATTTTTTTATTAACAAAAAAAAAATCTTATAAAATCTTACCATTCGGATTTTGATTAAGTTAGGTTAGTTAAGTGAGTAGGCATGGTGTAGCCATGCCTTACTCAGGTCCTCTGGATTGGACCAATTCTGGTTTTGATTCTTAAGTCAACTTCTCTACTACAAAATACATTTTCATTTTGCAGAAAACCGCTCTCGCTTGCTTACTTCTTCTCTCTATTTCTTTATTAGGCTTGGCATAATTTCAATTATGATAGCATCAAGCGCATATCTTATTTTGTTAACATGTACTCCGTACCTTCAGACCCCTCCCCTATCAGCTATTGCCTCTTTAAATATCTTCTCCGAGTACGTATTAAAAAGTAATGGTGATAAGATGCAACCTTGTCTCACTCCTCTCCGAATCTCGATTTCATCTGTATTTTCTTCGTCCATTAATATTTTTTTCCTTTTGACCCAGTACAGCTTCCTGATCACTCTACTGTCGTTCTTATCTTTACCCTTACTTTGCAGGATCTTCATAATTTTGTTGTGATCAAATACTTTTTCATAGTCTACGAAGCATTCGTAGACGTCCTGGTTCATTTCTATGTTTCACTGAATTAACAGGTTGAAAGCAAACAGTATCTCGCGGGTACCAAAGTCATATCTAAAACCAAATTCACTGTGCAATGCTACATCGTAAATAAACAACAAGTGTATGTGCGAGAGTAAGTATTTAAATGCATGTGTCGAAGTCATAAAACACTATTAAACATTTTTGGGTGGATGTTTCGAGAACAAAAAAAAAAAAATGTTACTGCCACTTCTATTCTGACCAAAGGACACAGTCTCCAATCAGAAAATAAACGAACGACTTATCGTAGTTGTTGCGGAATCATCCCAATTCGATCTGAAATATACCTACCTAATGGATTGCACCTTACCCACATTACGTAACAGAAGAGTAAAACAACAGGTATAAGAACGCAGAGTTTTATTCAATATAAAATAGTTACGTTTCAATTTAAAATTCTAATAACATATTTTCTTTAAATCTACAATTTTACTTTAAAGACATAAACTTTTTACATAAATGATACGTAACATGTATAGAACTAAAACAAGGAGTTTAAGTAGAGCGACCGGCGTGTGATTGTAGATAAATATTATAAAATTAAGATTGTTTAAAAAATACAAATTCTTTTATTACTTTTATATTTAGCGTGATATATTTTCAGGTATGTGCTGAACTTCTCTTGAGTGAAATATTTAGAGAGATTAACAGGAAAACAAGTTAAATAGTATAGATTACACTATTTGTAAGTGGAACAACCAGTGTACGCAATCCAAAAAATAAAACTCATCGATCACGTTAATGAGATATCAGTCTTCACCCACAAAAGAACACAACAGCATATATCAGATTTGAGTTAAGAAGGAACTGAATACGGAGCAGTGAGCTCAGTTCACCCTAATTGAATACTGGCAACACGTAAAAATATTATCACTTGTGTGATATGGTGCATTGATTGATAATAGTATCGGGAATGGTTTTACCTGCATGTCCATTGTTTAACAGTGGAATTCCATGTTAAACTCTAGGTAGTAGTTTCTCTTCGTCCGATGGAGGACGTAAAGGTGGTTTGGCTGCGTTTTTCTTTGGATCATATCCATACATGAATATTGAGGCTATTACTAAGGCAGCACCCGCCGTGAACTGTAAGGTTAAATTGAACCCAAATAGATATATCGATGCAATACATGAAATAATGATTGCCAAAGACGTGGCGAAGCCTTTCAATATGTTATCAGCATACTTTACGACGACAGCCACAATCAGACCACCGCCAGCCTGCAAAAGTATCAAATACCAAATGAAACCATCGTACCCAAAGAAAAAACCATCCGTCACTATCCGATGGCCATCATTCATGAAGCATGTTATTGCTCCGAATGGTATACTCAGTAAGCTGAGCTGAACGTTTCGCATCCATACTGAGATATCTGCACCTTTCAAGATTTTCTCAAAGTAGATACCTGCAAAGCCTGATAAGAAACATGCTCCTATCGCTGCCCATAATCCGAGCATCTTATTTTGCGCTGGTCCAGAGCCAACAGATGACGATACCTCGGACTCGCCCGTTTGAGCTAACTGCACAAGAACGATTCCTACTAGGAGAATTACCAAAGCTCCCCATTGCGTGGTGAGTAGTTTTCTTCTCAAAATGAAGACTGCGAACATTGCTGTTGTAAGAATCTTCAATTGATACGTCACTTGATATGTAGCTGCATCTAAATGAGATGCAGATACATACAGCAAATTATTCTGCACTATGTAAACCAATGATGGAACACAGACCTTCAGGGTGTCCACGGGGTTTTCTACAATTGTCTTGTGTAGCGTTTTGACAAATCGCCGCGCATCTTTGCCTTCTTCGTTGAACACCAATATCAAACACGTTATCAGTTTAGCAACTTCCGACATCAACACCGCTGTATGTGAATAGAATGCGTACGTTATCAGCTATTAACTAATTGCTTCTTTCATATATTACCAGTCGAGCTTAGAAAAATATCACCGGATCTTGTCCGTGCGTATCGCATACTCAATCCAAGAATAGCATTTTGCAATGTTAACGTGATAAGACTCACGTATTTAAGCGTATTACTGTTGACTGAAATACACAAACTCATTGAATTACACAGTATATAGTATATAGGATGCAATTATCTCACCATGTATAACCATGGCTGCTAAAAATAATAAACACTCTTATGGTTAAATTTAAACTTTAAATTCTAATAACCTGCCGCTGCGAACATTACAGGAACCCTACACGTAAACACAAATTAGTTTGACAGCTGTCATGGCTGGGCGGAGAAAAACTAAACAACAAAATCTTTGTACAGATATGGCATACGCTGTAGAGCCATATATTAATAAATTTATTCGATGTAGGTACATACATATGTATGATCAATAAAAAATTCATTAGGTTAAAAACAAATTGTGGATAACGTTTTGGACGGAGGTTTGCATACAAATAATATTAGTTAAGTGAAAGCACAAGACAATGTAACAATTGAAGTACACCAACATACTGAGACTTGAATTTGTATACTAAAACAGCGAAACTGAATGCTCTTTGCGGAAAACATCTTAAATAAACTGGTATCATTTTATTTATATGTATACAACATAGTAACTAGCTACACTTACATATCTACGTATATATAAAACAAATATAAGAATTATGTTAATAAAGATTTCTGATTCTCTACCTACATTTGTTTACTTCTTATATGATAAAAGTGCTACATTAGCGGGCACTTTTAGCTTATGGACAGTCTTCAAGTGGTAACGTAAATTGCTGTTGCTCACAAAATCTTTCTCACAAACTACACACTTAAAAGTCGAATGATCTTCGCGTATATGCTTAAAAAGATCTGTTGACTTCGCAAACATTTTACCACAATATTTACACCCATGAGACTTTCGTACATGTGAAATAAGGAATGGCGAGGAGGAGAAAGCCTTCGGGCAGTATTGGCATAAGTACACTCGAGTCTCATCAATAGGTAATTCACCCTGATCATCTTCTGTTATGACACTCATGTTTCCAGCTTTCACCTCAACCGTTTCGAAATTCATTGTTCTTATATCGCTTAAAGTAACTTCATCTGTATCATCGGAAATCATGCTATCAACTTGTGATTTAGATACTGCCGACGGCGTGAATTGTGTGATCACAAAAGAATCGCTCCCATTGATTTCTTTATATTGCTTTTTCTTTTTGCAGCACATTTTCTTTATGGGTTCCTCAAACTTTTCGTCTCTAACTTTCTGTACGTTTTCGAGAGGATTCATTATGGGCATTTCTGAATAACTCGTACTATCACGTATGCTTTTCGGGGCAGTAACATGATCCTCGTTTTCTTCAGAGCCATCTGAATCCACGTAAATTTCTTCCACTATTTGTGAATCTGTGTTTTCTTCTGCATTGTCTTCGCCGTCCAGCACTTCGTCATTATTTTTAGGCGAACCTTGACTCATATTTTCTTCTTCATCATAGATCTCTTGCTCTGCTTCGGTTGTTTGTTCATCTTCATTTTCCGAGCAGAATAAGCTTAATATCTTTGAATCGGCTTGTTGAATTTTTTCCGTGAACAAATAGCTCTGGACCAAATCGTTTGCACAAGTTTCGCAGATCATTTCTGGTGCATTCCCATAAATAAGCTAAAAGCAAAATAGTTTTTCACAGAGCTGTTTGTAAATAAATGAGGGAAGGAATGATTACCTCAATGTCGGAGAATCGTTGAATCATTTTTTCTATGGAAATATTTGTTCCCTGAACGTTTACCTCATAACCATCGATTCTAAAATTACCAGCTTCAAGACAAATGCGACATAGCATTTGTAACTCCATAACTTAATTGTTTATAAGAAATTTATAAACAATCGCAAGACAAATAATAGTTTTTTTTATGAGAGAAATAATCACAATCGGCTGTCAATTTTTTGACAGTATAATTGATGCAGATGGGGTATGTTCACAAGGGCTACACATTTGTAAACAGTAAGTCATATTTTTTTAAGGGCGAAGTATTTCTTAGCTTACGTATCGTATCGTAACACAAACTTAATTTTTTTTATAATATCTTGAATCCAAAAAAACACGACTAATATATATTCTATTTTATAATTATTACTTATTAATCCAAATCGTTTAAATTTTACTTATGTTATTATTTGACTATAATGGAAAAATGTATTTGAATATATACAAAAAAACGTATATACAGTGGATTGCGCTCTATTTTGACAGGCTTAATTTATTTAATTATTGGGACAAGTGCCTAATTGGAACAGAAATGTGTGCCGAAGTGTCCCAATAAAGCTGAATCCTCTGTATGTATAAATGTGTGGAGAAGTAAAATGATCACCAAACCCAGGGCTGAGCACTGACGCAGAACAACATGTATGACATATATAAATGAACTTGCATAACTTAGACTGAACTCTTGGGTCTTCGTGCCGGGCGAGCGTATTAAGGGAAACTTGTTGCATAGTCAGAAATCATGTATAGTTCAATAACCTTCATATTGTTTGCCCTAACCGTCACAAATTCAAATCGAATTAACTGCTTTAATTAATTGCCATTTTTTAATACTTATGTATATACACACGTATTTGTTCAATTTTGGATATAAAGACATTTAGTGCTTGGAAGTCCTCAGAAAACTTAAACAATTCACTAGTGATATTTCAGCAAACATAGCGTGCAAATGATGTCTGCCACCATCAGATTCCCATGGTGGTTGTTTTGCAACCAACAACAATCACTCAGTTACCGGGTGGGAAACGTGCAACACATTCAGAAATGAAGTATTACAATCACATTATACGTGTTGTCAAACTTTCAATTCAACCCCTTTCATCTGTTTCCATCCAATTGCGTAAAAGCCGGTACGTGGTTGCTATGTCACCCTTCAGCCGTGAAATTTTTGTAAACAATATGCTTTGGAAAAAAACCTGTCCTGTCAGTAATAAAAATATTTGACCGCCGATTGAAACTTTTCTTCTACCTCTCCGCTCATTCATTTTTAATTCTAGAGCAATTATCAAAATCTAAAATTAGACATAAGAACCATTATCAATTCAAAACTACCTCAGTGGAACTAAATTTTAAACATCATCACAAGTCTTAAGGCAATTGTAGACTCGTCAATCAAAATAAAGTACAAATCAAAAAAGGGAAAAAAAACTACATACATATATACGCCTCCACAAAACACCTTCACTCGTTCGTAATAGCTTCCCTGCAAGAACTGTCAAGAAATGTGTTGATTTTCGTCCTTGCTGCAAATAATACTCACGCTAATCTATTTCGTTTCTAGTGGGACGTCTCTGAAGGAAGCTACCTTACGTCGGGATAAGCTTGAAATTCATTTTGATTTGACATCATTAGTGTATTTCGTGTGTGATTCGTTTGTGTATTTTCTAAAATATACGAGTAGGCATTTGAATTCGGTTCAGTGCTGTGAACTGATGTCTGAAAAGGAATCGATCTAACAAATCACTATTTCAATAAGGAAGTCGTCTATGTGCACTATGTTTCGGTTTGGTGAATAGATATTCAATTTTGTATCTCGTTGCGACGGATGTGTCGTTAACGGATTGTTTGGCAGACGTAATAGTGTAATACGAATAGATATAGTGCAGCATTAGATGTGTGATTGTGAGTGAAAGCATTTAGCGGAGATGACGACTAAAACTAAATCTCAGGAGAAGCATAAAATGTCTGAAATTGATGATCATATTCTAAAGTATTTTGATATAAAAAAGGTAATTAATTAAGTCTCTACAAACTTATCATGCACTTACAGCTTTTGAATCCTTTACTCTACATGATTGTCTAGTTCAACTAATTACTTAGTTGTTTATATAGAATCCATCGCTTTTAGAATATTGCATTAATTTGATGAAAATATTTAACTGATTGGAAACACAGTGGATTCCGCATTCTTGGGACACTTCGGGCCAATTGTGTTCGTCCCAAATAAACCCCAATAATACGAAGTGATGAAAGATCGGATAGAAAGGCGAAGTGTCCGTTATTTCTAATTTGTCTGGGATGCGGATATCCCCATAAAGCGATATCTCAATAAACTGTAAATATAAATTAATCGTGAAGAGAAATTTCTATGATACATTCCATTAACTTTAAAAATTATCACGAACTCATTGGTAATTAACTAGTAATGAAAGAATATAAAATAGATAATTATTTTTAGTTATTCTGTGCCGGCCGTGGCGTTGTAGGTCTGTGCCTCTTGTCCTACCAATTGAACCTCATTGCCTGGGTTCGATTCCCGGTACAACCAAAATCATTTTTTACTGCCCTACCACTTTCGAGTCACTGACAATGCTCAAGGAGTAATAAATGTCTAGAAAAAGCTTCTCAATCCTGGTTGTTCGAAGTCGCCATAAAACTCTAGGTCCCTTCTACTCGTGAGAGAATAGTAGACCACACGCCATGAGTGGTTGCTGTGGAAGCAGGCACAATAAATATTATCCCTTATCTCTGCTCCAGGGGTTGTAGCGCCACCCATATGATGTATTAATTATTTTAACAAGCATTAATAAACCTTTGTGAATAAAGGAACATCCGTGTTGATATTCCTTTAAACTGGTTTTTTTCTTATAGATAACTGTCATTTTTTCCTTTTAAGCTATGTTCATAAACAATTAAGGAGTAAATGGAATTTTTTTATTTTTTGTTTATTTAGCGTCTAGGAAAAGGAGCATATGGAATAGTATGGAAAGCAATAGACAAAAAAACGAGTCAAATATTGGCTGTTAAGAAAATATTCGATGCGTTTCGAGATGAAACCGATGCTCAACGGACATTTCGGGAAATAATGTTTCTTCGAGCGTTTCGCAACCACCCGAACGTTATACAATTGCATAACGTCTACAAGTAAACAAATCTGATAACTGTATGTCTCAACATATGCAAATTAACTTTTGTTACGTCAACAGGGCTACAAACAACTTGGACATATATTTATCATTTGAATTTATGGAGAGTGACCTGCATAACGTCATCAAAAAGGGTAACATTTTAAAGGATGTCCACAAGAGGTACATCATGTATCAATTGCTCAATGCAATCAGGTACATTCATTCAGGGAACGTTATTCACCGGGATTTGAAGCCAAGTAATGTGTTAATCGATACGAAATGCAGGTTTGTATTATTTGCCGTTACTATTCAGTGGGATGTGATTTTTGTTTGTATTCAGGTGTAAGCTGGCAGACTTTGGTCTAGCTCGATCTGTGTCCAACCATCAAATGCGTGATTCAAATGAACCGAATGAACACTTTGATCCTGTTTTGACGGACTATGTAGCGACCAGGTGGTATCGGGCACCAGAAATATTAATTGCCAGCAAAAGGTAAATGTTTCATACTATATTATTCGATTTTGGAAACTCATGTACAATTTGTACAAAAACCCCATCAAATGTTACAATGCAAGCAATGGCTTAATCTCCTTCCACTCTGCTTAGGTACACAAAGGGGATAGATATGTGGAGCCTGGGTTGCATACTTGGTGAAATGATTCGAGGCAAGCCTATATTCCAAGGGAGCAGTACAGTGAATCAAGTAAGCACAACATTAAATTTAAGATAAAATAGATTGGTTGCTAAATAGACATTGTATAGATTGAAAAGATCGTGTCTGCCTTGCCAGAGATAACCGAACAAGACATACTTGCCGTTGGAGCCGGTTTTGGAACAGCTCTACTGAATAAACAAATTCCTAGCAATATGTACGTATGCGATGTGCTTATGTATAACGGTTCCATTGATCAGTATCTCGATTTTGTTAGCAATGTAAAAACACTAGACGACCTCCTAATTGATGGAACAGACGATGCCAATAACCTCGTTAAACGCCTCCTCGTTCTCGACCCCCTTGCAAGACTCACAGCAACAGAAGCATTAAACCACAAATATGTCGAAAAGTGCGAATTACACGCAAAGCCGATTCGAGAACAAACACTAATATAATAACATCATTACAGGTTTCGGCATTCTATACAGGAAACTGAATTAAATGTCGACGTGAGACCCCCTTTTCGTGATGATGTTCGCCTAAGTGTAACTGAGTATCGATCGAAACTTTATGAGATTGTTCAACAGACGGAGAAGGCCCCCAGTACGAAACCAACCAGTTATAACCGCAAAAGGTGTGTTCTGTGGATTTAGTTGCAAAATTGTTTTGAGTTCATCGACCTTTTGTAAACATTTTCATTTCAATCGATGGAAACTTACTTACAACTTATTTTTATTCATTGCAGAGAACCAAGATCTAATAATAGATCGCTGGATAGCATACCATCGAAATATGTTAGCTCGGATGAAAAAGTTAAAAGAAGCATATACAGATCTCAAGAAAGAAAATCGTACATTCCTCAGCATTGTAATGAAGCCGGAAAAAATTTCAAAACGGCAGCAATAAATAGTAGCAATAAATTAATAACACCGCCTGAATCTACTAGTGGGACAGTTCCGAAACCACACAGCATATCAAGTCTGAGCAATGAGCAAACACAAGCCGATCAAAAAGTTCAACCAATGCTTACTAGAGCCAAGTATTTCGTAAAACCAACTTCAACAAATTCAGTAAATAAGAGTACAACACCATCTGCAGAAGGTAACAACTTGCAGCGTACTCCATCCAGATCGAAAAAACTGGTTGTGGATAAACGCCATTCTATTGACGGAAGCTATGATTGTGGCGAACCTATCTTCGCAGCAAATCATATAATTGTGAAAGATAAACGGACAAATACGTTGCATAATAGTTATAGCTCTCTAAATAAGCAGAATGAAAAGTCAACTAATCCTAGAATCCGGAGAAGTAATCAAAATGTATCAAATGTTGGCCAAAGAAACAGTATCTCTTCACCGCAATACATTCAAAGCGATGAAAAGATAGATAGTGGGCTTAAATTTGATGACTACACAGATGTAAATGGAGGAAGTAATTACTACGAGAAAAGACTGAGAAGATTGCAAGAGAAAATTGAACGGCATAAACGTGAAGTGAAAGAATTTTGCAGCGAAAATAAAAAATATTCAAAATCTACGACTTTCCATCGTAACTCTGATCAATCAAATCAAGACAAATATTCAACAACCAGTTCAGGAAGTGGCAAATCATCAGAACTCTGTCCGAAAATAGCAAGTAATTCATACAAAAACTGTCCACAACGCGGTTCGACTAGTCGATTCGAATACTTATACGCAGGCGGCGATGACAGTGGCTACCGTCAAGAAATCTTTTCAAAAAATGGTGATAGAAAACCGCCTAAAATTATTTAGTTTTGTATTTTTTTCTATCGATATATTTTTGTTTCTTACATTGATTTTCTTTTCTTGCAAGAAATACATAAATGTACCTTTTTGATGGTTTCTATGTTAAAGAATGTATTTTTTTCATTTATATGACATTTTCAATGATTAAAGAATTTAAAACGGAAACCGCAGGTATTATCATTTCACCTAAGGTTTTGGACTTGAAGTGAAGTGTGTGCCTTGCAACCTCTTTTTGATAGCTTTTCGAATTGTATGTTGTAGCGCAAGTGTAGCGTGAATATTTCACACCACCGAAGCAATCGTCCTCTCAAAAATAACGATCATTTTTTACTACTTATTTGCAGAATATACAATGAAAACAGACCTCAAGCGAGCCATTGTGAATTGGGTTTTGTTTATAACTCATTGTGACTAATACCAATGACAATGACAGCTGTCTTAATAAATTTCCATGCATCTCACCGGGTTACTTTTACATCATAGATAAATTCGAAATAAATAAAATAAATTTATTACAAATATGTTACAATCACGATTAGTTCTTTCAAAAAACCGAAAAATCATACATTTTACAAAGATTCTACGATGTCAGAGTACACAATCAACCCCTGAATTGACCGAAAAGACTACCCCAAGTGTGGATACTTATAAGAGTTATGCAGATGTCAAGACATCATCTCCAACGTCGGGAAAATTACCCCAACGAGAACCTCTGGTTAAGAATATGTTTATAGGAATAGTTGATAAGGAGCTGCTCGCTTATCCTGAGGTAATAACTAGAGAGGACATGACAAAACTCCGCGAAGAATGTAGTCGCATCCAAAGCTCTTTAAGTGTTGTCGATGATAAGAAAATTGATGGATCTAAGTCCATACCAAAGGATATTCTTAAGTGCATAAAGGATTCAAAGCTATATGCAACAAACGTTCCTGATTTGTACAACGGGCGGGGCTGGCAATGGAGTCAATCCTTGATAGCTTCTGAAGCAGAAGCTACTTTGACTGATATTGCTGCAGGTCTACTATCTCATCGTGTAGTGGTCGATACTTTGAATGAGATTGGTACAGAATATCAGAAAGATCTCTACTTACCGAAATTAGCAGATGGTAAAATAGTTGCATGCTATGATATTCTTCCCAACTCAATGTGGTATTTAAATATTCTAGGTTCTCTACTAGCTACCGAGGCAATATTTGAATACGAAGAATCAGAGGACGGTTTTTTCAATACAACAGCTCAATATGATGTCACTAATGGTGTCTGGATCTTGAATGGAGAGAAGGCATTTGTCATAAATGGACCATCTGCTGGGCTATTCCTTGTGATAGCAGAAACATCAAAAATGAATGTAGCTGATGATGTTGGAAGGACAACAACAATTTTCTTGGTTGATAAGACATTGCCCGGGATAAAGGTTGGGGATCTGCATACAACAGTCGGATGGCGAGGGTTAAGTTCATCGAAAATTCAATTTAACAACGTGAAAGTACCCGAAAGTACGTGAGCATAATTTTCATATAGAATATAAATAATAAGGTTAAAAACGATTCAAGATTGTGTTGTTGGACCACCAAACGAAGGAAACGTAGCGGCTGACATAATTTTAAGAAGCACTCGATTGAGGAGCTCCGTAATCGGGATGACACTCTCAAAGAAATGTCTCAATGAATTAACACAATATAGTATTCACTGCAAACAATCAGGAGTAGCTTTAAAGTAGGTTAACAAAGTCATGTGTAGGATGCTCATTTTATATTTAATTTTCCCACAGAGATATAGAGAGTATGAAAAAACACATTTCGACTTTAATAACCAGTACGTATGCTATGGAGAGTATGATATACCACACTGCCGGGTTATTGGATGAGTTCGAAAACCAGGATGTCGGCATGGAATGCGCCCTAACAAAAGTAATAGTTTCTCATATCTCACTAAACGCACTTATTATTGATTCGACTGTTCACAGTATTATACTATAACGAGGCTCTACAAGAACTCGTCGAAGTGCATGGATGTAATCGGCCCAAAGTCGATTCTGCCTGGTCAATCGACGGAAGTAGCCTTTCGAAATGCTCTGCAGTTGTACACGCAAGGCGAGCCCATTGACGCATTAAAAATGTACATCTCCTTAGCTGGGCTACAACACGCTGGCATCGCATTGAGTGATACCGTTCGAAAGTCAAGAAATCCCCTCTTTCATCCGGGCCACATTTTTTCCAAATTCATGGAATCTTCGAGCATAGAGAATCCCAAATCAAAATTGCGACTCGGTGAAGCTCTTCATCCGTCTCTAGAACCAGCGGCACAGTGCATAGAGCGCTCTATTATCCGTTTACAGATGTCCGTGGAAATGCTGCTTACAAAATACGGAAATCAAATTATGGAAAAGCACATGGAAATCCATCGTTTGGCCGAAATGTCCGCGCATATTTACGCAATGTTTGCCAGCACATCGAGGGCGTCTCGAGCTTATTGCATTGGCTTACAACTTGCCGACCACGAACTACTGCTAGCACTGACCATATGTGCCGAGGCGCAAGACAAAGTAAAGGCACTAACGTATGAAATATTTAACGGTCCTTTCATGAACAATGACCACAACGTGAATCGACTCACAAAACAGGTCTTCAAAAGCGGTGGATACTTTTCAGAACATCCGCTGACGTATAACTTTTAAAATATGTTTGATAGCTGTTTTGTTAGTGAAAGAAATAAAATAAAAAAGTTATGTAAATATGCTTAGTCAGTATTTCCGTGCACCTTTTACACTGTTAGCTCGAAAGAGAGAACATGAATCCAATGGGGAGAAAAAAAACGCAAATCATTCGTCCATTACTTTTTTTTTATTAAATAAATTGTATAAGGAAACATTTATGTCCTACCAATGCAAGTGAGTATGTTATCAGCGTTGTAATCAACCTTGCACACCCGACTTAGGTGGCTGGAAAATGATGTCGGTGGATTGAATGAACTTGTCGAAAATCCATTACTGCTTTCACCGTTTATGCGAAGGCTGCCAATTTTGTTGACATTCCAGACTTTTAAACTACCGTCATTATAACCAGCAGCGATTCGATCACCACTAGTGCTCCACGCAAGGCTATTTACACTTGAGTTTTGTTCCTTAAACTCGCACAATTGTTGGCCGGCAGCAAGATCAAGAATTCGAAGTTTCCTTTCCTCGCCTGCTGCTGCAAGGTACTTTCCATCGGGACTGAAGACTACAGTTGTGACCGGCAGCTTGGATTCGGAAAACACTCGAAACACTTTGCCACTTGCGACGGACCAAAGGCGAACTGAAAAGTCATCGGAAGCTGTCGCGATGTAACTGCCATTGGGATGAAACGCCACAGAGTTAATATCCTGGGTATGACCAATGTATGTGATGAAAGGAAATTCTCTTTCCAGGCTCCACAGACGGGCTGTTAGATCCTTTGATCCCGTTGCAACATACGAACTGATGGGACTCTCATTCACGCACCATATTGGGCTGCTATGTCCGTTATAAATTCTAGCGCACTGATAGTTCTTTGCCGACCAGCAGCGCATGGATTCATCCTTAGACACCGTAAGGAGAATTGGGTAGTGGGATGAAAAGCGAAGATCTGTGACACCTCTGCTGTGTCCCCGAAGAAGAATCTCTCCAGTAATTGTTTGATTGTTTATGCCGGTGGGAAATTCATCATCATCATTATCGACGCCCTCTTCCTCTTCTTCCTCTTCTGAAAACTGATTATTTACGTTCCAAGGGCATGAACTTTCATTGAAGGTTGAATATACATTTCTTCCACGAATTGTTTGACTGCTATGTTGCCACAGCTTGACCACTGAATCATCAAAACTTGCCGCCACATGACACTGATGTCTGTCACTATGGCCTGAAGTTAGAATCTTGTTTGGATCAAAAACTTTCACGTAATGCGGGTAGTCTGGTTGAATTTTCTTCATTTCCTGCATCACATAGTTTATATTCTTTAAAGCAAGTTTAAAAATGTTTTGCTGCGCGATGGGTAACTTTTCGCTTTCGGTTTTTAAAGCCTTTACAGGCAGCGGGGGTTTCATATCGGTCAGGAGTCGCCGCTCCTTTTCTTTGATGAAAATCAAGTTATCAGTCTTATTGTCTCTCACATCAGTAACGTTTATATGGATCCACGTATGAATAGTGCTGAGAAGGATAACATTCGCATGATTCTTCAGAAAGTTATTCAATATCTGTATAGCATCTATGTTCACGTCAATCTCAAATTTGGAACTCCGAAATGCTATGATGTCACGAACGTTCTCCGCAGTCTCAAGGCTTGGGCATGAATGCAGTAGTTTCACTAAATTCGAAAAATATCTTCCCTTGATGGATGTCCCATTTGTCTCGGCATCGGGGTTCTTAACTCTTTCTGGCGGAACCGCATCAGTCGTCACGTGGGGGGCATTTTTACGAAGAAATTCAATCGCATGCGAAGACTCTCGACTTTTCAGTATTTCCAGATATAAGTGACATACTAAAGGCCCGTAGAATCTTCGCAATTGTGCCTTGACTTCTGGCTTTTGATTTTCAACAAAGTCCGTGAATTTACTGAATTGCTCGTCTATGAATTTGTAATTGTTGGTTATCGATGTCACATTTGAGAAAAGGAAGAAATTATTGATAAATAGGTCGTTCTTGATCATTTTGTTGAAGAAGAACTGCTTGTTAAGTTGGGAAAGATTATAGTCAGACCTTCGACTTCTCTTGCTAGGTAGATATTTCTTGTCCTTCATATAAGCACAGACCGCCAAACGAATGAATTCGGTTTTCACTCTTTTGCTTCGCTGCTCATCGTTTTGGGACTTGTGTCTTTTTAAATGATTCATGATTTAGCGTGGTTTTCAACTTTATTCTTTTTTATACATAAACTTTAGTTTGTTTTGATTATTATTTACAAATTGCAACTGAGTTTTGAAGTTTTTGAATAAACTCTAATGAAAATTTGACATTTAGCGACATCTGCTTACACAGAGTTGTTAATGAGATGCTTTATAAAAAACAGAGATGCCATTTATCAGTATTTGAATATAAGCAAGTATTTTCTAATACTTCTAGCCAAAGCTAAGAACGTACTATTTTACTTTTATTTTCCCCCCCCGTTTTATGGTGTCTAAGGCTTGAGATGATTACAAGAGATTCATTAATAGGTGTATGATGTGCATTCATACACCTATTCGGAATAAGTTGTAATAAATTTCTGAATTTGAGTTTTTTCTGCCGATAAGGTTTCTCTGTATTTTATTTCAAGTGAGAATCGTGAAAGAAAACTACCTCAGCATTTAAATAGACCATGATCACACATGTTTTTTTTAAAAATCGTACGGAAAAAATAACAAGAACATGCACACATTGTGCCATTTAAAAAACTCGCAACTAGGGTAAATATAAGAATTTTCTTTCCATTCTAATTCGAGCCAGATGCTTTCATTGATAAAACTGATTTTTAAATAATCAAAATTGAACACCTATGTACCGTGTATACATACATATATATACAAACCAGACAAAGTATACGAAAACAAAAAAAAAACTTTAAAACCGTCAGGAGTATGCTATATCTCAAGGTGTATGTAGTCACGGAATTCTGAAGCAGTTTTATCGTTCGAATCAAATGTGAAGATTACAATTCATTACTAGCTGGTGTATACATTATACGAGCAATTTATTGTTGTGTAAACACAATATAGAAGTACACACAAAAATCAGTTTTACACCTAAAATTCGGGAATGGAATACGCTCCGAGTCTAGTTGCAATTCGGTAACGGATAGGTGTTGATCTCCTTTGGTAAAAAATAATTCCTCATTAAATTGAATAGTGCGTTGGGCTTTTAATAAATATAAGATGAACCGAGATAAGTGAATGACAACTAGTTATTTCTTATGATAAATTTTCTACGTGGATGTGTAAATGGATGTAACCAAAATGTCCGAAAAAGATATTGAAGAAAATCTCAAGGAGCTAATCGACAAAGAATCAAGAGTAAGTCAAGAGGAATTCGTTAAACAAATAATTAATACACGGCAATGACATGCTGCATAGGTACGATCATGTGTAGACTGTAATTATGAAGCCTTTGAAATGTGTGTATTTTAAACAAAATAAACACGTTAAGTGAAACTTTCATCGACGCATATTTAGGTGTGGAATGAATTTTGCACGCCAACTCATTGCAGTGTACTAACAAAAATAAGGATCTATTTTTCCCCCATCAAGGACAGAACGGTTACACATCCACATTTTTTTAAAGCTTACATGAGAGTTTATTATACGAAGTTAATCTAAATATAAACCAATTGTGGTAGAAACCTCTGAAGGAGAACAGGCAGCAATTTAAATTCTTTCTAAACGCGCTATAAGACAGGTGTTCCAGATGTTTACAAAAGTCGAAGCAACGGATCATGCATCGATAAAAATTAGGTAAAAATAAAGTTTCCAGTAATAAGGAGGATTTATTTTTTCTGTGCTCTATCTGGAAATGTGTTATAGTATTCAATTATTCCTTTGAACTATTCGAAATAAACTTATAAAAACAAGTCTGTTGCACTTAAACATAATGTGTTATTACAACTTTGTTTACATTCCATGTTAAGTACAATTATGAACGCTTGCTAACAGCTTGACTAACGCCATGACTGATCAAAGTTTCATTCAAGACTAAGAATGTTAAGGAAACAAACAAATTATAAGTGCTTTTTCACATATGTTCGTGGCTATTTAAATATTAGCGTTTTTTAGGATAGCAACTAAAATCACAATTCAATTAAATGAAATCACAATGAAGAGTTTTCTTCTTTGATATTTCCCTTCCACCGAGATCGAAGTAGAAAGATTGATGGGAATTGTACAATGAAACTACATGCACAAACTCAACATAAACAAATGTGTGTGGACATGTAGTTTGATTGTACATTTCCCACATTACCAACGACTACGCATTTGAATTAAATAAATTAAATATAAATTTAACAATGTTTAGGCTATTTCACGCACATATGTTCGCGCAACGTAAGCTTGCCTAACATTGTTTATTGAACATGTGTACCGCAAATTAACACAAACCAATGTCGTAAAAATTGCGTTTATCTCATGCTTATATAAATAATTAAATACTAAACTCGTGTTTGTACGTACATTAGCAAAAATAACGTGAAGGACAGGGTATCAAACATTTCGGCATCCAATTGTAGCAGCCGTAGTATGTGCGGACAATAGCAGAAACAGAACCCTTATTGCTTCAGTTCGGTACCTGTCGATCATCTCTATATTTATTTGAAAAAGAATTGAGATTAGCCAAGCATTCTCTCAAGATATTACAGGAATCAAGAAAAATCGCTTAGCGTTCTTCAATGCCTCCTCTCATGTGCACAAAAGCAATATATTTCCATTATATTTTCATGTAAATATCAGCATTGTTCGAATTTTTGTCGTTAACTAACAGCAACAACAAACATTCGGTGTATTGAACGCATTTAATGTGAATTTTTTTTTATTACTTGAGTTGATGAACGATGAAAGTCATAAAACAGTGTTTACTCTGCTTCTAGGAAGAACGAAAGGCAAATGGGCGTCTTGTTGCAGTCATAGTTGCATCATTTTTGATCTTCCTAGCAATATACCATGCGTGGATCAGAAAAACGACGGTGTTGGCTGGTATTTTAGTACCAGCCTTAATAATGATACTGTACGGCGGTTGGGTTGTGATTTTAGCAAAACGTGATAAAAGAAAACGAGAGTTATTTGTAAGTCCCCCATACCAGATAGAACTAAACAGATATATTCATGAGTCGTTTACATTTTTGCAGCAAAAGAAAATCGAGGAAGTTGCAAGGACGCAAAAGAAAAACAAAGCGGAACTGATTGAAAGCCAAAAGAAAGCAGCAACTAAAGCCAATGGTGCACAATTAACAATTAAAGATGAAAAACAACGGTCGAAGGTGGAGAAACCAACAACGTCAAAAAATAGCAAACGATCGACCTCATCTAGTGGCACAGTCAAATCAAAGAAATCCTCGAAAACATCTTCGCCGCACCGTAAGAAAATGAAAACGAAACGTCCCAGCATACGACAGAAACTCTTTCGGCAAAATGCAGTCATTGAAACTCCAAATGCCAAAATTGTGATATCATGCAAGGAGGAGCGGAAGAAGCCTCCATTTGTGAGGACTTCTTCAGTGCCGTAAAACTAAAAATACATATCACATTTTTTTATCTACACTTTTTGATACGATTATCATTATATTTATCTTGGCGATTAGTTTACTATCACATATGTATGTTGTTTAATTTTAAAAGAAACTGTAAATTTTTGTAAAAATATGCACCACATAGTTTTTTTTTTTTTTGTTATGAATCCAGCGCGTGGAACAGAATTTAAGTCTCCACATGTCGAGATTTGAGTCTTTGGCACTTTGGACACGGATATTGTGCCTTCCAGCAATTAAAATGGAAGCAAGCACCACAGCTATCGCAACGTAATACTTTATTCTGCCATGGATATATAACAGTGTCCCTCCGGCAGAATTCACAGATAAAACCTCGTGCACTACAGAGCTGAAACGAATTGATTGTGTAAACAAAACTGTATAACACACTTCTTTTTCACCACCTACCACACAACCGAATATGTGATCCTCACATTTGCGTATTAGATCTTGCAATGATTTGTGTATGGTTTTTGTTTTGGCATCAATAAAATCAGACATTGACCATGTATCCGGATCACTTGATATATAGTCTGGCAGCAACGAAAAATATATTTGCTCACTGTGTAAAGATAACAGAGGGGCAATTTTATATACAAACTGCGGGGCCAAAGATTACTGGATCAGAACTTACTTTTCCGCAAATCGACAGGTTGTGATAAATTCCTTAACGTATTGCGTTTGCACTCTTTTCAGTCTTGCAGTTCGCAGGGCCCTGCTTTCAGTGTAAAGTGCAGGATTCAAGTCAGGAACATAAAATAAGGGGTACGTCCACATTTGTTCTAATAAACGATACGCAAACACACTCACGGGATAAAAGTTGAAGTCCCACCTAAATGAATAAGTGTTGTTAAATTTGTGGCATCTACAATTTCAGTAATCACTTACAATTGCAATACTTTTGCTGGTATTGCTGATATTTGATTTCGATGACAGCCAGTGCAGTGATACTTTCCCAAGTATGTGCAGTAGCGGAAACTTTTGATATGACTTGTGGATACTCGCATTCCACAGCCAGCGCAAAGATAGTTTTGCTTCTGAATTAACAATTTTCGTCTAAAAAAGTGTAAAATTTATTGTTTCTTGTTTGATTATGTCATAGGAGATGTTTTACCTTGGTGCGGGGTGGTTTGTGAAAATAATTTGCTGTCGAGGTGGCGCCCAATACCGTGTCCCTCTAGTTGCCATTGGAGCTATATTTTCATCGGGGTTGTTTGACTTTTGAGGCATGGGCAGGAGCTGCTGGCAAGTATCCTTTGGAAAATAAAACACACAAATAATTCATACAATTCAGTTTTTATTGTTTACTGCGCACTTACTTCTTCCGAAACTAGCCACTTAAGGTCAGAGGCCTTGGGAAGATGTTTGTCGTTAAATTTTGAAATCAGAGATAGTCCAATGTTTTCAGCAGAGTGTAGATCATCTAAAGAACTTTGCCCTAATTCGGCATAGGGCATGTGTTCACTTATATCAGCAGCATCCTGAAATTGACACATTCTAGTTCGATGTTCTCAAAAAGAAGTTTAGTGCTCCTTACCTCAAAATTGTTTCTAGCATCTTCTTTGGGACTTAATCTGACATCTGCATCCTGTATTCGATCTAAACTTTGGTACACCTGCGATGAGGTTCCAGGAATATCTACACAAACCAAACGAAGACAAACATAAGACAACATTCAATAAAATGCAGTACGAAATGTTTTACACACCTTCAGCAGTACTCTCAATTTTGGTTACTTTTTCTGCATTATCTGCTTCCAATTTTTGACATTTAATTCGTTCGATCGCCGAAATGATTGCCTCGCATATACGAAAATGCGCATTCTCCCTTTCGAGTTCATTGCTGTTCCTTGAAAATTGTGTTGCCTGCAGAAATGCTTCTAATCTCTGTTCGCCAAACGATTGTCCACTGGGCCCTAGTTTCGTATTCAATGGTGCACTTGTATCTTCAAAGATATTACTCGTTTTTCGCGGAGGTAGCTTTTCCCCGCAACGTGGAAGAAATGAGTTGAGAACACTATCATTTTGTGCTGACGACGAACAATACATTGAGTTTGAACTATCATTGTAGCTACTGCCCGAATTTGGACGAAAGGAAGACACCGAAAATATATTCGAAAGAAAGCTGTTTATCGGACTGGGACTACTGCAGGATTGAGATTGAATGTCACAGTTCATGTCAAGGGTGGAGGTTCCCACAGTTGGTGATAACTTATTTGCTTGACTACTATCTGCCGAATTTTGACTGAGAGTGTGGTCTTCCCAAATTTTTATATGATCACATTTAATGATTTCGATGCCTATTGTTGAACTACCGGTTGATTCAGTTGTTGATCGACTGTATTCAGAAGAGGAAGCGGATTGAAGAGATTCTGCGTTCTGTTTATTTGGTATATTCAATTTATCTTGTTTATTCAATGCTTTATGAAGTCTCCCAACATTTACAGATACATCTCGCATGTTCCCTATCGTGTGACTACGTTTACGATTTTTAATTTCCTGCTGTTTTATTACGGATAAACTGTGCCATTTTCGGATTGTGCTCCGCAGTCGGAGTGGCCTTGGTGCCGACGTGTCGGATGTGTTTAAGTTTACATTCATTGGCGTCTTCTTTTTTGGTGGCGACATCGAGAGGTTTGGATGCGATACAGCACGTTTGAAATGAACAATACTTTCGGTAAAAAGATTTGGATCAATCTGAGATAGTAGAGCACTTTGATTAAGTTCTACCGCAGAAATGCATATGAATAAAGCAGTTGTGTATTGTTTATTTTGCAGGAACGAGTATTCTGGATAGTGGGTGTTAAGGATCTCTTTGTCTCTGACCAACATTTGCAAGCTCCAAGACAAGCAAGAGTTTTTAAGGATTTGGTGCACCCATGAAGTCAAGAAATCCTTAAATGATAGAGATTCTGCTTCCGTTATGTGGATAGTTCTCTTCAACTGACCCGATGCTGCTAGCCATTGCAAGTCATCAATAAACTTGTGTAAGCGAGTTTTGTTAGCTGATTGCTGTGAAAGAAAAATAAATACGAAAACAAAGATGCATTAATTGTTGTTCTTTGTTAATTCTTATTTTCTTTGCAATGTTGGCACATTGAGAAGAATTGTCATGTACATATTTCATTCAGACTGGAACACTGATTAGGTCTCAGAGTTATCACAACATTTTTGCAGTAAGTGAAAGACAGAATTAGTGACTCATTCGAGGATTAGTCTGTGCTCTAGTCAAACGCTTTAAATGCGCATCAATTGAGTTCAAATCCAATTCAATTGTTTATTCCAACTACGACGTTACAATGTCTACTCTCAGATCATTTTTCTTCAAAATTAGAGCGTAAAATAAAATACAAACATCGGAAGGAAAAACAAATCGTGACCAGCAATCGAAATGAGTGAAAGCAGAACTTAGCTTGTCATACATGTGTGGAACTTTGTGCATAACGATGTGAATGTAATTTCTTGTAGCTATTACAAACAAAAATAAATTTCTCTTACCATACTAAATTGCAAGCCATGGGATACTATTGCAACGATTGCACTCTGCACATCCGAATACAAATCCTCACATTCATCATACATATGATCACGCCTACCGAGGAACCATAATTCAATCGATTTCCGCAAATTCACTAAGAGCATTCGATGATTTAATTGTGGGTGCAATGGCATCGACGACTGCATAGTTGTAATTTTCCTTGCCATATGTTTAGCGAGCTGCAAATTCACTTAATTAATTATCATCCCGGTCCGTTTTATCGGTTAGCACTTGTAGTTAAATTTTGTTTATTGCTATTGCCCGTTTCACTTTATCATACTTTCGCACGGATATTAAAAATTTTACTTAATGATGTATCACTTGTAAATGATAATATGCATATGACATCACAACAAATGGTATTTTGACAGAAATATGTGGGGCAACAAGGTTGCGCTTATAAACAAATCTGTTTGCTTAATCCCATCCGTCTTTCCCCGTCTGTCACATATATCCGCTGAATATGGATTATCGACATTCCTCAGTGAACTGCGATGAACAAAACAAACGTCACTTTCAGCTGTCAGATGTCTTGAGGTTTTTAAGTTTTGTAGAGGTTATTTTCACAAATAAATATGTCGATAATATCAAAAAATACATGTTTTCTGAAAACATTGGTCCTTGACTTTTCTCGACTCAGGTAACTATTATGATCTGTATTTATACTTTTTACATAATGCCTCTTATAGGGTCGCGCCCGCTCTTATTCAAGTGCGTGAAAAGGGACATCTGAACAGGCCGAAGCTACGTAACCCCTTCTGGTTTGTCCGCAAAAACAGAGTGGTATGAATTCACAAACTATCCATGACTGTCATTTGTTTAAGTTAATATATTTATATTCAGATCCACGATGATAACATAACCCCTGAAAATAAAGGTTTCATCAAAGAAGTCATTCATGAGACCTATGGTCCTCCCGCAATCATTAGTGGCGTGCAGACATATGACCAAACAAAAAATCTTAGCCTCCTGAAAGCCGAAAAGCAAGCAAATGTCGAGTGGACTCCACAATGCCGAAGAACAGGTTTGCTTGCGAAAAAGATTGGTCAGTACCCTCTATGGCTTAAAAATGGACAACGCATCCGGACTACTCTTCTGCATATTGTGGATAATCACGTTATAAAGTACATACCACCGGAAGAATTTACCTCACCACAAAAGCCGAGAGTGAAAAATGTGAATAAATTTGGTTGTTTGCTGGTTGGAGCTGAAAGTGCTGACCCTTCCTTGCTCACGAAAGAATATTGTGGACTCTTCAAGGATTCAGGAGTAATGCCAAAGAAAAATATTGCACGCTTCTTGGTGACGCCAGATGCTGCTATAAATCCTGGAACTCGACTGGATGTGACACATTTTCGAGTTGGCGACTTTGTGGATGTGCGCGGAAAAACGTATGTCTCAATCGTAGTTGTGAAATTGACATGTTGGTATAAACAAACGATTTTACAGGGTCTCCCATGGATTCCAAGGCGTAGTCAAACGACACGGTTTTAAGGGAATGCCTGCATCACATGGTGTAACGAAGACCCATCGGCGACCTGGTAACATTGGTGGAGGCGGTGAGAAGGGTCGTGTCTGGCCGGGAACTAAGTTACCTGGACACATGGGTAACACATACAGAAAAATCAAAGGGCTCAGGATATGGCGAATCAACACCAAATACAATGTGATGTGGGTTCAAGGAAGCGCAGTGCCCGGAGTTACAAACGGTCTTGTTTACATTTACGACACAATACTGCCATTGCGAAAGCCAAGAGCCGATGGTCCTCCCGTGCCTACGAACCTCAGCGACGAGGAGACTGGTGTTCTGCCAGAAGATATTTGGTTTGATGATGTGCATTGCTTTAAGGATCCCACAATCACCTATGAAGCTGAATAAAGATTTAAAATAAAATAAAAAATATACTTTATTAGTTTTGCAATGTTTTACAACGAGCTCATTCTGTTTGGTGATATTTTCCATCGAATGTCTATTTCATCAATGTCAACCGGACCGACAGGTTCCAGTATGCCTTCTTTGTTGAGCTTCTTAACGTGATGCCCCACATTGAAGGCAGCAGCTGGCCAGAGTCCTTCGGGCGTCTCTTTGTACACGGTTTTCACAACATCCATTGGGGTGTGTGCCGCTTGGGGATTATTTTGGAAGAAACTTACAATTTGCTGCTCTCTCTGGTTTCTGTGGTTTATGTAATACTGAATTTTTTCCACTGGGTCCTGAAATGAGGTTAATTGTCACATGGTGCAACACAGTCCCGGCTATTGTCTTACGTTGATAACATTTCCATGACCGGGGTAGATTACTGAAGGTTTTATATTCAAAATGGAATTCAGGCTGTTCATGTAATCGAATAGATCCTCAAAAACTGCAGTTCCCTCTCCTGTAAGAAGTTGTTATGGAATATATATGATGGATTGAATGGTGTCGAGGGGTTACCTAAAATGCAATCTCCACTAAAAAGGGCATTATCGTTCATTGTGAGAATTACATGATCAGTGGTGTGCCCGGGGGTATGGACTATTTTTACAGTTGCTCCCTCCACCTGAAATTCTTGGCCATCTTTAAGCTTGAGGACTTCGATATTTGATGGTATCTCGGGACAAACATCTAAAGCGTCTGTTCGTGGAAATTTCCATACATCGCATGCTGAAATTGAGATGGAAAAATATATTTTTATTTCGTTCCACTTGTAATTGCGCTGTTTAAACGTTTACTAGTTATATGTGTGTAATGTTATTAAATCTGAGTCGGTTTGGAGAGAAATTCGCCAAGTCATCTAGTTATAAAATCGAAATTGATGTTTACCTTGTCTAGCAAGACTGATGATATCTTTGACCCCACCAACATGATCATGATGCCAGTGCGTCAGTATAACCGTTCCAATTGTTGCTTTCTCCTCGTCTAGCACCTGTTTCAGACTATTTACATACTCTGGGACATTTTCATCACCCGTGTCGACAAGAATCCGTCTGCAATAAACATAATCATTGAACTTTGTAACCATGAATTGAGATTGCTTACTGACTTCTTTCCTGTTCCCAATAAGTATGTATTGGTACCTTGGAGTGTCATTGGACCTGGATTACATCCCAAGACGCGGATAATTGAAGCCGACAAGCGGGTTATGATTGGGATTTTCTGCGCCATTAGATTTGAACAAATGGAAATATAAATATCACAGCATACAAGGGAAACGAAATTTTTGCACTAAATTATGTTGACATTTGTTATCATTTGTAGTAGATTTTTATTGGGCTCGGATGTTATATTAAGTGTCATACTTAGGTGGTTATTTTTTAATCATCTAAGGTCAGAACCTATTTTATGATTGACTTCTTCCTCAACTGAAAATTAATTGGGCTTGTTCAGTATGTGTCTGTTCGCATTATACATTAATGGTGCCTGTTCACGCAAGTCTGCGGAGACGATGGACATAAAAGGCATGGAGATACACCACATACAGTAGTGACCGCTTAAAGCGAACCTGCTTACAACGAACATTTTTTGAGTGTTAATGTAATAAAATGTTAGGTTATAATGAGCCAAATACTGTCTCCCACTGTGTTGGTGTTCTTATTTTTGTTCATATTTGGTTTCCTGAACAAAAGCAGATGTTTTTTTTAGCAAATCACTTATAAGGAACTTCGATTATAATGAAATAATTTGGTCGGACTCTTCGTTATAAGCAGGCACTGCTCTTTTAATAGGACCATTTGTGTGGTCCTGTTTATATTCCGGAATCCCCTCTCTGTGTTAACCGCGTATCTACATTTTTAATGAAGTTCTATGATCTTCTCAACATTAATCGGAAAGTTAGTAGATAGAGAAAAAGATTGATGTAGAAATACAACAATTAACATAATTTATAGTACAGTCCTAAAAAAATAAGTTTCAAAGTCCTAAGATTAAGTGGTGGAATGAATTTTTTTGTTAATTCCTAAAAAGTTGATATTTTGCAGATACCGGCTTAAGGCAGGAAGGGGACTTTATGGATCATCCGTAAGTATTCCTATGTATTATAAATTAATTGAAATGGATCACTGCAAACCACCCATTTCCATTAACATCCTGATAAAAAGAAAGCTCTCTCCACTGTGCCTCTGGCTTCCCGAACATGTGTGACCGGGCACTCTCAGATTTGCTGTTTCACGATTGCTTTTAATTGATTAGCTGTTGTGATGGATAACAAAATCAAATTCTTTGACAAATGCGTAGATACCAAACTTTTGCAAAAACAAGTAATGCATGCTTTACCGGACAAGGTGACCTATTGCAAAATACGAGACAAACGTCATTGGCCATGTCCAGCGCAGATTTGTGAAAACGCTCCTACGGTGATTGAACAACCGGCAAAACAAGTTGATCGGATTTACAATTATTTGTTTACTGTTGACGTTTGCGGGATAGCAGGAATTTTTGTACGTTAATTAATAAAAAAATAACGATCGTCATCAAACGGAATGCAAAGTACACAAAAAATTCGAGATTTATTAATAGCAACAACATTTGAAATTGGTTGGAAAGATAATGAAATGTTTTACTGTTGTACTCTCTACGGACATCCTTCGAGAGAGACAGACGGAGAGTGTGAAAGAGATGGCGAAGAGGAAGATTGACAAAGAGGAGGGATAGTGAGGGAGGAGGCGATATTAAAAGATCACCGTAGTATAGTGTAAAAGTGCGTCGAGTCATGTACTGTAAGTCTGTGGCAAATCCCGGTAAAAAATTTTAAAGAACATGTCCATCTCTCTCGAGTCACAAGAAACAGCACCTTAAACCTTACCGTTAGCCTGTTACTGTTTGGCTCAAGTCAACATGGACTGCGGCGCAATATTTACAAGTATTACTAAAAGTCTTTTATAACTGTCCCAACGTATTCCAAGACCAGATCTGAGAGGTATCTCCGAGATACGACGAGAAACTTTGAAGGTAAGGTGACAATAGATAACGACTAGAGCATCGATAGCGCTCACAACTTCAAAGAGGCCACACGGCATCCACACTAGATACATCGCCCCAGAGTTATATTTAAAAGTGCCAGTCAACCAGTTGTGAGATCAGGCAACAGAGCAATGTAGGAAGGAAGTTTTTTTTTCAACTTTATACCTTGCTCCTAGTACACCTTTCTGCAGTTCTTACTGTTTTTGAAATTGTTGTCGAATTAAATGTCTGATTTGACCAGATTTTCAAAGCCATTTGGATATTTTAATGTGTTTTAGAATATTTCTTATGTTGACATTTGTAAATTGCTCGAGGTCTTTGAAAGAAAAACTACCTCACCGCAATCTTTTTCTAGTTTTTTTAAGGGCGAGGAAATACTAAGTCTTACACTAGAATGTTTCCTCGTCCCACTCATACCTGCAGAAGTCAGGGCAAGACATAATTCTTGATTTGTCCGTTTCTTAAACAATATTACTATCTATGAATTATCTATGAAATTATATAGTAAATCACATTTAAAACCAACTTGTAAATTCCTATACTTACATACATATTACTTACTTAATTACTTACTTAGATGGCGCTACATTTCGGGGTGATCTTGGCCCACAACTAACTAGCCTCTCCAGCTAACGGCCTTCAGTTACGCACTCCAAGCTGGTTGGGATTCTCCCCAATTTGTGGGCACCAACTTAGTTCGCTCTACATCTCCTCATCACATGAAACGACTGATGCGCCGTTTTCTGACGAGATAGTTTTCGTTGTTTATCTCGCATAGTCAGTCGTAGAAATTTCTATGCATCGAATGCATGATCTATCGAATATCTGCAGCTATAACAATGTCTCTTCTTCAAATAAGGAATACTCTTACCTGACTAGCGCATAAGGGAAAATGTTAGAGAGGATATAAAACGTAACACTAATTTAAGCCGATATTTAGGTTCATCTTCTATCCAAAATATATAACGTTTTTCTTGGGTTATGTGTATGTGAAACAAATCTTTGGTTGATCTAGAACCTTTCGTCTATTAACTCTCCTCGCCTTATTTAGTAGAATTAATAGAGCAACACAAAGTTAAGTTTTTTCAAAACTAAAATTTGTGCGGTCCCAAAGGACATTCAACTCAATACCACCAAAACACAGATTTTTGGTTAGCTGCCAGTTCTTTATTCACGCAATTGATTTGTGTGAAAGTCCGCCCACGTTTATGAAGACTGAACACATAGAATCCGTTCTAAAGAGATTTATTCAAATTTCTCAGCAGTACTGGTTAGCACGATGGTGACATTTTTTCCCATACTTTCATGTAACAGAATGTTTGTCGTTCCCTGTTTCTACTCTCTATTCATGTTGCACCTGAAATGTGTATATTTTCTGTATTTCCGACTTTCAAATCTGTTCGGAATCAAAAGTTGATTGACTTATTAATGAGCAGATGTTTTGTAAATATTAACAAACAAAACTTAATGAAAATAGTTTAGAGGTGAACTAATTGCCAAGGTCTATATCTATATATATAAGCGATAATAAAAATAAATACAAGATTTCATTGATCATTCAGGTTAAAAGAAAATTTAATTCCTCTTGGTCCTCCTTTTCATGTTTTCGTCACTTCATCTATGTAAATCCATTCAGTATTTATTCATTGAATATCAAAATTCTTATTCAGAATTCACCTCCATAAATGGAGACATTTGCATTGTGTTTCTCGTTTGATATTCGTACCAATTAAGTGGATGTCAAAATAATTAAGATGAAATGTTGCAATTGACTCAGAGTGTGTGCTGTAACTTGAAACTCCTTAGAGGCTACATGGCGAGGAAAAATTGAAAACATCGTGCAAAATGTTCATTGCGATGAAGCAATATGAGTATGTACATACATTATTCTGAATCTGTCCCCTTTCTTAAGTGCCATCCATTATCACTACTCAAGTGTGTAATGGGACATTAATGCACGTGTGACATTCATTTACAATTTTTATTAATACGCAAAGTCATTTGTTTTAATTTCAGAATTTTTGTTTTGCACTTGAATTACGACTTACATAAAAGGAATTCGTGTGCATTGTTTTACTAAGCGTGTATTATTTATTGCACTGTCTATCAAAACCCCCTTTCCAAACAACCTTCACCGTAGTTCGCATTTGTACGGATTTCAAAGTAGAGGCTCGGAAAAGTTCCTCGACATGTCACAGAGTTTATCGACTTTTCCGAAAAGTCAACTATTCTAGACACTTTTCAAGATCTGTAGTAGTAGAAGTAAGAAAATTATTATTTTTTACATTTCTTGCATATTTTTTGGCATTAATTACAGTCCATTCTTGATTATCACAAATAATAGAAACTGGGCGTGAATAGAGAGTTGCGTTAATCGAAAACGTACTATTCTTTTATTTTATTTAAATGCAAAAACTTAAAAAATCTTGGCGATGTTCAACAGGTTTGAAGTAAGAAGCTGGCAAGAGTGGTTTGCTTCGTATTTCTTTTTTTTTGTAAAATGAGTTTTTACAACTCACCATAAGTTTTTTTTTCGACAAACCATTTGATCAAAGCAATCAAGCTTTCAATGGATTCTGGTTATTCCACAGTCTGGATTATGATTCTTCGTTATGAGTATCATAGAGGAATCTATCTCGTCCTCTTCTTCAATTGTGATCGCAATCCAATATTAAATCTCTTTCAAAGTCAAATGGGAACTCAATCTCAATTTTGACAGCAATGTATTGACTTCTTAATTTGGTCATTATAGGTATGATCCGACGCAAACAACTTGAACAGAGTAATCTAACCGGGGGATGCAGCTGCCTTGGAAAGATACATTTCTCCGGAATGCGTAACTGTGTTTTACACCGTTTATTTAAATTTGATACATATAAAAAGAGAGTCATGCCCTAAAAAGTTTACCAAAATTCAACTTTTCAAGGTAACGTGTGGTTGCTAAAATTGTCTGAAAACATTTCTGAAAGTTAACTTTTCCGAACTTCTACTGTAATGTGTAACTACATAATCAATTTTTCTATTGCACGTGACTGTAATCATTCGGATATGGAGCTACATCCTGCTGTTGTTCGCCTCTGAATAACTATGTATACTATATCGCAACACATGCCGCCGCGCCGCGCCGCTGCCAGAGATGGCTGTTAATCTCGTCTTTGTAATAGATTGTTATGTTTCTACCTCTTTTTGGGGGTTTTTCTGTTTTTGTGGATACGTCAATGTTTCTCCAATGTTGCACATGAAGTGTTTCTCCCAAATTCCCAACATACGTGACTTTGGTCACATTCTCTTCCCCATGAACATTTCGGCATTTTTATTGTATTCTTCGATTCGGTAATGCGTCAACAATACGGCGATGTTAAACACCCAAATAAGTTCTTGCAATCAGTTCATACAAGTGCATGACGTGTTACTATACCAAAATATCTTTCTTTCATATCGCATCTCCTCTTCTATTAATTGAACAAGTTTGTTCAGCAACATTTTGCCCACGAATCAAAAAGCCTGATATGAATGTACATCACACACCTCATTTAGTTACTGCAACAAGTTCCAATTCTAGCGGCTGATTCAAATGCTTACTCAATCTCAAATCGGAGAACTCATGAATGCATACGTCTAATAAGCAGGAAAAGATAATAAACACGTCCATACAAGACAACCCACATCTTTTTGTCTCTGATATCATTGGAAAGTCCGCTCTGATATGAAATGGTTTTTTTGTGCAATTGAACGAAATTGGAATGAATGTAAACAACGCATTTCCAGACATGTTCACGTAACACAGCCGCCTATCAGGTTGTAAGTATGGAGGCACGGATTTATGCAAATTTGCTGCACTTTAAATTATAAAACCTGTAAAGAGTGAATGGGACTTACACGTATGGTTTCCGTATTCATATAAGATCTACTGCAGTCTGTTAACAATTCTATCAACAATAACCAAGCAGAATGTTGACCTTAGTTATCATTCAAGGTGAAGTCTGTGAAAATATTTGTTGCAAATTCCAAATCGATTTTATAACCCAACAATCCGAATCAATATTGTCTACTTATGGCATTGTGATGAAATTTGGAAGAGCTATTGTTTTTTTTCCCGTCAGATGCTTCAAATATTACGTCAGTCGTGTTTGTGCAATTTCAAATTTCCGATAACAAAGCGTCTGACTCATGGTTTTTTAAAAAAAATTAACCACATTAACTTACTGGATGGAATTTATGTACATCCCCGCTGATTATTGAAAGGAAAAAAGAAAATAAATTCTAAACACGTACGAATGTTAAGCTAAAACTAATTATCAATCTTGTAAATTATTCTACACAATTTGAGATAATTGAGTTCGGCACCGCAAAATACGTTCATTTCACGTGAATGAAGTGTATCACGTGCAACCAAATAGTACACCGCCGTCGTACAAAACACCGAACGTTCTAAGGGTAATTACCTCATTTCAAACTAATCGGAATGATGCAATTAAAATAAATGTTCCAATACATTAAGCTCTTATGTAAACATCTTACAATTTGATGTAATCAAAGTCAAGAATGTACTCAGTTACTGCATCATTGAAAACAATAAAAATTTGTCAAATTTAATGTGTCATAAAAATAAATAGAATTGCGGGTAGCCCACTTGTTGGGAGATAAGTCGACTTAGTCACTATCATCCCAGCACGCGACTAATTCAATTTAAATTTGACTAATTCACAACATGGAGAGCAAAGGTCTGCGAACTGGTTCTTATCTCGCCACACTACGTATTACCTCACGGTGATAGTAGTTTTCATTTATTGATTGTTTTGTTATACTAAGGGTAGATAGTATTGACCTCTTTGCATGGTACGGGGGGCAATGTGATTTTACTTTCATTTGAGATAAGTAGGTCAAGTCCATGAGAAAGTTCAACTCCCCCAATAGAAAAGGAAAAGGAAAACGGTGTAGAGATTCCAAGTACAAATTTTGTAGTACACATGAAAGAAATGTGAAATTGTAGTAGCACATACAGGAGAGAGCCTTTCAATGGCCCGCGTGTTGCCGCGTAGCAGATCCCAGTGTTTCTTTCTTTCCCGCACCTTACCATTAAACTCGCTAACCAGTCATCATACCAGTTTCCTCCATACCTCGAATATAATATAACAGAAGCCTACGGCTTGCGAAACTAAAACGTTGAGTGAACTTATGACGGTTAGAGCATTCCACTGTCGCCCTTCAAACGCGCTGGTCGTGACTCGTGTGTGTATACAGGAATAAAATAAACTAACGCAAACGCGGGGGTGTAACAACAAAAAAAAAAGTTTAAGGAAGGCAAAAAAAGAAAATACAAAACAAGAAAAAAAAACAATTCTACACGAAAAACCCCCTATTCTGGTGTGCCATTCATGCACCTGCGTATATAACAGTTGGTATATATTCATATGTGTGTCTCGCTCTTCGTCATCACCACGTTTGTGTGCTACTGTCTTCACAGTTGTCAATTTTGACCTTCAAGGTTCCTTCAAACGACGACAGCGAATTGTATAGTGGGCAGAAAGCTAAAAGCGAGTGAAACTTTTTGAAAAAAAAACGCGAAATCGAGGCAAAGCAAGGAAACAGCACATAAAAAGATGGATAAAGAGATCAGCGCCACTCTAGAAACGATTGCTATTAATAGTGATTTGAGCAAAGAGAAATACAAATGTAAAGAAAAGTCAAAAACTGCTTCAGCAGCGACGATCACTAGTGAAAAATCAAAAATGATTCGCGACCAATGCAAAGAGCTAATTCTTACGGAGGAGCAGATAACGGAGTTAAATTACCGCATTTTGCATGAGATTAAACGTGGCCTCGCAAAGGATACTCATGACCGTGCTAATGTGAAGTGTTTTGTAACGTACGTGCAGGATTTGCCCAATGGCAACGAAAGGGGAAAATTCCTGGCCCTCGATTTGGGTGGAACCAACTTCCGAGTATTGCTGATTCATCTGGGTGAAAAGGGTGAGAGTGACTTCCAAATGGAGTCACGAATCTACGCGATACCACAACACATTATGATTGGAAGTGGAATCCAGCTGTTTGACCACATTGCCGAGTGTCTAGCCAATTTTATGAACGAGCACAACGTGTACGAGGAGCGCCTTCCACTTGGTTTCACATTCTCATTTCCATTGCGGCAATTGGGCTTGACAAAGGGTCTCCTAGTCACCTGGACCAAAGGTTTCAACTGTGAAGGTGTCGTTGACGAGGACGTAGTGCAGTTGCTAAAGGATGCCATCGCAAGGCGTGGTGACGTTCAAATTGATGTTTGTGCCATTCTCAATGATACCACCGGAACACTTATGTCATGTGCCTGGAAAAATCACAATTGCAAAATAGGTCTTATTGTTGGAACGGGAAGCAACGCATGCTACGTAGAGAGAGTAGATGAAGCAGAATTATTCGATGTGAAGGACAACCAAAAGTCACACGTACTTATTAACACCGAATGGGGAGCCTTCGGCGACAACGGCGCTCTGGACTTTGTTCGCACTGAATACGACGATCATGTGGACAAGCACAGTATTAATCCTGGTAAGCAAACTTTTGAAAAAATGATTTCGGGCATGTACATGGGCGAGCTGGTTCGCCTGGTGCTCGCGAAATTTGCCAAAGCTGGTTTGCTATTTAAGGGTCAGGAATCCGATGTTCTCCAAACTCGTGGTACATTCTTCACCAAGTACGTGTCTGAAATCGAAGCTGATGAAGTTGGAGTCTACACAAACTGCCGTGTGGTGCTCGAAGAATTGGGTCTAACTGATGCCACCGATGAGGATTGCGAAGATGTCCGTTTTATTTGTGAATGTGTATCGACACGTGCCGCTCAATTGGTCAGCTGCGGTATTGCAACACTTATCAACAAGATGAACGAACCGATGGTCACCGTTGGAGTGGATGGCTCTGTATATCGTTTCCATCCAAAATTCCATAATCTCATGGTTAAACAGATAAGAAAACTCGTCAAGCCAGGCATTCATTTCGATTTGATGCTTTCTGAGGATGGATCTGGCCGTGGTGCCGCCTTGGTGGCGGCAGTCGCATGTCGGGAGGACCATGACGACGACGATTAGAGGGCAGACGCACAAAGAGATGACAACAAAATAAACGCCTCTTTACCCGCGCGCAACACCATAAACACTTAAATTTGGATGAATGACGGCAAATAAGAGGAATTTTCTTTTTTTGGAGCATAGTACATAATGATATATTGTTGGACGTCTGAGAGGAGGGTAAACAGAAGCATCATTGTTATATACATCTAGAGTATAATCGAATAATTTTCACTTTATATTTGGATTTGTTGTACCGTATTGGTTAGTCTATTTAGCTATAAAGTGGATCTTAATTTTTTTTAAAAAAAGAAAACACACACACGTTTTATTTTTTAGTTCTAGTTTTATTTTTGAGCAAATTTTTATTTATGTACCATGGTACAGAGAGAGAAACGCTGCTGCTTGTTTGTTATTCGTAGAAAATTGTATTTAAAGTATTTATTTAAAAATAAAAAGAACAACCACACACCTCAATCAAAAGACATTGGGCGATTTAAATAAATGTTTTAACTACACAGTTTGACTACAGCAGAGCAGCGAGGGAAAGAAATTCGGATGATGTTTGCGTGTCAAGCGGGTGGGAAGAGTTCTTTTTTTGAATTAGTGTCCTTGAATTTGTCCTTTATGCATTGCTGCGGCGTCGTCTCGTGCTGTCGCTCGTTTTGTTGTTGCGTCGTTGGCTGTGGTTCTATCAACTCTTCATATTTGCGACTCAGCTGTTTGGCAGCCAGCAGCGTTTGGTTGAACTCTTGCATTTCATTTAGGAATCTTGTGCATGTGCTAGCAACTTGGTTCAGTATATCCATTTGTTGTTCAATTATTTGAAGTTCATCGTTTTTGTGATGGTAATCGTATTTGTTGAGGGCAAAGTGCTTCAGTTGGCGCAACTCTGCAATTTTAATGTCTATTCTTTTTTGTGTCTCCTTGAGGTCGGACATTTTAAATATTTGCTGTGGAATGGTTTGATTAAAATTTTAATGGTAAGGGTCAGTTGGGTGGTTAAATGTTGACGAATGATTTAAAAGCTAATTGCATTTTTTTGACATGCCATTGAAAATGTCAAATGTTTGAGATGTCAACAGCACTGCCAGGTGTTTGTACTTATGAATGTACACTCATGACTTAAATTATGTCAACGCGAAAATGATGCCAAGAAATATGAAAAAATCATACATTTATTTAAATAATAGTGATCGACAGAAATATTATATTTTAAGATAAATTAAAGAAATACTATTGACTATTAATTTAACTTAAGTTTTAATTTTATAAATATCGAAGAAACCGAAAAAAGTCCTGAAAATTGTGTGAGGGGACTGGAAAATCGTTTCCCATTGAATGCAGTTGACTGTGATTTTGCCTAGATGTAAACGAGTCGAAAAGGCGACAGCGAGTCATAAATTATGGGATGGAACAAATAGAATTCATGCATCCTGACCTGGGTCAAGAGGAATGAATTGAAACAAATCAAGGTGTCGGTAACTTTAAGCCAGGTCGAGACAATAAGGAATTCAATAATCGCTTATCATGACAACATTTCCATCAACTCGGTCACTAGCTGGTTACTCATTCAGCAAATATATCATTAGAGTATGATATGTAGACCATTCAATTTTCACCGTTACTAAGAATTTACGCCTACAATACTGTGCACTAAGCTGTTCAAGTAGTCTTTCGTTCGATTTTCTCATTGGCGAACTAACACATTCGACATACTACGATTAGCGGCGTTCAGATGCAACGATTTGTTGTGACGATACCGCACTGCTAGTCTGCCGTTGTGTTGTAACGAGCATTCACATAGACGATCTGGTTCATTAATCACAGTTGGCAAACAACTTGTGTCTGAACGTCGCTATTGGCAATCGTTAAAATTCGAGTAATCGCGCACATTTTGGAACATTTCATCCTAATCAAAAGTTCTCAATTCGCAAACCGCAACACCAATTACTATCACTAACTCGTTTAATCATTCGACTCGGCAACTGTGATAAGGGGCGACATTTAAAGCAAGGCCCTTAGTATTGTTATGTGAATGCTAATCAAAAAGCGATGATGATTTATCAGCAGAAGTGGCCAGCGATTCGAATGGATGGTTTGAATTCTCCTCATAGCAAACTATGGGTGAAGCGACAGTCCAAGGTGGACATTGGTCTAACTTCGGCAGACACTATAGCAACTCTTCTTAGGTTGCCTTTATAAGTAAATACTGGCCATTTCTATAAATAACTTAATCCCCGCACAAGGTGATTATTCCACATTCTCAATACACTTGCATTCAATTGCGTTTTCTTACATTCGTCGGTTCACTCTCCATTATGCCTAAGCTTCGATCAAAAACATCGTTGTGACTTTATGTAATCAGAGAGGACATATATTTATGTTAAAATGACAAAATGACACACACAATTATAATTTTCCCTTGCACTCGTCGTACAATCCGAAGAGGGAACACGAAACTTACTTTAATTATAAAACTTATCAATATATTCCTCGAATGATGCTAAATGGAGAACAAAAAAAAAATAATAAATTCAAAATGTGATTGATTCGTCTGCAAATGGCAGGCGCGTTTCTTTTCGTAATTAAGACCTTAAAAGAATTTTAAATCTAAATTTAAAACATGGGTTACACCAGAGCGGTTTTGCTGTTGATTCATTTCTGGAATTAGTAACTCATTATTGCATTATGATTCTTTGTCACTTAGTTTACATATATTTTGTTTTGTTCTCTTACAATTCAATCCCCCAATTAGAGTTAATTTTTTGTTTTATTATGTTTCATTGTATTTGCTATTTTATAAGTCGATTAGTCGATTTGTTTATACTAAAAGTAGATTTGTACATGATTCTTTTCACCCCGTAAAGTTTGGTTGATTTTTGTTTCTTGTTTTTTTCCTTTCTAACCGTAATTTTTGATGAAATAAAATATAACAGACAAACAAACACTTGCTGGATAGCTCTGATGCGCCTGGCATCGGAACTGAACGATGGTGACTTTATGGAGTGCTTGCAGATGGTGATGAGAGAAGTGCTGCGACCGATGGGTGGGTGGGTCTGCTTGAAACCAGCACACAAACGCACACGAATAATAAAACTTATAAATGTGACCTGTGTGGTGAGTAGTTGCATGTCATCGACTTGGTTTTGAACGCGCGCACGCTCTATTATTTGTCTTCCGCCTTGAAGGTTTGTAACTCTTTTTTTTCCCTATTATTTTTCGTTTTTTTTTTTTTGGTTTAAATTGTTTTAGGAATTGTAGATTGGATAATTGAACGTGAATAAATATTTATAATTTATAAAACAAAATCTGTAATTAATCATTAAATCAATTGTTGGCAATGGATACGTCTGCCTGGTGTGTTGGTGTTCACTTGAACGCGCCTCATAATCGCTTGAGGATGCGTTTCTTTTCTTTTATAAGTTTTTCTTTTTTCTTGTCTTGGACTTTTTTATCGACCGCATGCTTTTTTGAGGAAGGACCGTCATCGTCTTTGGCGTCTGTAGTCTTTGGGGGCTGAAAAAGAATTAATATTTATTTTATTATATACAAATGATGAATTGATTGTAGAGAAGTAGTATTTGACGACGAGTGTGAGGGACATTAGGGTCCGGCGTAAACAGGGAGAGATGGTTCTGAATGAACTCCGCGTGCTCAGTTGGAGCAGGTAGTTACCAAACGCAAGAAAGGACTTGTTAAATGGTGTCCAGGTCTACCTCGGTCTGCATCTCATAAACGTCGAAATTATGGGCTAGTACAATTGTCTCAAGTAAGAACATTTTCTCCAAATCGCGCTTCTTTGGCAGTAAAAATAATGACTGCACAATCTGGCCGACATCGACGTTTATGAGCAGTAGGTACTGCAGTTCACCTAGTCTGAGGTTTATGAAAACACCCTACATACGACAAAGCCTTATGTATTCAATAAGGAAAATCGTGAAGACGAAACTCTGGACAGAGTTCCAACTAGATAGACTGAGTAATGAGAAGACATCATCATCATCGGGGAGTTTTAGTCACAAGGAAGTGTGTATAGTCAGGTGATCACATGCATTGCGTCTGAATAAACCACATAACTTTTGCAGGCGCCACAGAGACGAGGAAGAAATAGAATGTGTCAACTATCTGCTTTTGGAATTGCCTGCGCTGGCAAAGAATAGGAGGTGTTCCTAAGGAAGCGTTTCTTCGTACAAGATGTTTCTCTGATCTTAATCCTCAAAAAAAAAACGAAATCTGGAATGGACGATGAGGGTTTCATTAAATGTTAGAAATTTTATCCGTGCTTGCTGGAAAAAAGGCAAACTCAATACACGTTCTTGAAATTATCCTCTGCGTCCCCGAAAAGACATGAGGAATAAGTCTTCGTTTTTCGCGTTTGCATGGTTAAAAACGTTATCGCATATGTTTTGCACCCACCTTTACTCGACTTTGAACTCACCCTTAAACGTCAAGAACCCTAGTTTTCAAACGTCAACAGAAGGGAGGGTACCTACTTTGAGGCAATTTTTTATTCACACCAAATTGAGTATTTCCTTTAACGAACATACTGTACTCATGTGTTCGTACTCGGACAGTAGTAAGTAAGATACTATTACAGTATCTAACTCAACGAATCACATGTACCCCAAAGCAACCTTGACTATTTCGCCACTTGGTGTTGCAAGAATTTGCTTCCTTCATAACGAGCAAGTACCCAAGTCCCTTGTTTACGCTATCTAGTCTAGAATAATGTGTGATAAGAAGTCAAATTTCCAATCTCACATTCACCATATTATCCAACGAGCCAACTCTCCCTTGGCTTCATAAAACGCTGGTCCAAAGAATTCTCTCGAACCTCTACGTTACCAAATCTCTTCACATCACCCAAATCAAACCCTTCCTAGAATATGCCAATTAAATCTGGTCCCCTTACTACGTCAATCACTCAAATCGTATTCAAGCTGTCAAATTCCTACATGGTCTCCGATGGTCTGATAGCCTAGCCTTACCATCCTGTATATATCGCCTATAGTTGATCGGCTCGTAAGACCGTAAAAAACGCAGTGACGTTGCTGAATCCTATTTTTATACCAATTTTTGGAAGAACTAAGTCGATCGCCCTTCTGGAAATGATTCTACAAAACTAACCCGTCACCTTAGTTCATTTCCTCGTTTCCAACCTCCCCTCAATCTACAGGCTAACCGAACCCATCTGTAGAATGTTGTACCTAGCAAACATATCTCAAAATTCCCTTGATCTTCACACATTCATTGAATGTATTAAAAATTCCTTATACAGGTCCTTATAACAATCCCTGCCCCTTGACGTAATAAATATATATTGGTTTTGTAGTTAGTTAGTTCTTAGGTTCTTGATTGTACTAAGCTAAGTAAAAATAGAGCTGGAGGTGTTGATCAGAAAAACCTCTTTCTACAATTGACTCGCTCTAAGTCGAATTTTCACGGGATATTAATTCGATTGTGAATGGTATTCTTCTTTCTAGGCCACAATAGCCCCAACACGGTGGTATCTTAACCACTGCTAGAAAGGAAGCAATTTAATTCTGGCTTACAAATTTATGAATGCGTAGTATGATAAAAAAAAACACCATTGAAAAGAAAGATAAAGGGAAGTAAAATATACTCTGCTTTGGAATACTCAAAGTCGGCTTCGAATATATTCCAAGTAAGATAGTTCCGTTAACAATACAATGTCGTCCTTAGTTTACGATTTGAGTGGGGGCATGTAGAACTATCGGAAACAGAGCTCGAGGAACTCAAGTTAGATATTTTCACACAAACGTGTGTAGTGGTACATTATTAAGAATAATCTGGCCAAGCCGTATCTCTAACGAACAGCTTTATCAACCATACGACGACGAAAGGTGGCTGTGGATTGCCCACAATCTCCGAAAGAGTGGCTGCACATGATTTTGGAAGCAACAAAGCCTCCCGCGTGCTGTGTGACTTGTTAGGGAGTCATTTGAATACAATCTACAGCTACGCTGTTATTACACTTGCCACATTATTCATTATCTGAATAATATGAATTCAGAGGAAAACATTGTAGAAATCAGATTCAAAAGGTCTGATGCCGGTGGTAGATGCGACCGAACGCAGAATGAAAGTTCCATACCCAGATCGAACCCTTAAAACTTATATTCTTACACACTCTAGTCATTTTGATAGACGGAACATATTGTTACAAGGGATAGTCCAGATCTGCAGAATAGCGTGCTTCTCTATCAAAATGAGCACTTGTTTGAGCGTGCTATTCCCTAATCTTCTCTACTCTAAATCAAGATAATCAGCGTTAAGCATGTCACTGACTCTGGCGAATAAGTAATCAACATATCCTCAGTTCATGCATTTCCACAACAAAGGCACACTCGTAATCCCACACAGATGCTGTCTACTTACCTGTGCATGAATTTCGGTCATCATTTTCGCTCGCTGTGAATAGTCATCATATCGTTCCAATAACATTTTGCCAGCTTCTTCATTCAAGGCTGATTCCGCATTTGGAACGATCAAAAGGCATTTAATGGTAAGCAGAATATGTTTGATGCCCAAATCTGGCTTCCAGTCTTTCTTTAATGTATTAACACATATTTCTCCATTTGAAGCGACATTCGGATGGAAAATTTTCGTCAGGAAAAATGCTTTTGGTGGCGTTTGAGGAAAGTCTTTGGCTAGCGTCAATTTAACACGAAATGCTCCACCACTGTATGGTGTTCCAGCTGAAAGGAGATATCAAATCAAATCAGAATGTTCTTCCATTTGCTGAAGAAAGAATGTAAATACATGGTCCTTCGATGACAGCCTGAATGTCCGTTACATCAGTTTCGTTTATTTGAATTTTGATGCCCTCTAGCGGACTGTCAATCAACGAACGCATCTCCTTCATGACCTGGCGAATCGTCTGAGGCGAGAGATTTTCCACATTCGAGATCTAGAAGTGAAATGCTGATTAAGTAATGCACGCTGCCTTCAAGATTACTGCATTTTTGTACAGCTAGCATATTTTAAGGCAATGAAAATGCACGACACCAACAAGAAATAGCTTGCAATTGTCAAAAAATTAAACACTTACAGAACTCATTCTTATAAGACTTTATCGATCGATTTTTCTCACACTTCCGAATGCACTGTGGGTATGATTTGTATATGAAATTATTAGACAATTATTGAGCAATTTTAAAATGGACTTGTTTTTTGGAAATTTACTAGAGGACTTGAAAAATTAACAACAGAAATAAATTGAAATTAGCCGAGAGGCCTTGATTTGTTACAAATAATTATACGAGTTCTAGATTGGCTCTGACAGCTAGTTATGTTGTAGATGGGTGAACAATAAATGCCTAGGCGGGAGTGAGATGGGCCGGAAATATAATCTTTTGTAACAAACTGAAATTTGGTGAAACCGATATTCTTTATTTAATTGCTATGACTTGTTTTTTTTGAGTATCTTGCTAATTGCATTAAATTGTAGCTTCAGACAAGAAAATAAATTAAACAGATATCATAAATTTGTGGTCACAATATAAGTATTTGGGTAGAAAATAAATTATTTATGGATTGAGATTCGAAAAGTACTAATAAAAAATATTCTGGTATTTTTGGTAGTGACTAATAGTACAGAAGGAACCAAGACAATTTGATTGCTGAACGTTTTCGTTGTAACAATTCGAAGTACAAATCAATTCGTCTATCGAGAATCAGAGATAACCTATAATATCATCCATTATCTCTGTCGAGAATTCGATCACTGAGGAAAGTGGAGGTGTAGGTATGATATTGTAGGACATTTTTTTTTATAAGGGGAGGAGGTTCCTGTGCACATTGGTCTTAAATATCTGCGGGTTGTAGTCTGTGGGAAATATTAGGCTGGGAACAGCATTCCACATTCGTGTAGTGCGGCTGAAGAACGAGTCTCTGAATTTAACTGTGCGTCTGAAAGTAGGCTTAAGGGTACACTGACTGGCTGGTACACTTGAGCATCGTTTGTGTGAATAGCGATAAAACTCGGACAAAGAAGAGACGGTACGTCGATGTTCGAGCGAGTCTAATGACTCTGCGATAATATTGTCTCCTATAAGTTTTATCGTTTGCTTTTGGATTCTATCTAGTAGGTGCAGGGTGGTCTTGGGGCCACCAGATATGAGCGTTGTACTCAAGCTTGGGGCGGATGTACGCCTTATAAATTAAAGCTAAATCAGAGGGGTGAGATATTTCTTGCATCGATTAAGGAAACATTCTTCAGCCTTAAATTCGTGGCATATACGATGACTTTTCGTTCCAAATAAGATTTGCGCAAAAACAAACTAACTATTGGCGAGTGTTTCACACAAAACGGTGAACAAAAGTAAAAAGGGAAATATTAATGTCAATTAATTAACGCTAATTGAATGCAATGCCATCAGGACCAAGTCCATAAACTCGCCTGGTTACGCTTGGGCATAACCCCTGATGAATTAGAGTCGATAGCGGAGGATCGAGTTACCTGGAGATCTCTCGTGAGTGGTTTACCCCGCGACCCCTTGGTAGATCATGCGGACCCGAAGATGATGATGCTGATGATAAATAATTTAAATATCAGTCACGTGAAACATCATTTACTGCAATTGTATGTAACACATCCAGTTAAAGTTCCTTATGGATACCAGTGCCAGTGCCAGATGGGTACAGCATTCGTTAAACTGAAGTCATCGAAGGTAGTTGAAAATCTCATGGGTAGTACTGACAAGATGAGATTAATGCTTTCACCAATTCGTAAATAATTTTAAATTACTATATTTCCCTTTAGGATCATAGTCCTGCCAATACCGCCTACATATAATATGTCACTGATAATGGCACCAGCTAAGATATGATGTAGCTAAAAAGCGGTTTAGGTGAAGAGTGCAACTAGTGGCCGATCCTGATAACATACCACTACCGAATAAGCTTCATTTACTATCGAAGGCAAACTACATATTATAACAGCTGAGAAAAGTTGGGACAGGAATACTTTGTTCAAAATAACCAACCTACCCAATTATAATAATAAAAGCGAAATACAGTGAAGTCTCTGTTGAGCGAACAGCAGTGGTGGATTTCCTGTTTAAGGGAAATCAAATAAAAATAACATTATTTTCGAAACTAATTTGCAGGACAAAAGCTTCACTTGCGATCAAAAGAAAACTGTTTCCATCACATACATGAGATAAAAACAAAAACCAGCAAAACCAAAATTTTTTTTAAATACACATCCACCCTGTTGACAAAATTCACACACACATCTTTTGTCCATGAATGAGAAGAAAATTACTGTGTACGAATTTGCTGTAGACCGCAAGTAAAAAAATTACCTTTTCTAGAATATTCGTCTGATAACATGTTCAATCTTTGGTCTCCGGCTCAGAGAAAATATTTTACTATTTAACCCTCATCTCATCCTTGCGTAGAAAACTACGCAAGAGCTACTTTTTGTCTTATTTCCTTTTTCAAAAACCACATATTGGATACTTCTGAAATTGTCTGTCTTTACTACAATCCTTATTTTACGCATTCCCTCTTCCGTAGAATTCTAAAAAAAGTTTAAAAAATAAAAATCATTGCAAACACAATAAAATACCACATGCGTAGAAATCTACGCACAATTGAGGATGAGATGAGGGTTAAATCTGTAATTGCTGTCCGTCCAAGGGAAATTGTAAGCCATGCAACTTATATTGAGTAATTTCCGTTCCAAAATATATGCATGTCTAAGGGAGGTGCCCGCACTGTGAGATTTCGCTGTGAATGCAGAGTGGAGTGCAAGGTAATAGATTACTTGAGACAATAATTGGACATTGTCTTATAGAGTGCCAACAGGCTTGAGCTAATCTCGTTCATCACATGCAGGAACTGCAGAACATCGAGGGAGATCGAAACACTGATACATCTTCTATGCAACTAATCAACAGTGGCTGGTACAAGATGGAAGATTCTTGTTTAAAAATCATTCAGTATAAATCATAGTAATAGTTCAACAACCGAATCAGAACCTTTTTTTGTGTTTCGAGGAATTTCCGGTGACACCGTAAACTCTAGTAGAAATATGTGGGTATCTGGGAGACGACGGCCGCTACTCAAACCAATCAGTTTTTTCCCTTAACGTCAGTGGGGAATAGAACATTAATGTGTATACGCGCTATAAATTGTTGTAGGATAGCCATTAAATACATGCGCATGGTAATTGAAACTGCTGTCTACCAGCAGGATACCGCGAGATTTTGCACCATCTTCCACATACTTTACTGTCCCCAAACTTAATTTATCGAGCGGCTTTGACACGCTGTTGGTTAACTGGCTAGGAGATTAAATACAACAAAATATCTGTACGGGACACTGGTGTCGGTCTGTACGGTACACTGGCTAAAAGGAGATCATGCCACCAAAGTAGATATCCCTCACACCTCACAATGTCGCTGTTCAAAAAAGTAGCTGAGAGGGTGGCGTTAGGTTAGTTTAGTTATAGGGGCTGCTAGTGCATTTACCAGCACACTTAGTTGGTTCATTGTCATATACACAGTCAGAATACTCCCACTGATTAGCCATTAATTTGATCCCAACGAAAAATGGAAAATATTTGAAAACCAGATAAAAGCGTATTAACTTTGCTTTCAATGGGATTCTAAACGGGGACCCCACTAATATAGGGCAGGCACTTAACTTTTTCATTCGTTCCTCAACGGCTGTTGGTGGAACGAGGCAGTTAGGGCTTGAGAGAGACTTCTTATATTCACTTAATATGATTTCTGAATCTTCTATTATGGAACTATTGTCTTTCTTCCACCTCAGGTTGGATTTAGAAAGGTCAGAAAATTACAGTTTATATAAAAGATATTGCAACAGTTTGGCTGTTTAATGCCACAGCACATAGGTCTAATTAGGTTCTTGCCGAACCAAGACTTCTACCAACCTACCAACCAGTGCTGAAATATAATACTTTACAACCCTGCTTCAATCTCCAATACCAGCTCAAGGAGTATCATCTCCCTATAATGCTAAAACTTCGACTATTGGGACAGGTATAACACGATAGGCCCGTCCAATATCCACTCGCGCGAGAGCAATAGCACGGCCAACAAGACTGGCTTGCTTTTGAATCCGGTCCATACCCAGTTCCCAACTCGAACTTGGTAGCGCCACTCAATTTGTTATGTTTATTACACGTTGTTTTCGATAAGCTTATCATTTTCTATTCCGGGTTGTTCCGCACTTTCGCATAATAAGATCACCACTCAGATTCGATCGCGTCGTGTCACATCTCTCCAACAGAGTCCAACGCATGATAAGTGCTTACTCAGCTTTAGATTGAACAACGGCCTTAATACAAGTGTGTGCATATGCTGACAGTGCAACAATAAGCTACTGAACTGAGTGCCATTTTCAGATTATCGGATCTGCTGACCAAAGCAGACACAGCAGACTGAGTGAATAACCGTTGAATACACCATTCGGTTTTCTAATGTGACGTAATTCACTGACTGGCTGCAACTCATTAACTATCATCAAATTTATCTTACAATACTCACCAACCCACAAACGCAATGCACCACACCTCAAATCATTGCCCATCCCTCCTGCAAATATGTGGACTTAAGACTTTACCCAATGCACGATGCATTTTGGTAACCTAATGCAGTTGACCTAACTCTTTTATTGGTCATTCATTGCCCAGCAGCATCATAGCCGATCTTGCAATAGCCTCTCTTTGTTTTACATCACATCACTTCGATCGCCGCCAGTGAGACGGATAACACGTATGTAACTGCGTTTGGGGAAAACTTTCGCTCGCCGTGTTCTCCAATGCACGTATGTACACACCGCTTCAATGACGGAGAAATTCTTTGGCACTCACTTCTCAATTGTGAATTACACAAGTGGCGAGCCCAGCGTCAGGTGGTTACATGCAAAACTAGCGCTTTGTCCGCCCTAGCTCATGTGGCTCTAAAGTTGGATAATCATTTGGAAGTTGAATGCTTTAAAGACAACATTTTATTGCTTGATTTCGGTTTTTGTTCAGTTCACTTTCATCCGTTACACTGTCCGGTCACGTATTCGAAGAGGCAAGTTCAACGCTCTTCAAATGGCTTTCAACAACAACAAGGGTGAACATAAGTTTCCTTTTCAAATAGTGCCCGTTGATGCAGACACAAATTCGGAACTATTGCAATATTTCCACGGTGTGTACCGAGCGTTTGAGTAAATTTGAAAAATACTAAACGAACTTAATTCAGGTGAACGCGATGGCTTTGTTCATGTCGGTCCGGAGAAATACTTCTTTCCGCAAAAGTACAAGGACGCTGCAGAGGCGTTCTACAATTTCCAAGCTCGATCAAGCGACGTTTGGGTTGTGTCCTTCCCGCGATCAGGAACTACGTGGACGCAAGAGATGGTGTGGTTGATTGCGAACGATTTAAATTTCAAGAGAGCCCGGGACGAGCTACTCACCGAGAGATTTCCCTTTTTTGAGTAAATCCTGACTGTGTGTGAATTGAAGGTGTGATGGTTGTCAGTGTGCAATTTTAGGTTTTCAAATTTTGTGCATCCGAGTGTGAAGGAGGAGCTCTTGCTGGAGAACGCAGGGCATCCAGCGAAGCAAGACTTCATTGAGCAGATCTCTTGTCCTGGATATGAAGTGTTGGAGAAGTTAACTGGGAAAAGGTTCATCAAGAGCCATTTCCCATTTTCCCTCCTTCCACCCAGCATCATGGAAGAACAGAGCAAGGTAGCCCTCCTAAAGCCTTTTGAAACTTTCGATAAATGGTGTGTGTTTGCTTTAAGGTGATTTATGTTGCACGGAATCCAAAGGACGTCGCCGTCTCCTATTACCACCTCAACAGGCTGTATAGAACGCAAGGATATGTGGGGGATTTCAAGCGTTACTGGGAATACTTCCAGAAGGGATTAAGTACGTCTACTGTGTGCACCATTCTCTTTGTAACTTAGATCCTTTTCAGACCCATGGATGCCATATTGGAGTCACATCAAGGAGGGCTGGGAGCATCGTAACCATTCAAATGTGCTCTTTTTGTTCTACGAAGATATGGTCAAGGACTTGGAGAAAACTCTGCACCAGATCTCTGCATTTTTGGACAAGCAACTGAATGATGAAGACGTCGAGAATCTTTTGAATCATTTGAATGTCGCCAATTTCAAACACAATACATCGGTCAACGGTCAAGAGATGAGCGACGTCAGAGTTCTGAATAAAGGCGAAGCAGGTTTCGTCCGGAATGGAACTTCCGTCAATGGATGGCAGACTGAATACAGCGAAGAGATGCGAAAGCAAGCGGAAGAGTGGATAAATGATAACTTGAAGAAGATTGGCATCACATTTCCGAAGTGATTTATAATTCGTTTGATGTTGTTGGAATATTTTGTACATTTAGAATTTAAGCTTAGGATCTAAGCAGACGTTGTTATGTATTTTTTGTAATTATATTGCATTTGTATTTAAATTGAGGGTGAACGTTTGTATTGAAGGGACTTTGAAAGTTGAGAAGGCTTGGTGTAGAATGTGTCTTCTCGGTGAGTGTTTGTGCTCAGAGTGGTATATTTCAATTGCTGTGAAATGGCGATGAGCAATAAGCAGCAACGTTGTCATAATCGTGGGGCAAGGTCGTACCATTACTGCACATCTTCATTTAAATGGAACGGTTGCAGAATAAAATTGAATATGGCGCACAGGTAAATACAGCCACATCGAGAGCAGGTATCCAACGCTCCAGCTAAGAGGGTCTTCGAATATGAACCTCCTGGTTCGAGAGGGAGAGGAAGACCGAATCTTCGGTACTAAGACCAAGTCATCGCGGATAAAAGACAGCGGACCGTCAGCGATGGAAGGCAGCGATTTCTTAGACTCTGACCCTCCATGTGTCGCTGGCCTCATAAGTAAGTAAAAAGGCCTCATAAGTAAGTGGCAAACATTTTTAAAATTAACATATTTACGTTTACTATAAGAGTAGAGTATAAGAGTTGGAGAGACATGTCGACGAATAGGGCGAATGTATCACTCTCTTTCAGACCGTGGCCGTGGACAGTCATAAATAAAGAATATAGAATTTAAGTGAAGATTGTTTCAATTTCAAAGTATTTCTATATTTCATAGTTTCAGGGAATTATACCACGCTTATGAAACAATCGCTGCATTGATAACCTCTTTGTATATTCTGAAAGAGTTTAATGCTCGTTAAGTTTTAATCAATAATTGTTTTTCTTATATATATATTCTGAAAGAGTTTAATGCTCGTTAAGTTTTAATCAATAATTGTTTTCCCTTTAAATTTCTTGTATTCTTCCTCTAATCAGCGAATTATCTTCTTTATACTATCTTCTTCCTTTATTAACACCGTAATATTCTCCTGAGGTTGAGCCGATGGTTAAGGCAAGTCCGTACTTCTTTTGAATTACAAAAAGCTCGTAGAAAAAAGTTTATTCACTGAGTAAAGCTCAATCTTCTTATGTAGTATGACTCTTTGAGAATTTTCGATTTTGTGGTTTTTTATCTATAAAATTGTTTCCTTACGACGGATTTGATTGAAATGTTCAGTTTCTGTCCTACTCAAACCTGTTGATTTTGACACGTTTATAGTCTCCTGCAATTTAGTTTTTATTTTCTTTGCAGAAATTTGATCCGCCCTATATTTTTATTATTTTTTCCGCTCAGTGCTGTTTTTTTTATTTTTAACAGCGGACACTCGCCCATTTCTATCCAGGGTCCTTGTAATAGTCCTCTCGCATAATGTTCGCAATAGCTTTTGGTTTTGTGGAATCCGGTTTTGCCATACCGATCTCAATGAGGTGAGGATAAACAGTTTTGAGCACTCACCTTTATTATGCACGATCTCAATTGTTTTCACCTTTTTGTACTATAAGTACGTTGCTGTGGCATAGATGGCATTTCTGTGCTACTTCACATGATTAAAACTTTTTGGTACAGTAAAACGACGATGTTCTGAGTATTTTTGTATATTTTTATATATATTATTTTTTTAAATTTAAATTTTAAACATTTAGAATTAAACCTGATTTTTCAACTGAATGTCACTGTTAGCGCTAAGGACGATACCAAGATCATAATGATGAAATTTACCTTAAAGTATAATACGCCAAGTTTAGTCCTAACGGTGAACGCACAAAAAAAGAAAGGAAAAATGAAAACGTGCGAAACTGGTATGGGATCCTCATGGTTTTTATTTTATTTCAGCCGCTGTAATTGTATGATTTCTTTCATTCATCGATACCTCCGTCGTAAGAAAACAATTTTATTGGTGAAAAACCAAAGGAACTAAAATGATGTATTCACTTTTTCTCGCCACTGTACGTGAGAATAGTCATATTACGTTCTGCTACACAAGTTAAACAGTATGCACCGGTTGCCGGATGAATCCAACTGCATTTGAAAGCTTGGAATGCAGGTGCCGTCTGCGCGGACGACGATACGAATTTTTTGTAAATTTGCGATTTTCACAAATGAATATTTCCGGATTCATTATGTGTCTAGAAAGTGATGCAAGTCTTCAAAATAAAAGATTTCTTCTTCATTTTATTGGGATTTATTGGGATTTTTTGTTTGTGCCCAAATTGGCACGTTGGGCAGTTATGCCGAAAAATAAGTTATCTGTGAGATAACACATAAGGACAGCATATCTGTGGTTAGGTCACCAATGACCAATAAGACGTCGACGGTCGGAATCGGAAGCATTGGGTAATAAGTAAACACACCGTCGTTATCTGAAACGGTGCACTCTTCACAAAGATGTAGCGTAGGTTACATATGATGCTGCTTTAACGACTTTGGTGTGCCCTTACGTCAAAGAACACGAGATCTTGCAACAACCGCTGACGAAGCAGATGTTGAAGTGACTGCTGCGACAACAGCTCCAGCTGTTCAGCGTTTCATCAAAAAGTCTAAATCGATGGAATTATTTGAGTGGTCAAACGTCAGACACGAATACAACAAATACAAGGCGTCGATCTAATAGCATCAGCATCTTTCCTGCCTTTTCTACCATATGTGCAATAACGCTTGAATGCTTTAGTGCCAAGCTAAAAATTGTAATTTTGATCCGATTGACCTAAGGACTATCATAATTTTAAGAATCGCGACTTTAGTAATCGTGATATCTTAATAATCGAATAATCACTCGAAATGGGCGCTTTCGACTGATTGTTCGAGTGATAACCGATTAGTATAACATTTCGATTATCAAAATTAAAAGGTAACTCGATAGATGCCTCACTTCAGCGCTAGAATAAGTAGTAAATACTTCTCGTCGAGAAATACTAATCAGGATCATAATTAGAATGAAAGAAAAACGCAAAGAACAAAAAAACTCCATTATCTCAGTTCGTTGACGAAAAAATACAAAATTCGAATTCATTCAAATGATTTTGTTGAGAGAAATTTATTGAGTTCTCTTGTGTTAGTGAGTTAGTTGGTTAGAATGAGTTACTAATTAGTCATTCGAATGACTTGTATAATCGAGACGTTCTCGAGAAGTTGTATTAATCGATTACCACTCGAAAGCGCCCATCACTAGTAAGGACACAACCCAAATACATCTATAACTTTATCCCCAACAACATTATTAAACCGTACTCAAGTTCTATTCAGATTGCTAGGCGCGACGATCTGTGAACTCGTTACGTAGGTTACTCATTTTTTGCTAACATGAAAGTGAAATTTTAGAGACGTAGCCGACTGCGATTTGTTTACATTTCCGTTGCGAATGATTTGTGATTGCTAATTGGTTGCGAATCAAGTATTTTGTAAGACATTGGTGTCGCTAATAAAGCCTCTTATGCAGAAATTTAATTTGCTTATTAGCACTATTAACAGTGTATATTAATTGTTATAGCGTCTGTTTGTGATTTAACTATTACCTGAGTTTATCCATGCATACTTACAGGCGTTTGCAAATTTCATATTTTCGCACATTTTCGTAGTATTTTCTCATTCTTTAAGCATTAATATTTCCTAGAGCACTCAATTGTGACTCATTATTGAGAACTTGAATATTTTTTGGGATACTAATTGTGTCTTCCAGCTAAAATTGTGATAAATTTAAATTTTAATAAATGTCTGTTAAAATTGAATTTGAAATTTCGCAAACTACCTTACCCCCGTACAGCGGCTCATCTAATTCAGATTCATTACCTCACCATAGTTTGTACGAGTGAGATAGAACTACGAGCTGCATTTGCGGCGCACAAACAAAACAAATTACCAACAAAAAGAGCGAAAAAAACAGATTCTCATGCGAAAAAAAGTCAAGAACTGCCGTAAAAGTTTTGGTCATCAGAAATATTTATTGTATCATTAAAACAACAGTCGCATATCCAACAAAATTTTCTACATTTTCTACTGAGGCTAATTTGATTTGCTTCTAAGGAGTGATACGACGCATTAACTGTAATCTTGCATCAATTTTTACATCATCGTAGGCTACCATCGACTAGAGGAATATTCTTTCGGAAATGTCACAAGTGGACCAGGTAAGAGGGTGACTCCCTGAAATCAATATCCTGACATTTGCATGTGGTTTTCGCATTACAGAAACGAGCCTTCAATAAACTGAAGCACGACTTAGAAGGATGGCGTGAATTAATTGTTCTAACGAACTCCTTCCTCAAATGGGAGAAGAAATTCTATCCAGGCGTTATTTTCGGAATGATTTCACTCTTGTTTATGGTATTGTGGTACCTGGATCTATCCACATTGACACTTGTCTCGTTGGGTGGTTTGTTGGCTGTAATTTTTGACTATGGTTACGGGATTCTAGCACGTTTTCTCTTCAACCCGGAGAACTGGTCGGGTGTAATGGAAAATCAATTTGAAGAGGTATGCAACGAAATATGCTCAACAAAGATGAAATTGTGCTCGTGGTACACGTTTTTGTTTACGGCCAAGGAACAGAAGTCGACTATGGTGAGTTGTGTGCTGTATATCACAAAGAAATGCCCCTCATTCAAATATTGTTTTGTCTTTTAGTTCCTGATAATTGTGAGCGTAGTTCTGTTGGGTCTTGCATGGATCGGTGCTGTCATCGACAATCTTCTTCTAACCTATTTGCTAACACTAGGTGTAGCCTTGTATCCAGGACTTTATCATCATGGCTTCATCAATACTGTTAAAAATCAATTTGGCACTCTAGTCTCTTCGAAGATTAACCAACTCAAAGAGAAGGCCTCTAAAACAGAGTAAATTATTTCCGAAATCAATTTTAAACGCTTTTGCTTGCTGCACCCGCGCTAACCAAAATACATAATTGAAACAACAAGTATTTTTTATCCATTAAGAGCTAAGATTGGTTTTTGTGTGCCATCAACATTGTGAAGGAGGCAAACCTTTGAGACAGTTTAGTTTGTAATGCGTGTGATTTTCTTTTTGTTTGTTTAGGGAAGCGATAAAAGACTTCATTATTATTTAACACTTCATGGTTTTGTTTGTATTTCATAAAATGTTTTACTCACTACATTGTAATTCTTAATCTTAACTCTTGCATTTATAAACTCATTTCGGAAGCTCTGAGAAGTTCTCGAAATGAATTGAAAATTTCACATACTAGGTGTAAGGATTTGATTTGTGATTTATAATTAAATTATTATTAACTTATATTCAAGGGCAGAAGAGTAAGGTGGTAACCAAATGAATTCATCAATAAAAAAATTCAAAGAAACAATTGCTTTTTTGTCATCATCATGCAATTCTTGGAGTATCAGTTCAAAAGAACGCATAACCAAACATTGCTTTAATTCAGCTTATGAGGAACCATTATTTGCGATCTAAAAGCACTGGTAGGAAGAATTCTGATTTGAGTTTGAGTGTTGTACTAATCTTGAAACCATGTAATACGCGAAGTTCTGCCACGAGTAAAACAACGATCTAAGCCGTTCACTATCCAGAGACGATTGCCCATGTATATCCTCTCTGATTCACCCGATCGTTGGGCACTTTTTCTCTCAAGATGGTAGTTTATGTTGCTGGTTGAGTAGATTGAGGGAAGCGAACAATTTTATTCCTCGCCCAAAACATGGAACAGCATGGAGATTGCCGGCCTCATTGGTACACCATCCATTATACATCAACTATAATGGATGGTGTATCAATGAGGCCGGAAAAAATTAGTTACACTAAGAAAATGTTGCTTAATATGTTCAATCTCTGTGCACATTATTTTCAATTGTGCACACCTCATTTAGTAATTCCTGTGAGCTTGAACTTGCATGACGCCTCTTTCTAATTAAATAAGTGGCTAAATGAGGTAATATATAAATCCAATTGTTGACTCGAAGTACTTTTACCGAACTAAGTCATTATTAGTCTTCAGCTTCTCACATTTTATTTGTTGGTCGACAGTTTGTTGCGCACATCTCTCAGTATTCTATTTCTACATATTCTATTAAACATTTTCTTCCGAAAATAAGAAAATAAAGATAACGACGCTCAGGTTATCAGGGCTTAGCTACACTGTTCAGCTAAAAGATAGGATTTAGCTAAGTTTTCCCCAACCTCTTCAATACTTGTAAGTGATATATTTTCAGCATCGCATCACATTTTAATATTCTCTAAGTCGTTTATAAATAACGTTCGCTTTTTAGCACAAATTCATGAAACAATGCGACTCTCTTAAAGGTTTCATAAATGAGACCACTTCGTGTTTGAATTTTAACTGCCATTTTGCTTTTTTTTTGTGTATGTGGAAATTCAAAACCATACACCTAGCACTCGTCTCCACTTTCGTACAGAGTAACGACTAGAAGTAGAACAACAAATCACTTCAGTGAACGTTGTTCACATAATTTGATTGAGTTGTTGTGGTTGTGAAGATTGTTGTTTTCGTGCCTTCGTCGTCAATTAAGAATGAGAGGCACAATCAGCAGAAGAAAAAGATAAGTCCTTATTGTATTTCACAGCTGATTGAATTTGAGCGACTATTTATCAGTGAAAAACGAAAAAATGTAAATAACATTCTCTGACTTGTCTGTTTGGTTAGAGAAACCGACACCAAAAATATCCCCAGTAGGAGGATTGCGTTTCTCGAAGAAAAAGTTTAAGAGACAATTCCGACAGAACTTTTTGTCAAAGATGAGAGCCTGTACAATGCGTTGTTCACTGCTGACCAACAAACACACAGTTCTTTCGTTAACTTCGGTTTACGATAATGCAGACGACAGTCACGTACTGCCCACAGTGTTTGAAATATGCTAATGATATGGACATGTTCAAGAGTATGAAAAATATTTATGTCTGCCACTTACTACAGTCAGATTTAAACAATATCTTTGAGGGGTGCCAAATTAAAAAACTTAAGCTAAATTGAAATAAATTCATGAAATTATCTGTTCGCATTCAATTACTCAATTGCAACTTCTCTTCGTTCAGTGCCAGGGTTTAGTCCAATGTCAACGATTTGAGTGTACAGTCGACTCCGCTTATTTGCAACACAAAAAACGCAGAAAATGTGTTGCAACTAAGCGGAGTTTTCATATAAACGATTTTCGGATGTAGGCAACTTTGCCGTACCGTGGCAAATTTCTTGTTGCATATAACCGAAAGTTTCGTTTAAGCGGAGGCGACTGTAAAGCTTAATTTCTCATATTCATTTTAAAGTCATACTAACCACATTTTAGCCAAGCCAACGGATTCATCAAGCGTAACATTAAATGACTTACCGATTCATATGCCTTAATTATAAGCTGTGCTCATCAGCTCGCTCACCTTCCCTTGAACATACAAAAGTAAAATGGTCTCTTGCTTTCTTCCTTCCGATGAGTACCGAAAAAGCAATATAGCTATATGACAAGAACAAATTGCTTGGTTTAAAGTCTACATTCGCCTGCACTCACAACTTATGATGTCATATTTGTTAGGGATATGCTTTCTTAACACGCAAATAGTCTTTGTTTTCTATCATTGATTCAAATGTATCTCCTCCCTAGGTAACGTCGAATCCGACATTTTATATACAAATGTTCCAAGTTACGAAGTACGAAAAATAACAAACCACTTCCAAGGATAATTCGTACTTTCAATAAAGTGTCACTGCATTTGAACACCACGATGAAATTCCAAGCCGCATTATTAAGCCATTTTACGGAAATTGTTTTTATTCTTTTGCATAAATATCGGCTGTAAAACCTAAAAAGTGCGTGATTCCAAATGTTCTGAAAAAGAGATATTAAAGCCACCCTGTTATCATTTTATTCAAAATAATGTTACAAACGGTAATATAAAATACTGCAAAATAGTTCCATTATCTGAGAAAGTAGGGAGTTTTGATAGTCTCCTGTAACATTTGTTAAAAAGGAGTACAACATTTTTCAGTTTTCATCGACGGTATGCAGCAGAGATAAGGCATAATATTAAGGATTAATATAATCTCTTATCTCTGGTATGCACAATAAATTACAGCTTTTTCAATTGTTATAATTCAGCAATTGTTGAAGCTAAGAGTTACATCAGGTTCTCAAAATATCCTGAATGGTTTGCTATTCATCGCTCTACGCGTAACGATTAATTGTAAACAAGGAACGTGAATGGAAGACATGACGATGACCGACTTCATGACGAGATTTGCACGCAATTCGTTGCACCGTGAAGTTTGAGTGTGAGTACACTCTTTTGAACCTGAAGGAAAGAACCAAGAATAGACCGGTGCGAAATGAAGATAACATAGCTGCCGTAGCGGCCAGTACCGTAGAAGATCCGTAAATACCGATTTAACTGAAAAATGCCGGTCAACTGAAATGAGTTTCGTCAGAGAGTATACCCGGCTTATTTTCCGATCGGTCTTATCTGGGCCTACATCTACCAAGATTGTTCAACGCTGGGAGTTCGGTAATTGGGCGGTGGATCCGGAAAATCATCTTCACAAAACGTCTTTCCGTTTTTTTGGCTCGAAAATATTAACTGTTTGTGCAGTTTTTTGCATGGCGGCATCATCGGACCTTATTTCTGCGATATAACGAAGGAGGCGGAGTTACTGTCAATGGTTTCTGATATAGAGCTCAGCTCAGGTATAGTGCGATGTTAACAAACTATCTGTGGACAGATCCGAGCAAGCTGTGGTTCCAACAAGAAGGCGCTGTAAGTAATGCAAGCTACGCAACTCTCGAAGTTGCGAAGAAGAAATTTATTTATTTTACACCTACAGCTATCTACTTTTTGATCGAGGCCAACATTCAAGACCACCATTAAAAAATGGACCAACCTATTGAAGCGCTGCCAGCAAAGTAATTTGACATATGTACTTCATAATGGCATGAATGTGGTTTTGAAATAAAGCCAAATCATCTTTATATCTCACGCCATTGTTATTGTATTTAAATTTATTTTCCCATCGTCCTTATCTGATCACCACAATATCATTTTTTTTTCTTTAATGATGAAAACTTACTTATTGTGCTAGCTATCTATGGAAAGTCTGAGTCTGAGCCTGATGCGATGGGAGGCAGTGATCCATAAACCTGGGCCCGTTGCTTCCAGTCATCAAGGGAAAGGTTTTATATATCCGCGTTAATCTTGTCTTTACATGGAAAAGTATTTTAGTATTCATTTCATTTGGTGGGAAGTATTCAATGCCGGTCGAAGAACCGGTTGAGCGTGTTACCGACTCATCATTCCATAATCATCAACTGCCTCTCGCTTCCAAAAAAATAAGGGTTTGACATATATCTTGCCCTTTGGTCGTATACCGAAGGTTCGATCTTCCTCTCCTTCTCGAACTAGGTGTCTCCGATTCAAAAACCCGATGGGGGATTGGTGTCCATGCGCTCCATATGGACAAGCCAGTTCAGGCGACGGATGTTTGCCTTCCGCACTACATCCACTTCTTGGTACAGCTTGTAGAATTCGCGCTTATGTCTTGTCCTCCATTTGCCTTCCTCGCAGACGGGATGATATATCCGACGCAGATTGTTTCCTTTGGAAGGCGTCAAGAATCAGCAAAGCTGTTGTGCTTATCGTCCACCCTGTTTATAAGAGAAAAGTAAGTAAAATTTCCTTAAAATAGCTGGCATTATGATCAATGAGACTTAAAGGACATTACTTATCACACTAACCACTGTGGACCAAATATATAAGCTACATATTAAATAATCATCAATTTGTAGGATGAAAAGCACCTTCAACATAAAGACTTCAATGTGCAACCAGACACTCGAGCAACATTTGCAAATAAATTAACCTTGCCTTCGCAATTCAAAAACATCATAATTCGGTCCCATTCAAACTGCTAATGCTCAGTAACTTCTTCATTTTCGAAAGAAAAAAGAAAACTTAAGAGTTCTCCAAATCAAGTAATTGTTCGCTTGGTTTGGGTGGAATTATCTGAGTACACTTGTGGTCCTGAGCTAACAGCGATCTCGGCAAAACATGCAAAATGGTCTGGAAACAAAAAAGCATTCAAATTAAATATTCATGCAATCACGGGAAATTCTTTGAAAAACTTTCCACCCCTCGTCCAAGGCATTATGAACAAAAGTTGACGAACCGAAGAGCTGAATAAAAATACCTGACCACTCTTCTGCTGTTGGTTTTGGTGAATCCGACACATTGCAGCTGTTCGCTTTGGTAAATGCCTGCAATTTCAAGTGAACTAAAAACAAAAATACAATCCCCTGGAACAGTGACAGCAGGACAGGGACGGCCGGTATTATTCCCGTCAATTTAATTGCGTCCTTTGTTCGACTCTACTGGTGGTGTCCTGGTTAAGTTTTCAGCCTTCGTCGATGGGAAGCGACGACCTTTCTCGGTTTCGAAATGCCTTGAGCGTGTATTCATTCCCACTGCACGGCCCATTTCTGTTCAATGAGCTGCATCTCGTGGAAAAATATAAAACCGGTAATCAGCTTTTAATGAAGTACGACCGACCCCGCTCAACCTCACCCGACTCATTGGCGGAATATGCATATAGCGCAACCCCACTGAATACGGACGAGTTACTGGTGTGCGGGATAATTCATACTAGCGCGCTATGGTTGCGGTTTGCTGGAAGGATTGGCGTGCGGTACGAGTGCATGCAAAGGGATGTGTGCATTTAATATTTAGTCAATGCACGAGTTCACATCATTTTCAATTAAACTTCGCAAAGCTGTAAACTGCTAATTCGGATCCTGCTGCGTGAAAAGGGAGCGTAGCAAGGCTCTGCTGGATTGTATACCGCCAATCGGTGGTGCTCTTCCCGAGCGCCTCGATTTGTTCGAATTGCCGGCACTGGCTGAAGTGGCACAGTATCAAATTGTTTTATATCGCAGATTTTTGCTGCGTGCACTACTTGTCAAGTTGTTCCCGGGCAGAGTTAGATGCACCACAAAAATGGATACACACACGCTGTATGGTTATCGGCAGAAAACCGCATGCCCTCGTATGCGAGCAAGTTGTTGTAATGGCAAAGTGTGTAAGCCTAATTAGGTACGTGACTTGGTTAGCAAATTGCCTCAACATTGAATGTTATGGTACATTGATGGTGGCGGATTTTTAGTTAAAACGCATACGGTTTGAGTGTGACGTGGCCACAACAAATGCACAGCGCGTCTGGACTCGAATAGTCAGTACAATACATGGAATTGTAAAATCCAATTAAGGAGTGTTGCTTAAATTAATTTGTGCGTGTTATAAATTGAAATTGAAATGTGCGATGGAACTGCGAGAGCAAATGATTTCATTGTGTTGTTGCACAATGCATCATTGTAGATACATGACAGAAAACAGTTGTTATTAGCGTGAATGCACGAGTAAATTTTCAGCTACTTTATTGCGGGTTTAAGAAATGTGTGTAGATTTTACGAAGGATAGCTAGGGGGCCGCAAGAGAAATCAAGTCCAAGCTGCTAAAGCTTCTAAGTACGCTTAATGTTATTAGTACGCAGCACTCGATTACTCAATGATGGGTCCCAGGTCATAGGGACACAGCAGTGGATGAGGCAGCGTATGAACTTGACAGGAGACCGGCCAAAACCGTCCTATACCTGGACCAGGCCGATTCTCGGTCAAGGAATAAAAGTTGCAACTCTCCAACCACCACTCGGATGCATGGATTAGAGTTTAATAGTGACAAAATCGACAGACTCATTCAATGCGACAAAAAGTTGCTAGCGATGGTAGTTGCATCACTAATTCGCTGATGTATCTTCAAGAAGAAAATGAGGATACCCCTGCCAGTTGATATTCAGAGAGCACTTCCTTAAAGACCTCCAAGATCTAATAAGGAGATGCTAACCTCTATTTTCAGATTTATTAGGATTTCTGGACAACTTTTCAACACTGACTAATGTGTAAAGAATAGATCACAATACATCACAATATAAAATATATATATACGGGCATCACAATATTCCATAAGGACCAAACCCACTAACCTAACCTAAACTGTGCGACCTCTGAATTAGTTTCAGTTTTTAAGATCCGGCACACATTTCATGGGCGTGGAATTAATACCGAGGAACTAGCAAATAGCTAAGGATGCTGGGAGCACTCGAGTTCTATAGTCGAGTCGGGTTCTGCTAGAGACGAGCTTTGCAAATCATCCCTCGTTCTGCTTACATTAATGGATGAATATGTTGAACAGCAAATGAAAAAGAACATGTGATATTATTGGCTTAACAGACGTCAAGGTGGTGACTGACTGACAGGCGATAGAAGCGACGAAATTAGGGAAACGAAATCGAGGATTATACTACGTGCTGGTGGCTTAGACCGCAGGAATTCGAATTGGTCTATAAACCAGGAAGAAAGGCACGTTAAGTTGGCAACTATTGGAAAAGCCGAAGTTGACGGAAGAAGCATCGCTGCATGTCCTCAACATGTACATCACGGATGATAATTGAGCTTAAATTACCGGTGATCAGGAGTGATCTGAAAGCGACGGAATCAATGAGCACAAGAATAAACTACAAAGGTATCACAAACAGAAGGGGATGCGGCTACTTTGACAAGTGGAGTGCAGATGACTGGGGCGGTACGTCGATACATGAATGAATGAAAAAATACGTTAAGTCAGATAAAAGAGACATATTGGTTGTGCGAAAATGGCGAATTCAATTGGGAATACATTAACGCTTTGCAATACGTTACTCTGAAAATCACTTAGAGCTGTTGATAAACCGGGTTAAAAGTAGGCTTGTGTAGTTTACGAACGAACTAGTTCAACAAAGAGCTCTAACAAGTGAACTAAGTGTACTAGTTCACAATGTTATCTTATTTTAAGTTCGTTTAGTTCAGTTCTTCAACTATGTGTACCTTAATCTGCATACATGTAATTCAGAAAGAATAATTAAAAAATCGAACTAATAATAATAATAATATAATATGGGTGGCGCAACAGTCCTAGGTGGACCTGGGCCCAGATTCTCAGCAACCACTCGTGTTGTGCGTGCTATTTTTCATTCACGAGTGTAAGGGACCTACAGTTTAATGCCGACTCCGAAGGGTGAAGTTGAGAAACTTTTTCTAGACAGGAATACTCTTTGAGCATTGTCAGTGACTCGAAAGAGGTGGAGCCGTGAATTATGATAAGTGGTAAATTCGGGTATCTAACCTGGCACTCTCTGCGTAGGAGTCGACACACTTACCCACTACGCCACGGCGACCACTAAACTGACCTAAATAAAGTGCTTCGCTTTGTTTGTGAAATGAGCGAACCGAGAATCTTGTAGGTATTTTTCTTGTATCGGCTGACAGAGAGAAGTGGCAAAAATAAAATTGTTCTCTTCATCTTTTTAATTTTACTAAGTAAAACAAACACGCATGCATAACTACAATGTTACAATGTGCATACAATGTGTTACCAAAAACAATACGAAAATTTATCAGACATAGAAATTGAAAAAATCACCTCGACAAAACTAAAGCACGCCCTGGAATAAAAACATGTCCCTGTTTAAATTGAAGATCCAACATAATTTGTTTACAATAAATTTGGAAGTTATCTATTTTACCGCTAAATATAGTGCCAAGGTTTCCAGCAGAAAAAAATGTATTGCTACTACTTCTACCTCTCTTGCCCATTAAAATGTTTGACAACTGTTTTTATAACTTGTTCTTAAACTAAATTGACCAGTCAGAGGACGGCATTTACGTTATTTCGTGAATAACCGTCAAAAATTCATGAATATCTGTCAAAAAGGCACTCAAATTCGTTGATGGACTAGGGGGCAATCAGCTGTGAAGTCGACTATCTCTGTAATACTTCGTTTTTCGTTTCCAGAAAGCGAGCGTCAAGTAACAGTTACAATGAAGTTCTTTGTGATTTTAATGCAGGACTATGGGGCCAAGGAATCAACAGATCCGTGATATCACGATTGATACGGAAATATCAGACAACCGGACACATCCCGGGGGAAGGCCACGAAAGACGACTGCAAGGGATACTTGGATGAACGATGAACGGGTGTTTTAGCTTTGTTCAGTACTGTGTATAAATTTTAGTTTTATCTATTTTTTCTTGTTTCTATCTTTTTTTCTTTTTACCTTCAGTTGGAAAAAGGATAGGAGCATATGGACGCATTAGTGAGGAGAATGACAAGAAGGAGTAGGAAGTATTGTATATCTGCACCAAATTGTGAAGACTGTCATTTTTTAAGGAGTGGGGGAATAATCTCTCAAAGAGAGGCAAAATCTCAAGAACGTTCGGGAACGCAACAAAAAAAAAAACATATATTTTTGGGATACAGGAATAGAATTTCTCAGATTTTCGTTGTTTTGTACAGTACTGTTTACTTTGGGAACATACCTAATATATAAGTGGTAGTTCACATTGAAACCTTAGTGGTCATATGAGAGGACAGCACCCAGCTGTTGAATGATAACAAATGACATACGACTCGATTTAATGAGAAGTGAACTAAATTGAACTTAATGACCTAAACGAACGACGAACCACTCATTATGTATAATAGACTCTCCCTAAGCCGAATTTCTCCCTGACTCCTTAAATTGTTCGTACAAAAACATCTTTCTAAGTCAAACTCCCTCTAACTCGAAGAAATTATGGTATCCCGTGATATTTCGTCTTAGGGGGAGTCTACTATAGTTCAATAAACAGATTTGAAGTAAACTGAGCGCTTTCTGGACTGAACCAGAAATGAAGTATTTCAAAGATAGCCGAATTCACAGCTGATTGCCCCCTGGTCCATGGACGAATTTGGGTACCTTTTTGACAGATATTCATGAATTTTTGACGGTTATTCACGAAGTAGCATAAATGCCGTCCTCTGATTGGTAAATTTTGTCTATGAAGACGTTATAAAAAACAGTTGTTAAAAATGTTAAGGGGAAAGAGAGTTAGAAGTCATCATCTGAAGAGCATCTTTGTAATACTTCATTTCTGGACTGAACTAAAGAACCAGGTTCAGAGGGCGCTGGATAAGCGAAGGAAGTATGTAATCGCTTTCGCTTTCATCTCGACTCTGCAAAACCCTTCTCACTTTTTTCTCCAGCTAAGAGGTTCATTGATGCCGGGGATACTGGTTCGAAAAGGAGAGTCACGCCGAACTTCCGGCGCAAGCGGACACAAGGCGGTTGCGTCTTGATAACTGGAAGCTGCCTAATAGATTTCTGTTCAGGCTCAGACCCTCCATAGTAAGTACCTCCAAGTAAGTACGTTTTCTGCTGACTTTTCATAAGTTTTTTGTTACAATTTTTCCCTCTGGAGATTTGCTTGTCCATTGATGGTCAACGAATACGCCAGAATGGCTGCCGGTTTGTCTTTGCCATATCTACACGTAAACGTCATTCTGATTTCGCAAACACGGCATGATGACGGAGAGATGTACTAAAGTTGGAGGATTTTGATAGAGCACCCTTACAAAGATTACAAGCCCAACCATAGACAAGGAGGCCATTGATTAGCATATACCAACACCGTTCGTATGTATAGATAACAGTTTTATTGTTTTTTGACAAACAGTTCGTCTAACTCAAAATATGTCTACGACTGAGTATAGATAAACACCGTCATTGCCTTTCAAATATGTACGCACTTTCGAAGTAATTAAGCAATAAAACAAACAATTAAATGTTTATGCATTGAAGCCTCCTCCAAGAGAACTTCCAAATTTATGATCTTAAATATGTGCATACATTTCGTTTCTGGGAATCTCCATCTCAAACGGTGAATTATATTTCCATAATCGTTTATCAACGACTGCAGACCTGACAACAATTCGTAGATCTAATTTATTTTCTCGTAATTAATTAAAGCACAAAGATACCGATGGCCTTCAAAGGAACACTCGTACTTTTGTCCCGGATTTCGCAACTTAACCACCCACCGTGGTCGAAAAAGTTATTTTAACTGGAAGAGTATCGCGCGTCATGGCAACGTAAGCTGGACGAATTACTTTGTGACTTAAAAAAATGTTTCCAATAAGTAATTGCGGCAATGATTCCACGTCTCAAATCCCCGTACTCGCATTACAGTCAATCCCGTGCCCATTGACGTCAATTTGAGACGCAAATATCCTCTGCCAACGTTGTCGTGGCTACTCTTTGAAGGCCAGAAATACGCTCTGCTCAAAGATAACTGGCAGCCAGTAGGTGAGGAAGTTCGTCAACTGCGATGAATGGATAGTGACATAAGCCTCTCATTAAGCCGCTTTGCCTGTATAGTTGCTGATTTACCTTCTGCTTGTCATCACTTTGCCAACATCCGCCACGCTTTTATCTCTGCTCTTCTCTTCTCTTCTTCACATCGTCGTAGTCGCTTTATAATTAATTTGAGACGCACAATTTAAATAACTCTTAGTCCTGTGCAAACATAAAGTCCCCAACGTCCACGTGCAGGCTTAGGCAAATTAAATTAAGCAGATCAATAGATACATGTCTGTAAATATCCCTTAAGCACCGGATATCCGAAATGTTTTGAAATATTACAGAATTTTAAATCAACAATTGGGCGAAGGTCAAAAGATGCTCCATCTCTCGTGAAATGTTTGTCTTTCTTGTGAAGATTAAAACGTCAACAGTTCTGTTTTTCTTCAACCCCCAGCCGATGCGACGCGGCGCGGCGGGTGGTTTAGGGGTTCATACTTTTCAAACATTCCTTCCTTTTTTCGTTTGTGTAGGATGACAGGCGGAAGGGAGATCAGATGGCTGGATTTCGTTTTTTTTCCCTCAACAGATTGAGGTAATTAACTCAAGGTGCGAAGAAAATCCCACGAATTTAATTACATTTGCGCTTGCATTCCGTTATTTAGATTAGACATAAAACCAATGGACTAAGGACATAATTTCCTTTGTTTATCTAGTCCTTTCTAACATACTTTCGCCTTGCCCCCGATGGAGTGTGTGTTGGTTTTACCAGACTACGCCCAAAAAAAGTTGCCCGATCGGTATCAAATTGATGCGAATAACTGATGGTGTTTAATGGCGATGTAATTTGTCCGCGTGCGTGTGAAACAAACCACCTACCGCCGAGTTAATGCACTTTACCCACTTTGTGCACTGTTCTGTGTGCAGACTTTACGGTCCCGGCAATATATCCCCGGACTAGAGCAGACACCCTAACTCCCTGTCAAACAAGACCCAAAATTGCCTCATTAGTGGCGCACAATGCAAATTGCTAATTTCTTCGTTAAAATTCACTTAGAGCGCCACATTGGGGCGCATGCATCGCGGCGAAAGCTTTGTGCCATCAGAAAGCTTCGGCGGTTTGTTCTCCCCTTCTCTCGCATTGGAACTGCACGAAAAGTGGATTGAGCACGAACTTTGTTCCAGTGAGAGAGCAAGAACACAAGAGAGGAAGAGGAGTCCCTTCATTGTTTCGTTACCGTTGTTGATGTCATTCAAGTGAAAATTGAGCGCCCATCCTTACAATGATAAGGGATGCCTTCGTTTTTGTTTTTTCTCCTTATTCCGTATTGAGAGCTTTGAAGGATTCCGTGTTCACACAATTGTTTGTTATTATTTCGTCGTACATACTTGTAGGTAGGCATTTGATTTGGTTTCATGTGTTTGTTTTTTATTTTACTCGGCCATTTGGAAGATGATTAATGTGTGTGAGGTGAGTTCATTTGGCTCGTTTCGTATAACGGTACATTTCTTTTATGTCTCTCATTTATTTTGTGTTGCAAAGCAATAGAACTTTATGTGTATATCCGTTATGGGATGTTCCGATTTAATCTGTTTCAAGGTCTGTTTATATCATTACCAAGATGTATTGTATGCTTTGTTGAGCTGAAGGGTACCTCTATACACGAATGTGCGTGTATACATGGTCATGTAGATGTATGCACACTGAGTGGCGTCTAACTAAGTCTGTAGCTATGGTTTCTTCAATTGGAGCTCCTTTAACTGGAAATGATTTCATGTTGAAACAGTTCCCTGACGGACTGGAGCTAAAATAAACGTGATGTGAGTGTAGGCAGTTACAGATATTGCGTCACTTTCAAAATGTTTTCGTAATTGGAAACCTGAGATGTATTATAGTTTGGATTGTAATTATTTAATAAGAATTACTCTTATTTTATTTCATTCAAATGTAATATTGATGATTTCTATAATCAATCCCTTGAGAAATGAGGAGGAAAGTTAATCCTGGCAATGCCCTGATTTGTTACTTCATTGCAGTTATTTTTATGTGGTACATATTGGGTAACAGGCGGATCAAAAATGGGTTCACGAGTTATCAGACCCAACACAAGGGTTTTTGTAGCTATGGATGCGGGTGCTACAATGCTTCAGTGCTTAAAGCTGAAATCCACGCCATCGAGGGCTGGACCTAGTTAAGTAGGATTTTGCACGTAAAGCACATACCTACTGCCTATAAGTGCCTATAATATCGGCAGTGAAAAGTGGCTGCCGATAAAAATTCGAGTTCGAATTTTTGTTCATGTATTTTGACAGCGATTCGAACATATAAAACTGCGAATCGTTTTTTTTTTTGCATCTTACTTCACTTCACTATCGATAGCGATGAAAAAAGCACGGCTATAATCTTCTCAAGGATAGAATTCAATTATTTTCAGGTAGTCAGACAGCACTTAAGGCTTTATTGTCCAACCTTATGGACTGCAAAATATCGAAATGTTACTGGGATGAGTTGCAATCATTTACCACAATAAAGTGAAACTCAGTTGGCTCCCAAATCACAAGGGGATTGCAGACAACGAATTTGTGGATGAGCTCGCTAGCACTAGGTCGGAAACTACCTTCATGAGTGCTGAGCAGCAGCTACAATTAGAGTGGTGTCGTTACCCAACATGTCCACAATTTTTATACAAAAATTCTACACAAGCACATACATGGCGAGCACACACAATATGACACATGACACACAAAATGGTGCACACACGTTTGTGCACACACGTTTGTGCACACCTCAGTCGGAACTATCATGTAACATACGTCCATACATGTATTTACATCCATATCAACGTATAATTTATCCCATCTTTTCGGCGAAATGCGAATGGAACTATGTGAACGGGAACCAGTTCCGACTGCGATAAGAATCATGCCATCGTTGGCACTGTTTAGCACAACTCTAGCTACAATGCTTATTAACGAATGGAAAGACAAACTTCACCTAGACCACTTGACGAATGGGGATGGTCTTAGCCTATCCAAGCGATTAATCAGGCCTTACTCCTAAAATGAAAGCCTCACCCTTGACAAAGTTAGAAGACAGCTGAAGAGATTTCTTACTGACCACTGCTACTTGAAATACCACCGTAACAAATTGAAGCTGTGTCAGGAAAAGGGATGTCGGCTATGCCTGGGAGAGGATGAGACATCAGAAGATATTTTACGTGAATGTCCGTATTTTCCATAGGGAGATACCCACTTCGGGGGAAATAAAGAGTTCTACTACAAAAGACATACTATTTTTCATAAGGGTCTTCTAGATTAACTCCAATTCTTCGATATAATAAATCCCATCAGGTCGGCCCGGAGACCATGTTGTGGCCCGGAGACGTAGTGGATTCAATCCCCGAATTCAACTTTAATAATTCGCGGCTCCACTTCTTTCAATTCGCTGACAAGCTTAAAGAGTGTTGTTGCCTAGAAAAAGCTTCTCAAACTTGTCCGTTTAGAGTGGGCATAAAACTGTAGCTCGCTTCCACATCGAGCATTCTCAGTGATTCGAAAGATGTGAAGTCGTAAATTATGAGAATTGATAGACGATCCTCTCGCGTAGGAGTCGACGCACCAGCCTATTACGCCACCAAGGCAGTTCCGAAGGCAGCTCAGCATGAAAGTCTCCTAAAGGCGTATTTTTTTATAAAGCTGATCTATTGATCGTTTATCTTTTTTAGGAGATCAGAATTTGCTATTGCCATATCGACCTCTGCGAGGCCATGGAAGCAGACCAGGCAAATTTTGGCATTAATTCGTAGTGGCGTAAGGAGTTTACTAATTTGTGGAGAGTTAATTAATATACTTATGCAGGACTCTAGTGGCTTAGGAGTGAAAGCTATTTTAAAGAGTTTTTGAGAAGATCATGTTTGGAAACGGAAAGGAACTATGTCTCAAATTTGTGCGGCAGTGGTTCGACGCGAGACTACAAAATGGGAATTTTTGAACAGTCTTTTTATTTATAACCTTTTTAGACATAATCGAACTGGTCGTTGCTTTGAAGTTGAAGGTACAATAAATACTGAAAATGGTGAGTCGTAATGAATGTTAATTACATATTAATTGAATGTAGCAACATATTCGATATTTGACAATTAGAGATAAGTGTGCTTTTGAAAAATACTGCCCATGGAATATGGAATTGACTAAGAGTTCCACTTTCTGAGATCAAGGAAAGCGAGTTGCCACTATCATCACATCTTTTCCTGTGACATATTTCAAGGCTAAATCGCAACAGAGCTTTCACGTGGTCGGTCTTTGTCAAACCTGTTAAGCGATTTATCGAGCTTACGATAATGTTGTGTCAGAACGTGTCAGCCTCAATTTTCTATATCGAAATTAAACCACGCGTTTGTCCTGATCCAAGGCTCTGAAAATTTCGAAGGAATGAAAATGACTGTGAATAAAACTCATAGAATAAATGAATTGCATTCACAATTAATAGTCTTAGTTTGCCAAATATTTAAATAGAGAAATAAATTTAAAAAAAATCTTTCACATACGCCCGAGTGAGAAAAGAGTAGCTCTACCTAAAACTCTGTGCTCGGACTTACGATATTACGGTCTATGAAATTTCAACTCGTGACCGTTCTATTTTGACTTCAATGCCATCGCCCGAACGCCGTTGCGATATAAAGAATAAGCTATTATGGAAACAAGAAAAACTGAAACAGAGGCGTTAAGGTGGGAGGACTTGCCAAAGAAGGCCTTCTTGGATTGAAGTGGCAAGACACGAATTAGTATTGCGTAGTTGTAATGAATGTAAGAACTTTCTGCAATTAAAAATCTGGAGATGTTACCGTCAATTTACTGTTTCAGTAATCTAACCTTTCGAGAATAAAATTCGAATAAATTATATCAATACTGCTCCGTGGTCTTGTAGCAAACTGATCAAATTTCCCCCGTCAATAGAACCCACAATAAAATTTTTATTTACACTTTAAAAATAATGAGTCTGACATTTAGGATCGAAGTGAAGTTGGTTGCATTTAAAGAAAAGCATGTCTTAGCTAAGTCCGACTTAAATATTTACGAGCAACGAGTAAGTGTGGCGTGGCTATGATAGACTTAAATGTAGTATCAATAAACGGCCCTTATTGACTAGTAGTTGAGGCACACAATAAGAATCCAGGAACATTTTCATCATAAAGTATAAACCTGTTTTAGATCATGCTAGAATGACTGATCTAGACGTAAGTAACGAGTAATTAAAAGAGCGTTCGAATACGAGGGTAAATCAATACCCAGTGGGGTCTGTGTGGTTACTGATACAATTAAGAACTTATTAAGAATAAGCTTGAATCAGTTGGGTATGTCTATGGTGTAATTTGATAGGTGACAGGGCACGTCGATAATGCCAACTTCCCTCAACAATACCAACTGGTCAAACTCTTATCACCTGAATTCACATAAACAGTGAGCTCTCTCTTAAGTGGACAGCCAAGGGACCGGGGATTTTTGTCCACATAAGAGAGGGTCCACTTAGGAGTAAAAAAACAACCAAAATCATATATATCAGCAGACATGACCGTACATCTTGTCCGCTTAAGAGGGTGTCCTTTAAGAGTGAGCTCATTGTAATACACTTACTTGTAGCGACATGGCAGTGCTGCCATGCTTGCTTCTTCATCAGGAATTCATCAATCCAGTCCGGAGTTGTGTAAATACATAAGCACCCAATGACGTCCCCCGAGCGAGGCAGAAACCTTCCCTGTCTCTCCATAAATTTGTTGCAGCTTCGACCTGAGAGAGGCTATTCTAGTGTGCTTATCGACATTACGAGGTGTTGACTTTGTTGGAGTAATGTCAACTGTACTTAGCAGCGTAACTACTTGTTGGTAGTCAGGAGGGCTGCAGCTTCTTCTCTTCTTTTTTTGCCGGAGTGAAGATTTCTTGAGCTCTGTTATTACTTCGAAATGTTATTACTTTTTCACTTTCACCGATTGACATGCAATACACATTTTAAAGAAAATTCAAGGGGCAATCGGCCCCTTGTTGGGCGCCACTCAGACTTTGCTAATTTTATTAATCCAGTTTCCAGTCTGCAACTAACTGACTTAAATTAAAAGATTCTTTTTACACCTCGGGATGCATGGTGAGCAGGCTCTACGTGAGACCAGATGTCGAACACAGCGTCAGTGCCCTCGTAGCATCAACTTGCTACATAATAACAGAATTTACATTAACATTAAAGCATCAATTAACTTCACAATGAAAGAGATTTTCAGAAAACAACCTCGTGCCGTTTTTGATTTTAATTTACCTTCACCAAGACAATGACTTCAAAAATTGGCAATTCTTTGAACAAATTATGAACAAAAATTCCGAACAAATTAATAACTCATTTATCAATGCCGCGATAATTACAGTAAACTTAATTAAAAGAGAAAAATATGCCTCGAATTTCCCTTTGCCGGTGGATATTGCTCGTCTCATTCCCCACGCCCCATGCGTTGCCAACAGTTTCATCAAATTACAACCGCAACCAAGTCCTGTTCACCACACCTCCCATCCTCTGTCACAGCAAAGGGGGGAAAGCACTTAAGTGACATCCCATGAATTCACAGAAGTGTTCTCAATTAGCCTCAGATATGAACTGAAGCGATGTGTATCCTGCGATCGACCCAATTTCTCCATCTTCTTCTTCTCCTAAAAGAAACGACAACAAATTTGTGGGCACAAAAAAAAAAGGAATCCGATTTTGTCTAATGGAAAAGAATTAAAAAGGGAAAGGATATTCATTAGCAAACCGTGCACAGCACAAGGTACTCGTGCACGCATCAATCGGCACACGGGCTGTAGATGACAAAGCTGCCGATAACGATGTTAGCAACTTTCAAGGTGAGAAGCAAGACACATTAACACAGTCAGAGTTCATTGTGGCTGCCGCCACTTGTGGCAAAATCAAATAGAAATTTAATTAATCCTTTCTTCTCGTGGAGACAGAAACCCCGCCCCCATTCAATGGCTAAACCTAATCAAGTGCTGACGTGGCAGGTGACAGGGTGATGCTGAAAACTGCCTTTCACAGGCCACACTGGCTCCCAGAGTTCAGTCTGAATGAGTTGAGGACGTTCCTGGCATCGCCTTTTTCTCATTTCCGAAATCATTCGTCGCCTACGGTGGAACACATTGAAGGTTAGCAGGATACACTTGTGTTCCATCGAGCGAATGCCTCCCCTACCACATCCCGTCTCATGTGTCGTCCTATTTTCCGTCTTAAATCGTTGGAAACAGCACTCCCTAACAAGCGAAGCTGCTGCCGCCACTTGATGCTAGTTAAATTGAGTAATTTTAATCAAAATTCGGTTCAGTGCTTCGGCAGGATGTGGAAAGAATTGTGTGTTTCGCCGTGTGTGTGTGTGTGTGTGGGGAGGGGGGTTGCTGTGTGTCAAACAACAAAGTGGGGAGTTTGTAACTCAAAATTTTATATCTACATCTTGAGATCCTATTGATGTGACATGGGTTTGGGACTCGAGGACTTTGCAGGGTGGGTGGACATTTTAATATCGTAAGATTGAAAATTTATGTGAATTCACATGTGGTGGCGGGTGGTGGAGGTGGGGTCACGGCAACAAGGTTTGGGGGGCTAATGGAAGACGTCATGTGCCTGTCTCTAACGATATTGTCGTCGGCAAGCCCACTTTGTGTCGCTGTTCCGCAGGAGGTGCGCACGGGGTGTAATTTGCATAATGTCAGATACAAACATAAGTTTGAATATTAATCATGCATTGTTTGCTAATTAATAATGGCGTCCCTTCTAATTTGAGAATCCGCCTCTTGTTGCTACGGATGCGAGTTTGAACAATTGTTCCAGATCATGCTACAAAGGCACTTCTAATCACTGCTCTACACGTTCAGACAATAGAGAACGTTTTGCCAGAGGATTCTTTGTAAATAATTTATGCACTCTGTGGGAAATGTGCAAAACGTGGCTTTTTCAGATGTGGACTTAAAAGAACTTGAAGCGTACACATGCACATGCCCTCTCGTAGCTCTGTCTAGGAGCAGTGTTGAGTGCCACTGAAGTGGGGCCAAGACATGCATCGCGGGCGCTTCACAGGGTTTGTGTTTCTTTCTTTGTTTTGGTTTAGTTAAAGTTTTTTTTTGTCGTTATTGTTGCTTGCGCTGCCTCAACGTGGTCTACCTTAACTGGGGCAAAACTGCAGGAGAGGATTAGACGGAGAAGCTTATTTGATCTACTCTTGAAATGCTTTTAGTTAATGTTTAGTTTCTTGATGCTCTTGGTTTAAGTGTTATTACTTAATAAAATTACATATTCAAACGCGGCGGCTGGTGCAGTCGGCACTTGCACATGCAAATGGGCGAATTATAAGGCGAGGCGCGCTGACGTTTATTCACTGCTAGGGGAGTGGAAAGTAACTAAACTCGCAAGGGTTTAGGAAAGTAGTAGACTTGTGGTTCCATAAGGCTAAGTGAAGTGCCTGACTTTCCTTTTGAGTGAGATGATGGGATTTTAATCTCATAGCACTTGGAGAGTGAAATGGGTTAAGATGCAGTAAGTATTCGTGAACTCATCGAGGATGCAGTGGAAGTTAGCAAGATGTTACTTTTCTTCCAAACGAGTTCTGAAATGTGATGATGTATTAAATTGAGGGGAGCACGTTTGTGATGGAAATGTGAGAAAGATATTTTTGTTTCTGCATTTTTTGTGGGAATTTTAACAACTCTCTGCATTAAGTGGTAATTTGAGTACAGTGATGGAGTTTCAACGTCGCCTACAAGATCCTGTCCAGCGTACTCTGTGATGGTCTAAAGCCGTTTCGCACCGCTCTATTCGGCACGTACCAGTGTGGCTTCCAGCCCGGCAAATCGACCTTAGACCAAATCGTCACACTAAGGCAAATCCTGGAGAAGCCTAGCGATACACACCACCTTTTCATCGATCTTAAAGCCGCATACGGCAGCATTTATCGCAAGGAACTATTTGCTGCGATGACCGAAGTGCAGATTCCGGGCAAACTGATCCGGTTGTGTCCCACTACGCTAATAAATACGCGATGTACCGTGCAATCATGGACTTCTGAGCTATTTAAAGCCTTCACCGGGTTTTAGCTAGGAGACGCGCTGTCGTGTGATTTCTTGAATCTGGTACTGGAGAAGATAGTGCAGCGATCAGCTGTAAACACGGAAGGCACTATCTTCTACAGGTCAGTCCAACTTTCGGGATACGCAGAAGACATCGACACCGTCGCGCGTTCCCAACATACCGTAGTGGAAGCTTTCATGGCGATTGAAGAACAGGCGAAGCGAGCTGGTCTTAAGATAAATGAGGGTAAGACAAAATATATGCTCTCGATCTAGAAACGATCCCCCGAACACCACCTAGGGCAAAACGTCACAATCGGTAGCTACAATTTTGAGGTATTTAAGGAGTTTGTCCTTGACAAACGTGAACTCCACGAATGACATCACCGTGGAGATCCGACGTAGAATCACCCTTAGCAACCAATGTTAGTTCGGTTTGTCGAAACCACTGGGTTCAAAACTCCTTACTCGAAGGACCAAGATCATGGTGTACAAAACTCTTCTTTTGCCAGGCATGCTATATGGAGCCGAAAGCTGGACGCTAAGCAAAACTGCGAAGCTGATTCTTGGTGCCTTCGAAAGAAAAATTCTACGTCGCAATGTGATTCCGTCTCCGACGAATGCGAATGGAGGAGAAGACACTACCGCGAACTCCACGAGCAGTACGAGGATGTGGATATAGTCCGGAAGGCAAAGAACCGTCGGCACTGGCTGGCTACATCAAGCTCATGGACACCTAGGGGGTGTCCTGAGCTCTAGCTCAGGGGTCTTCGAATCTGAGCCCCATGGTTCGAGAAGGAGAAGAAGACCGAATCTCAGGTATAAAGATCAAGTAATCTCAGATGCAAGACAACTTGGACTGGGAGCAGCGTGCCCAGGATCGTCAGCGATGGGTGGCTGCAATTGCTAAGGCTCAGACCCTCCATGCGTATATGCCTGATAAGTAAGTAAGTAAGTAAGGACTTTCTTGTAATGGGTGATTTACTTTTTACTGACAGAAAATTATGCAAAAAAAGTGCTTGATTACATTGTACGGGCGAGGCCCATACATCATTCTCTTACTAACAGGGGCCTATTTCACAAAACATACACCTCACACATTGTATGATTTTGACACTTCTGTTGTATGTGTTCTGTTTCTCAGACTTGTTGTATGAGCCGCTGTAATACAACACAGCGGGTTTCATTCACGACACTATTTAGTTTTCAATGAAATCTGTCATTCAAAATTATACGTCAAAATTATACACATCATACAACAAAGAAGATATCATACAATAATGCAAACTGCGTTTTTTTGCAAGCGTATATACGCTTAAATTTCGATTTGCATGTAAAATACACTAACAACGCTTCCTATATCCGCTTAACTTACTCATCATCGCTTAAGGAATAAGCGCGGATAAAAACAATGTTTCCAATCATTAATTTCTGTGAGTTCATTCCTGAATTCATTCATTCATTGTTTAGGTTGCTGTAAGTGGCTTACACCTGCAGGTGTGGTTGATGTATTAGATCATTTTTCAATTTGTTGGCATCCATAAGTATGCAATTTTTGGTATACTCAGAGTGTCTCTGCTATACATTTCGTTTTGGCTTCGTAAGCGATTCTTTTCATTTCACGAAATTTCTTTTTATTTTATAATTATTAAGTGTTTTTGCTTTTAAATTGATGGTCACGCTACACAGTCACAAAACAAAGATTGTGACCATCAAAGATCAACCATCACCTTCCACGCTTACACCCCTGACTGCTTAGCAAATGTCATAAATGTCGTCGGTGCTGCCAAGATTTTATGATGAATCATTAGCGCGGATGATCGTTTTTTTGTACACTTCAAAATTAAGCGTATATACGCTTGCAAAAAAACACAGCTAATAATATGGGTGGCGCTACAGTCCGAGGCAGACGTGGGCCTAGCTTCTCAGCAACCACTCGTGTTGTGCGTGCTATTGTTCTTTCACGAGTGGAAGGGACCTACAGTTTAATGCCGACTCCGAACGGCGAAGTTGAGAACCGTTTTCTAGACAGGAATACTCTTTGAGCATTGTTAGTGACTCGAAAGAGGTGGAGCCGTGAATTATCACATGTGGCAAATTCGGATCTCGAACCTGGCACACTCTGCGTCGGAGTCAACTGTCAGACGTATTCAAATTTGTGATATGATCTTTTAGAATTCACAGTAGTACAATTCTCTGTCGATGGAGTTACACAATTGACCGATCGACCTATACCTCTTGCGGATAATTTTGGTACCTTGTATGCGTGATGGATTCTGAGCTGTCAGAACTAGGATAGGAATTTACGTACAAATGGCGGAATGTAGTGGGATATTAAAAAATTTAGAAAAAATATAAAATAATTATTTCTTATATCTTTATCCCATAAATGTTTTAATCCCGAGTTAAAATGCAGAAGTTTTGATTTAAGCTGTCGTCAAGTGTCTATTTGTGATAGTTTTTGAGGAATGCTACTTTGAAAAGTGTAAACAAAGCACCAGTTTGGTATGAAATTGTTGTTGTTTTATCATTCTTCAACACAATATACACTGAATCGTGAACATTATTAAGTGTTATTTCGTCATAGTTTGTTAAACAAATTAATTTAAACATATTCAGTGCAGTGTAATCTGCTGAAAATTCACTCATTCATACATTTGTATGTATGTATGTACATATCCTCCAATATAGCACAATATTCCATTTGCTTTGGCCAAAATGAAAGAATAATGCATTATGTTGGTTGCGTTTATTGCTTGAATTAATTATAAGAAATTGCTTATATCATATAATTAAATTATTGCTTTAAACGGAAACCAATTTCTATGAACTCTTCACGTACATTACACAAAGAAAGCGCCTTGGAATTGTTGCTATATTAGTAGGACGTAATATGGAATAATGTATGTAATGTGCGAATTTTAGCTGTATTTCACTACTTCAGACATTGTTCTATTATAATAAAATGAATATGCAGTAAATCGACACATAATATTATGAACTATTCACATTATGATAAAATGCACAATGAATAGTTACTGGTTCATAAGTGGTTTGTTTACATTTTTCATTATGCGATTCCAAGTAAAATATCACTTCCAAGAACTTAACAAGCACAAATAACAAAACTGACACCCTTTTTCCCGGTATTCCACCATTAATATTATTCAAAATCAATTATTTTATATTAGTTTTAACAAATATAGATCAGTACCGAATTTTAAATTCCCATACAAATTGCTTCGCGGGAATCAGCTGACGGAATTCGGGTTCGCAAATGAGGTAATAAAAAATGCCACCAGGGGGTGCTGAAGTCGAATGACGATAGGTCAATATCAAAATAGATTTCAGTCGTTAGATTTGTCGCTCATCGATTCAATCGATAATAATTGACACTCGCAATCGGAACCTTTGATAAATGTACAGTGTATGCCGGTGGATAGTCACATTCGCCATCGGAGTCTCTATAGCCATCGCAATCATCATAATAATTAGTATCGAACCTTAAGCCATAACCATACTCGCAATCTTGGACATAAGTCTAGTCTCCAACATTCACGGTCGTGTCCATGTCTGTAAAAAGTCCTTGTTTTGGGGGATCCAACCACAACTTAACCAGGGTATTTAAATTGCAATCCACCTAATAAACTCATTTGGTCGCCATCATAACTCGTCTACTGAATTCCAGACAAATTCTAATCCTTTTTTTGTCGCTTCGCATTCAACTAGTGACCAAAATCAATCCAATTTGAAGTCACCTGGGACGGGAATTATTTCATTAAAAACCACAAAACGACCAACATTTACTACCTGCATTACCACGCGCATTTCTGAAAAACGGTTTCGGCTTCTAAATTCAATTTCGTGATTAGTAAATCAAATACCACAATTTATTGAGTTCCGTGAAAGTAAGAGTTGATGCGCAGACTGGGATTAAAATTATTGTGTGTTGGACTATAGTAAATTTTTTCTATTAAGTGATACAAACGCGGGACAGATTTTTAAAAAGTTTATTAATTTCAAGTTGTTTGAGAAACGTAAATGAAATCTATCTTAAAAATTACATGACGAAGCTAGAGACGTTCCATAAGCCATATCCCCAAAGAATTGAACAGACGGCACTTACTTACTTAAAATGTCTTTGACCTATGGATGATACGAGCTTGAGATGTCGCTGCCTTCCATCGTCCTAGGCACACTCCTTCCAGTCGTCAAACCCAAGCTTGTCTAGCGTCCGCGATGACTTGGCCTTTATACGGAAAGTTCGATCCTCATCTCCTTCTCAAACCAAGAGCCTCAGATTAGAATAGAAGACTATCTTTGCTGGTGCACGGGTGTTCATATCCTCGATGTGGCCGAGCCAGTGTTGTCGATGGATTTTCGCCTTCCTTGCCATCTACATCTTGGTATAGCTCGTAGATCTTCATCTTCACCTCCCTCGTAGGCAGGAGCATGCATCTGGTCTTCATTCGAAGGCCCATATATCAGGACTGGCAAAATATGAGCTTTGTAGAGCATGATTTTGGTCGTTCGTTTCAGGAGTTGTGGTTTTGACAAATCGAACTAATGGCGGTTGCCAACGGTGATTCAACGTCGTCCGGGAGTAAGCAAATTCCTTATAATATAATAATATAGGTGGCGCTACAAGCCGTAGAGGATCAGGGGCTAGCTTGTACATCAACCACTGTTGTCGTGCGAGTTAAGTATTGGTCGTAATTCTTAAAAATAAAAATATACAATGTGTCACCATACTTGCTTGTGTTTGCATTCTTCAATTGCACACCATAAATTCTTATCGTCATCACTTTTATGTGACCCATAAAAGTAACGATGACCGAAAGAGTAAACAAGGAAAGTGAACCAATGCATTCGGTTAACCTATTGAGAAATAGGGAGAATAAAACCAATGCATTCGGCTGACCTCTTGAAGAATGTAAGCCCAATCAAGTCAATTGGGGGACCGTGTTGAAATATTAAAAATAACAAAACCTTCTTCGGGCATTCGATTCGATCTGAGTGGTAGTTCATAGTAAACTCTCATCCGGATAGTACGGTGCAGCCCTGCTTAAGACAGCGGCCGTATTATTAATAGTAAATAAAGAACTAAAACCGTAATTATAATAGAATATATATAATAAAGAGAATATATTAAAAAAAAATTACGAAGTTCAGTTATTTATTTGGCGCAGTCGGTAGGATCAGGTACAACTATCCTGATCCACATTGAGAAAGTTCAATTCGCATTTCCTTAACCGCAATTTTCGACGAACGAAAAAAAAAAAAAAAAAAAAAAACACGGGAAAAGATTGTGTATAGTGAAACCCTTCTAAAACCGTAGTGGAAGTTGTTGGCATATAGTAATAGTGAAACGGGAAATATGGCAGAAAATCCAAACGTCATCCCTGAGGTATCCAACCGGGATATCCTAAATAGTATAATGGCTATAGTGGCGAGAATACCACAGCCGAGTCATGGGAGCAACGTGTTACGGGAAATTCAATACTTACCCGAATTCGATGGGGATAGCGAATCCCTAATGCACTTCATCGTAATGATAGAGAACCACCTTCGGAATACTATTGGAGATTACCAAGCCACCTGGAACATCATACAACAAGTGAAAATCAAAGGTCGAGCTATGGACCTACTGATCATCAATGGAGTCACTTCGTGGGAACAGGCGAAGGAGTTATTTAAACAACACTATCGACCGGTCATCAGCAGCAGCGATCTTACGAAGGAAATCAGCAATATGAAAGTGAGTTCAATATATGATTTGACCAATAAATTAGAATACCTTTTAAGCAAAGTAAATACATATGTAGTATTCTGTGACAATCAGGAACAAGAAAAACTATTGTACTATAATATTATAATAAACAAAATACGAGAATTAACAATAGGGAATTTAGCCAGAGAAATTAGGAATCTGTATGATTTACATGAAATAAAGAGTATTTTATTCTCCTACATAGGATACGATAATGGAAATTTAAGGAATAGTGAAATAGTTAGAACCACGGCAAATTACAATAACCAAAACAAAAATCATAGGTTTAGTCTCCCCGACAAGGAACGACGACCCAGTTACAATAATGGTCACAATAATAATTTTGGTGGACAAAATCATTCGGGAAGGTTTAGACAAAATGAGTATCGTTACCAAAATCACACTACTTCACAGAGACCTTTCCAGAACCACTCCATACAGAATAGACAGAATAGACTAGAACCAATGGATACCAATAATATCCAAACAAGTCAGGAACCGATCCGTCAGGACATTAACTCAGTAGAACCGCCGGTTTTTCTGAACTGAGCCTCGGACAATTAATGACAGTCGCCACTGAAATTCAGAACCAACGACACTATATTTTAGTAGACACTGGCAGTGCTATGACTATCATAAATACTAGTAAACTCGACATGACACCGTATAAAATTCTAGACACCCGACAGCTAGAGATAAAGACCATTAATAGTAGCGTAATCAGGAATACTGCAATAATTCAGTTTCCAATACCAAAAGAATTCGGTTACAGCGATAATACTTTTATTAAAGCTTACGCTCAGGCTTTAGAAAATAAAAACTATACGATACTCCTAGGAATGGATGTCCTTAAAAATATCATTGAAACCATTGATTTTGAGAAAGGAACTATAACTTTAAAAAATCAGACCATTCTAAAGATAGAACGAGGACACGAGTTGGCATGCAACTACCTAGAGGAAGGCAATCCTGACTTCGGCAGCCTTAATCGCGAAGAAACGACAGCATTGACCTCACTGCTAGACGAATTTAGAAACATCCAATATAAGGAAGGCGACATGTTAACTCATACCTCGGAAATAAAACATGAAATTCACCTTAAAGAAGACAAACCACTACATGCAAAAAGTTACCGATTACCAAAGAAACACGAAGAAGAAGTAGCTAAGCAAATCAAAGAGATGGAAAAACAAGGTATCATAAGAAGAAGCATGAGTAGACATGCTTCCCCGATCGTTGTAGTTGCTAAAAAGCCAGACAAAGATGGTCAAGTACAGTACCGCATTTGTGTTGACTATAGGGCTTTAAATGAAATTACTGAAGATGACAGATTTCCTCTGCCAAATATAGAAAACCTCTTCGATAAGTTAGGAAAAGCGGTCTATTTCTCGACGCTTGACTTAGCAAAAGGTTACCATCAAATTTTGATGCACCCAGCTGACATAGCGAAAACTGCGTTTATTACTCCACAAGGATTATACGAGTATGTCCGTATGCCTTTTGGACTTAAAAATGCACCAGCCACTTTTCAGCGACTAATGAACCACATACTAAGAGAATATATAAACAAAATTTGTGTCGTTTATTTAGATGACATTTTGATATTCTCCACGTCCCTAAAAGAACATATGAAAAACCTCAGAGACATCCTTCGAGTCTTGCAGAAACATAATTTAAAACTACAAATTAGCAAATGTTCATTCCTCAAGAAGGAAACCGAATTCCTAGGTCACATATTAACACCAAAGGGAATAATGCCTAATGGTAATAAGATCAGTATAATCAGAAACCTCCCACTACCCCACACAGAAAAACAACTTAGAAGTTTTTTAGGAGCCTCTGGCTACTACAGGAAATTCATTCAGGATTATGCAAAAATTGCATATCCAATGACTAGGTATCTCAAAAAGGACACCAAAATAAATATTAGTGATCCTGAATACGTGAATGCGTTTGAAACACTCCGAAACAAATTGATAACACAACCAATCCTAAAATTTCCAGAATTCGAAAAACCATTTCATTTATACACCGATGCCAGTAACTTTGCCATCGGATCTGTCCTAACACAGGACAAACAACCGGTTTGCTATATCTCTAGGACTCTGAACGAGCATGAAAGAAATTATTCCGTAACCGATAAAGAATTTCTAGCCATTGTCTGGAGTGTATCCAAACTAAGACCCTATCTGTGGGGAAATAAATTCAAGATCACAACTGATCATCTCCCCATAAAATATTTGAATAAAAAATATAATGGTGCAGAGTTCTCACAACGCAACCAACGATGGTTACTTAAATTACAAGAATTTGATTACGATATTGAATATCTCAAAGGTCAAGAAAATCGAGTGGCCGACTTTTTAAGTAGAATTGAGAAAGAAAACAATGAAGTGAATCAAATTTCTGATAGCAGAACGGGTCAATCGACAGCGGAAGGACAATCTGATCACATACCTATTAAAGAAGGTATTGTCAATATATATAAACAACAAATTATTGTGAGTTATGACAAAGAACCAAAAGTGGAAACACTAAATGGTAAAAGAATTTTATATATCAGAGCCTCGGACCCTATTGAGACGATAACAGAACAACTCAAAGAAATTGCCCCAGGAGTTAGCGGTATTTATTCTGAAGTACAAGAATCTGACTTTAACAAAATTCAACGGTTACTCATGAACTTGCAGTCAGGAAATAGAAAGGTTAAATTGATTAAACTAACACGGAGAGTTAGAGACTTAAGGACGGAGGAGGAAGTTAGGAAACAGGTCTCCATATACCATATCAGGGAAAGTCAACACTCAGGAATCATAGAGACCTACAATACGTTAAAACAACAGATTTACTACCCTAAACTTACAAGGATAATTACACAAATTATAAACAATTGCGACGTATGTCAAAAGGCTAAATACGAGAGGAAACCTATTCAAGGGAAATTCAAAGTAACAGAAACACCTAGTAAACCTAACGAAATAGTTCACATAGATATCTACCATTTTCATAAACACATTTTTTTGACAATGATTGACAAGCTGACAAAGAAAGGGTATGTATACAGACTTGAAAGTAAAAATCACATTCACAAAACAGACGCTATCACAGAACATTTAACTAGAGAAGGTCCACCCTATAAAATAATTACGGATAACGAGTTTAATACAACATACATCAGAGAATTTCTTAGGGAACGAAATATCGAAGTGCATTTCACTAAACCGAACTCACATACAGGCAATGCAGACGTTGAACGCTTACATAGTACTATAGCTGAGATACTACTTAGCATGAACCAGGCAGAATCAGTAAATACCAAAATGTTTAGAGCTTTTCAAATCTATAACAAAAGGTATCATACTACGATAGGTATGTCACCAGAACAGGCTCAACATACAAATATAGAAGCATTAGTAACCAAGCTAAAAATGAAAAAAACCAAGATTATAAACAAAAGGAACGAAGATAGGGAAGATTATATAGAAAGAAGATCATTTGGTTATATAAAGAATTATAAACATGTGAGACACAAAAATGAACCCAATTTTCGATTTAAAAACCTAGATAGAGTACATACATCAAATATTAAACGACCAAGACAATTTGTAGGTACTCACACTGATGCTGCTACTCCTGATGACACCAATGAACCTAGTACAAGCAGCACTTGTAATAACACCAATCGAAAGTGACAACGGATTCACAACGATAAGCATGGGTGAAGGAGAAATCATCAACCAAACCCAAACCATCATCCACATAGTAAAAATAAAAATGTTGATAGACACCTTACAGGAAATAAAAAAATTTGAAATTGTAGGACAAGACTCAGAAATAAGAAAGGAATGTAATACAATTTTTACAAAAATACATAGTATCATGCCTCATAAGACAAGATCAAAAAGAGGTCTCGTAAATATAGTAGGAACGGCTCAGAAATGGTTGTTCGGTACTATGGACAACTCAGATAGGGAAGAAATAGAAGAACACATAAAAGCTACTGACACTAACAATCAGAATGCAATTCAGGAACTAAACAAGCAAATCAAAATTAATACTCAATTAAACGGAAACATAAAAAACATAAGAGACGTAGTTTTGAGAGATAGGGAAGAAATAGAACGCTATCAGAATGAAAACCAACAGTTACAAAATACGATACTTAAACGCCTACAACGAACCGAAATACTAACTAGATTACAGATGTTAGAAAGAGTAATTGATAATTTGTTAGACACGATAGCTGCAGCGAAAATGGGAATAACCCACCCTAGCTTACTCACTAAGGACGAACTAATCATGACAGATATGAATTGGAGCAAATTAAGAAATATTAAGTCAGGGGTAATGAAATATACAGATGATGCCATTATTATAGCTTTGAAAATACCAGAAGAGATTATAACACGTCCAATTAAAATAATCGTACCAATACCAAATCGAGAAAAACAAGAAGTTGACTTAGAACCCTTTGTTGTAATTGTAAACGAAGGAAAAGAGTATAAATATAACGAGGAGAAAATTAATGTTAACGAATTAAAAGAGAGAAATGATTGTATTAGTAAGCAAAATTGTTTAATGAGGATCAATAATAATTTTGAAATTATTAATCTGAACGAAAGAACTTATATTATTAAAAACGCTAAAAATGTAACCGTACAAAATAATTGTGACTCTAGAAATTTAACTTTTGCTGGAAATCTTATTGTTAATATTCAGAATTGTAATATTAAAATCAATGACGCTATAATTAAGAACAAAGAAACTAATTATACATTTCAATTCTATTATGAAGAAATAATGAAAGAAAATGCCACCATCAATACGGTGTTTACAAAATTTAAGGAACTACAAGAAATTGAAAATAGACATAACCTAGAATTAGTTCAATACCACAAAGTAAAAACCTATTTAATCTCTGGTACATCCATGTTAATAATTATTATTTGTATAAGTATCATTGGAATCGTAATGTACAAGAATGTCAGAAGTACCGGTAAAATTAAAATTAAAATTGATAGCTTAACAGAAGAGCAAGGAAAAAAACAAACGAAACCCTCAAATCAAAATTTCCAGGAGAAAACTTTCTCTAAGGAAGGAGGAGTTAAGTATTGGTCGTAATTCTTAAAAATAAAAATATACAATGTGTCACCATACTTGCTTGTGTTTGCATTCTTCAATTGCACACCATAAATTCTTATCGTCATCACTTTTATGTGACCCATAAAAGTAACGATGACCGAAAGAGTAAACAAGGAAAGTGAACCAATGCAACCGGTTAACCTATTGAGAAATAGGGAGAATAAAACCAATGCATTCGGCTGACCTCTTGAAGAATGTAAGCCCAATCAAGTCAATTGGGGGACCGTGTTGAAATATTAAAAATAACAAAACCTTCTTCGGGCATTCGATTCGATCTGAGTGGTAGTTCATAGTAAACTCTCATCCGGATAGTACGGTGCAGCCCTGCTTAAGACAGCGGCCGTATTATTAATAGTAAATAAAGAACTAAAACCGTAATTATAATAGAATATATATAATAAAGAGAATATATTAAAAAAAAATTACGAAGTTCAGTTATTTATTTTGCGTGCAATTATTACTCTTTGAGAATTATAAAGCATTGTATTTAAACATTGAAAATTAGTTTTGGTCGTGCCGGCTGGGAATCGAACCCAGGTAGCGAGGTTAAGTTGCGGTGGGGTAGACGCACATATCCACAACGCCACGGCCACCACAAACTCTTTTACTACCTCGAAATGATAACTGACGGTCGTGATTTTCTCCAAGGTGTATTAATAGTATCAATGTAATAATGTGTTAATGATGTGTAACTTACGTTTAATAATTATAAAGTGGCAACCCTTGCACTGGAAATTCCACAATGGAAGATGTGATGTAAGAAAGAGAATAAATGAAGAGAGGACGGGCTTTCTAGGAAAAACCGCCATCCGATCGACATAACAAAGGAGCGCGACTTTTATTATTTTCCTTGGCTCTCATCGCGTAACTTTTCAGACGACTATCGTCCTTTCGATTCACTTCGATGATATCGTCGATGATTTGCTTCATATAAGACCATCACTATTGTCTCACCTACCATTACAGTTTAAGTGCTCTGAAAATAATAACCCTCAAGTAAAAATGACATCTGTGAAGAACAAGATATGTATACAAAATTTGTTCTCATTTAATAGGAGACGATACTGAAACAGGTATCGACAAAAATTAGCCGTCGAGACGATAGTTAATGATGGTTTTCAGGCTACGCGAAGCTGGTAGAACGATATCTCTCAGACGCTATAATTTTTTGTATGCTTAGAAGAAGCGAAACCATCGTCTAACCATTAGCGCGAGACGATTGTCGCCTTACGCGATCGAGATACGATACGAGAGCTCTTATTTTTCGATACCCTCCCACAAAAGTGGTGTGCAATGGTACTTTTCTTGGTCGACAGCATATACTTCGTTTTGTCCTCATTGACTTATAAACCACTTCGTTTCGAATGTTCTTAAAACGCCGCGCCGTGAAATCTTTCACTACGGCATGATATCATCTGCGTAGCCCAATACTTGGACTGGCACAATGTGCCATACGACAATGAACTGCTGGTTGCTCCGTGAAATGGATCGATTTCATTCTCGCTCAACACTTTCACCAGGTTAGGGTAGGTTACAATAGCTGACTCCAAGTAACAAGCAGTCCATCTGACTCCAGTCTAAACCCATGGTTTTACCACACGTATGTAAGCCAGTAGTGGTCGCCGTGGCGTAGTGGGTAAGTGCGTCGACTCCTACACAGAGTGTGCCAGGTTCGAGGCCCGAATTTGCCACATGTGATAATTTACGGCTCCGCCTCTTTCGAGTGTCTGACAATGCTCAAAGAGTATTCCTGTCTAGAAAAAGCTTCTCAAATTCGCCGTTCGGAGTCGGCATTAAATTGTAGGTCCCTTCCACTTGTGAAAGAACAACACGCACAACACGAGTGGTTGCTGAGAAGCTAGGCGCTGGTCCGCCTCGGACTGTCGCGCCACCCATATTATTATATTATTATGTAAGCCAGTAGATGTCTTTGACAAATTCATGAAGATACCTGACACAAATAGCCCTTAGTTCGGTTAGGTTATTGTTGCAGAGAATGTGTAAAATAATTTCCTCCTCCTCCTCGTCTCTACAGCTTCTGAAGAAGTGTTTGTAGGGCAGACCCAATCAAAAGGCGTGAATTCCAATGCCGCTGCGCCCAGTGATGACGCCTATAAGTGGTTTGAGATTTGGTCTATTCATTCGGATCAAGCTCTCTGCTCGTCTCGGCATAGGAGCAGGTCATACTCGATTTGTCGGTACCGTGTGCTATTAGGTTAGTAATAATAATTATCTTGGTGTCGCGTTACAGTCCGAGGCGGACTAGGGCATAGCTTCTCAGCAAGCGTGCTATTGTTCTTTCACGAGTGGAATACCGACTCCGAACGGCAAAGTTGAGAAGCTTTTTCTAGACAGGAATACTCTTTGAGCATTGTCAGAAAGCATTGTCGTCAAAGGTGGAAACTTCGCGTATCGAATCTCGCGTATGAGCAGACGGGCGGCGACCCCGGCGATCCAGGTTGGTGATCATTTAATTCCCTTCATTCTTCTTTGTATTCAGCTAATGTCACCTGTCCTTAAATGGGAGTAAAATAGTATCAACAACCCACAAGGTCATTGCGTGTACACCGTACACCCACGTTGTTGTCACTTGGCAGAAGCGCTGACATCAGCTTGTGGCTTTCCTTTTATGTTTAGCTAAACTTTATGAAATAGTGTCCTTATTGCACTACACTACCCACCAACGTCACAGAAAAAAAACAAATCTCGAAATCTTCTTCAGTGTTGAAAAAAAATCATATTTCACCACCCGTGAAATATTCTTCTCTAGGTGAAATTCAAGCGCTTTTGTCTAGACGAAACTTTCCCGTCAAAAGTCGTCAAAACTACCGTCCATTTTACTCCCGGTTCTTGTGGTTTCGACACACATTTTTTCCCGCAATAGAAACCCATCCGACCAGAATAATCGTTACCCCATCAAAAAGCGTCCTAATGAAGAATTGTAAGCATACTTAGCAAAAAAAAAAAAAAATGCTCCCTAATGACAGGCGACGTCCACTTCCGTCCCTCCCTCCATTAGTGGTTTTCAGCAGAGTTTTTCTTCTTTTCACCAAACTTCATTCAAACTTCGGTGAAGAGCCTGTATGTGTGGGTGAATTAAGTGAATTTTGGTTCGGTTCGGTGGTTTGCACCAGCAAATTTCTAAAATATTAAAATGGCCACCTTCCTCTCTCGCATTCATCCTCCAGATGTACATGAAGCAATTTAATGCTTTTGGGTCATCGTGAGAGGACCATTGTGAAAACAAAAAAAATTGAAAACATCAAAACCAGAACCGGAAATATTTGCAAGCCCTCAACCTTCGGAGTAGCCAGCAAACCCATTTTGCGTGCAATGGTAATTAATTATTTCCTTCACTCCAAATGGGCGGGTGTATCTCTAAATTTGAAATTGTACAAGTGGAAAAATAGAAACATCCTAGTGAGACCGCAGCTTGTCCCAGTTTTATTTATTTTTTGTTTGTTCCATGTTGTTCTTGCTGTTGCTGTTGGATCCATTTCGAAGCTCGCTCTGCTCAAGGTTGTTCATTTTAAATGGAAATTGAAGTTGAAACTTCAGTCTAAATGGCGATGTGGCACGGTAGCGTTGTGCCGTGGCAATGCTGTTCCCCTCCTCGATTCGGTCGGTCCTGACGAGCATTATGAATTCATTATGTGTTGGAAGTGTCCAATTCTACTCTCTTTCTGTATAGTTGTTGTGTTTTTCTTTTTTCCGACTGTGGGGAGAGCGGGGGATTTTTTGGTTGTTTGTTTATTTTGCTGTTGGTGCACCGCTTTGCATTCAGCGATTTTTTTCAACTAAAACCGGAGATAGAACAAAACTTATCCACAAAAGTTCCTGACCGTTGCACACTGTTTTAATGTTTTTGTTTTGGATTTAGCGGTATCGTTACGGGATAGTGGCGACAGAGGAGAGACTCTCTCACTCACACACCGAGTCAAAAAGAATGAATTAGGTTTGTTTTTTTGCACTGCTTCCCATGTGAATGGCAAATTAGACTGAAATGGTTTTTGTTTTTGAGGCGACAGATTTTGCTGCTTGTTCATTAATATTTATTGTTTGCTCCTTTGGCGTTTGACTGGGGTGTGGCTTGTGTTATTTACCGATAAACATTTGCATTGCAATGCAAAGACGGGACTGCGATAATGTCGATGATGCACATAGATATTTGCCAGGTGATGTGTTCTAGACGGGGAAAGTTTTAATCGAGAAAAAACCGTGTCATGGACACTTTCAAAACCAAACAGTGAGCTGATGAATTGGAGTTTTTTTTTTTTTTATAAAAACAGCAGGGAATGTGTTCACAAATTGAGTGTGCTTTGAGTGGCCTCGCGTGTGTTTTTTTTTAACGAATAGATTGTAAAATGTCATTCGACATTCTCTCTGTGCTGATAAATAATGCGGTTGGTTTTATGTTTCTGTTGGAAACTGCACAGAAACTTAGATATTCCCTCAGCACATATTTAAATGGTTGCAGAGTGTTGGGTTTTACGAGGTAGCTCTGTCCGCTTTGGCATATCTGTCATAATGAACGTCAAAGACTTTGACTTATCGAATGTCAACAAAATGTGGCATGGTTGGCAAATCAATTTTTTTTCCCTTGGAAAGAAATCTTCGACAAGACTCTATGGCTAACGTTCGCACATAGAAGTGTGAGATTTTCCACCTCCCTTTATTTTTTAAGACTACAACTAAGTGAAGCACTTAACCAGTAGTTTACATTTCATAATTTAGGTACTGATCGGGAGGTTACTCTCCAATGAAAGATCCTGCTAACACCGCAACCATGAGCGGGTGTAGACTGTCGCACGGGATCAAGGGGTCGAATCCTTTGAATTCAGCGCAAGACATTAGTTTCCAAATAAATGGAGAGCGGATAGGTTTGAATACAAATTTTTCAACAGAAATATAGAATAACGTGGGATTGTTGTGGTTCCATTCTAAATGCCAGACAACGCGTACAACCGAGCAGGATGTGTGACTACAGTTAATTCGGTGTTGCCAAATTGTGTGCCAGTCATACCACACTCAAGCCTTCTATGAGAGCTGAGCACACAGGAAGACTTTGTTATATATTAAATCTTACAAAAAAAAACTCCAAGAAATGTTTGGGAACTACAAACACTGACGTTAATCTGAACACTGGATTAAAGAAAAGTGATACCATTATAGTTATAAGGTAAGCTAATTAGTGGCTTCCCTGTTTTAATCGAAAACTTTAAAGCAAATATTCATCCGAGTCTGTAGTTGTTGGTTTGCAGCAACAATTGAATGAGTATTTCGAACCTCAGAATTCTTATAAGCGTCTTCACTCGGATAGTGTCAATTTTGATGTAATTAAGGAGTAGGCGCAAACCTCAAAGCTGGAAGCAGGCATGGGACCAGACACTACGTCAGCATTCTGACAAACACCTGATGTCGACTGTGTGATGATGTGACATACCAGAGATAAGGGATACTAGAGATATCCAAATTTGGCCATTTTTTCCCCTAGTCCACACCGGAGAAAATGCAAAAGTATTGGTATTTCCTTGTATTTCACAAATACTCTTACAAAAATCATGGGTAAGCCCGAGGAATGGCTTGAAAATATCAGCACAGTGAGCACACATTAGAAAATAGGCATCGACTCGTGCGATTAGAAAACTAATTTATACACAGAAATAAATCTGTCCCAACTCCCTCCCATTACAGGGAGTAATCTGTCCCTAACAGCCAACACAAACTGTCTACACCAGTGAATGACGTCAGCTTAACTCAAATAGACACTTTAAATCTATTAAAAGCATACGTCATATAACAGTATAGACAAGACCGAACGTATACTTCTATTTGTGTATCGTGACAATGCAAAACTGACGCAGCCTTATGCTTCATTGTTTACAAACTCCCGATCTAAAAAGCATTAAAAACGAAACTAATGGCCCATAATTTGGTAATAAAATCATCCCTTGATTGACGAAATGGCAGACTGCCACCACCCCCACCGCCATTCGATTGGCGGCACAGTTCCTCTTCGCAACGCCCAGACGCGTTTTCGTTTCGTCTCTATGTGAAAATAAACTGCCGTTCGTATTCCCTTTTGTGGTAGTGACTAAAACTCTCGTAAAACAAAGTCATAACGTAACGACGAACAAATTGCTTAAAGAGGAAGGGTCGCGAGGAAGCGAAAAACATTGAAAATTTCATTTTCAGTCTCAACTCTGCTTTGAGCACCGACGCAACAACGACGAAACAGAAAATCGAATAGAGACACAAGACATCTTAAAAATAATTACGATCAATTTATCAGCACGAGCAAGAACAAAAAAAAAAACAGACCGACTTTGTCTGTTATGAAGACCTACTTTAAAATGAGCACGCTTACATATCCATCGCCGTCGCCGCCGCCACCGCCTTGGTGACGGTAACCGAGGCAACACCACACCACTGGCGACATGGCGTTGTTAGAGTGATGGGCCGATTTTTTATACGAACGCAATATAGAACAGTTTTCAGACATCACCACCAGCAGAAGACGTCAAAATGGAAAGACGAAGGCGTGCTGCTTCCGCTTCCGTTCGCCAGGAGTCACCGGGAACTACGTGCGCCAGAGAGAGGAAGGCATCAGAGCTTCTGATGAGTTTTGGAAATTTCGGTTAATCGAACTTTCAAGAGTTGAAAAATGAAGAAGACTGATGTGTCTGGCGTCGTCGACGTTAGGGCCGGATGCTGATGATGATGTGAGGTGCGAGTTAAATGGTTTTTTTCTCTCCCTCTCTTCAATCCCCGTCTTACCAGTGAATCTGTTAAAAAGTTGTTGGAAGAGTTCATCTTGGGGTTTCCTTTTTGCGTGTGTTTCTCGTTTATCTCCGTGCAGAGCATAATTAAGTTCGCAGGAATACGGGATATGTTCAATAGGTAATAGGTTTATGAGAAACTTTGTCACTGAAGATTGAACATTTCACATACAGGCAGAAGTATCGCAAGCACAATGGAATGCCATGCAGCCACAAACTGAAAGCAAGGAGTTAATCCTTTCACAAGAAATGAGGTTTTCAGTTTTTAATTTACGTCCGGAACTATACGGATGCAGGGAGGAAACGTATTTCCGAACCAGAAATGCATGCAAACACACAATGCGCTTTCCTTTCAGTCGTCCTCCTCGTTCAGGTTCTGGTAGCAATTGGTGTGTTTTCAATTTCAGCAACTTTGGGACTCAGTCAATTGGAATTGATTTTGTTAACTAGTTCTTGCAAATGCACTCGTATACCTACTTATGTTCCCAGCATCCGTGTCCGTAGAGATGAATGCTTGCTGGAATTGGAAATGGAGTTGGGATTTAGCAAAGTTTTGGTTACATGACAGAAGTTTGGAAATAATACATCCTTGTGGGGTATTTGTTGTGAGGAATCATTGTTTACGACGGATTATGCATGTGGATGGGAAATATGAGTTTGGCTTGGGCTTGTCAGTTGCACACGGATTATGGTGTAATATAACTGTCTTAGATTCCGACATTTGAATATTTGTACGTCGAGTGTCATGGGTCAGATAAATGACAATCGCTTTGTACAGGCAGTCACCAAGACTTGGAAACATGAGTGGCGTTGCAGTTTCAGATTTCATGTTGTGCGTGATATTCTTCTCTCAGGGGACTCAGAGTTTCCTGCTGACTCTAATCCAGGGCTGGGTGTATTTTGAAGTCATATTTACGACACTGAACGTTAGGAGCTTACTTGTTCAATGATCTTTGGGATTTAAGTAACAAACGCCGATGGCTCAAAGACAAGCGCTGGGACAGGGGCAGTGATCTTCTGTGACCTCTTTGACAACTTCGGATGACTGCATTGTTTTTGAAGCGGAAGTTCCTGCCACACATGAGGGCGAGCATGCGCTCGCATTGAAAGACCAAAGCGTTACCGGCGATTTAATTTCATCATCTTTTCTGATAGCCAAGTGACAATAAGAGACATAGCATCAGACGTTCTTACATCGACGCTGGTTGGACCTCACAGACAAAGCGTCAACGAGGTATCCTTGGAGAATTCGGTGACACTCTGGCCGACAGTTTCCCGGAGAAGGACTCGGAGTTAGGAGTATCCCTGGCAAACCCGTACGCGCACACGCGGCTCATCTCCATAAAGAAGAAGCTACACGGCGAAGCTCTGGCTGGCTGAATACTGCCGCCACAGCTAGCGCACTATAGCCGAAGCTGAACAAGAAGAGATCAACATCACTGATTTACGCACGATATGGCCATGAAGACAGCTCTTAAGACTGCCTTCTCGCCCGATGATAAATTTTACGTATATGCCACCGTGGCCATGGAAGACAGCTCTTAAGACTGCACCCTCGCGCGATAAGAAATGTAACGTATACGCCACCGTGGCCGTGGAAGACAGCTCTTAAGACTGCCGCCTCGCCCCATGCAAAAAGTTACGTATACGCCACCGTGGCCATGGAAGACAGCTCTTAAGACTGCACCCTCGCGCGATGAGAAATGTTACGTATACGCCACCGTGGCCATGGAAGACAGCTCATAAGACTGCCGCCTCGCCCCATGCAAAAAGTTACGTATACGCCACCGTGGCCATGGAAGACAGCTCTTAAGACTGCCTCCTTGCGCGATGAGAAATAATACGTATACGCCACCGTGGCCATGGAAGACAGCTCTTAAGACTGCCTCCTTGCGCGATGAGAAATAATACGTATATGCCACCGTGGCCATGGAAGACAGCTCTTAAGACTGCCGCCTCGCCCCATGCAAAAAGTTACGTATACGCCACCGTGGCCATGGAAGACAGCTCTTAAGACTGCCTCCTTGCGCGATGAGAAATAATACGTATACGCCACCGTGGCCATGGAAGACAGCTCTTAAGACTGCACCCTCGCGCGATGAGAAATGTAACGTATACGCCACCGTGGCCATGGAAGACAGCTCTTAAGACTGCCGCCTCGCCCCATGCAAAAAGTTACGTATACGCCACCGTGGCCATGGAAGACAGCTCTTAAGACTGCACCCTCGCGCGATGAGAAATGTAACGTATACGCCACCGTGGCCATGGAAGACAGCTCTTAAGACTGCCTCCTTGCGCGATGAGAAATAATACGTATACGCCACCGTGGCCATGGAAGACAGCTCTTAAGACTGCCTCCTTGCGCGATGAGAAATAATACGTATACGCCACCGTGGCCGTGGAAGACAGCTCTTAAGACTGCCGCCTCGCCCCATGCAAAAAGTTACGTATACGCCACCGTGGCCATGGAAGACAGCTCTTAAGACTGCCTCCTTGCGCGATGAGAAATAATACGTATATGCCACCGTGGCCATGGAAGACAGCTCTTAAGACTGCCGCCTCGCCCCATGCAAAAAGTTACGTATACGCCACCGTGGCCATGGAAGACAGCTCTTAAGACTGCCTCCTTGCGCGATGAGAAATAATACGTATACGCCACCGTGGCCATGGAAGACAGCTCTTAAGACTGCACCCTCGCGCGATGAGAAATGTAACGTATACGCCACCGTGGCCATGGAAGACAGCTCTTAAGACTGCCGCCTCGCCCCATGCAAAAAGTTACGTATACGCCACCGTGGCCATGGAAGACAGCTCTTAAGACTGCACCCTCGCGCAATGAGAAATGTAACGTATACGCCACCGTGGCCATGGAAGACAGCTCTTAAGACTGCCTCCTTGCGCGATGAGAAATAATACGTATACGCCACCGTGGCCATGGGAGACAGCTCTTAAGACTGCACCCTCGCGCGATGAGATCTGTTACGTATACGCCACCGTGGCCATGGAAGACAGCTCTTAAGACTGCACCCTCGCGCGATGAGAAATGTAACGTATACGCCACCGTGGCCATGGAAGACAGCTCTTAAGACTGCACCCTCGCGCGATGAGAAATGTTACGTATACGCCACCGTGGCCATGGAAGACAGCTCTTAAGACTGCACCCTCGCCCCATGCAAAAAGTTACGTATACGCCACCGTGGCCATGGAAGACAGCTCTTAAGACTGCACCCTCGCGCGATGAGAAATGTTACGTATACGCCACCGTGGCCATGGAAGACAGCTCTTAAGACTGCCGCCTCGCCCCATGCAATAAGTTACGTATACGCCACCGTGGCCATGGAAGACAGCTCTTAAGACTGCCTCCTTGCGCGATGAGAAATGTTATGTATACGCCACCGTGGCCATGGAAGACAGCTCTTAAGACTGCCTCCTTGCGCGATGAGAAATAATACGTATACGCCACCGTGGCCATGGAAGACAGCTCTTAAGACCGCACCCTCGCGCGATGAGAAATGTAACGTATACGCCACCGTGGCCGTGGAAGACAGCTCTTAAGACTGCCGCCTCGCCCCATGCAAAAAGTTACGTATACCCCACCGTGGCCATGGAAGACAGCTCTTAAGACTGCCTCCTTGCGCGATGAGAAATAATACGTATACGCCACCGTGGCCATGGAAGACAGCTCTTAAGACTGCACCCTCGCGCGATGAGAAATGTAACGTATACGCCACCGTGGCCGTGGAAGACAGCTCTTAAGACTGCCGCCTCGCCCCATGCAAAAAGTTACGTATACGCCACCGTGGCCATGGAAGACAGCTCTTAAGACTGCCTCCTTGCGCGATGAGAAATGTTACGTATATGCTACCGTGGCCATGGAAGACAGCTCTTAAGACTGCCTCCTTGCGCGATGAGAAATAATACGTATACGCCACCGTGGCCATGGAAGACAGCTCTTAAGACTGCCTCCTTGCGCGATGAGAAATAATACGTATACGCCACCGTGGCAATGGAAGACAGCTCTTAAGACTGCCTCCTTGCGCGATGAGAAATGTTATGTATACGCCACCGTGGCCATGGAAGACAGCTCTTAAGACTGCCTCCTTGCGCGATGAGAAATAATACGTATACGCCACCGTGGCCATGGAAGACAGCTCTTAAGACTGCCGCCTCGCTCCATGCAAAAAGTTACGTATACGCCACCGTGGCCATGGAAGACAGCTCTTAAGACTGCACCCTCGCGCGATGAGAAATGTAACGTATACGCCACCGTGGCCGTGGAAGACAGCTATTAAGACTGCCGCCTCGCCCCATGCAAAAAGTTACGTATGCGCCACCGTGGCCATGGAAGACAGCTCTTAAGACTGCCTCCTTGCGCGATGAGAAATAATACGTATACGCCACCGTGGCAATGGAAGACAGCTCTTAAGACTGCACCCTCGCGCGATGAGAAATGTAACTTATACGCCACCGTGGCCATGGAAGACAGCTCTTAAGACTGCCTCCTTGCGCGATGAGAAATAATACGTATACGCCACCGTGGCCATGGAAGACAGCTCTTAAGACTGCACCCTCGCGCGATGAGAAATGTAACGTATACGCCACCGTGGCCGTGGAAGACAGCTCTTAAGACTGCCGCCTCGCCCCATGCAAAAAGTTACGTATACGCCACCGTGGCCATGGAAGACAGCTCTTAAGACTGCCTCCTTGCGCGATGAGAAATGTTACGTATATGCTACCGTGGCCATGGAAGACAGCTCTTAAGACTGCCTCCTTGCGCGATGAGAAATAATACGTATACGCCACCGTGGCCATGGAAGACAGCTCTTAAGACCGCACCCTCGCGCGATGAGAAATGTAACGTATACGCCACCGTGGCCGTGGAAGACAGCTCTTAAGACTGCCGCCTCGCCCCATGCAAAAAGTTACGTATACCCCACCGTGGCCATGGAAGACAGCTCTTAAGACTGCCTCCTTGCGCGATGAGAAATAATACGTATACGCCACCGTGGCCATGGAAGACAGCTCTTAAGACTGCACCCTCGCGCGATGAGAAATGTAACGTATACGCCACCGTGGCCGTGGAAGACAGCTCTTAAGACTGCCGCCTCGCCCCATGCAAAAAGTTACGTATACGCCACCGTGGCCATGGAAGACAGCTCTTAAGACTGCCTCCTTGCGCGATGAGAAATGTTACGTATATGCTACCGTGGCCATGGAAGACAGCTCTTAAGACTGCCTCCTTGCGCGATGAGAAATAATACGTATACGCCACCGTGGCCATGGAAGACAGCTCTTAAGACTGCCTCCTTGCGCGATGAGAAATAATACGTATACGCCACCGTGGCAATGGAAGACAGCTCTTAAGACTGCCTCCTTGCGCGATGAGAAATGTTATGTATACGCCACCGTGGCCATGGAAGACAGCTCTTAAGACTGCCTCCTTGCGCGATGAGAAATAATACGTATACGCCACCGTGGCCATGGAAGACAGCTCTTAAGACTGCCGCCTCGCTCCATGCAAAAAGTTACGTATACGCCACCGTGGCCATGGAAGACAGCTCTTAAGACTGCACCCTCGCGCGATGAGAAATGTAACGTATACGCCACCGTGGCCGTGGAAGACAGCTATTAAGACTGCCGCCTCGCCCCATGCAAAAAGTTACGTATGCGCCACCGTGGCCATGGAAGACAGCTCTTAAGACTGCCTCCTTGCGCGATGAGAAATAATACGTATACGCCACCGTGGCAATGGAAGACAGCTCTTAAGACTGCACCCTCGCGCGATGAGAAATGTAACTTATACGCCACCGTGGCCATGGAAGACAGCTCTTAAGACTGCCTCCTTGCGCGATGAGAAATAATACGTATACGCCACCGTGGCCATGGAAGACAGCTCTTAAGACTGCACCCTCGCGCGATGAGAAATGTAACGTATACGCCACCGTGGCCGTGGAAGACAGCTCTTAAGACTGCCGCCTCGCCCCATGCAAAAAGTTACGTATACGCCACCGTGGCCATGGAAGACAGCTCTTAAGACTGCCTCCTTGCGCGATGAGAAATGTTACGTATATGCTACCGTGGCCATGGAAGACAGCTCTTAAGACTGCCTCCTTGCGCGATGAGAAATGTTATGTATACGCCACCGTGGCCATGGAAGACAGCTCTTAAGACTGCCTCCTTGCGCGATGAGAAATAATACGTATACGCCACCGTGGCCATGGAAGACAGCTCTTAAGACCGCACCCTCGCGCGATGAGAAATGTAACGTATACGCCACCGTGGCCGTGGAAGACAGCTCTTAAGACTGCCGCCTCGCCCCATGCAAAAAGTTACGTATACCCCACCGTGGCCATGGAAGACAGCTCTTAAGACTGCCTCCTTGCGCGATGAGAAATAATACGTATACGCCACCGTGGCCATGGAAGACAGCTCTTAAGACTGCACCCTCGCGCGATGAGAAATGTAACGTATACGCCACCGTGGCCGTGGAAGACAGCTCTTAAGACTGCCGCCTCGCCCCATGCAAAAAGTTACGTATACGCCACCGTGGCCATGGAAGACAGCTCTTAAGACTGCCTCCTTGCGCGATGAGAAATGTTACGTATATGCTACCGTGGCCATGGAAGACAGCTCTTAAGACTGCCTCCTTGCGCGATGAGAAATAATACGTATACGCCACCGTGGCCATGGAAGACAGCTCTTAAGACTGCCTCCTTGCGCGATGAGAAATAATACGTATACGCCACCGTGGCAATGGAAGACAGCTCTTAAGACTGCCTCCTTGCGCGATGAGAAATGTTATGTATACGCCACCGTGGCCATGGAAGACAGCTCTTAAGACTGCCTCCTTGCGCGATGAGAAATAATACGTATACGCCACCGTGGCCATGGAAGACAGCTCTTAAGACTGCCGCCTCGCTCCATGCAAAAAGTTACGTATACGCCACCGTGGCCATGGAAGACAGCTCTTAAGACTGCACCCTCGCGCGATGAGAAATGTAACGTATACGCCACCGTGGCCGTGGAAGACAGCTATTAAGACTGCCGCCTCGCCCCATGCAAAAAGTTACGTATGCGCCACCGTGGCCATGGAAGACAGCTCTTAAGACTGCCTCCTTGCGCGATGAGAAATAATACGTATACGCCACCGTGGCAATGGAAGACAGCTCTTAAGACTGCACCCTCGCGCGATGAGAAATGTAACTTATACGCCACCGTGGCCATGGAAGACAGCTCTTAAGACTGCCTCCTTGCGCGATGAGAAATAATACTTATACGCCACCGTGGCAATGGAAGACAGCTCTTAAGACTGCACCCTCGCGCGATGAGAAATGTAACGTATACGCCACCGTGGCCATGGAAGACAGCTCTTAAGACTGCCTCCTTGCGCGATGAGAAATAATACGTATACGCCACCGTGGCCATGGAAGACAGCTCTTAAGACTGCCTCCTTGCGCGATGAGAAATAATACGTATACGCCACCGTGGCCGTGGAAGACAGCTCTTAAGACTGCCGCCTCGCCCCATGCAAAAAGTTACGTATACGCCACCGTGGCCATGGAAGACAGCTCTTAAGACTGCCTCCTTGCGCGATGAGAAATAATACGTATATGCCACCGTGGCCATGGAAGACAGCTCTTAAGACTGCCTCCTTGCGCGATGAGAAATAATACGTATATGCCACCGTGGCCATGGAAGACAGCTCTTAAGACTGCCGCCTCGCCCCATGCAAAAAGTTACGTATACGCCACCGTGGCCATGGAAGACAGCTCTTAAGACTGCCTCCTTGCGCGATGAGAAATAATACGTATACGCCACCGTGGCCATGGAAGACAGCTCTTAAGACTGCACCCTCGCGCGATGAGAAATGTAACGTATACGCCACCGTGGCCATGGAAGACAGCTCTTAAGACTGCCGCCTCGCCCCATGCAAAAAGTTACGTATACGCCACCGTGGCCATGGAAGACAGCTCTTAAGACTGCACCCTCGCGCGATGAGAAATGTAACGTATACGCCACCGTGGCCATGGAAGACAGCTCTTAAGACTGCCTCCTTGCGCGATGAGAAATAATACGTATACGCCACCGTGGCCATGGAAGACAGCTCTTAAGACTGCCTCCTTGCGCGATGAGAAATAATACGTATACGCCACCGTGGCCGTGGAAGACAGCTCTTAAGACTGCCGCCTCGCCCCATGCAAAAAGTTACGTATACGCCACCGTGGCCATGGAAGACAGCTCTTAAGACTGCCTCCTTGCGCGATGAGAAATAATACGTATATGCCACCGTGGCCATGGAAGACAGCTCTTAAGACTGCCGCCTCGCCCCATGCAAAAAGTTACGTATACGCCACCGTGGCCATGGAAGACAGCTCTTAAGACTGCCTCCTTGCGCGATGAGAAATAATACGTATACGCCACCGTGGCCATGGAAGACAGCTCTTAAGACTGCACCCTCGCGCGATGAGAAATGTAACGTATACGCCACCGTGGCCATGGAAGACAGCTCTTAAGACTGCCGCCTCGCCCCATGCAAAAAGTTACGTATACGCCACCGTGGCCATGGAAGACAGCTCTTAAGACTGCACCCTCGCGCAATGAGAAATGTAACGTATACGCCACCGTGGCCATGGAAGACAGCTCTTAAGACTGCCTCCTTGCGCGATGAGAAATAATACGTATACGCCACCGTGGCCATGGGAGACAGCTCTTAAGACTGCACCCTCGCGCGATGAGATCTGTTACGTATACGCCACCGTGGCCATGGAAGACAGCTCTTAAGACTGCACCCTCGCGCGATGAGAAATGTAACGTATACGCCACCGTGGCCATGGAAGACAGCTCTTAAGACTGCACCCTCGCGCGATGAGAAATGTTACGTATACGCCACCGTGGCCATGGAAGACAGCTCTTAAGACTGCACCCTCGCCCCATGCAAAAAGTTACGTATACGCCACCGTGGCCATGGAAGACAGCTCTTAAGACTGCACCCTCGCGCGATGAGAAATGTTACGTATACGCCACCGTGGCCATGGAAGACAGCTCTTAAGACTGCCGCCTCGCCCCATGCAATAAGTTACGTATACGCCACCGTGGCCATGGAAGACAGCTCTTAAGACTGCCTCCTTGCGCGATGAGAAATGTTATGTATACGCCACCGTGGCCATGGAAGACAGCTCTTAAGACTGCCTCCTTGCGCGATGAGAAATAATACGTATACGCCACCGTGGCCATGGAAGACAGCTCTTAAGACCGCACCCTCGCGCGATGAGAAATGTAACGTATACGCCACCGTGGCCGTGGAAGACAGCTCTTAAGACTGCCGCCTCGCCCCATGCAAAAAGTTACGTATACCCCACCGTGGCCATGGAAGACAGCTCTTAAGACTGCCTCCTTGCGCGATGAGAAATAATACGTATACGCCACCGTGGCCATGGAAGACAGCTCTTAAGACTGCACCCTCGCGCGATGAGAAATGTAACGTATACGCCACCGTGGCCGTGGAAGACAGCTCTTAAGACTGCCGCCTCGCCCCATGCAAAAAGTTACGTATACGCCACCGTGGCCATGGAAGACAGCTCTTAAGACTGCCTCCTTGCGCGATGAGAAATGTTACGTATATGCTACCGTGGCCATGGAAGACAGCTCTTAAGACTGCCTCCTTGCGCGATGAGAAATAATACGTATACGCCACCGTGGCCATGGAAGACAGCTCTTAAGACTGCCTCCTTGCGCGATGAGAAATAATACGTATACGCCACCGTGGCAATGGAAGACAGCTCTTAAGACTGCCTCCTTGCGCGATGAGAAATGTTATGTATACGCCACCGTGGCCATGGAAGACAGCTCTTAAGACTGCCTCCTTGCGCGATGAGAAATAATACGTATACGCCACCGTGGCCATGGAAGACAGCTCTTAAGACTGCCGCCTCGCTCCATGCAAAAAGTTACGTATACGCCACCGTGGCCATGGAAGACAGCTCTTAAGACTGCACCCTCGCGCGATGAGAAATGTAACGTATACGCCACCGTGGCCGTGGAAGACAGCTATTAAGACTGCCGCCTCGCCCCATGCAAAAAGTTACGTATGCGCCACCGTGGCCATGGAAGACAGCTCTTAAGACTGCCTCCTTGCGCGATGAGAAATAATACGTATACGCCACCGTGGCAATGGAAGACAGCTCTTAAGACTGCACCCTCGCGCGATGAGAAATGTAACTTATACGCCACCGTGGCCATGGAAGACAGCTCTTAAGACTGCCTCCTTGCGCGATGAGAAATAATACTTATACGCCACCGTGGCAATGGAAGACAGCTCTTAAGACTGCACCCTCGCGCGATGAGAAATGTAACGTATACGCCACCGTGGCCATGGAAGACAGCTCTTAAGACTGCCTCCTTGCTCGATGAGAAATAATACGTATACGCCACCGTGGCAATGGAAGACATCTCTTAAGACTGCACCCTCGCGCGATGAGAAATGTAACGTATACGCCACCGTGGCCATGGAAGACAGCTCTTAAGACTGCCTCCTTGCGCGATGAGAAATAATACGTATACGCCACCGTGGCCATGGAAGACAGCTCTTAAGACTGCACCCTCGCGCGATGAGAAATGTAACGTATACGCCACCGTGGCCGTGGAAGACAGCTCTTAAGACTGCCTCCTTGCGCGATGAGAAATGTTACGTATACGCCACCGTGGCCATGGAAGACAGCTCTTAAGACTGCCGCCTCGCCTCATGCAAAAAGTTACGTATACGCCACCGTGGCCATGGAAGACAGCTCTTAAGACTGCCTCCTTGCGCGATGAGAAATGTTACGTATACGCCACCGTGGCCATGGAAGACAGCTCTTAAGACTGCACCCTCGCGCGATGAGAAATGTAACGTATACGCCACCGTGGCCATGGAAGACAGCTCTTAAGACTGCCTCCTTGCTCGATGAGAAATAATACGTATACGCCACCGTGGCAATGGAAGACATCTCTTAAGACTGCACCCTCGCGCGATGAGAAATGTAACGTATACGCCACCGTGGCCATGGAAGACAGCTCTTAAGACTGCCTCCTTGCGCGATGAGAAATAATACGTATACGCCACCGTGGCAATGGAAGACAGCTCTTAAGACTGCATCCTCGCGCGATGAGAAATGTAACGTATACGCCACCGTGGCCATGGAAGACAGCTCTTAAGACTGCCTCCTTGCGCGATGAGAAATAATACGTATACGCCACCGTGGCAATGGAAGACAGCTCTTAAGACTGCACCCTCGCGCGATGAGAAATGTAACGTATACGCCACCGTGGCCATGGAAGACAGCTCTTAAGACTGCCTCCTTGCGCGATGAGAAAAATTACGTATACGCCACCGTGGCAATGGAAGACAGCTCTTAAGACTGCACCCTCGCGCGATGAGAAATGTAACGTATACGCCACCGTGGCCATGGAAGACAGCTCTTAAGACTGCCTCCTTGCGCGATGAGAAATAATACGTATACGCCACCGTGGCAATGGAAGACAGCTCTTAAGACTGTCTCCTCGCCCGATGCAAAAAGTTACGTATACGCCACCGTGGCAATGGAAGACAGCTCTTAAGACTGCTTCCTTGCGCGATGAGAAATGTTACGTATACGCCACCGTGGCCATGGAAGACAGCTCCTAAGACTGCCGCCTCGCCAGATTAAAAATGTTATGAATGCGCCACCGTGGCCATGGAAGACAGCTCTTAAGACTGCCTCCTCGCCCGATGAGAAATGTTGCGTATACGCCACCGTGGCCATGGAAGACAGCTCTTAAGACTGTCTCCTCGCCCGATGTAAAATGTTACGTATACGCCACCGTGGGCATGGAAGACAGCTCTTAAGACTGCCTCCTTGCGCGATGAGAAATAATACGTATACGCCACCTTGGCCATGGAAGACAGCTCTTAAGACTGTCTCCTCGCCCGATGTAAAATGTTACGTATACGCCACCGTGGGCATGGAAGACAGCTCTTAAGACTGCCTCCTTGCGCGATGAGAAATGATACGTATACGCCACCGTGGCCATGGAAGACAGCTCTGAAGACTGCACCCTCGCGCGATGAGAAATGTTACGTATACGCCACCGTGGCCATGGAAGACAGCTCTTAAGACTGCCTTCTCGCGTATAGGTCGAGCTGTACAGAAGTGCTGAGATTATCAATGCCTCGAATAAGGGGAACCTTGTCCTTTCGCGAGGTATACTAGGGGTCTGTAACTCGAATGTAGATGTAGCTGCCCATTACGACGCCCTATCCAAGACGGCCTTGTTCTTTGATCTTCCGCGAAGTCAACATATACCTCATTTAACTCATTCTAACCGCTTTCTTTTCAATGCCAGCAGAAGCCCCAAGCACTTGCTGTATTCGGGCAATCATATCATTGTCTTCCGCGTGTGTTTACAGTTGAACTTCTCGGTGGTTTTGTTACCGACCGATGTGAATAAGCAATAATTTCCTCTCATCGCCATGCTTTTCAACCTCAAGAGACTAGACATCGAAACTAGACATTCCGTATAGGGCGTCGCTGCCATAAACCATTATTTCCTCGAAAATCTATCTACTGTGACTTTCAGGCTAAAATTGCATGGACACCCCTCATCAACAAACGCCCACGTTTGATTCACAAATCAGTTCCATTGGCACTTGATTGGTGGTTTCAACAGCTGTGCCTTTTGGTGCGTAGTTCTGTTCGCAAATCACGTCAACGTCGTCTGCATATGCTGGCAGTTATACCGGTGAGTCGATAAGGTAGTCTGTAGTTTTGATTTCAACTTCTGTCGAGACTGTTCCTACTACACAATGCAGCAGCAGGACTATTCCTGCTCGTCAAATTTAATTGAAAATTTCATTCTCAGAAATTGCTTGCAGTCTGTGAACATTCTCTCCCTCTCTGCCCGGACGTTTCATAAAAAGAGGCTTCTTCCACATCAGATGAGGATTGCGTTAACCACAATGGATACCAATGATGTCCAAGAAAAAAGGGGGAAAAACTGAAAGAAAATAATTAAATGCGATTCCCTTGTTGAGCTGTAAGGATAATGAGTTCTTCTTATTTACAGCAATGAAGAATCTAAAAATACCTTGTGATGACTTCCGCGCGAAAACGTCCGCGATGTCAGGTATCCTCCCCGAGTAAACCCGCCCCCACCAACCAAACATTAACTTCATGCTGCCACTGAGCTATATTTTTCCTTCTCTCTCTCTCTGAAGTGTGTCCTTGTTACCTCATCAAAATTGAAAAAGTTTTTTTTTTCCCTCCCATCCTAAGGCGCTCCCCTTATCAACCCCCACTGTCCTCGGCAATCTTGACTCACCCATTCGCTGCTAATCAGAAAAAAGTTCGTTTCGCAGCTCCCTTGGCTTTTGTTTTGCACTTTGTAAAACCGTTTCTAATTAAATAAAGGATTGAATTTTATGCCAGGCTGGCAGAAAAAGGAACCTCGGCATTCTCGAATCTCGCTTCTTTTCATTTCATCTGAACCCTTGTCGTATTCCTTTGGTTTGGTTAAAAATCAAAGCGAACAGCGAACAGCGAAAGCAGTCCGTGAGGTATTACAAATGGTCAACCATTAAGTAAATAGCCGCGTTCATAAATCCTGCTGCTAAGTAGACCTAAGAAAACAGACTCACGTTGGAGCGGAGTATAACTTAAAGTCACGACCGAGAGGGTCGAGATGAATTTTTTGACTTAAAAATTTCAATTTGACATCAGGGTTTGGTTTCCCCTTTTTTGTTTGAACGTGGGGAATGGACGCCGTTTGGGGAATAATTGCCTGGCTTGTGTTTTCGAACAGATGCTACTGATATTAATTACTGTCAAGTTGGGATGAGACGACTTTGAATTCTGTTTATTTCATCTGTTTGTGGTCGTTGGAGGGTGCGGGGGTTGAATTTGATCGGACACTAGTGTGTCTAGCAAGAGAATAGTGAATGAACGCAGCACATTAGAAAGCCACAGCCTTAAACCCTCTTAATTCATTAAGAAATGCTATATTGAAGGCGACATAAAGCGGTTGGCAGATTCCTTATTCAAATGGACGACATAATCAAACGAACAAGGAACAGTTTCTCGTGGAAAGGGGAGTGTCCTATTCAGAAAAGTAAACGATTCGCGAATCAATACTAACGACATTTTTTTTTTTGTTTAAAAAATAAAAATGAACATTTTGAATGTAACACAGTCAACACACACACACTCGCACACCTGTCGGCGATCGTTTTGCACCAGACGCTGGGCTTGCAGTTACCGCTCGGACTTGCCTGTGGGCACCAAGGTCAACCGAACTTAGATTAATAAGAAATACATTTTGTGGATTCATTCTTCTCGCGACGAAGAGTCGAAATACATTTATCTTTTATAACGATTTAATGGTTGTGCGTGGAGTAATCCGCGTAAGATAATTTTTTTTTATAATCAAGTTAATATAAATAATAGATATTTTTATAATCAAGTAAAATAAAGGACTTTAACTAACACTTTTAACAATTTAATGGATGGTTGCAATAATAATATCAAAATACCTTAAAATTTGGCCCATTTTGAGATTGCAAACAATTTGTTTAGCCATTGCTACTCGAGTATGCATTCAACAAGCATTTGGAACGCTCAAAAACTTATTTTGTGAGTTGAAACTACTCGTCACTATGTACTTCGTTACAAACTCCTCAGCTTCGCATAAATATATTACTTATTGTGAACATGCTCTTGATGTGAATAATCAGGAGCTTGATGGTGACAATGAGATTGGCTGTAAGAACTAGCGCTGAATCGTTACAAAAACCGAGATGTTGAAGTAACATTGCTTTCAGCATAATGATTACCCCGATAACACAATGTACACACGTAATTAAAGAAAAAAATGCCTTTTTAGGCATTTCTTGGAAGGAGTTCGGCGAGAAGTAGGAAAGTGACCATAGATCTGCTAAAAAGGTGTTCAAGCAAACCATACGCCGACTCAGAGGAAGGAAATTCAACATCATCGAAGGAGTCAAATCCAATGATGGTGTGTTGCTTTCCAATGAGGGGGATATCTTGAGCTGATGGGGCGAGCACTTTTCGGAGCTGCTCAATCCCGAACAGGGCACTGAGGATGACAGACCCGATGTTTTAAGTGGTGCGGAGAATAGTTCAGCGGTGGAGGAAGTCATTTTGCCGATAGACTCACTTATATAATAATAATAATATGGGTGGCGCGACAGTCCGAGGAGGACCTGGGCCTAGCTTCTTAGCAACCACTGCGTGTTGTGCGTGCTATTTATTTTTTCACTAGTGGAAGGGACCTACAGTTAAATGCCGACTCCAAACGGCGAAGTTGAGAAGCTTGTTCTAGACAGGAGTACTCTTTGAACATTGTCAGTGACTCGAAAGAGGTGGAGCCGTGAATTATGGTTGGTGGTAAATTCGGGTATCGAACCTGGCACCCACTACGCCACGGCGACCACTTAAAGATACTCACTTAATTAGACTCACTTAAAGTTGGCAAATCCGCCAGTGTGGATGAAATCCGGCCAGAAATGCTTGAGGATATCGGTAAAGAGGCAGTTTTATGTCTCTCTTGTGCTATTAATGTGGCCTGGGAAAGCGGTAAGACACCTAGCGATTGGTAATCTGGGGTGAGTGTCAGTCTTTTTAAGAAGGGGGACGAAAGAGACTGCTCTTGCTACAGGGGCATATTCCTCTTAAGTCCCCAGCAAAGCCTACGCTAAGGTTTTTGAATCGCGTTCTAGAGCTATGGCCGACCCAAGGATGGGGGATGACTGGATGGGGTTCGGCTGAAGTACAACCGACTAGCTCTCCACTCTAAGAATGGTACTTGAGAAGGTTTGGGAGTATGCCAAATTCTGATATCCTTAAAAAGACCTAAAGTTAGTCAAGCAGTGGGTAAAATCACCGGACACTGCCTTTTGGGATTACACGCGAAAAGACTAAGACTATTTTCTAACGATTTCTGCCGAAGTTGCCGAGACGAGCAAGAAGAGGTGTACAACACTTTCTCTGCAACTGCCCTGCACTTGCCTCAGCTAGGAAAGCTACTCTAAGCTCCTACTTCTTCGATAATCTAAGCGAACTGAGAGAGAGACATCAGTCAAATCGCTATTGGACATCATTGACAGATCTGGCTGGCTGTTGTAACAACCACGCTGGCCATTCCTGCCTCTTTTTAGACAAACCCACGTGGCAGCCTTGAAAATCTGAATAAGCCCGTGAATTACCATAACACCTTTTCCCATACACGCCCAAGCGGTGTTAGTCCCCTAGGCGCATCCAAACCAAAGCACCACGTGGCAGCACAACGGGCCTACTTTGGCCTAATTGCATCCAAGCCACTTACTATCTACCTACCAAACTACATATGCCAAACCCATCTACAGCTGTTTTGTAGATTTGGAAAAGGCATATCAGAGATAATGGATGATAGAGATATCCAACTTCGGCCATTTTTTCCCCCAGCCTACAACGAAGATGTAGTGGTAATCCCTTGTATTTTACTTATACATTTACAACGCTCGTCAATTCACCACAATATGGCGGCCGATTCGTGAATTTTGTGGGAAAAAGCGGCAGATTCATGAATTTAGTGGGAATCCATGTACTTTCCATGTAACGTACATGGGTATGTTGTTCGGAGGGTGTTCAAAAGTTGAGTAGTATTTTTAAGGGAATTTTCTTACATTGTTATATGGACTTTTGTGAATAAAAATGCATTGCAATGCCCATTTAACTGGAACTATTTGATCTAAAATTAATTCTTAAGTGTATATATAGCCTATTCATAAACCATACCTGACAAATTAACTCAAAAAATGAAGCCCGCTTTATACACTTAAATCATGAATTCTGAAAAACTCATGAATTCAATTTAAACAATTTGATAAGAACAATGGCAATATATTGCAACTTTTACTAATGCTAAAAAATGGTTGTCAAAACATCTTATTTGTGATTCACGCTTCAATAATATTTTTATTATTGGTTAACTGAACGTGTGAATGTATTATTAATTTTTATTCATACGAACAAATTCACACTATGTTGTGCATTCATTAATTATGTCTAAGTACTTCAGATTGTAAATTGCTCAAAGTTTTAATGAATCGACTTCATGAACATAAGCTTTGTTCGTTCGTTTACCCCTCCATACTGTGTTGAAAATTGAACATCGAAATTTGAAAAAACGTTCAAATAACGAGCGAATTTTCAAATGAGAACTGTAATCCACCCCATTACTGAGGTGGGGAAGGGTATCAGCTGGTCCACAGTCGTTGTCAAGAGCTCACACGTATTCACAGACAGGGGACAAAAAGCGTATAAAAAACGCTGTCAGATGAAATCAAGGGGCAAGAGAGGTAGAAGTTGGATATCTCTATTATAGGTTATCTCTGAGGCATATGATCGAGTGACCGAGGCATCGAGAAACTCTGGAGTGTTCTGCAGGAGTATGGGATTTAGGGTCCTTTTTTGAGGGCCATTCAGTCTCTATACACTAACTCTAACTCGCAACTGTGTTCGGCTTAACCGTGCTAAATAAACACCTTTCTTCGTGGGCGTTGGACTTCACCAAGGGTGCGTCTTGTCACCTCACCTTTTCATTGCTTATATGGACTGGATGTTCTGTGCAGCCGAGGCAAGGAATGTTTCACATTGGAAGAGTTGAGGCTAAGTCATCTTCCAGTGCGCAATCGATGGGTTTGTGGCCGTATGTGCTGATTCTGGAATAAAAGTTAACGTCGACAAATCAGAGGTTATGGTAATTTCCAGATCGCCTGTTCAATGCACTCTACATGTTAGTGGAGTCCCATTGAAGCAGGTGGAGAAGTTTAAGTCTTCTTCACGAGTGTTGGAGGGAGTAATACTGAACTTTTCTGTGGGATTGGTGAAACTGGATCAGTTTGGGAGATTTGTAGTCAGGCAGGCCAAGCTTAGTGTGAACGCCAAGTTAGCAGTTTTTTCCAACTCTCAGCTAAGGTCCTAAAATTTGGGTAATGACCTAAGGAATAAGATCGCGAATACAAATAGCTGAGATGAGATTTCTTGGTGCTGTTGTGGGAATTACTCGCCGACTCGCTGCTTCCTCTAACGGAAAGAGCTATGCTTCGTTGGTTTGGTCACTTAGAACGAATGTCCCCAAAACTTCCGAGGCGGACATCGAATGCGATTCCACCAGGTAGGCGACCACTTGGCAGACCCAGGATGAGGTGGTAGGACTAAGTCCATAAACTCCCCTGGTTAAGCTTAGGCTGATGAGTTAGAGTCGATGGCGCAGGATCGAGTTTAATGGAGATCTCTCGTGCGTGGCTTACGCCCGCGACCCCTTTAGTGGATCATGCGGGTCAGAAGATGATGATGATGATGCCTTTTTAGGCCTTTTTAGGAAATCTAACAATCTCTGCGCAATTCAGGAGATGGGAAGGTCTAATGGGAGGACTTATGTCGGAGTTTCCTACCAAAAATGTGAAAAAACCAGATGTGAAATGCTGGACGAAAATGTTCAAAATGCAGCAGTCGATACTGATCAGTTGGTGGCAGATTGCTGCCATTCAATGTCTAAGTACAACTCAATGTGCATCCCAATCATCACGTCCTATTCGTCGATGTTCATCTGAATACAATTTCTAGTCTTTCTTGACCAAATCCAAGCAAGTTCGTGCATCTCGTTGAACTATCACAGCACAATCAGCGTAAATTCAATAAGAAATCGTGATAAATTTTCGTTGCTCAATACATCCAGTCACAGAACTGATATAAAAAAACACAAGTCCCAAGTGGCATTTCATGATATGCACGTGCTTTACAAAAGTCTTTTCTTGTCAGCAGCGTGTACCTCCCTCTTGCAAATGACGTGCTTCAAATTTTACCCAAACAGCAAAGCACTGTACTTACAATGATGACCAATTGTTGCTCTCAGGGACCCTTCGAGGAAAAACTTGCAAATATTTATACGCAAAAAAGATGCGCTTGATGATCAAAAAGAAATAACTCTTCGCAATATTTCCAACTTAATCAAAAAACAACTGAAGGATATACCCTCTTAACGGCAATTTCAAAAGCGACTCTGCTCTTGCCTTGACTCCGCTCCCGCTGAACACAAGAAGCCAGCTACACTCACAAAGACTGAACACACGCCCGCCCGCTCCAGTTTCAAAGTGGTAAACCTACAAGGAAGGGAGGGAAGCAGCCAAGCTTATATTCCTATTTCACTTTCAAGAATCTCTGAAGAACTTTTGGTAGTGCTTCATCGTTCGCCGGGTGTAGTCCCTTTCGCGTTGCATCCACTCCCATTCCTTCGGCAGACTTAAAGCCACTAATAAAGACGTCGGTCTTCATGAGGAAGGAAGAAAGGAAGGAGCACTATCGCACCCCGTTTCCGCTGGAAAGCCATTTCGTGATGATGGTGCATAAAGACTGCCACCACTCCATCAATAGACGATGAATAATTAAGTGAGTAAGCATGAATTCGCTAATGAGGTGGAAAGTATTAGTCCAAAATTCACTATTCGCACACACACACACACCCACACTCATACACGCACAAAAGTCGTCCATTAACCCAATTTGATTGCGAAGCAGAGAGGATTGCTTCATCGCTCTATTTACCCGCGCCATGTTGCCGATTAGTGACAGTGACGACGCATTTGGCGCACTCCTGGGTTGGGGCTCATGTGTGTGTGTGTATGGGAGTGTTGACACAAGAAAATACACTTCCCCGATCCCCGTCGCAGCTGTCAAACGAAAGCACCGCTTTCGATCTGTGCGGGCGCTTTCCTGTCAGCGAAAGAAGACATTCGGAGGATTGCTGTTTCGCGATAACAAAAAGGATGTCATTACTCCACCGATGGCGCACATCTGAGGTGTGCCCGCCGCGTTCGTATACCGCCACCTCCGCTGGCGCGGTGTCTTCTGAGACCACTACGCCACCGATGATGGAGTGGTTTCATGTTGTGTGCCGTGCGCTCGCCCCTAAATAGTGGTGTTGAAATTATTGTTCGCTTATCACCATCAGAAGTATGCAAGCGCCTTTGGGTGCGCAAAACTTTGTCCCTCACCGCAGCCGCTATCTCTGTCGCACACGCAACCACACCTAGACTACATCACGGGCAGGGGGATGAATGTGTTAACAATTAGTCTCAGGATGTTTGAACAGATAGCAAACACATGCTCCTGGCCCGGAGTCAGGAGTTGAGAGCAATTAAAAGTTGGCTTCGTGTGCAGCACCACCCCGGGGGAGGAGGTGGTGTGACAGACTTGTGTGAGAACAAAGGAGGCCCATCCATTCACAAGGAGGGCATTTTGATTGTTTTCCCCGGGCGGTGAATTACTCAATATTACGGTCTGACTCTGGGAGATGGGCGCCTATTGTGCATGAATGGAAAAGGGACGAGCACTTAACCGGTTTCAGAATGGGTAATAGGGATCAATAATGGCCTATCATAAAGGATTTAGTGTGCAAATCGTGTGTTTTTGTTTTGAAGGGTTTAAATTATGGCCATTCTCGATGTTTGTACAAACAAACGAATTGATTGCTAAGAGCTATTCGTTGAAAGGAGGCAAAAGATGCACTTTAAGGGCGAATCTTTTCAACACAACACAGAGCAATTTTGGTCCTTCGAGCCGGATCAAGCAGCGACCTATGGAGGAAGTCCATGATTTTATGTGAATGTAGGCATACGAGAACGACTGGATGGTGCAGAGGGTAAGGTGTCTGCTCTTGGTTAGTGGGGTCCCCGGTTCGAATGCCAGTGAAAGCAAAGTTAATACGCTTTTCAAATCTGGTCCAGTCAGCATCAATATGCGGCTGGCACTGTCACTGGCGTGGTAGTAGTCTGACTGTGGGTACCACAAAGGATCAACATGGTCTAAGTGTCTACCTAATCTAACCTAGGCATCAGCAAGCCTCGGCATACGTATACCGTCAGGTGCAAGTCCTTCAGATGAGTCAATTATATTCATCCAGGGCTGCACGAAGCACATAGTTGAGTACCAACCGAAACAAAATTGGTGATAATATACAACCCTGCCTTATTCCAATTTGTATTTCGATGCCTAAAGACCGTCACATTTTAAGCTTTGATCTCTCGTTGTCAAAGTATGTGTCCACATTAAGAAATCAATGAACACGCCCATCTTTCTCCAGAAAAGCAAATAACTTGAACAAATCCTCTTCTTGACTTCCGTTCGTGGAGCTGTGCGGAATGGCTCTGTTTGAAATTAACTTAAAAATTCCCCAAAGCCAATTGACATTCCACCACATTACAGAACTTCGCCCACATCCAATGGAATGGCGATTCAATAAAACGATTCCAATTCAGACAAATAAAACCGCCGTCGACAGACAATTTCAGTAATTCTCGAATCAACTCATATTCAGCCAACTTTCCAGACATGGAGTCTGTAAAGTTCTTGGTAATTGTCGTCGGACCACACCATCTCAAGCAGAAGACCTCCCGCAAATGACTAATGTCTCCGCGCTGTGTTTGTCCCCTTTTAATGGCATAGGCCGGGTAATTAGGTGTCTAAATTTATCGTGTGAAAATTGTGCATTTGTGAAAGTCAAATTAGCGCGATCCAACATTGGCACTGGCCGGCCCCTCCCATTAAAACATCCGCTTCTCTGAAAGTTACGACACCAACCGACGGACGTGTGAGCGAGATAGTCAATTGGAAAGAAGGGAAGAAGAAAAAAATATGTAAAATAACTGCGGGTGGCTATTTCCGCGAGGTATCCACTGCTGTGTCGATGTAATTAGGAGCAAATAGCTTGGAGTAGTTGCCAGCGCTGCTCTGCCTGTTAAATGGTGCGACGTGATTTAATTACACGGCCAGGATACATGCCGCCAAACGCCGCTCCCTGGAAGTACAACAGTCACACCGAGGAGAGACGGTGCTGCCGCAGTCGTCGTGTCGTCGTCCTCCTCCTCGTGATGAGCAAATTCCACACCGGAATGCGACAGAACGAATAAAATCTCGGCCATTTGTTATGTTAAATTTCATTTGAATTTTCGCGACCATTCGCGTGCCATTAACACAAAGTTGAAATGTAGGTTTAACGATGGCGGTGGCTTAAGCTGCAAATGAAAGGGTGTCTTTCAGCGAGTTGTCCTCTGCTCAAATTGATGGTCATTCCCGTTGAGCACTACTTGTTAAAATGATACTGCTCGACGTTATCTGTCATTTGAGTGAGTTGTCAAAACTGTCACCCAGTCCCACGTTCACTGTACACAAATCAAATTGGCCTAATGAAGTTCCCCCGCCGCGCCAAGCCAGAGCAACAAAACGACAATTTGTCATAAAGTTTGCCTCGTAATCAAATCGTTATTTAATTTTACTGCGTAATGAGACAGTATCTATTGATTTATTACCACTCGTTGAGTTTATTTACTTTTTTTTTTTTCTGTTTTGTTCTCTTTCATGACAAGAGCAGATGTCGATAAGGCAGAGCGCACATAAAGTGAACAGATGGTGCTGCTGGAAAGCGATTAGATGAAGTTGTTTGAGTATATTTTTGCTTTATTGGCATGAAAAGGATACTTAGGAGGAATGAGGACATTTTTGGTGTGTCATACGAAATAAATTGTCCTTTGCTGCATGGTTATTAGTCTATTAGGTTTTTTTTTTTTTTTGGTTTGTTTTCCACTAGACTCGCATGAGATGTCACCCCAATCTTGTGTGGACTCATGGCTGTCTGAAGGAGGCTTCGATCGGATCTGACAGGAGAGTATGAAGAGGATCTACTTCGTTCCGTTCGATCTAAAAATCCAGCTATCTTTTTGACTACCTAATCACTGTAGCGTCTTTCAGGCTGAAACTATAGCGATTAAGGAAGCCCTGTCCTGGCTAAAAAACAGTGTAATATTGCGCACAGCTATCGTCATCTGTTCCGATAGCCAGGCAGCGATCAAATCTCTGAATTCAGTCACTTATAATTCCAAGACTTTCCTTAATTGGCATATCTCTTTACCAGATGGCCAAGTACTTTAACATTCAACTTATGTGGGTGCCGGGACACTGTGACATTCCAGAGAGTTGCGAAGTGGGTGAACTCGCTAGAAAGGGCACAAGCTCTGTAGTCTTTCCGGGTGGGGACCCACTCTCCATGCCTATCGCTACTATAAATCATCTGCTAAAGCTTGAAACGCTTGCTCAAACAAATCGCGGATGGATACCTGGCACAGGATGCCTATGATCAATCCCAAGCGATCGCTTAGCTTGATTAGGTTAAGCAGGCCAAACCTCTCTTATTGGCGTTTAAACAGGGCAGTGTGCCATCGGAACTCACGCCTCTAGACTAGGCCTTCCCCATAATGATTTCTGTAGAAGCTGCATGGACGAGGATGAGGAAGAAACCATCGAACACTTACTATGTAGCTGCAGTGCTCTCTCATCCCGTATATTCTGACTTCTGGGGGCCCATTTCTTTGTTAATCTGGCTGAACTGAGCAGCTTCAGAATCAGCCCTCTTCTTCGCTTCCTCAAAAGCACAAATTGGTTTGCGGAATAGGTAACACAATGGGCCTATGCTTGGCCTAAGTGTGCTTGCTGTCCGTATGCTCGGCAGTCACCCACCTCAACCTTACCCAACCTAACCTAACGTCGTCGGCTAGTTGGCATAAACCAATGACTCAATGTAGCCCCGCACGAACGAGTCGGTCAATCGACTGGCCCATTTCTTGAAATAGCACGCTCACCATACTTACTCACCAGTAAATCGATTGTAATGTGTGCTGTGTGGCTTGTGGCACCATCCTGTTGTCCAAGTCCATATCTTCCAATTCGGGCCAAAAATAATCGGTAATCATGGCGCGATAAGGCTGACCATTCACAGTAACGTGACGATCGTTATCGTTGACGAAAAAATGCGCCCATTAACGCCGCCGGCATGCAAACTGCACCAAACAGTTATTTGTTGTGGATGAAGTGGTGGCTCATGAACCACATATGGGTTTGCAGCTGACCGATAACGCATATTTTGCTAATCGACGAACCCAGTGATCCAAAAATGAGCTTCGTCGAAAATTGGTGTCAACGCTCTTAAAGTTGCGGTCGAAAGAATTTTTATAATTTGCAGACGTTGCTTGTTCGTGTACTTTACCATGCTGAAAGTGTTGAGTTTACTGAATAAATTGACAGCGAAAGTTTGACGATTAGTGAAAGAGTGCGTTCACAACTTAAATTCAAAGTTGTCAGGTTCCTATTGGAAAATCCTTTACAACGGCTGCCAAATTAGGACACATTCTCGACTCAAAGCAAGATGCACCGCACTCTTCCTCAAAGTCGTTCGCACAATTATTTGGTCACCTTCAATCCACCCCCATCCCCTCACAACTAGTTCTCCTTTGAGTGATTAAATTAAAATCGTTTGGTTCCAGCACAAAGACACCGCGCGCATCCTTGCATCCAAACAGTTCGTTCGTTGCTCCACCACAGAGTTCCGAAAAGAGCATGCAACACTCATTCCTTTCAGGTTTCTACCCTCAAAAGTGCACAAACAAACTGGCATCCGTAAGCACTGAGTCTCAAATTGCGTCGTGTTTGGTGGAACCACCTCGGCATCGACACCAGAAACAGCAAGTGGCTCGGCGAATGAATACAAAACACGCGCGCACAGAGCGATGCTGCTGAAAGGATGCATTCAAGGACGTAATTGCGAGACGAACGCATAAAAAACTGAACTCAACTTCGTAAGGATTCAGCCGTCCCCGTGGGGTTTTAAAGGGGCACCAACTAGGATGGGGCTAGGAGGTGACATTGACGTTTGACGAGTCCAGACATTAGGGCCTATGACTCTATTGACTGCTCATTGATTCACCGTGACAAAGTCGCCCGGGGTATACACAGCATCGGCTCGGCGTTGCGATTAACTAGCTTTTGCCCAGGACACCGTGAAAATTAACAGCGATTTGCTTTTAGCCTCGCACCTACTGCAGTGAGGCAATCCAATCGCGTCCCGGTAGATTTTTTCCCGGATTCATCCAAGCGGCTTATCCAACAACCAGCCACTCTCAGATTGGCAACTGGTACTTCAGACTAAGACCACTTCAGTCTTGCTCCGCGATTTTTTTTTTTTCTGTTTGTCAACGTCGAAGGGACTCCACGTCTGACATTTATTCAGTTTCACTCGTTTGACATACGGTATTTATTTTTGCTCCATCGCTAGAGGCTTCATCCCCTCGCTGCGCATCGGCAGAAATCGGAGCTTGCAGACGGACGAAGTGGCTGGATTTCGTGGAAAACCTATTGCTATTCAACTGGGTGGTGAAATGCTCATGCGATTGGACAGAGTAAGGGAGTGAGTTGGTGGCTGCCAAGTAATCGAATTCACGGACAGCATGTTAATGAGTCGGAGTGGGAGGACAGTGTGCCCACTACGGGGGCTGTATAATTAAGTTGCTCCAACACGCCGATGCGCCTCTTAGCGAACATGGCTCAAGTCGCCTTTTAACAGGCTTTGCTGTCAAATGCCCAGTGATTGTTAATGACTTGGGACTAACTGTGCACTGATTCGCAGCAGGCCAACACCGAAGAGCACACTGCAAGGGAGGCCAAGATGAATGGATTGGTGCTTACAAAGTAAATGTTTTGTTGGTTCATGACGGAGCAGCTCATTACTTGTGCACGCCAGAGTAGGTAGCCCGGGCTGCATGAGTGCCTCAAATCAATAAATAATTGCATCAGCATCAGGAGCTAGCACCATGAGTAGATCGGCACGAATCAGCCGAAGGGAGAAGAGCACAAGGGAGGTGGCGCAAGCAAGGCTTTCAATGGAAGCACATTCAATGGCCAGGAAAAGCATACAAAAGTTGACTTTAGTGGTGGCCTCCGGCTCCACAGTAGATAGCAGAACTAATACCAAAAACACATGAACAAGGAACACGAGCTCCAGAGAAGTGATGGCAGTGATGCGGTGCAAGTGTTCGTACACTGAGTGGAAAAGTATCTTGTTTGAAAGCAGACTATCCGAGATTGGTTTTCCTCGAATGGTAATGGTTTTGCAGTTATAACTTATGTGAAAAGGTTAATCTATATCAGGTGAATCCAATACGCACCGGGAGATGCAGATGTGGGATGGAGAGCATTCATCTAAAAGCCATTTCATCGTGCTCTGCTTACAACAGGCAGGCAACGAACGTTTGAGGATGTGTGTACTTTTTAATTGACTACCGAAGGGGCGATGTGCACGATATGGGTTTTGGGGCTTAGTGAATTGAGAGGCCGCTCTCGGAAGTTGCAAAGATGGCAGAATGTAGAAGAACGGGGGGAATACGATGCCTCTTCCGAAAGTTGCAAACACCAACACCGACCACATCTTAGTGATGGAACACGAGATGAAAACCGTTTGATGTATTTGGAATTATTTATATTTGCATGTGTGCATGCTCCTGGGCGAGAGAAGTTTTTGAGTAGACTTTGAGTGCAGCTGGGACTTCATAAATGAATGCTGCTCTGGGGGTCACTGGGGGCTTGGTGAACTTTGAATATTCCATTTTTTTGGTTAAGGGTGTCTTTGGTAAGAGTTTAAACTTGTTAAGGGCTTAAGATATAACTTGCGTTTGCTGGGCAATATGCGCAAATTGCGTCTCAAGCTTGGTGTTCAAGTGTCCTTCATGAATTTTAGACTTATGCTTTATTTTCAAATTCAATCTATTTGCAGGTCATTGTGTAAGAACAAGAGCAGCTGTGCACGAAAACCATGTGCTCGAGTGGTCTTGATTGCACCTCACAACTATACGGAGTGAGCGGCGGAGTGATCGGGTTTAACTCACTACACGGGGAATGAATCATCGACCACACGTAACCGGGTGACCGAAGCTCAATGGTGAGGATGGCAAATAGTTGTGCTTATTCAGTGCACCTTACATACTAGATAAAGTATATGGTTGATTTTGGTCAGCACCAATCTGAAGCAACAGACTCTTTTGCCCAACTAAGCAGCACTAAGCAACTGTATAAGAAGCTACTCCATATCTCATTAATGTAATAATCATATGAGTGGCGGTACAGCCTATAGAGGGCCATGCTTCTACAGCGCACATTTTTTAAAAATTTTCTTAAAACTAACTAAACTTTAGTTCTAACACTAAACCCTAACCCTAATAAAACTTAAGCTACCTTACACTTTGTCCGTGACATTGCGGACGTGTGTACAAGGGCGTGTACGTTATTTATATGCTTGACATTTATAATCCACACGCCTATGTACACCTGTTTTTTTTGTTTTATATTGTTCTTTTGTATAAGATCAGGCGCTGGTGATGGCGGATACTGGTTCTGGTGTAACCACCAAAAGAAGTACCGCTTCTTTGCACTCTCTCTCCTATCTAGAGGGGGGATCGCTCTACTGAACCGGAGTTGATCCTCGTGTTCGCGAACGATATCCGAAAGTGGCCAATTGCCTCTTGAGCCCAAGGAAACAGCGGTTGGCAAGAGTAATTCTGCGTTTAATCTCGGTACTGGTGTTGTTCGAACTGTTCACTTGTGCGCCGAGGTAGACGAAGTCCTTCACTACCTCGAAGTTATAGCTGCCTATGGTGACGTTTTAGCCAAGTCGTCGATGTTGTGCGTCCTTTCTCGATGACAGCATATACTTCGTTTTGCCCTCGTTCACCGCTAAACCCATTTTGGCCGCCTCCGCTTCAATGCCAGCAAACGCTTCATTGACGGCTCGCTGTATACGAACAATCACGTCAATATCATCCGCGTATGCTAGCAGTTGTACGGACTTCTGGAAGATCGTGCCTCTAGTGTTGGCGTGTGAGTCTTGCACGATCTTTTCCACGATGATGTTAAAGAAATCACATGACAGGGCGTCGCCTTGTCTAAAACCTTTTTTGACATTGAAGGTCTCGGTGAGTTCGCTACCGACCGTGATGAACCAGCGAGAATTCTCCATCGTCATCCTGCAAGACCTGTAGAGTTTGGCAGGAATGTCAAAACTAGACATGGCGTTGTATAGCTCGTCCCTATGCACGCTGTCATATGCGGCCTTGAAATCGACGAATAGGTGGTGGGTGTCAATTTGCATGTCTTGGGATTTTTTCCAGGATCTACCGTCATGTGAAGACTTGGTCGATGGTGGACTTCCTCGGCCTGAAACCGCACTGATAAGGACCTATCAGGTTGTTGACGAATGGTTTTAGGCGCTCACACAAAACGGCAGAGAGGATCTTAAAGGCGATGTTAAGGAGACTTATCCCTCTATAGTTGGTGCAGTTAAAGGGGTCTCCTTTCTTTTGGATCGGGCAAACGATACTGAGATTCCACTCGTCGGGCATGCTTTCCTCCGACCATATCTTACAGATGAGTTGGTGCATGTACCTTACCAGCTCATCTCCAGCTGCCTTAAACAGTTCCGCAGGCAGTCTGCACCAGCAGCTTTGTTCGACTTTAGGCTCGATATCGCTATCTTGACTTCGTCTAGGTCGGGGGGACGGAATTCTCGTCGATCATCGTCAATTGCGTTGAGTGGAACATTCTGCCTGACAGCGGTATTGGAGTCTTCCTCGCCGTTTAACAGTCTACAGAAATGATCCTTCCAGATTCTCAGTATCGACTGCGAATCTACTACGAGTTGTCCCTCTGCGTCACGACAGGCTTCTGTCCGAATTTTGTATCCATTGGATAGTCGTTTTACCCGTTGGTAGAACTTTCGGACGTCATTTCTGCCGTAACACCTCTCCATGTCCTCGATCGCGCGCTTCTCATGCTCTTTCTTTTTCTTTTTGAGAAGCCGGTGCTCTTCCCTTCTTTTAAATTCGTAGAGCTCACGAACCGCACTCGTCCATCTGTCAAGCGTCGCCTTGTATGCTGCTTGCTTCGCTGAATGTGCCTGCCTGCACTCGTTGTCAAATCAGGGGTTTTTTTGGGGTGGCATTTTAAAACCCAGCACATCAGATGCAGCTTCTCTGATGGCTTTTTGACAACGGTTCCATTGTTGGTCGATTGTTTCGCCTGGCAGGGTTGGACTCTCTGAGAGCTTTAGGGAGACTCGATCGGCAAAGTTGCTAGCGGTCAATTGTGATTGTAGCTTTCCGACGTCAAACTGTTTTGGTCTTGCTCTACTCCGTTGTCCTATCGATATCTGTGTTCTTACCTTGGCTACAACAAGGAAATGATCCGAGTCGATGTTGGCTCCTCGGAATGTTCGGACATCGAGAATGCTGGAGGAGTGTCTGACGTCGATCGCAATGTGATCAATCTGATTGACGGTTGATTGATCAGGAGACCGCCAGGTCCCTTTGTGGATGTTGAGGTGAGGGAACCGCGTGCTGGCTACAAAGAGGTTTCGCCCCGTTACGAAGTCCCAAAGCCTGACTCCGTTCTCGGACGTGTTGTCGTGCAGGCTGTGCTTCCCGATGACTCTAGCAAAGACGTGTCTTCCTTGCCCAGCTTTGCGTTGAAATCTCCTAGAACGATCTTGGTGTCGTAGCTGGGGTATTGATCGTATGTTCTTTCGAGGAGATCGTAAAAGTCGTCTTTGCTGTCGTCATCTTTATCCTCCGTTGGGGCGTGGGCGCATATCAGGCTGATGTTGCCGAATGTAGCCTTGATGCGGATTGTTATGAGGCGCTCGCTTATGTATTTAAAGCTTAAGACTTCTTGCCCAAGTCTGCCTCGAACAACAAACCCGCATCCAAATAAGCGCTGCCTTCGCTCTTTTTAGCAATCACCGAAGTAAATATCGCAGTTTTTCATCCTCTTTTTGCCCGGCCCATCCCACCGCACCTCCTGAATGGCGGTGATATCTGCCTTATAAGCTTCGATGGCTTCCGCAAGTTCATCGGCTGCACGTGGTCTGTTCAGGAACCTCACATTCCCCCTGCAGAACCGAAAATCGTTGTCCTTATTTCGTTGTCCATGGTCGTCAGCAGTAGGGTCATCCGTATCCAAGGCTTCTCGTCGTTTCGGAACTAGTAGTTTTTTACACGATGGAACCTGGAGAACCGGGTCCTGGTTTAAACCCCTGGACAAGGGGGCCGCTGCATACATTAGTTCACCTCTAAGCGGTTGCTTTAAAGGCTATCCAGAGGGCGCCGCGAGGAGGCTGTATGCCAACTTGACCTGTGCATTTAACAGGGATCGTTGCTGGCATCTCGCCAAGTTGAGAGCAGTCAACAACTTTGCCCTGGATGCACAGGCCCATGCCCTCTAGAGAGAAAAGCCTCAGGTGGAGTAAAACCGGTGTGGCGCGCCCTCTCATGATACATAAGGTTCGAGTAATAAGCCCCTAAGATCAGACTGTTGGTAGACATCATAGTCCTTGCAATGTGTCGTCGCGTTAGTGAAATTATAAAATAGTCTACTCTGTTCACGTTAGTCTTTTTGTAGAAGACTTCGTTGCGATAGTACTTCTTGTTGTCGTATTCAGGTGTCCGATACAACCGGATACAGGTCCTAGGACCAACACGTGAAGATAGGCATTGTGCGTTTTGATGAACTCTGGCTGCCGATGGTCTGTTGCCGATGGTCTCGTCCATTTAAAAACATATTAACAGAAAACATATTAAAGGAAATTTATTACAAAAACAATCATAGTTGCTAAACAGAAAACACATTTCCGTATTAATAAATTGTTACTTATTATAAATTAATTTGTATTAAACATTATTTCTGAAACAGACGCCACGCCACTGGTGCTCAGCCTGTCTCTTATTTAATCCCGTTTTGGTAAACCGAATCATTTTTTGCATTGCAATACAAAAAAATAAATGCCATCACGAAAAAATATTGTATCGTATTCTGCTAAAGAAAAAAGGAATAAATAAACTAGTAGCTCAGAAAGTGTATAGTTTCAAGGTATTTTTTTTTTACAAATGACTCCTGTTTTCATTCGAATTCGCTGAATCTGATGAAAAGAGTCCTCGAATCTCTATGTGCCGGTCCTCAACTCCTGGAACTTCCAATTAAAAAGAAAAACCAATCGATTTTTTTTCGAACAACCTCCATTCCTCTTGAACGTTCTCCAAGCCGTCATTTGCCATGTCACCAACAACGAGTACTACAAGCGGTCACTTCTATCAGTTTTCAACATCAAATTCGATTTAAAACGAGAAATCCCTGCAAGCAAATCCAGAACTAAAATATTCATTGGAAAAACTTATCCGAGCTTTTGCTGGCTTAATGAAAAATCCAAAACGCCAGTCCGACCGACCGATTGTAAGTGGCGCCCGGTCCGGTCTGCATCTCCGACAGTTTACAGCTTCAAAAGGAAACCAAACGAAGATGAAAAGAAAATCCAAACACCACCTAAATGAGACGTTCAAACGAAACGAGTGGCTGTGCACTTGGCTTGGGTTGTTGCTGGACCACAAGTATCGGAGAATGGCTAAACACTGAAGAGGTACACTTGTGCACTCTGGCCTTCTGGCCTTCTGGCCTTCTGCCCCCTGCTGGCCTGCTGGATGAATGCATTTTTCATTGACGATGGTATGTGTGCGAACCCTTAGTTGTTGCCCTCAAATTCAATCGTCGTCGACGGTCGCGGTGGAGGCGGAGGCGGCAGCGTCTGAGTCCTCCTGTTCGTTCGGGCTGTCGTCATCGCTGTCGTGGTTGTAATTCTGCACGAGCATGCCCCAGAATCAACCACTGACCACCGACATTTCCATATTCTAAACTGGTTGTGCTTACATTTGCTCTCGGTCAGGACTATTTGCCTTCCTATCGGGGGGTGAACTAACATGAATTATGTATACCTTGCATGATGTATCGCTTCTACTGTACTGTGCCATCCAACAGTGCTGTTCGGCTAATGGTGGTGGTGCTGGAACTGCTGCAAAGGTTGTGGCCTGTGCATATCGAAGCGCCTGGGCACTGCAAATTTTCCATTCAATTGAAATGTGGGACACAGCCCCTGGGAATGTCTTGCAACCCAGTCGCTTTTACTATGTTTGCCTCCTCTGACGGACCTGTACTCGCTGGGCTTGGTGGTCCTCCGTTCCTTACACAATTAAAAGACGGGATGAATGCTTGCACAATCTCCGAGCCCACCAATCTCCTCGTGTATCCCTTCGATACGATATTTTTCTTCTCTCACTCTGTGTCCTGCTTCTGGACCTCCTCTGTCCATTTGATGAAGGAATTGTTCTGTAATTGTTTGCATCAGGAGTTCCACAGCCGTGTGTGGATGGATGGACGAGGATAGACGATGGAGACTCGAAACGTTATTCGGGATTTGCTTTCCTCGGTTTGCTTGATCCGAAGAATGTATGCCAAGTGGATTACATTCTAATCCAGTTGCCTGGCCTCTGCTCGCCTCGGCGCTTATCGTCCAGTGCCGCGTCCAGAGATGTTCGCCTTCACGTGGAATATGCCACGTCCACGGATTGTGGTTCGTACCTCATTTCGAAGGTACACGGGATTAGTGGCGGGCTTAGTGAACCGGATGCGGTAGTCCTGTGGGGAATTGAAAGTTATGGACGAGCGTAGAGCAGCTCTAAGCACTCCTAATTATAAATTTACACATCGCACACCGGCACACACGTTCGCAGGGCAAACCCAACGCCTCTCCGGAGCTCAATCCATGCGCGCAGAGTTCCCCAATTACCCCTCCCTCGGAATATAAACGAAATACCCAAGAACGAGTGTATCCATGGAATAAAATTCCCACGCAATTATGCACGGAAAATATAATTTTCCACTTCTATGACCACCCGCCGGGGGTCGGTAAGGGGGAGGAGGACGGACTGGAGGCTGCCGTATAATCCCCTGGTGTTTAGCGGATTCATTCCGAGCGAGGGTCCCACCCGCCTATCGCAGCTGTGATTATTTATGGTGACATTTCGGCGAGAATTGTATGAAAATTTCCCTGAACCCCGAATTCCGGGCGGGCGGACGGGCGGGCGGGTGTTGAGAGCGCACAACGTCACTGCCTGGACGATGATTTATGATGGTTGGGTGGAGGCGCCCGCGCCCCTCCCTGCATGGGATGAGATGTAGTGTGTTGTTTGAAATGAAACTTTATGCCCGTAGACGGGTGTGTTGAGCTAAATCGTTGGATAATAAATTTGTGTTCCCATGGTTTATCCGCGAAGCAAACACAATCCGCAAGAGGTGAATGGAATGGTGGATGGATTGTGGCACCGACCACGGATAAATGTAATTTGAATTTCTGCTGCATTCCCCGGGCTGTCCTCATTGGTATCAAGTGAAGCGTGCGGTGGAATGCGAATCATGCATTGGTTGGTGTTAAATCATTCGATTCTTTTAACCAGCTGAACTATGAATCACGACCGCAGCGAGAGATTCGCTGTGTTTGACATTCGAGCGAACCGCTGTTGGGTTAAGACTTAATTAGAAATACACGGTTGAGTGTTGGGTTGCACTTAGTAGGTGCTGACTGGTTAGAAATCAATTATGGTTGGTCCGTGTAATTTCCTAAAGTGGCGACTAGTTTGGACGACTGGTTCAAGTTGAAATGCAATTATTTTAAGTGCTGCTGAATGTTGAGCAAAACAAAATAAATAAAGCGGGATTTTCTAAGGGAAACTGTATAGAAAATTATGACTGAAGGATGAATTGGATTGGAAGGGGAATTTTGTTTTCCTTCTGTAGGCTAGCTCGATATTAATTATTCTTGGTACAATACTTCGTCTGGTACGTATTGCACGTCAGTTCGTATCAGTTTGTTCCCCGTTGTTGCTGTGTTGTGTTGTCTGCTCAATTTTTGCGGTTTCTTGCAGTTTCGTTACGGTTTTGGAGTTTTAGTTCTTAAGGCGCCCTAGGGAAATAGCAGTGAGAATGCTTTAGGAGATGAAAAAGATAGAAAAACTAATGGCTGATTTTTTCGTGTCGTTAATGCCCGTTCTCAGTCAATATTTTATGTTACCTTGCATGCCACATCATTTTATTTTATGTGTTCTTATGCAATAAATTTTCCTTTAAAATTAAATAAATTAATTAAATATACTGGTATGTAATAGACCAAGGGAATTATTTTTGATTTGTTAAAGAGAAGACGTTTTAAATAAAAATCAACAGTGGGATTGCTGTATTCCTTAATTGATATTTGACTTTCGCAAACGTGAACTCTCTTGGTTCTTATTGTTCACGTTATTGAGAGTCTACTGTAATGATATTATGGCCGAAGATATATCGCCTCAGATGCGTTTCAGAAGATCAAATGCAGATTTGCAAGTAAATGGAGAAATTCTCAATGAAGCAGTATGCAGACAAATTTGACAGAACTGAATTATATACACGATTTTTAACGCGTTAAAGTGGAGTAGTTACTTTGGGTAGCTTTTTCATTTTTAGGATTCTAATTTTCCGAATAATACAATAGAATACATACTAACTGCAAGCTACCGTGATTTACTGTAAATATCTTATTTTAACACATTTTTATAAACTACATAATTTGTTTTTCCATCCTCTGATAAAGCATACAGAGAGACTTCACAGTACGCCAGATAGAGTTGCCCATGGGAAAAAACAGGTATTTTCTTAATGTATACCTGCTACTTTAAGCGTTTGTCCTTGAGCTTCACTTATTGCTGCTTTTAGGGCACTCTTTTAAACTGAAAGGCAAATCAGTCGGAATTATTGGAATACGGGGTATAAAAACATGTCCTTTGCCATTTCAGTCATAATTATTGCTTTTATAATATTGCGTCCCAATTGAGTAACTTGTACCCGTGTACCATTACATAGCCTCGGTGCGTCAAGGTCTCTCATTAACAGGACCGGAACACAAACTTTTCACTCAAGGCACTATTTCTAAGGAATTAAAAAATTCTAAAGGCTACGACGTTACTTGTTCTCGACAACCGCACGAATGACATAATTTGTTCGTTTATCTGTCACACTGTATCATTTGTTAGCGCTAAAATTGCCCTTTCACACAACCATTCTCTATTGCCCATATTTATTTGCAGATCGGGATAGACATTATAATATCGACAATTTGACAGAATTCACGGCTCTGTGTAATCACGCCGTTACTGTCGGTCGCCATACGATCTTCTACGATTTTTAGAAGAGTAGTCTCATATTGTGCATCATTGTGCAGTTGATCTCGCATATTCATAGTCAAACGGAACTTTTTTACGTCTACCGCTTTCAAACAGGCATTTATTTCATCTGCTAGTGTGTCCCTAGTTATCACTGGCAGGGTTTGTCTTAAGTCACCAGCTAATAGTACCACCATCCCTCCCATAATACTCTGGTTGCTCTTAATACCTTTCATAGTGCGATCTAGTGCTTCGAATGCTCTTTTATGAGACATCATACATTCATTTCAATCCAACAGTCTACACTCTTGCAACATTCGTCCACGCTCACTGTTTTTGCTAATGATACAAACTGGCATTTCCTCATGAGCTAAGTTCAAATGCAATTTAATAACTGAGTGCGCCATTCGTCCCCCATTGAGCATCTATTCCATGCTTCCACCACTACTTTCCGCCCCGCTGCGCCGGCTCTGCCAAGCCGCAGTCTGCCTTGGTGACAATCAATCAGCAGTGGCGACCATTGGCATGGTGAGTGTGTGTAGTTTTAAGCACGCAGTGACATGTTCAATTTCAGTATATGCTACTGCATGCGTAGAACCATATACACACACATACCATGTCAATAGTCAATGCCACTGGTGGTTGATTGTAGCCGATGGTCTCTAATCATGGAAATTTTTAAACGATCTTTTGAGCATTGCTCAGCTTCAGGACCATGCAAAAGGATGGTTGATAGCTCAAATGAATTAGGAATAAATTTACTAAAAAGCGTTTTTTTAGTTTTTCAATCCGATAAGCCATCAATGAGCCAGGACTGTGTGAAGATGAAAAAATCCGGTTTTTGTCCCCTATTTCCCTCTTAGACCCGGACTTAGACGCTTAGACACATCTCCAAGATCCAATCTATCTTCATTGGTTTAGACGTGAAAGGGTAACAGACAGACAGACAGAGTTACTTTCGCATTTTCAATACTAGTAAGGATTTTATTTTATCTTCTTAATACGTGCACCCATGTGCTCTGGCTTACATTATTACAAAGATAATACAGAGGGCGTATAATTCATAGAAAAGGACTTTTACATTACATAAGTATGAAGAAACTACAGAGGGCGTATAATTAGAATAAATGGACAACTACAAATGACGCCATTTTTCAACGGCAATAGAATTTTACTACTCTTAAAACACACAACATTTGCTGACATTGAAAGAAAAAGTTGAACTTATTCGACCAAAACAAAAGTCAGCTTTCGTAGGTTAGCTTGAGGTGGCTGACTGCCGCGCATACGGACAGCAAGCACACTTAGGCCAAGCATAAGCCTATTGTGTTACCACGCGGATCTTAGGCTACCTATTCCGCAAACCTATTTGTACTTTTGATAAAGAAGAAAAGGGCTGATTCTGAAGCTGCTCAGTTCAGCCAGATTAACAAAGAAATGCGCCCCAAGATGTCTGAACCTACGGGATGAGAGAGCACTGCAGCTACATAGTAAGTGTTCGATGGTTTCTTCCTCATCCTTGTCCATGCAGCTTCTACAGAAATCATTATAGGGAAGGCCTAGTCTAGAGGCGTGAGTTCCGATGGCACACTGCCCCGTTTAAACGCCAATAAGAGATCTGAGGTTTGGCCTGCTTAACCTAATCAAGCTAAGCGATCGCTTGGGATTGATCATAGGCATCCTGTGCCAGGTATCCATCCGCGATTTGTTTGAGCAAGCGTTTCAAGCCTTAGCAGACGATTTATAGTAGCGGTAGGCATGGGGGTGGGTCTCCACCCGGAAAGAGCACAGAGTTTGTGCCCTTTCTAGCGAGTTCGTCCGCTTCGCAATTCTCGGGAATGTCACAGCGTCCCGGCACCCACATAAGTAGGATGTGAATGTACTTGGCCATCTCGTCAAGAGACAGGCGACAATTAAGGGAAGTCTTGGAATTAAAGGTGACTGAATCCAGAGACTTGATCGCTGCCTGGCTATCGGAACAGATGACGATATCTGAGCCCATAGGTCCAAAGGTTGGTGGAAAATTCATCCTCTGCCAGATAAGTTCCTATAGCTCGGGACCCAGCAACAGTCAACAGTCTGCAGAAATGGTTCCTCCAAAAAGTCGATGCAGCACTCCATAACATGCGTTTGGAACCTACGTCACTACTTGTCATCATTCACGGAGATAGGTAACTGCTCCAACTTCTTCTTTTCATATCTGAATTTCCAGTACTATAAACTATGACCAACACAGACTTCAAATCCAAGGTCTCTGCAAACGAGCAAGCGTATAAGATAACACGTGACAAGAAGTCAACAGAAGTCTTGTGAAAAGCCAAATGTCGAACGTGCTTAAGCTCTTGACCGAAATTATCATTGCGACAATAATAAAATACGAACATACACCAAGTGTCCCGGCAAAAAATGTAATTAAGGATCAGGACTTATTTCTTCTGTTCACCCATCAACGCACTGTCCTCAGAAATGGGGTGAGGAAATAGCCGCCACCTTGCATACATCCTCAGCATAGACTGCGAGGCATGTGTACATACACAGCACCATGCTGCCACGAAGTAATATCAAGTGTTTACCTCACACGACAGCCACGGTCACATCCTGACGTGCGCCAGAGCAAAATCAAATCTCATATATTTCCAAAATAAACCAAGCTATAAAGAATATTATATTGAATCGCTTTACCAAATCATTTCATGACACAAATTCCGCACACATTTACCATCCAGCATCCTACACCATTCGCCACGATTTATATTGAATGGCGCCCAACGGCGGATTTAATCGATTATTTCTATTTTCGCTACCGCCTTTCCCTGAAACGGAAGTCAAAATCCAAATATTTGCTCGATTTAGGAAGAGAAATGAACACATCCTTCGCCGTTCTGTTCGGCAAGAAGTTTTATTGCTTTTTCACAGCGAAAGGAAGTTTGCACAATATCTTAGGGGTTCTGCATGACTGTTTGCACAAACTTATCTCAAACGAGAGCGAAACAGAAGAAGCAAGAGATGGAGAAAAAAAAAACGGGGAGGAAAAAAATGAAAACGAAAACCCAGAGCCGAGAATCTCAAGTCATCTCCTGTGGATCTCATCGTATCACCGCCCCTCTTCATCTCAGAAACCGGAAACGGATGTTAGCAAATGATGCCGTTGTTGTGCTAGTGTTGTCGCTGCCGCTGTCGCTGTTGAAACAGGATACGATGATGATCCCAGTTGACATCGGAGCACACCACAATCGTCTTCGTTTTCTGGATTCAATCTCTCAGACTCACTCTCCTCTTTTCTGGTGCAGTGTTTATAGCGTAGTTCGGAAATGACGCCCCCTCGGCAACGTCACCTGGAGTGAAACTCGAGACCAATTCTGGCAGGGCAACTAGCGGAAATGCTTTCAAATAGAAATCAGAAGAGGCAAGACTTATCGCCTTAGCAGCTACAAAGGGAAATTAAATTTCATTGAGTCTGAAAGTTTGCGTACGCGTTCTCTTGGATTCCCGCTTCAGTGGCACAAAAGGCCATGCGAGTTCTTAACTCAGCGCGTCGTAGTTTCTTCGAAGAAGTTCTTATTTTCCAAACCCACGCCACTGGAGCAGGAAACTTTCATCCCGACGTAGAGTGATTGTTTTGGGGTTGCACCGAGAGGGGTTGTTTATTGGTGGATGCCTTCAATTCACACCTGTGCCACACTGAGTCGAACGGAATGATTTTTGCGTGTTTACGACGCTCGCGTCAGAGTCTGCTGAAGTAAGATAAACGAGGTGTTTTCCTCCAGATTCAGTTGAAACTTTTGAAGCTGTGACTCGGTCAAAAACAAACAAAAAAAAAAAGCCAACGAATTCTGTGATGTGAATTAAGGGTTCATCTTCCTGCAGCGAAAGTTGTGCCACCATCAATGGATTTTCCCGCCAGAGGCACCGCTCAGCCACCAGCACTGGCATCAGTGAGCGATAACTTCACGGTTTGTTTGGAAGATGCAATTTATAAGGTTCCAGTGACTGAAGCTCTGTCTATCATGGCTCGCGAAGCGGATGGCACTCGTCGTCGTGTGAGTGACAGTTCAAGCATGGAACTTGTCAGTGTGCAATGACACAGTTAAGAGATGTGCCAACCACTGGCGTTTTAATCAATCAGCCATTTTGTGAGTAAAATGTCTGGATGTCGTGGATGATCGAGTTGAGGTATCATCTGTTATTTGACTGTTTGCTGATGGCTAATGCGTTAAGAGTTGCCTTTTAAGACATAAATTAATGACATGACTTTCAGAAACTGGATTTTCGTGCGTTATCCGCGTACCATTGATTGAGGATTAGGTGCGACTGCTACTATGTCGAATGGGTACAAGTTGTTACAAAGACAATTTTAATAGTACACCTCTTTCGAGTGAATTCTGACATGTGGCAATGCAAGTAAATTCTTCGGTCAGGTTTTTCGAAAATAATCGGGCCTGAATTGGTGTCGCCTCCACCCATGCGTGTTCACCAGCAGGCACAACACGAGTCGTTGCAGTAAGTAGAACACATCGCACTGTAGCTTGACCCACTGTTACAGGCTTATTTTATTTGATGCAAGTTCGAGAAAGTCTTCTTTTTATTCGAAATAAGGATTAGATTCTGAAGGAGATCTACTGCGTCATGCAACAACATTGATTAGACGTGGAAATTAATATTTTATAATTTTATTTTTATTTTATTTATTATCTTATATTAACACTTTACAAGGTAAGACGTGGAAATTAATATTTTATTATTATTTTTATTTTATTTATTATTTTTATATTTTAACACTTTCCAAGGTAAGAAGAAATAATCCTGCGAAGCCCTTTGGCTTGTCTGCAGGAATCTTATTTTGGTAGGTGTATTAGTTCTCCATTAACATTTACTATAAAATATATATTATTTAAATTGTATACAACACATTACATTGATATCAAAGAAATTATAAAAATAAAAACGAAACGGGGGTATATATGCATATATAAATTCGGAATATTTTAACAGGGATTCTTATGAGTAAAATGCATTTTTATTATTTTTTTTCTTTCCAGGAAGTGGGAGATATTTAAAAGATTGGTTGGTAGTTCATTCAGCACTGTCGGAATGAATGTCGGAAAAGAGTTCTTGCCAAAGTTGTTGTGGAATTTGGCTATCTTGTATCATCCCTCTGTATTCCTTCGGGTGTTGTGGGTGTGGTTGTATTCTGAAGCTGCTGTCATTGTGAAATTTGTTTGTCTAAGAGCTCAAGTTGATTGCTTATCGTTGCACTGTTCTTGTGGTAGTTGATATTTTTCTTTCTGGCGATAATTTTCAGCAAATAGTTTTGACTTCTTTGGAGCTTACTGCAGTAGGCTGATGTTCCCCACGCCGTAATCCCGTGTCGTATATATGATTCGCTCAATGCTAGGTTTAATACGTCATAGTTACAGCAGTACTGAGTCGATACGGAGAATTTGGAAGAACCACTTCTGCAGACTGCTAAACGACGATGAATACAACCAATACCGCTGTAAGGGAGAATGTTCCACTCAATATGGACGATGATCGACGAGAATTCCGTCCCCCCGACTTAGACGAGGTCAAGATAGCAATATCAAGACTGAAATCTAACAAAGCTGCCGGTGCGGACGGACTGTCCGCTGAAATCTTTAAGGCAGCTGGAGATGATCTGGTTGGGCGTATGCACCAGCTCATCTGTAAGATATGGTCGGAGGAGAGCATGCCCGATGAGTGGAATCTCAATATCGTTTGCCCGATCCATAAGAAAGGAGACCCCTTTGACTGCGCCAACTATAGAGGGATGTCTCCTGAACATCGCCTACAAGATCTTGTCTGCCGTTTTGTGTACTCGCCTGAAGCCGTTTATAAATAACCTGATAGATCCTTATCAGTGTGGCTTCAGGCCGGGGAAGTCCACCATCGACCAAATTTTCACACTACGGCAGAAAAAAACCCAAGAAATGCAAATCGACACCCACCACCTCTTTGTCGATTTCAAGGCCGCCTATGACAGCGTGCATAGGGACGAGCTATACAACGCCATGTCTAGTTTTGACATTCCTGCCAAACTCGTCAGGTTGTGCAGGTTGACGATGGAGAATTCTCGCTGCTCCATCACTGTCGGTAGCGAACTCACCGAGACCTTCAATGTCAAAAAAGGATTTAGACAAGGTGACGCGCTGTCATGTGATTTCTTTAACATCATCCTCGAGAAGATCGTGCAAGACTCACACGCCAACACTAGAGGCACGATCTTCCAGAAGTCCGTACAACTGCTAGCATACGCGGATGACATTGACGTGATTGGCAGAACACAGCGAGCTGTCAATGAGGCGTTTTCTGGCATTGAGGCGGAGGCGGCTAAAATGGGTCTAGCGGTGAATGAGGGCAAAACGAAGTATATGCTGTCATCAAGAAAGGACACACAACATCGACGTCTTGGACAGAGCGTCACAATGGGCAGCAGTACCGAGATCAAACGCAGAGTAACTCTTGCCAACCGCTGTTGCTATGGGCTCAAGAGGCAATTGAGTAGTAGAGCCATCTCTCGATGGACCAAGCTGACGTTATACAAGACCTTGATCATCCCAGTCCTGCTGTACAGCGCGGAGACATGGACAATCTCAAAAGCGGATGAGGAAGTGCTTGGTATTTTCGAGAGAAAAGCTCTGCGTGCGATCTTTGGTCCTGTTTGCGTTGACGGTTTCTGGAGGAGAAGATTCAACCACGAACTGTACGGGCTGTACAGCGACAGGAGTCTAGTCAGGCGTGTTCGGATCCAACGCCTAAGATGGCTAGGCCATGTAGAGCGTATGGACAACTCAGCTCCGGCCCGGAGAGTCTTCGACTCCGAACCCGAGGGACAACGCAACAGAGGACGCCCGCGTTTAAGGTGGCGCACCCAGGTAGAGAAGGACCTCAACCAACTTGGCGTGCGACACTGGAGACAGCTAGCCAGAGACCGTTCTAGCTGGAGAGGCTTGTTGGTTGAGGCCCAGGTCCACCCCGGACTGTAGCGCCAAATGAAGAAGAAGAAGAAGAAGTTACAGCTGTAGCCTAGGTGTTGCAGCATGTATGCTGTACTGCGAAGTTTTCGTTGAAGTTGCTCGATGTGTTGGTGCCATTTGAGATTGTGGTCAACTATTATACCAAGATACTTGAAGCTGTTGATAACTTCAATTATGGTTTCGCATTTATCATGTGGTGTCTCCCTATTTTCTCTGCTAGTATGAAGGCGATGTAGAGGATTTTATTCGGAGGTCGCGATGTAGAAAGTGGGGTGGCTTAATGTGCATAATTTTTGTTTTCTCTACATTGATTGTGAGGCCGTTGTCATGAGACCATCCTGAAATGATATTTAGTTCACTTTGCATAATTCTCATTGCCGCCTCGATGTCCTTGTGCGACATAAGGATTGTGGTGTCATCTGCATATGCGAAAACTGCACTCTTTCTTAATGCTTTTATCAATCCGTTGGCGTATATAATGTACAAGAGGGGGCACAATTTTGTGGTACTCCATACGTTGTCTCTACTTCGTCACTAAGATTGTCGTCGATTTTTACGCGGTATGATCGACATTTCAAATAATGTTTGGAATGGGTTATCCAAACATTGTCCTCTAACACCAGCTTTCTCCAGACATTCTATTATTTTTTCGTGTGGCAGTGTATCGAAAGCCTTGCTGAAATCGATAAATAAAGCCAGAGTATGGTGCTTTTTGCTTAAGTTTCAGTTAAGCGTGCTCGCGATATAGCCTAAGAGTTGGTTGATATTTTTGCCTTTTTGAAATCCATTTTGCCTAGAGTCAGTTATTTTGTATTTGACAAGGAATTGCTTCAGTCTCCTAGTAACAAGTTCTTCCAGTATTTTTTCGAAGACCGGAAAAATTGCTATCCGCCTATCATTGTTGACACTAGACTTTGTTCCTTTTTTATAAATTGGTCGGAATATAGATATTTTTAGTTCCTTAGGAATTGTCATTTCATCGAGGCTAGCGTTTATTAGTTTTGCTATTGCAGGTGCTAGTATTTCAGCGTTGTTTTCATACCCGGGACCTTTATTTTGAAGACTTCTAGTTCATTAGTCCTTTCTAAGAACAGTGAGTTTTGTACAGGAATTTCTTTCCTGTTGACAATGGTGTATTGTTTTCACCACGTTTTTCTTAAATGTATAGGCGAATTTGTTTGTTAAGGCATCCATTTCTACATTTTTAAAGTTTTTTAAGGATGATTTGATCAAGATTGTCTGATTTTTTCCCCACTATCTCTTTTATTGTTTGCCAAACTTTTTGATATTGATTTTATTTTCCGAGACAGTGCACAGAAGACTAAAATTGGATTCACAAATAAAACTAGGAGTGGGGATAGGTTAAGGCCTAACAACAATTCCTAAACGAGTGCGTGCTTATCAAGGATTTAACAGTTTCAATCGATGGGACGCTTTGCGGTCTACAGTCGCGAGTCGCTAGACCATCGATTTGGGGCGTAATAGATTTCCATGGTAAGACCTTCAGTACTAAAATCAGCAAAATTCAAAAATACATTTCAGCTCGATTGTACGACATCACATTGACAATGTGAGGAATGGTCGATGCAAGTGTGCCAATAGCTTGGTAAAGATTCGCAGTAATATCCAGTCATCAGTCATGAATTGAAGGAAGGAAGGTCAACTGCACACTGAATGTACATCAAAAATGTACTAAATTCCCGCTTGTTTTACTCGACATTTTGCATCTCCAGCCTGTCAAGAAGTTGTACTTATGGAACATAGGATAGTAAATTTTCGTTGCACCAACTGCGTGGTTTGATGGAAAGGAAAGGAAAATGGGCGGGAGGCCCCCTCGTCTCACGAGTGCGGAAATCGTACCGGCCTGCCTTTGAGATTACTTTGGCTTCCGCGCCATAGAGCAGGACAGGGATGATCAAGGTGTTGTATAATGTTATGGTTCTTCGAGGGAAGGTTCTACTACTCAATTGCCAAAGAAACAGTGATTTGCGTTTAATCTAGGTGCTGATGGTGTTCGTGGTTATTTGAGAGCTGAGGTATACGAAGTCCTTCACAACCTCGTACATATATATCGTACTGTTTGAAACCGCATTCCAGACTGATAATTTCGTGAGGCTTACAAGTCTGACATTCGTCCATTACAAGTAGAAGTATGGCTATGAACGATCAACACGCTGTAAAATGCTCTACGAAATGTTACATATAATGACCTAAGAAAGAGTTAGGTCGGCAGATGGGTTGTATTAGAATAGCTATCAGTCCTGAAACCTTGAGTCTTAACTCGGTATAGTTGCGGCAGTAATTTGTTTACCTTGTAGGGAGCTGCGCTTTATACAGCTCCGAACCGCGGGCAGCGCTTTGTACAGCATAAGCCGGTAGGCTTCAAAAGATGACAGCGTTGATCCTACCGTGTATTGAAACAGTACAACAGGACTTTAGAATAAATGCACTTCGAATGAGAATGAGTAGACCGTGCTGTCACGTAAAACAACCTACGCTCAAATCAATTAAAAAAAGCAAACGATGGACGTATCTGATGGATTGTTGAAAGAAATTATTCAAGAAGTAGGTAAGTATACTCAAGTGCAGGGGCATGTGGAACGACAAGTACTTACTCGTACCTTCAACACAGATTCTGCAAAAAACATTTGAGAAGAGACCCGAAAAGAATTTTGCCGAAACTGGACCGAGACTTGGAATAGAGTCGGCGGCGCATGATCTTGTATCTCCTTGTGGATGATATGCCTGTAGAAGCATGAAAGAAGATGAATGGTCGTGTAGATGGCATTTGCTGCCAAAACAGGTCTAGGGTCTCAGATTTGAAATATGTAACGCCAAAAAGATCTAAAGGCGGGTGTTAAATTTGAATCCTGGTCCTGACAATGTTCCGTCTGTTATTGTCAAACAATATAGTTCTTCCTTGTCGCTACCATTGCAATTATTGTTTAATATGTCATTGTCTTCCGATACATTCTTGGACGAATGGAAAATTTCCTTTATACCACCAAAATTTAAAGCTGGTTCTCGACTTAAAGTGGTAAATTATAGAGGAATCTCAAAGACTTCAGCTATTCCGAATTTTGTTGAGTTAATTGTCACAAAAAAAACCTATTTTGCAATTAAAGAACACATATCTTTACACCAACATGGTTTTGTTTCTTGTAGATCCACCTTAACCAATTTGACAAAATATACCTCTTTGATTCAGCAGAATCCGGGTATCAAGTTGATGCTATTTTCACGGATATTAGAAAAGCTTTTGACACTGTATGCCATAATATTCTATTAAACAAACTAAGATCATTTAGTACTCATTCAGTTCTACTTAACTGGATAGAGAGTTACTTAACAAAAAGAACTCAAATGGTAAAAATTGGTAATTATAATTCTAGAATCATTAAGGTATTATCCGGTGTTCCCCTAGGTAGGCATATAGGTCCACTACTGTTCATTATATTTCATCCGGAAAACAATTTGTATTAACTTGGCATCACCACTATTAAGGAGTGCCACCGAAGAAATGAACCTCTCGAAATTTGATTGCAAAATGATTGCCCGTTGGATCGATCTGGGACATTTTTTATTCAATAAGATTTTTTTCAAGACAGCCCAAAATCTTAGTAACCTTTTTCGGGTTCATAGGACCGGCTTTTCGACCAGACACCTTTCATTTCTTTTAAATGACAGGTTCTCTTTATATAATTCTAGAGAGCAATAGCAACCATTTTCCAATTAACTTTTAATTCCATACTATTTTTTCTTACATCCAATTCAGATTCCATGTTGATTATAAAAACAGCAAAACAGAAATAGCATAAGATTTAAAAATAGTAGTATCTTACCCAGCATTACAAGAAAAAAAGAATTTGACTGATTTTCTTGGAACATATTAGGTTCCACCATACATTTTCAGGGTTTGCAAGCCTCACGGTTTCTGATAAGCCGCGTTGCGTCCATGAGAGGCTGTCAAACAGAACAAGCCTACAGAGTGAACTTCTATTATTGTGATCGTTTGTTTTGGCAGGCTGTTATACATTGAGAGCGAATGACTCGAATATTGAGAGCGAAACCCCTTCGAACTCGGTGGAAACAGCCCTTGAGGTTTCAGTAAAAGTTTATATTAACCTCGAGGTTTCGGTTCGGTGGAATCGAGGTATTATGTTGGTGTATGTGGTTTTAATATTCATTAAGCATTTGTTCATGTATTTCTTAACATTTGTAGGAGTGGTTGATGTATTAGGTAATTTTAAAACGATTTTGCACCCATAAGTATGCAACTTTTGGTATACCCAGCGTCGCTCTGCCAGACATTCCATTTATGTTTCGTAATTGATTACTTTCATTGTTTCTATCATTTGATGAAAAATGTGCATAAATTGATAATGTTAAGTGGTTTTTACACCATTGATTGAACATACATATATACTTACAGGGTGGCGCACGAATCGTGCAGCAAAAACGAAACGCGATCACTTTTTTTCTCTGTAAGTAATTGGCTTATTTTTTTGGCAGGTTGGCTTAAACTTATTAAAATTAATGCTTTGGATACCGAAAAGAGAATTTGGATAGTGCTGCGGTACCATGCTTTGCAGTAGGCGGAAGTTTGGCGGCACTCATCCGAGTAGATGGACCATTATGAGGCTGGTAAACATGTTTGCCGAATCTGATGGCAGAATACTCCGAATTTTGCCATATTTGGCAAAATCCGCTGGCTCTCAAGGTCACCTGAACTGACTGCACCAGACTTTTTATGGGGTTTTGACAACCAAGAGGTGGACAAAACGAGACCAAGAAATTTGACTGAATTGAAGCAATCCATTACAACAATAATTGGGTTGATGTCAGGATCAACTCTTCAGCCCGCAACAAACAATTTTCTTATCAGGTGTCGCATATGCCTGGATGAGCATGGAGGTCATTTACGATCCATCATATTTAAAAACAATAAGCCATATAAAATAAAATTTAATTCTCTAAAGCTATTTGAGTTTCTTATTGTACCACAATTGGTCCGCCACCCTGTAGTTTGATTTTGTATTAAGACAAATCTAATGCATTTGTCCAGAACATTAATATCGAGCATCTATTTAGGTGTCACACGAAATCAGGTGTGTGATCAAAGTGATGATCACACTACACAATCGCAAGCCGAAGATTGTGACCGTCAACCATCACCTTACAAATTTCACCCATAAGCGATTACAGGGATCGTTGCTGACATATCGACAAGTTGATAGCAATCAACAACTTTGCCCTGAAAACATAGGCCCCTGATATGGACAGGCAACGATCAAGAAGAACGAGCGTGACATATATGAGATGTCTGTCAAAGAGAACTATAACGACCTCTTGACTCGGAGACTTCAAAATCGGTTTAAAGAGGACATCTTCGACGAGTGATCGTGATGACATGATATACCCTCATGAAGAAATCTTCTCTCGGCAAGCTGGTGATCACCGTATGGACTAACCGTCGATCAAATAGAACATGGGTGGGGAATTCCGGTGGCTAAGTTCGATTCCGACAAAAATAATTTCACGGCCTCACCTCTTCCGAGTCGCTGACAATGCTCAAAGAGTAATAATTGTCTAGAGAAAAACTTTTCAAAATTGGCTCGGCTTCGGCATACAACTGTAGGTTCCTTCCACTCTGAGTGACTTCTTTGAGAACTTATTATGGGACTATACAGAGCTAGACTGTTTAATATCCGTAAGCTCCACTAGATGAGGACTAAGATGAGGCTTAACTCTAAAGACTGAGCACACCCCAGATTGCTAGAGCCTACGATGACCACCGAATTGAGAGGATTTCTGATATGTCGAGGCCAACAATAAGTGGTTCCCCTCAGTCAGATTTAGAGGAAACCACTTCCGACCACCTAAAAGCGGCGCACGAATAACATCGGACTAGAAGACGGGAGGAGAGTAAGCTTCTTCAATTAAAGAACATGTCATCATCCTGTCTCATGTTAAATGTTTAATGTATGCAGACGACCTTAAGATTTACCTTCGTGTCAACCGTCAAGATTGTGTTTATGTTCAAAATGACTTAAATATGTTATGTAATTAGTGTGATCTCAATGGACTAAGCTTAAATATTAGTAAATGTCATTCTTTTTCTGTTTACCATGTATTGTTACCCGTAATATATGAGTATTCGGTGGGTGAAACTTGTCTTGCTAGGAAAACGAAAATAGAAGACCTTGGTGTAATTTTCAACACGAAACTTTCCTTCTCACTTCATATTGACTACATAGTTGCAAAAGCTAATTCAATGCTTGGATTTTTGAAAAGAACGTGTGCTGAATTTTCGAATCCATATGCCCTAAAATCTGTCTACATGTTCATTGTACGTCCGCATCTTGAGTATTGTTCAGTAATATGGTGCCTATTACAAATGATCTCTATAGTGCGTCTAGAAAAAGTTCAGAAGTCATTTACTAGATTTGTTATAAAAAGAATGGGGTGGAATCTTTACATCATGCGGTATATAAAGTTTTATGTTGGTTTTTTGTAAAAAGTCTCGGCCTAACACTATTGGATTTTTCATAGTATGGTTTTCAACAACAAATAAACATACACTAACATTATTATTTTTAACTTTTACATTACATATTACATTTCCTAACATAAGTAACTTAGAATTGTTGATACCTACATATTCATGCATAGAAGATTTCACAGATGTCATCAGGAATGGTGGAACATAGCATCTTCAAAACTACCATCTCCATGTTCAATAACATAGTCATAGTCTTGAAGTTCCAAAGCCCAACGTGATATTCGCGGATTTATGAACTTTTTATTTAGGGTAAGTGTCAATGACTTACAATCGGTTACTATTTTAAACCGAATACCAGTAAGATAAATTCTATATCTTCTTAGGGCTGAAATTATAGCTAAGGTTTCCAACTCATATGAGTGGTATTTCGATTCTTGAGGAGTAGTTCGCTTTGAGTAGAAGAAAATCGGATGAAATTGTTTATCCGTTTGGCGCTGCAGCAAAATACCATATCTTACAAGATGTGCATTAATAGACTTAGATACTTTAGAACGAAGACGAGGTGATCATAGCATAATGTTCATTCATGATATTTTTTCGTATCGTGTAATTTGCTCTGATCTTCTTCAAAATATAAGGTTTAACGCACCGGAAAAAATTCTTCGAACCCGAAAATTCTTATTACAATCAACACACCTGTATAATTATGGCTTTAATGAACCTCTAAGTGAATGATAAGCCATTTTAATTCTGTTTGTGTAGAAATAGACATATGTGATGATAGACAGTAATTTAAACAGTCTATTCCAAAATCTTTGACAGTTTCCCTTAATTAATTTAATTTAAGATCTATAATTATTTATTACAAAATATATTTATTCAATTTAATGTACTGTTCAAATACTTATTTATTACTAACTCTAATTATGCATATATTTACGTAACACATTGTTGTCCTGTATTTATTTATTTACTATAATCAAGAACTTAGATTATAAGAATATTATCATATGATTCCGAAATCTGTAAGAGTTAAACTCGATAGATGGAATAAATAAATAAATAAATAAACATAGACTGAGTAAAGTGTATGTCTTAATATTCCGTGGAGAAGTCTGAGACACATGCCTTGTGCATGGAAGGGCAAACAAATGTTCTCTCTTCTTGTAAGATGATATCTTGTTTATTCTTACTAACTTATCAGGCTGGCGACCCGTGCAGGGTCCGAGCTTGAGCCGTGCCTGCTTTCCATCACTGACGCTTCTGGGCATGGTTCGTCCAGTCACCAAGACCAAACTGCCATGCATACGCGATTACTTTATGCCGGATATTTGGCGTTCCTCTCCTTCTCGAACCAAGAGGCTCGGATTCGATGACCCTTTTAGCTGCGCTCGATGTGGTCGAGCCAATGCAGTCGACGGATTTTTGACTTTCGGACCCGATAGTGTCTTCTCCTCCATTCGTCTTCCTCGCAGGCGGGACCATATATCCGACGAAGAATTTTTCTTTCGATGGCACCAAGAATCATCTCCGCAGTTTTGCTTATCGTCCAGCTTTTGGCTAAATATAGCATGACTGGCGAGGTCGTTCGAGTCAGGACTTTTGAGTTGTTTCTACCGGTTGACGAGGGCGGTTCCATGACGGATCTCCACAGCGATGTCGTCTGTGGAGTTTAAGTTGGCCCCGAGGTAGATAAACTACCTCGAAATTGTAGCTGTCGGTGGCAATATAGTGTCTCGTTTTTTTCTTAAAAACTATAGGATTTGGGGGATGATTTCATGGGAGTGTGGCAAAATAGGGGATGATTGCACTTTTAAAATCTTCGTGATTCGATATCGATTTAATATAAGAAGGTAGAGAGTTCCATAGTCTAGCAGTAGGAATGAAAAATAAACGCGATGAATTTAAAAAGATTAGATTAATTGACCTATTTGAACGAGTAAGATTAAGCCTGTCGAACAAATAATCCGGACTGCGACTGTGGATCAATTTGTGGAGGAAAATAAAGTTCCTGGCGTTAATGTACACTTGGAGACTGCGCTAGTGCGCTGCACTTGGAGACTGTGCTAGACTGTCATAAGTAAGTCCCTGGCATAAGCAGAGACATGCTCATTACTGCGAATGCCATAAATATATTGAACTGCATCATTAAAAACCACCTGTAACTTATGCATGGTGAGCGAGTCAGGATTACAATATATTTTATTATTATTTATTTATTTATATATCTTGCATAGTATAACAGTGTTTTAACAATAATGCTTAAATTTGCTCTAGACAGAGATATGGTTATATAAAACCTTACTACTGAGAATACAATGGTTTTGTAAGTAAGGCAGTACGTTTAATTAAAGTACAATTGGAGGAAAGCTATGAAAAAAAAACCTCCATTTAAGTGGGATTACAATATATTAATTCACCGTATCTTATGAGAGGCAGTATTAGGGCAGTTACAAGTTTTTTGCGTGTGTCTTGCGGAGTGTAATAAGCCATAGATGCGACCAACGCCCATCTTGATATGATCATATCCAGATGGATCTTTGCTTATTACATATCCAAGAGTCGTTGTTTTCTCAACGGTTTTAATTTTATAGGAACCAAGATAGAGTTCGGGGATATGGTCTAGATCAAGCTTCAGCTTGGAAATAGGTACTAGCAGTGACTTAATTGGATTTAGTTGGAATCGAAAATATCTTTTAAGTCGTTGTTCATAAGAGTCGCGAGTTCATCAAGGTTTGGAAAAGGTTTGGCCAGATGCAATTGAACATCATCAGCATACAAGTGTGCAAAGTGAGCAATGCCTACACACGGAAGGTAAATCATTGATGAACATGCAGAAGAGAATCGGACCTAGTATAGAACCCTGCGGAACACCTTGTTCTACTTCCAAAAGACAGGAATGACTTTGACCCATTACTACTTTATGTGATCTCCCTGAGAGAAAACTCCTCACTAATCTAACCACTCTATCACTGAAACCAAAGTAATTCTGAAGCTTCCAGCTCAAAATATTATGACTTTGACCCGTTACTACTTTTTGTGATCTCCTTGAGAGAAAACTCCTCACTAATCTAACCGCTCTATCACTGAAACCAAAGTAATTGTGAAGCTTCCAGAACAAAATATTATGGTTTACTTTGTCAAAAGCCTTAGAGAAATCCAGCAGACACAAATACGAGATGAATTTTTAATCATAAAAAGACCTTATCTCTTCGAAGAATATTAATCATAGCTGTGCAGCAGCTGTGATTTGCTCTGAAACCAGACTGCTTACTGGAAAGTAGATTATTAATAGACAGGTATTTTGTGATCTGATTCGCTATAATTTTCTCAAAGATTTTGGATAAGCAGGGCAAGATACTAATTGGTCTAAAGTCAGCTGTAGACGCAGGGTTAGTTTTCTTTGCGATAGGGATAATTCTACCGACTTTTAATGGCTTCGGAAAAGTCGATGTAATAATACACCAATTGATCACATGCATGAGATGGGACACAATTTGTGGCAAAACAAGTTTGACGAACCGGATTGGTATTCCGTCAGTTGGACTTACTTGTAGAAAATAGCGCCTTTCGTGTTTACGGATCCACAACGTTCTATCTTCTCCAGTACCAAATGCAGCAAATTACCGAAATGGGTTTTATCAGGATTATACAAAATTGCTTAACTCTTAAAAACAGTCACTCTGAAGCATTATACATAAAAAATTTGTCCAACCTTAGCCCATCATAAAACTTGCAACACCTTTTTTATCCAAAAAAAAAATGAACAACTAATCGTTTTTGTAGTCAATCATGCCAAATTTGCATATTTAATATTGCAATTGAATTATTCAAAGCAAAACGTCGATAAATTCAAACAAAACTCTATCCCATTGTCAAGAGCGATTTCCGTTCAATTAAATCCATCTCACTGCACGCTGTCACTCCGTGGCAAATAATTGCTCCAGCCCAACAAAACTTCGAAATTGAATCAACCATCGACTCAGTTGTTAACTCATTTCCATAAATTACGCAAAATTTAATCTCCTCCCCCATATGCCACGTCCACCCACCACCGTTCCGGATCATCAATAAATCGTTTTTGAGCCCAAACGACAAAAAAAAAAAAAAAATAAAGAACCGAAAAACCCACATCAGTTCCGGCCAAACAATGCAAACGTACGAGTGTGTCGCATACTTATGCCAAATCGAACACAGGACCAACTTTATGAATATATATCCTTTCGGGAACAAATAATCCCTGTCTCAATCGAAAGCATCGCATCGTGCTCTTGACAATATCATCGTCGTCGTCTGTCTCTTCGTTTTTTTTTTTGCTGTTTTCCTTGCCGACGCTTGCCAAAATAGAAGAGAATACTTCGAGAATGTTTAGAACTAATGAGCCTTGATTTTTATTGACAAACTTTTGCTCAAACTGAATTCGCCTCTGACGATGAATAATACAGCATCCCTTCCCGCGCACAGCCGACACATCAAAACCCACCCGCCCATGGCATCCATTAGGGCCCAACAACAAAGGTGTAGCATCAAGTGAAGGGGAAAAAATTATTTTGTACAGGTCGTCCTCCATGAGCATCGTGTTGCCGTATCACGTGCGTTACGGATTCTTATTCTCGACAATAGCTGAAGCAGATAACTTTAAAGACGCTGCCAATCATGAATGTTAATCTGAGCGAAGAGGAAACGAGTTCAGTGCGGAAGGTGAGGTGGTAGGTGAGTGTGTAGGTTCCCTCCGCCCCTTGGATTGGGCTACTGTTTGAGTTATGGAATGTGTAGAAATTTGACAGCTGCTGCTTTAACCGACGGATGGGTGTGGCAAAGGATGACTGGCAGGTGGTGTAATGGTACTTTATTATTCTTCAGTAAAGTCATTAAGTGGTCTTAAGGCAGGAGGATGGGCGTCCAATGGAATCTGACAGATGAGTTGAGTTCGGAAATAAAACCAAATGACAGCTAATTGATGTGGGCGAATCCATGAAACAGTGATGAGTGTTGGTCTTTACAGTTGAGATGTGGTGAAGGTAAGTCGGAAATGTCACCATTGAAAATGCATAATTCGTCAAACTGTGGGTGGAGGAAGCCGAATTAAAATATCTTCATGGAGGGGGTTTACTTTTTGAGTAGCGAATTGGAGATAACAATGATTCGGCGGAATTATTTGTAGGGACGCCTGTACGCCTCAAATATGCGTGAGTTTTTTGGCTGTGACTACTAGGCGCTCGTCCTCTGAATAATTTATTCAAGAAATTCGGTTACCCTTTGTTGTTCATTTCTCAAGTTTTTGGGTTTTGTGAAATCTTGAGGGACATTTGGATTTAAGTTCACAATATTATATGTTCACAACTGAGTTCGTTCCATCCGTCCATCCGTCCATCTGTCCATCCGTCCATCCGTCCATCCGTCCATCCGTCCATCCGTCCATCCGTCCATCCGTCCATCCGTCCATCCGTCCATCCGTCCATCCGTCCATCCGTCCATCCGTCCATCCGTCCATCCGTCCATCCGTCCATCCGTCCATCCGTCCATCCGTCCATCCGTCCATCCGTCCATCCGTCCATCCGTCCATCCGTCCATCCGTCCATCCGTCCATCCGTCCATCCGTCCATCCGTCCATCCGTCCATCCGTCCATCCGTCCATCCGTCCATCCGTCCATCCGTCCATCCGTCCATCCGTCCATCCGTCCATCCGTCCATCCGTCCATCCGTCCATCCGTCCATCCGTCCATCCGTCCATCCGTCCATCCGTCCATCCGTCCATCCGTCCATCCGTCCATCCGTCCATCCGTCCATCCGTCCATCCGTCCATCCGTCCATCCGTCCATCCGTCCATCCGTCCATCCGTCCATCCGTCCATCCGTCCATCCGTCCATCCGTCCATCCGTCCATCCGTCCATCCGTCCATCCGTCCATCCGTCCATCCGTCCATCCGTCCATCCGTCCATCCGTCCATCCGTCCATCCGTCCATCCGTCCATCCGTCCATCCGTCCATCCGTCCATCCGTCCATCCGTCCATCCGTCCATCCGTCCATCCGTCCATCCGTCCATCCGTCCATCCGTCCATCCGTCCATCCGTCCATCCGTCCATCCGTCCATCCGTCCATCCGTCCATCCGTCCATCCGTCCATCCGTCCATCCGTCCATCCGTCCATCCGTCCATCCGTCCATCCGTCCATCCGTCCATCCGTCCATCCGTCCATCCGTCCATCCGTCCATCCGTCCATCCGTCCATCCGTCCATCCGTCCATCCGTCCATCCGTCCATCCGTCCATCCGTCCATCCGTCCATCCGTCCATCCGTCCATCCGTCCATCCGTCCATCCGTCCATCCGTCCATCCGTCCATCCGTCCATCCGTCCATCCGTCCATCCGTCCATCCGTCCATCCGTCCATCCGTCCATCCGTCCATCCCTCCATCCGTCCATCCGCCCATCCGTCCTTAATTAATCCTCCTGGTATTGGGGGTAGATCTTGGCTCATGATTCGCCTTCAATGTTCTCCGGAAAAGAGTACCTTATCAGAAAAGATGGCCAAACACTTGAATCCACGTTACATTTTCCATACAGAGCAGAAACAGCTTGAAGCTTCTACGAAACCATTCGAGTGTTAACCCCTCCAGTTTGATGCCATTTCCAAGATGACGCCTCTCGACCCACGTGGCTTATCACTTCCGACAGGCAAACATCAAAACAACAACAATCCAACTCGGTATCAACTATCCAGTGCTCCTTGTCATCCCACATCCTTGAGCGCTTTTTGTTTGGGGGATTTTTGATTATATCCGCATGCCTTATCTGGCTCCTTGTCCTTTCAACAAACTATGTTAAGTACGTTCAATATCCTCCAGAAAGTACCACAGCAGCAACAACAACAGCGATTAAGATTCATTGTATCCGTTTGATTTACAAAAGTAAATCCTGTCTTCGTCCACAGTGCTGCGCCGCCCATGGCCCAAGGGGCTGGCAGAGCATTTCGAATTGCGAAATAACTTCTTATCCATCTATCGGCGTGGGGGGCTAAAGCTACGGCAACATGGAGACGGAGCACAATAGACCCAAACAATGGTGTTACCGTTCATTGTTCACTTGACAGTTTGCCTTGGATTGCATTGCGCCGAGAGTCTCCTCTCTCTCTCTCTCTACGAAAACCGAACGTTGCTGTAGTTGGTCTTGTAAATATTTTGGGGAACAGTTTTAAAAGTCCTATTTACCGGTGGTACTCGTGCTCTTGTGCTAGTACTCTTGGTCAGAAGATTTAAGCATTTCTTGCAACAGAAAAAAGAAGAATTGTTGGGGAAACACGTTTTCATCAAGTGCTTGCGGTGCACCATCCCTGAGGTTGATCCGGTATCCTTTTACTTGAAGGCATACGGTTGAAGTTGTGTCGAAATTTTTTGTGTTGCTTGTGAAGTGGCGTTGTAGGGTTGCCAGGTGCATTGATTTTAAAAAATGAAACAGACATTAAAGATACAAATCACGGTAAGAATAGAAGCAGGCGACGTCGTTAGTGAGAATTTCTGTAAACGAGTTGTCGTCCTATAATTGCTTGTTCTCGACATATTTATCAAAGCTTAATCTATTTCCATCAAAATCTGGTTCAAGGAATCCTGCTGTGGATTTAGTTGACTGCTCGTCTATCGAATGAACTATAAATTGACTAAAATAAACCTTAGCTTATGTGAGAGCAAAATGACACGTAGCCAGAGAGATAGGTAGGCGAGAGAGATAGAGAGAGAGAGAGAGAGATAGAGAGAAAGTGGGATGAAGAGAGAGAGAAAGAGAGAGAGAGAGTGAGGAGAGGGGTGTCAGAGAAAGAGTGAGAGAGAGGGGGTAAAGAGAGAGAGAGTAGAGACCGATATATTTCTCTTCCATTAAATTAAGTAAAAGTGAACTCAACTTATTGAATCTTAACGAAACTTAACGAAATTAAACGAAGTTCAACGAAACTCAAAGAAACTGAACGAAGTTGCTGCTATGGTCACTTCAGTTCTTCTTCTTTCCAGCAAGCACGAATAAAATTGCAAACAATTGATGAAATCGTCATCGTCATCATTTTTAGGACTAAGGTTTCATCCGTCAAAGTGCAGCTTTTGCCATTTATTTTAAATTGTCTTCACTTTTTTCTCTCTTCAAGTCACCTCCTATGCACACCCAGCTTTTACAAGCGATATCTGAGCATATTCCATTTTTATTCACACCGAAACGGAGGAAGGACTAAGGTGTCAAAATATGTAAGCGGAGAGGATTCGTTTAACTTAACGAAATAAATTTTTATTCCCACCAGATGAAGCATTTTCTCCAAAATGCTGAGGAAATGCTTACACCACTCTATCACCCACTATCTCAATTCTAATTTTAATTTTTCCACATGTGAACCTTATTCCATCTCATACATCTCATGTTATGTGTTATAAAGTATACTATAAAAAGGAGTGTGAACAGAACTACGGCAACTCTTTTGCTGCAAAAAAAAAGGCCTCAGTAAACTCGTTATTTTTGAAAGCCAAAAGGAGGAATGTTAACGATACCAGTGAGTGGTTCTTGCAACATTCTCTATACGGTCATGAGTAGATGTGTCAGATTCAAGGCAACATTTTTGCATACACTTACCTGGAAGAAATCATTCAGGCATCTCAGTCCCTTTGCCACCAAAAACCCACCACCAAAAGTGTAGAGTTTCGTTCAATACCTTCATTGTGTGTGCACACTTGCGAAAACTTTGATTGCAATAAAATAACGCCAAGTATAGCCGCTCTTCCTCTTGGCCTCTCTTCTTTGCACGGCGACGACAACGACGATCCCATCGCCGATGAAACTTTCAAATAAACAGGGAAACTTTTAATTGAAAATATTTTTCAAGTGTGTGCACATGCACACACATGTAACTGAGAGAGAGAGCGAGTTTTGAAAATATTTCCACAAGCGAAACGGGTGACCTGCTGATATCCTGAGAGTAAATTTCAACTTAATTTGTTTCTTTTTCCGTTTTCACGTTCGTTTCTTGTGTGTGCTGTACTCTTTCAATTTGCGAAACGGCTTGTTCGGGCTCTCACTCAAGTCATGGCAGAATGTTTGAGAATTAATGTCAGGCTGTGTCCGCACGATTCCGACGACAAAACTGGAGTGTGCTCGTCGTGAGAAAAGCTGTGCCTTGAATGCAGGCTGAAATGTGAGGAGGCTGACCTTGTTGTGTGTGGTATATCTGTCAGCCTTGTGTTGAGGCGTGGGATTCAATTAAAATAAAGGACTAGTTTGGCAGTAAGACTCTCACGAGTGTTTGACCACAAACACTGTGTGGGCGAGGCCAAGAATGAGTTGGGCACACTTGCGTTGCAATGCCGAATAATGAAGAGTCTTGCACGCTTGCCAAGTAATGGTGATGGTGAAAAGTGGTGGAAATACAAAGTGCCTTTAAGGACGTTAGGGAAAATCGTTTCTGATGACTCTCAAAAGATTGCAATCATTTTGGAACTTGCGTTACCTCCACACGACTACACTCCTCTGCATGGTCAAGTACGGAGCTGCAAGAGGGTGTGGATAGAAAATGATTTCTGTTTCAGTATACTCTTGATGGTTAGTACGTGATCTTGAATGAATATTTGGGAATTTCGGTTTCAAGGGGACGAAATCATTTCGAACAACTAGAATTGAAATCATTCAAGTGAAGCGCTTCAAGCGGTCAGTTCAATACTTCATGAATCGGTACAATATGTTCGGTGCGGCTTTGTTTTGCCAAGTGCGTCGGTAAGAGTGTTGGAATTGACCTTGTCCAATGTGGTCGGCTTAGTAGCATAGACTAGGGGTTTAACAGAGCCCTAGAGAAATAAATCGAGTCGTATCAAGTCACTCGCCTTGAGATGACACAGCCGCCAAATTCTCTCCTTCTCAACTTAGAGCATCACTTAGCCTATATGGCATGTAGCACCGTGCGTCGTGTTCGAACAAAAACTGCTCTGGCTCTGGCTCTGGCCACTGAAGGAACGTAGGCAGGTTATTGGATCAACGTGTTGGGTCCATTGTACCCATGCTAGGGAAGTGTCAAACTACCGTGACGCATACTGTAGTTCTAAGACCAACCAAATTCATGAGTGAATCGAATTAAGTTGTTCAATTCAACACCGTTTGTGTCCTTCAGGTCTTAGAAGAAGGGCTGTCCTAGATATTCGCAGAGCAGATGTTGGATAGATTCTCTTCATTCCTCATCTCTGCAGTTTTTGCAGAAGTCGTTGTGCCGTTTTTTCAGTCGCATTGCAGGTACCTTTGGCAGCGTTCTTTCCGGTGAAAGCCGATTAACCTCTTAGCACCGGCCATAAAATGCCCGATTTCACATTGTGAGCTTAAGTGTCGATCCATCGCTAAACTCAGAATAAATAGAAAATTCGTCACAGTGGGAGTTAAGTGATAGACTCCACTTAAATAGTGGTTTGACTTAAGCCACCGATTGCCATGGCTTAAGTGTCAGTTCAGAAAGTACATAATTGCCATTCTACTTCTTTATTCGGCGCTACAGTCCAGGGTGGACCTGGGCCTCAACCAACAAGCCTCTCCAAGTAGCACGGTCTCTGGCTAGCTGTCTCCAGTATCGCACGCCAAGTTGGTTAAGGTCCTTCTCCACCTGGGCGCGCCACCTTAAACGAGGGCGTCACCTGTTGCGTTGTCCCACGGGTTCGGAGTCAAAGACTCTTCGGGCCGGAGCTGAGTTGTCCATACGCTCTACATGGCCTAGCCATCTTAGGCGTTGGATACGAAGACGCCTGACTAGACTCATGTCGCTGTACAGCCCGTACAGTTCGTGGTTGAATCTTCTCCTCCAGAAACCGTCAACGCAAACAGGACCAAAGATCGCACGCAGAGCCTTTCTCTCGAAGAGACCAAGGACTTCCTCATCCGCATTTGAGATTGCAGGACTGGGATGATCAAGGTCTTGTCATAATTGCCATTAGTGTATTTAAATAACTTCAACCCCTAAATACAAGGAGAAAACCCACATAAGCAAAAAAAAAGTCTGGCAATGCTCCTGAAGAGAACAGAAAGCTCGCAAATTAATAGATGCACACGTATTATAACAATATCCTTACGAGAATGAACATTGTTAATTTGGTGTATTTTCTTTTCCTTTCTTCAGCGCCCTTTGCTGATCGTGTTCAATCACAATCATTATTTTGTTCATGCTTTACGTGGTTGTCGGATTCAGTAGTTCACAATGCCAGTCAATCCATGGATTGCCTAGTTCAGCCCTAAATATCGAGAGTGAAAACGAAATATACTTGGCTGCAGTTTAAATTCGATCCGAGGTTAGGTTAATGCGATTGCCACAACTGAAGCAATTCTGGCCCACTTAGGTCCTGATTGGATCCATTGTGATATCACTAAAAGGCAGCTTTCATGCCGGTTCCTCTTTGGGTTCTAACTAAAACACCTGAAGATACCTACTGGCATGCTAGTGGCATATCCTGGATGATGAACTCCTTTGCTGGGTTACAGCCAGTTAGTATTTTTTATAAATTTTGCTATATCGGGAATTTCGATCCTAGACATTTCCTCAAGGCTATTGAATGAATAGCTGCCTAGCGTGTTTTTCTTTGTCCTTGCAAGCGCTGGCCAGGTGCCGAGGTAGAGGAGTATAGGTTCTTCTTCCTCTTCGTCCCTACAGCTCCTACGTCCCTACAGCTCCTACGTCCCTACAGCTCCTACGTCCCTACAGCTCCTACGTCCCTACAGCTCCTACGTCCCTACAGCTCCTACGTCCCTACAGCTCCTACGTCCCTACAGCTCCTACATTGTAGTGTGTACCCATTCTCCTTGCGCGTGCGATCCTACACTTAGCTAAACCAGCAGATAAGGTTGCACTGTGAAATCGAGCTTTAGTGTAGTTTCAATATTTAATCTAAGCCAGCGAGCGCTGGCTCGGCACAGGGCTCAGTCTTCTAGATTTTTCTTTATGAAGCTGAGCAGCGTGTTCGTGTAAACGATTGCCAGAGATTCTCCTAGCACCTTGATTCTTCGCGAGATTCTCCGCCTTTTCATTACCTTGGATTCCAGTGTGTGTCCCGGTCACCCAGCAGGGGGTCATCTGTCTCATCACCCAGCAGAGGGGGTCTGCCTAAATAGACCAACCAGCTTCGATGTCAGATTGTCTGATGCTATGGAAGAAAAGATGGTGATCGAATCGCCACCGGAAACGATTGGTATCTCAGTGCGAGTTGCGGCATCATGTATTTTATAGCAGCCTCTATGTATTGAGAAACGCTGTAGTCGTCCCTTAGTCCAGTAATTTATCGAAGATGTTACACAAGTCCCCTGGGCCTGTATCATATGGGACGATCTGCCCCTCTACTGTTGCCACTCTTTCCTTCTATTGTTCCCAGTACGAAAATCGTTGATAGAAACTCTTCTCCTTGTGGATTGTGCTCTGAATGGAATGGAAAATTAACCTTAGGCAAGAAGATGTCACTTTGGCAAATTAGTAAACTCACGAGGCTATCTAAAGTCGCCCAACTTCACTTCTTTCGCTAGCACAATCTTAGACGAATTGAGGCCTAAACTTAACCAAATTAAACCTCTGGCGATGCCTTATTCATCCTTTACTGCGGCCATGTTTTTTTCATTTCGCACCGAGCTCTGTCTGGTTGGGGGCTTAGGGTCCAGAAGCGAGCATGCAATAAGTAGCACGCTCAAACTCTTCCACGATGCGAATTATTGCATGCACACAGAAGCCACGATAGCGATCGATCTCCGGTCCGGTTTAATTACTCTCATGCTCGTATAAATAATTTGGTTATTCTCAGTAGCAATTGTTACTGTTGCAATGAATGAACCTACAATAACCCAAATAAAGAGACTAAAGCGGAACGGCGGCAGTAGATCTGAGACAGCAGTACTTACACATCGCATGTGACTTAATTGTATGAGCATGAGTGTATGATTCCTCTTCTTACTTTTCAGTCTGGCGATTACAGGTACAGCTCGTATCTAGAGCTGTTTTTGCTGCAAGTGCTGATATTCCAGTCGTCGAGCTTGCTTTCGTTTTCCCAAATTCTGCCTATGATTTGGTGCATACTCCCCACACAGAACATCAGCACCGAACTTGAGGACCTGCGATGGTAAGCCATCTCAGACAGAGGCTGTGTTGTTCTTCAGCGTTTTATTGCCTGTGCCGAATTCTTCGAAACTATGTGGGAGGACTTCTTCATCGATTGGAGATGGGATTTCTTGATCCCCTATCGCGTTCTCCTGGTCAGGCTTCTTAAATGCATCCACTGTTCCTTTCGGGTCGGTAACTCGATTGCTCTCACAATTTCGAAAAGCCTGGAAGCCTGAAAAGCCTTTCCTTAAGCCATATGTCAGACTTTTGGTTAGTTTATAAAAGGCCATATTTTCTGTTTGTTCCTTTGCTTATCGACACCTCGAGCTGAGAAGTTGCGAGAGACCTTTTCTTCAGGTATATAAGGCTTTTCTCCTCCGTTCTTCTAGCCCGCTACTATCCTTGCTCCGCCCTCGTTTTTCGGTGCAGCGCCGTTTGGTGTCCCCTCTCGGTTTCATGTTTTTTCCTCTCATACTAGCTATCATAGCACGGATTCGGTGGTCTTAGGTATCCTAAAGCGGGTTCCGCAAAATCTTCGATTCTTGTCGTTGGCGTTTGTTTTCGTCTTGGGTACACTGGAGAGTATCTTACTTAGTTGCTCTTCGTAGGCCCTGGCAATCTCCGATGTTCTCTTAGTTGGCTATTCCACCTTTCTGACACTCGAGTTCTGAATCGTGGTGCTACGAGGAAATGGTCAGAATCGACATTTCCCGCCCTAAATGTTCGGCCATCCAGTCAATGAGCACAATTTTTCGAGGGAACCTCGTTCTGCTTACGACCTTATTACGTGGTGTCGCCGTTATCTGCTGTCGCATTGTGGAAGCTGTGCTTTCACTCGGCAACGATATTTTCCTTACCGATTATTGGATTGAACTCTCCGAACACGATTTTGACATCTTACTCCGGACAGGCTCCATAGGCACCGTCCAGGAGGTCGAAGAAGTCCTCTTTGACAGAGTCTAGGGTTAGGGGTGCACATCTGAGGCTGATGTTTCAGAATCTACCTTGGATGCGGATCCCAGCCAGGCGATCAGTCATCGGTTTAAAGTCGATGAGCTTAACCGCTTCCCCACAACGTATCCGCATCCAATCTCGCACTCTTCCATTTGCATTATCCCATGTCCCATACAGCTCCTATCCTAGATCGCAGCAATATTCGTCTTGTATTGCCTGAGGATCTTTTCCAATTGATGAGGGGCCCCTAAAGTGTAGAGCCTTCTTACATGCCAGGAACCCACTCGAAAATCGTTGTCCTTTTTCGTTCCCTGTCGTAGCTGTGTTCGTCCATTGTGGACATTATGTCCGTCTGACTTGTGTGATACCCTCTGGTTACATTCACCATTTTGGTAATACCAACCCTTGATCTACAACGGACTTTTCACGCTTTTTCATTTTTGGTGCCGAGAAGCCGCGTCTCATCCCTTAATTCCTCTTCGTCGATCTCGTGAACAGTTCTCGTCTGTCGAAGTAGCCTGGCATTGTATACTCCCATCTTCGCTGTAGGCCCTCGTTTTAGAGAACGCATCCAATGTCCTTTGAATGATTGTGTGGACACTCCGTACTCCATGCAGAACAACTTAATTAAACTTTGCTTAAATAAAAAAGCACTTGAGTTTAACTTTAAATGAAGTAAAAAGAAGTACAACCGGCAGGTGGAAGGAATACTTAAAAGTACCTGTTCAAGTTCAAGGTACAATCCAACGACCAGTCATAAAAGACGAATTGGTCCCCTTAGGATGAATGCGCTGTGTGATTTTTCGTGTTGAAAACGAAACGAGACTTTGACGTCTTCGGAGTCAGCAATCACACTTACATCTTGTGGAACTTATTGACGCTTCGAATTGTCTCCATAAAATGTTTGATTACACCCAAATGACACGACACAGAAGAGGACGGTCCAAAATTGATTCATTAATCCAGCTCAGAGTGTGCGCCACTGTAAACAGCTAACGAGGATTCGTGTTGGTCGGTCGGAAGCGTGACAAATAAATGAAATCGTACGTACATTTTTAAAGTCCACAAAAACCCGAATGGGAGTTCAGTCAAACACCACGTCCACAGTCATTCCGGGATGCGGCTTGATGTTTGATTGGCAATATTTCACGAAAACGAATCAGACGGATCACCTAAATTCTCGTCCTGCACCCGGTTTGTTTGTGAAAATTGAAATATTGTTTCACTGGCTATCCGGGGGTTTTGATCTGAAAAAAAAGAAGAAAATCACACACAAACCCAATTAAATCGGCAATTGCCGGGGAACAGAAAATAAAAATACACCACCGAGGGATCCGTGCTAACGAACAAACAGACATCGCAGAGCGCAACGCAATCCGGTGATGGAACTAACATTTTTGTGACATGTGGCGAAATGGATTTGAACGCCAGAGATAAGAACTTTATGCAGTCATGCGTCATCATTTCCTTGCACCGACACACTCGGGCAAATAAAGGAATCTGTTGGCCAAATTAAAAATCCCTCTCTTATCGTGTGATGGCTCGTTCCGTCATCCATTTCCATTCTCATCACAGCCCGGCTGCAGTGTTTTTTTGTTTTTTCTAATTTTTCGTCTGACACCCAAGCGACGGGACGTATGCTTCACGGGGAAAAACAAGACGAAAAGGAACGAACAGAAAACGGGGATTTTCCGATGATAGTTGACAGCAGCAACGATTGGTATGCAGAGCGCACAGTGCGCCCAGTTGCGTTTAGTTTGTGCATGACAAACGAACGACACACCCACGGATTGATGACTTTCCGCCCCTTCCGCCCGCAACAATTTTAGAAATTAATCTCGCCCAGGTGCGGAAGCAGGATATCCCCCGTCCCTCACTTTTGTTTGCTTATCTGGAGCATAACAATGAACCTGCTCAACAGTTCGTGTGTGGATGCAGACTGCAGGGTTGAGTGCACAGCATTGACTGCCCCACGACGGGGCCTGGGATGGAATGAAGTCCTTACGCCATGCGAAATGCAATTACTTACCTGTGGTTATGTGAGCGGGAATCTTTAGCACGCATTCCGACTCATTGAGTCGTAGATAAAATTATTTCAAAGCACACAACCACCATAAGCAACGGCAGCAGCCTGCTCGGAGGGTGGATGGTTGTTGGTTCAGCGTTGGGCTGCAGCCAAGGCGGTAGCCGTATGTAGGCACGTCAGAAATGTCTTTCGAAGGTAAGCTCAGCCCTGCTCCGCCTCTCATGTGTCCTCGTGTCGGGCCTTCACATGGCAACAGAAGACGGGCCTTTAATTGCAAACCAAGGGAGCATAGAGCATTCAGAAAATATTTCATTATAATGCTGCTTTCCGGTTTCAAAGGAAAATTATTTTGTAAAATTCTTTTGTGGATGGCAAAAGGTAAGCTGGGAGGGCCGGAGTGAACTTTCTTCTCATTTTCCACCTGATGCCCCCACCCCACCCCCTCATCAGTTCTGTTTCATTCAGCCGACTTGTGTTTGTGTGCTTAGCCGTCCGTGAAATGTGTATAATACACTCTCGCAAGGGAAGGGACACTCAATGGACAATAACGGCTTCGAATCAATAATTTATGTCACGCCGGGGTGGGTGGCGAGGGGCACTGTAAAGTGTTTCTAGGAAACACGGTTACCTTGGCGAGACAGAATGTTTAGAAAGGAAGCATATGTTCGGGCATGTATGAATATGTCACTGTTCCAAGAGGCAGGAAGCATTCTTCACTCGCTCATGGGAGTTTATCCTGAATTAAGGGGAGTCGGAAGCGGATGTCAGATTTGTAAAATGTCAATGACGTACGTCACATAGATATGCGCATGATTATTTATTCCGGAACTCTTGTGTGCGATATTCACATTTCCGAACGTCGTAGGTCTCCATTCAGTTTGTCCTAACTTGCTTCGTTGAGTGTTTGGAGAAGATGGACGTTGCAATTTATGTTTCTGGTCGGAAACGATAAACTAGATTTGGAGTTACATTCCAGCACTGTGCCAGTAGAGGCAGCCTTGGGCGAGGATAAGCGATAGCTCAATGAATGCACACTTCACTTTGAAAATTGTTTCTGATTTGGTGTAGTCCTGTGCTTGTTCCTTGAACTAGGTACGTAGTCGGTTTTTGAAGTAATTAAAGCCCAGGTTCCTCAAGGGAGTGGGTTTGGTCCGATATTGTTTCCTATGGTGCGCTTATTTCTTCGAAATGCCCGAGTTCCTCGTCGCTCCGATATTATTTTAAGACTTCATAGAAATATTTTGTTCGCTTCTGACATCGCTTTCTTTTTGGTCATGAGTGAACCATTAGTTGGTTATAGCGGATAGCCCACAGACCAATTTTGGTCAATTGTGCCGCAACTTGTATCACCGACAGAAATTCAGAATGAGAAAGCCATTTCAACTTTCTAAGAATCGACTATCGAATGTGTATCGTCAGTCTTTGAGGTCATAAAAGACAAACGGTACAAGGTGTCTTCGTTTGGGAGTGTATAGA